>CM053325.1:10505640-11123140 GCA_028583605.1 Dastarcus helophoroides | reverse complement strand
TTCTGTTCTCTTCTCTTTTCTTCCTATCTCTTCTCTTTTACTCCCATCTCTTCTCTTTTCTTCCCATCTCTACTTTTCTCTTCCCTTCTCTTCTTTTCTCTTCCCATATCTTCTCTTCTCTTCCCATCTCTTCCCATCTTTTATCTTCCGATCTCTTCTCTCGCTATGATAACCTATGCCTACGAACCTACGATATATAAATTAAGAGGGCAGACGTAAATTAAAAATGCGGTTTGTTAGTTGTTGTTGTTGTTTAACGCTTTACACGCACCTCTTCATATTTTGATTTTCGTAATATTAGAGCACTCAGTTAAACGCTTTGACCTTTTGTGATTTTGTAATTCAGTTACCTCTGGTAAAATGTGAAACAGTAGAGTTCATTTTTGCCGTTATAAAATAGGTGACTTAACTACAGAATGATTATGAATAGGAATAATCATGAATAATGTCACCATGAATAAATGGAAAGGGCCAAACATCAGGACCATTACTAGCTAGTATTAGTCTCATGTCACTTGAATTTAATGTAAGTAATATAAGCTTTTAGGTATGTACCTCGCGGATAACAAAATCCATAACCATTTTAGGTTAGCTCCAGACAGTACTTCGTATTCAATAAAATCAGAAAAAATAAATTGTTACGAGCATGCAAAGGTTACTTTCGATTTTCCTTACAACGCAACCCCTTTGTATAAGATGATTAAGTCACTTAGCTACACATTGAAGGAAAAAATCGTTCATCATAGCTTTAAGTTTTCACTTCTATCGGCAAGTCGTCATAACTCTTTTTTTGTCAAAATTTTGATAGTATTCTAGAAATGTATTATCAAAATTCGTTTCAGTTTTTAAGTAGAAAAGAAAAATTTCATGTTTCAATTAAAATTTTTCTAAAAAAAGTTGAAAGATTTAAAGAAAAACCTTGAAAATTTCGAAAATTTAAAATTCAGATTTCATTTTCGAAATTCCAATAACAGACAGGAAGTGTATAGAAAAAGGACGATGTTACGGGTAAAAAGACTTCAACCCCAAAGACCAAATATTAAAAAAAAGAAACGCTTTTGGTTCAAACAGGAATGACTCATCAAAAAGTAGAAAGTTTAAGAAAACTTCCAAAATAATGCAATAAAAATTTCCCCAAATTTCGAAAAGAACTAAATGTGAAAAATTTAAGCTAAAATCCTAATTTTGAGATAAAAAGTAGCTTTAATTCGAAATTTTCAGAAAAACATTTTTGAGATCAAAATAAAAATTTCTATGTAAACTCCTTGAATATTTTGAGAATATGCACATTTTAGGTAAGTCATAAAAAATTCAAGTTCCTTTTTCTGTGGGAAGGTGAGGTTTAATTTATGTTCATTTTTATATGATTCGTAGGATCAAAATGATGGAAAATTTAATCTAAAAATGTTTATATTTTTATTAGTAATTATTTACATTCATATATCACTGGTAAATTCGTCCCCAATATAAAAGAGAACCAAAATATTTGGTTTTTAATATTTACACTTAATATACTATACTATTTACATTTATATACACAATTATATTATATACAAGAAATATAAAAATAAATTTTAAAAGTAACTTACTTTTAATTACTTTAAGTTAAGAAAATCATTACATATACTACCTAAAAAAGACAAGTATATTACATAATAAAACTAGAATGCCATAAATATTTGGAACATTTGAACTACTGTAGTAATCGACCTCTAAAATATCTCTAAGTTCTTGAGAATAAGCTCCAACATCCCCGCATTTGACCAAGGGAAGTTGAAAAGCTGTTGGCCTCTCTCTACTAGTTCTCAGCAGCGTCATAGTATCAGTTTGCCCCAAAAACAGCAAGCAAGACCCTTTAAAATCCATTTCAATCTTAACGATATCATACAAAGTAGAAGGTAGCACTATCCCTAATGGCACGCAACCGTTAGTTGAGCTGAGCTCCTGCGGAACATCCACCTCCCACTTTTTCCTCGCCGCAAAAGTTTTGCAACCGCATATCGTAAATTGTCTTCTGGTCCAACACCGTCAAAGTCGCTTTTTCGATCTCAAAATTTATGTTACTCGTCCCTTTTAAAACCTTATTGTCACCGTCTAATTTGAAATGACCGGCGGCTGTGACAATAAATTTCTGCTTCGTACAAAATGGGTCCGAAGTAGAACTTGTGCTCTCCGATCCAAGTGGAATCATCCGAGTAGAAGGAAAAACGTCTCGTCTGGTATAACCCAAGTGGTTTAATTTCGCATCTTCTGGACACCCACTCCCCCCATATATACGGTGGAAGCTCTGGTTTTTCTATCAGATGTGGCGGACTCTTCCCATTTAGGAATATATTCGCTGGGATTTTATTGGCGTTCCGAATCGTGTACGTGCGTCTATTAATCACGATTTCTTCACCTTTGGTTTGACTAATTAAGGGAACTTGGAAGCTCGTCGGTTGGTGGTGCTCTCTGTGTTTCTCGTTGGAATGGATGTCACCCGTCAATAGCTCCATCTTCATTAGTCTTTGGTGCTTTGTACTGTGCTCCCCCAATGGGCGCAGCTGAATTTTCAGGAGTTTGAGTTCGTTGAAGGCCCATTTTAAGGATCCCAGGCAGTAGATGTGGCCCGATAATCGAAGACCAGTGTGCTGAGTTATTTGGTACTGAGGGCTCGATAGCGAGAACAAGTTGAAGGTCCTTTTGACCTGTGTTGCGATTCTCGTAGATCAAATGGTTTTCATATCTTCGCCAAGACCTCCAGTACTGACCTAAAAACAAGAAAAAATTTTTTTTTGAAATGAATGTGGTTGCAAATTAGGGCTGATACATATTCAAAAACGAAGTTGAACTATAATGGATGTTCAAAAAAGAGTCAACTTTCGATTGGCTCAAGATGAAATTGAAACTTCAAATTATGAAAAATTCTCGAAAAATAGAACAAATATTTGCTACAAAATCTTTATCTAAATTAAATTAAATCTAACCTAAATCTTGTAAGTTTTAGAAATTTTCAGTTTAAATGTGTAATTAATTTTAAAACTTTACAAAGATGTCGACATTTTAGAAAAAGTCAAAATTTACAAAAAAGGTTAAAACGTTTGAGAGAAAGTCTAAAATTTGTTGCTTCAACATTTCAAGCATCTTCTCACAGCTCGATCTTCTTCTGAACTCTCGATTTACTTTCAACTTTTACTTTTTTTCAAAAATCTTGAAAATTTCAAAATTGTGAAATTTGAAGTGTTTTTCAAATTTGTCGCCTAGAAATATCTTCTTGTTTTCAAGCAATTTCGAAAAAGGTTTAACTAGAAACTGGGACCTTCTTTGAGTTCAAACTTTAATAAGTAAAATTTTATTATTTCCCGGAAATTTTGAATTAACATTTTTTTTTGATAAAGAATTTTATAAAGTTTTTGGTTTTGATGATATAAATTGCTAAATTATGACAAATATCAGGAGACTATGATCACATCAACAGTTTTTCCAGATATCAAACTCCAGGGAAACTCGATTACTCGTCTACTACTTGATATCTACCAAAGCACAGACTTACAACTACTAAAGCACATACTTAGAACTACTAAAACACAGACTTAGAACTACCAAAGTATAGACTTACAACTACCAAAACCCAGACTTTAGAACTACTAAAGCACAGACTTAGAACCACCAAAGCATAGACTTTCAACTACCAATGCACAGATTTACAACTACCAAAGCACAGATTTAGAGCTACTAAAGCACAGACTTAGAACTATCAAAGCACAGACTTAGAACTATTAAAGCACAGACCTAGAACTATTAAAGCACAGACTTAGAACTACCAAAGCATAGACTTTCAATTACCAAAGCACACACTTACAACTACCGAAGCACAGATTTAGAGCTACTAAAGCACAAACTTAGAACTATCAAAGCACAGACTTAGAACTACTAAAGCACAGACTAAGGACTACCAAAGCATAGACTTACAATTACCAAAGCAAAGACTTAGAACTACTAAAGCACAGACTTAGAACTACCAAAGCATAGACTTTCAACTACCAAAGCGCAGATTTACAACTACTAAAGCACAGATTTGGAGCTACTGAAGCACAGACTTAGAACTATCAAAGCACAGACTTAGAACTATTAAAGCACAGACTTAGAACTACCAAAGCATAGACTTTCAACTTCCAAAGCACACACTTACAACTACCAAAGCACAGATTTAGAGCTACTAAAGCACAGACTTAGAACTATCAAAGCACAGACTTAGAACTACTAAAGCACAGACATAAAACTACCAAAGCATAGACTAAAACTACCAAAGCAAAGACTTAGTGCTACTAAAGCACAGACTTAAAATTACCAAAGCATAGACTTTCAACTACCAAAGCGCAAATTTACAACTACCAAAGCACAGATTTGGAGCTACTAAAGCACAGACTTAGAACTATCAAAGCACAGACTTAGAACTATTAAAGCACAGACTTAGAACTACCAAAGCATAGACTTTCAACTACCAAAGCACACACTTACAACTACCAAAGCACAGATTTAGAGCTACTAAAGCACAGACCTTAGAACTATCAAAGCACAGACTTAGAACTACTAAAGCACAGACATAGAACTTCCAAAGCATAGACTTAAAACTACCAAAGCAAAGACTTAGATGCTACTAAAGCACAGACTTAAAATTACCAAAGCATAGACTTTCAACTACCAAAGCGCAAATTTACAACTACCAAAGCACAGATTTAGGAGCTACTAAAGCACAGACTTAGAACTATCAAAGCACAGACTTAGAACTATTAAAGCACAGACTTAGAACTACCAAAGCATAGACTTTCAACTACCAAAGCACACACTTACAACTACCAAAGCACAGATTTAGAGCTACTAAAGCACAGATTTAGAGCTACTAAAGCACAGACTTAGAACTACCAAAGCATAGACTTTCAACTACTAAAGCACGGATTTACCTGGGCATTCATGCGATACAGTCCTGTCCAGTTCCTTGGCGGCGTTATGATCTTGAGGTATTATGGATATATTAAAATATTTTGGCAATCCATCGCTAGCACCAAATTGCACCAGGGAACTACGCAGCTGGATTCTTCCGAAGGATTGTATGGTCAATTTGGGTGATGAACATGAATCGTCCCAGTAATGGTGCTGGATCAAATGAAAGTTGCCATCGTCCGCGAAGGTGTAAGAACGAAGAACAGTACTCTGGTCCCTGGACGAATTTCACATCTGAAAAAATTGACACTTTCTACTACACAACTCCATATTGAGAATAAATTGGAGCACTTTAGTAACATTTTTCGTCAAGGAACTTAATTCAACATCCTCGAAAGATTTATCGATTCAAAATCACCGAGTTAATGGAATTCACTAAATCAAGAATGCAATCGAGTGTAAAAGCCATCGGTTTTCAGGTGCACATCGTTAGCGAAATGACGAGAAGTTTTGTGTGTACGTTAGATGGATTGTTTTGATAAAGTCAAACATATTGACAAGGGAGTATATACCTGTGGTTAGTAAAAATACCTGTTTGGGGTCACTCGAAGGTAATGGCCATTAAAAGATTGGACTTTTAATCTTGGCAACTGCAGGGGTCTAGGAACACAAGAAAAGAAATATGAAAAGTCAAGTCGTTTCAAATCTGAGACCACCTGGAATTAAAAAACGTACCATTTTTGTGACACAGTGTTCACTATATATCATGTTTACTATAGATCGATAGTTTTATCATCGATAGTTTTTATCATCAATGGTATCGATAGATATTATCGATAGCATTAGCTGATAATTTTATTTATTAAAATGAATCTTCTAATTTGACCTGCCGTTGCCATCGATGCTCCAACGATCGTCCCCGCGAGGGAGATAGCTGCTCCACAGCGATGCACGACGAAACGATAAGAATTTTTCTAACATTGGTAAATATCGTTCGTGTAATACGTAAAAAACAATAAATATGTATACATAATTTTTTAAGAGTTCCATATTTTGTGGAGTCATTTCAATAGCACAGTTAGTGACAGTTTATAAATCGGGAAACTATTCAGAAAGTTTTTGTTTTGTTTTTTGTTTAATTTCTCCTCTTTGACAACGTCAAGTTTAAAGTTGAAGTTTTATTTTTTTAAATTTTAATAATTTCATTTGAAATGAGGTCGAAATTATCTAGATACAGATTTTTGAATTTAAAAAGAAGTTTAGATAAAATTCAGATTTCTAAAATATTTAAAAACTTTTTTCGCATTACATATTTAGAAAAGCCGCCCCATAATTTTTTTTTATTTAAAACAAACAAAACAACCTTTGATTATGAGTTGATTAATCAATGAAAAGTTCATAACTATTAAATTTTATTAACGATAAAAATGCAACAAAAATGTCATTTCAATGAAAAGTTAGCAATTATTTCAAAATTTCGATTAAAATATTTAATTTTTGCAATATCGTATAACAAAAAATATCGAAGTCTATGTCGAAATTATGACCTCTTTAGGGTAATTTCAAATTTGACTTTTTTGCTCAAATTCTGGCTTTGAATTTGAAATTTCGACTTTTTCTCAAAGATTCCGACAACAGGTTTTAAGTTTAGATTTTTTTTTAACAATTTTATTTCTAAAATTACGATAATAATAGCAAGTGAAAGCGTAAAATTTAAAAAAAAATCACGAAATACTTTTTAATTTAATTCTATTCATTCTCAAAAATTTAGGGAGTCTTTTTAATCTTTTTTTTTTAACTTTTCCTGGAAATGAAAGTTAACACAGTTTTTACATGTTCATCTAAATTTTTGATTTTAATAGCAACATACAGACTTTTTCCCGAAATTTTATAAACAGTCTTTTGTTATTCACTATTTTAGTTCGAAATCATTTCTGAAATGTTGAGATTTTTTATTTATGTATTACTAGCATCGCTTGCGGTTGAAATTCGACCAAAAGCAAATACATGTTTGTATGCAATTCTCTAATTCTTGCCTTGATGATTTGAGGTAAGGGCCCACTCCTTTCCTCAAATAATCAAATTCCACTCTTTTTGAAAATGTATGATCTTTTAATCAACACTTTTGATCTGTTTAAAAATTTCTTTTTTTGTATCTGAATTTTTTTCTCAGAATTTCAACCTTTCCTCGAAATTTCGACTTTTTTTAAATATTAGGAATTTTTATTCTTGAAAAATTGAAACACAGAACTTGTCCCTTGAAACCAAGAAAGATTAAAAAACACAACAAAGGTTGCTCTAACGCGTTTCGACAGCCAAGCTGTCATCTTCAGTTTCTCTCTGAAAAAACGGAACCTTTGGCAACGTCCACTTTATTTTTCAAAATTTAAATACTTTCTAATTTTTTTGAATATGTTCACTCCATAATTGGGCTTTTATTTTGAAAATTTTGAATTTTTCAATATTTCTGCTTCTTCTCGAAATTTTTACTTTTACCACTTCGTCTTTCTTTGAAAAATTCTGCCTTTTTAAGAATCTCAGTTTTTTTAAAATGTCGACTCGAATTTTTGACCTTTTGAAAGTTTTGACTTTTTCGAGTTTTTTCAAAATTTTACCTTTCCAAACTTTCAGCTTTTTTGATAATTACGAATTTTTTGACAATTTTGAGTTTTCTCCAATATTCAAAAAATGCAGTTTCTTTGAAAATTTAATTAAAAATTAGAATTTATTTTAAATGTCGATATTTTTGCAAAAATTCGTCTTTTATTCATATTCCCAAAATTTTTGAAAATATCGACCATTTTAAAAATTAAAATTTTTTTTCGAAATTCTTATTTTCTTTTAAAAATTTGACTTTCTATGAAAATTTTAAAAATTTTTATGATTTAACTTTTTTTTTTTAATTTGACGCTTCTGATAACTTTAGCTTTATTTTTGAAAAGCGATAATGTTTTGCTCTTTAAATTTACATTTTTTGGGAAAAATTTCAAAATAACACTCGAATTTAAAAAGATTAATAACAAAAATTTCTATTTTTAAAATTTTTCAAAGGTTTGAAACAAATTTCCAAAAAAAACTTGCATTTTATATACAAATAAATAGTCAAAATTTGAACTTTAATCACAAAAAATTGGATTTAAGCTGGAATATTTGATTTTTGAAATTTCTCTGGAACTTCAAAATTAGTAGAAAAAAACTAAATTAGAACAGTAAGTTGTTAATGAATTTTTTCAATATTTTGATTAATTTTTATTGCGAAATTTGGAGACTCTTCTAGAAATGTTGACTCTTTTTTCTCAAAAATTTCAATTATTTCCCTCTTTAAAAGTCGAAATTATAAAAATATTTTTGACAATTGATTTATTTCAAAAATTTTATTTCTTTAATTCCGAAAATGTTATTTTTCTTAAACGTTGTTTACAAATAAGAAATTTCAACTTTTTCTAGAAATATAATCTGCTTTCGCTTGAAATTTTAAGTTTAATTTTAAAATTTCGATGTTTTTTTAAAGAAATTGAATTTTTAATTCGAACTTGAGAATTTCAACAATAAATTTAACACTTCCTAGAAAAATTGGAAATTCAGATTCAGAATTTTCTTTGGTCCCTACAGTAGTAGTAATGTTTTAGAGCAATATCAAATTGTAAAAAAAGGTTCGAAATTTACAAGGTTTATTTTTTCCTGAAATTTCAATATTTTTCCCAAAGTTTCCTTATTTTTATGCAGATTTGAAGTTTATTTTCCCTAAATTTATACTTAATAATTTTCAGTTTCTTATCAAAATTACAAAATAAAATGAACTTTAAGATATTAAAATTTCGTTAAAAAACTTTGAAATTTCCAAAATAAATTAGAGAAATCAAAATTTCTAGAAGAAAAAATATTTTAAAGACAAAATCCCCAGGAATAATCGAAATTAAAAAAAATTCTTTGTTATAAAATGTTTAGAGAAAAACACCAATTTTATAGGAACAAAAAAGCAAAATTTCTTAGAGAAAAAAATCGTTTGAAATATCTACAAAAAAGTCGAAAATTTTTTGTTTTTTTCAAAATGTTGACTTTTTTATAGAGCTTTTCGAGATTTTTCTCAAACATTTTTTGTGAAAACTATAAAATAAAATGAACTTTAAATTGTCAAACTGTCGTGAAACAACTTGACATTTTTAAATCAAATTAGAAGAACATAAAGAAAAATCTGGAGAAGTTAAGAACAACACTTTCAGGAAAAATGTAAATTTCAAGAAAATTTCTTTTGATAAAATATATAGGAAAAATGGAAACTTTGTTCAAAATTTTGCCCCTTAAAAATTGCGTTTTTTTAAAACGTTTACTTTTTAAAAAGTGTCGATCTTTTTTTTTGCGATTTTCACATTGTTTAAAAAACTTGACCTTTTTTGCAAAATCCTGTTATTTTTTGAAAATATTGACTTTCATTCGAAGGTTTGACATTTCTGAAAATAATAAATATTAAAATATTTAAAAATAAATATTAAATATTTTCATTTCTTTAAAGATTCAATCTTTTTTCAAAATTTCTTCTTTTATGAAAATTGTCACCTTGGAGTATTCCTGTTTATTTAAAATTTTTCGTTTTTTTCGAAATATCGACTCTTCGGGATTTCAAATTTCGAAATTGTACCTTTTTGAATATTTCGATTTTTGCTTCGATGTTTTTGAAATTCCATTTTTTTTAAACTGACTTCAATATTTCGCTTCAATTGAAAATTCCAAATTTCGGTTTCAGTTTTTTAAAATTTCCACTTTTTTAAATATGACTTTTTCCAAAATTTTTGATTATTTTAAAAACTTTGATCTTCAATTTCAACTTTCAAAAATTTTTGAAAAATTTTCCTTTTGGAAATTTCAACTTTGGTGAAAATTTTTACTTCTAATTTTTGTGTATTTTTATAGAAACTTCTACTCAAAATCTTTTTCTTCTTTTTCAAAATTCTGACTTTTCAAATAATTCTACTTCAAAAAAAGACAAATTTCGAGGACTATACGAAATTTTTAGAAAAAATGAATGTTGCCTTGAATATAAAATTTTGAAAAATTGAAATACAAATCTTGTCCCCTGAAACCAAGAAAGATTAAAAAATAACAAAGGTTACTTCAACGCGTTTCGATAGCCGAGCTATCATCTTCAGAGAGATACTCAGTATCTCTCTGAATATGACAGCTTGGCTGTCGAAAAGCCTTAGAGCAACATTTGTTGTGTTTTTACATCTTACTTGGTTTCGGGGGACAAGGGGACAAATCTAGTCCCCTGAAACCAAGAAAGTATTAAAAAACAACAAAGGTTGCTTAACGCGTTTCGATAGCCGAGCTATCATTTTCAGAGAGATACTCAGTATCTCTCTGAAGATGATAGCTTGGCTGTCGAAACGCCTTAGAGCAACCTTTGTTGTGTTTTTACATCTTACTTGCTTTCGGAGGACAATATTTGTATTTCAATTTCTGATGAATGACCAAGGACCAGTTCGTTGACCAAAAGACCAAAACAAAAAAAATTGACAAAATTAGTCAAATTTTGAGAAAATTAGTCAAGTTTTGAGAATTATCCTTAAGAAAAATACGAATTTCAAAAGAAAAGTTGAGATAAAGCCGTAATTTGGAAGACGGGCAGATTTTAAGAAAAATATCGAAATTTCAAATAAAGATAGATTTCGAGGGAAAAGCTGAGATTTCATAAAAACGGAAACGAATTGTAAAAAAAATGCGAAATTTCAAGAAAAATATCGAAGCCTCAAAAAAAAACAAGTATTAAATCACGAGAAAAAAGTCAAATTTTTGAAAACATTAGCGAAAATTCGAAATTACTTTAAGTTAAATTTTGGCGAAATATCGAAATTCCACTCAAAATTTCGGTAAAATTTTATTCTAAAAGATCGCCCAGTGTTAAGAAAAGAAGGCAAAATCTCAAAAAATAACGAATCGAAATTTCGAGAAAAACTTCGAAATCGAGGAAAATTCGAAATTTTACAAAGAAAGCCAATTTTAAGAAAAAAAAGTCAACATTTGCGAATAAAGCCAAAACGTAAAAACATGAATTTGAAAAACTAGTCGAAATTCTGAGAAAAAAACTAAAATAAAAAAAATAAAATTTATACTAAAAAAAAGGAATTTTGGCATGGAAATCCAAAAGATCGATTTTTCAAAGTCGAAATTTAAAATAAGGCAAATTTTGAGAAAAAAATAGTTGCAATTGAGAAAAAAACAAATTTCGACAAAAATACGAAATCTTGGAACAAAAAAAAGGATATTTCGCATTGAATGTAAAATTTTGGAAAAATACAGTCAAATTTATAAAACGGAATTTTTCTCGGGGACTCAAAATTTCAATACTTCACTTTAAAATTGAATTTTTTTAAAATTTCGATTCTTTTTTAAATTTTACCTTCTATAAAAATTTCAATACTTTATAAAATATTTTTCGTAGTTTTCTTTTTTCTAAATTTAATTGTTTTAAACGTTATGACTTTTTAATTTTGTCAATTTTTTAGAATTAGTTTAGAATTTTTAAAAAAGTCGAGATTTGCATAAAAAGAATTTTCAGTGAAGTCAAGAATTAAAATAGTTAAATTTTTTTTTTCAGTTTCAATTTTTTTGCAAGTTTGAATATACATAAGGTTCGAATATTTCCAAATGTTGACCCTTGTTGAGAATTTGAGTTTTTTTGAACTATTTCAGATTTTGTTCAGAATGTTTATTTTCCCAGTTTACTGTTTAGGGGGAATTTTGTCTCTTCTGAGATTTTGGATTTTATTGTGAAATCTCGACTTTAAACATTTCAGGATCTTATTTAGTAACTCCTACTTTTTTTTGAAATTTCCAAGCGATATTAAAAAATTTGATTTATGTCTCTCAGTTTTTGCTTTTCTGGAAGATTTTGTTTTCTGAAAAATATGTACTTTTTTCGAGACTTATGACCCTTATTAAAATATTTATTTTTTGTGGAATTTTTTAATTTTAACATTTTTCATCTTTCAAAATTTCATTTTTTCTCTACCAATTGTGAAATTTTTTTCTTGGTAAGTTTTGCAATTTTTTTATTTTTTCAAAATGTCGACTTTGAAAATAATGTTCTTTTTCGACAAATATTTTTGAAAGTTGTAACTTATTTTTAGGCTCTCGACTTTTGCTCTAAATTTCTAATAATTTTTTTAACTTTGTCCATCTTTGGTCTCAAAAATTTTAAAGACAATTTTCTGATTCCGATTCCTTTTTGAAATTTCTAGGTTAGTCTCGAAAATGATGAGAATTTGAAAATGTAAACGTAGAATTTTGAGAAAAAAAAATGAAAATTTCGAGAAAATACGCGACATTTATGAAAAGAGTATTAAACTTGTTTTAGTTTTTTTTTTCATGAATATCAGATAATCAACAGTTATAAAAAAAGTTCTAAATTAATAAAAGAACATTAAAATTTTGCTCAACTCAACGAAGAGCCCCATGCAGCGCTGAGAGTCTCAGAGCCGCATTTGCCCACCCTTGAAATAGACCGATATGGAAAAGCGATGTGTAAAATTTTTAATTATTGAATGGCTCAAATTAAATGTTGATTTAGCTGCTTATGCCGCCTTTTTAAGGTGCCGCCTGATGCGGTTGCCTCTTTGCATCATAGCACGGCACGCCCCTGCATTTAGAATTTCAAGTTTATATTTGAATGTTTTTTTCAATTTATTTAACATTTCTTCGGCCCAGTTTGGCAATATTTAAATTTTTATGGTTTGTTGACAATTTTCTAAATATTTTTTGAAATGCGACTACGTGATATTTAAATTTATTGAAAACGTCACTTCATGACAGTTCACAAATTAAGAGGTTAGTTTATTTTACATAGAATAGGAATAATAAAAAATAGAAGACCAAAAATTAGATATAGAAAAAATAAAAATTTGTTATTTTGATAAATTAGGAAAATATAAAAAAATACATAAAAAAGGTTGTAGCACTGGACATCGATGTTTCGCTCTCATTTGAGCTCGTCTGCAATGCATAACATGGAAGGGAGCAATGAGGAAGAAGTACTTAAAAATAAAATTTTTTTTTAAATATAAAAAAGAAAAATCAAGAAATTTTAACAAGAATAGACGTTACATCATTCAATTTACTGTGTTAAAAATTTAAAAAATTAGAATATCTGAAGCCCGATCCACAAGAAACATATATATATATATATATATATATATATATATATATATGTATATATTTGAAATTAACCTACTATTTTTTTTGGTTTAACATTAATTTTCAATTTAAAATTTTGCGATTACATTCTAATATACACAACTATGAATTAAAATTTTGGGTAAATATGGATATTTGAAGTTTTAAATTTATATTTATTATTATATATATATATATATATATATATATATATATATATATAAATTTATAGAAGTCAAATGTTTCAGAGAAAAAGTCATCATTTTAAATTTGAGATATTTTTTGAATTTTTACGATTTTTTTTTCAAGAAATTTCGTAATTCCCGGGTTTGGACTTGATTTTTTTCTTGAAATTTCTATATTAAACTTTGATAAATTTTTATTTAAGCAAGCTTAAGTTTTTCTCGAAATATACATTACTGGAAAAATAAAAAAAAAAATAAAAAATTCCAAAATTTTACGTAAGTTTCAACAGGCTGTTACTTGGTGAAAAATAGCCGTGCAGAAAATCTAAAAATAGAAAATTGTAGCTCCTAGTGTTTAGTTTTTGCATCTGAACTTTGAAAGTTTTTAGCCTCTGAGGTTTTTAAGTAATCTTAGAAAAACCACCAAAAAAAAAAATCAAAATTTTTTGGATATTTTTTTGATGGTCTACCGACTTGGAAATTTTTTTTGACTTGACCACTTTATGGATTGGATAGCTTGTCCTATGCAGCTTCAATTTCCTTTTCTAAAGACTTTGATAGGAATACTTCTCGGCCGAGATATCAGTGTTTGAATGAAAAAGGATCATTTTGTCTTTGATTATCGATATCTCAGGCAACTAGTGATTGCATAGAAAGTTCAAGGTGGGTTTCGAAAACTCGAATAAACTCTCTACACGGAATAGATCACGGTTTTTTCGTGAAAAAAAATTCCCCTATCTTTTACATGAATTTGAAAAAGTAACAAAAAAAGTCGCTTTTGGTGGTTTTTTCGAAGAATAAAGCACTGAGTCGAAAATATCGAGGAAATCCTCTAATATTAAGCACGCCTTTTAGAGCCCAATATACCCACAAAAACCCCACAAAGATGTAATTCAATCCAGCTAAGCCGGTTTTTTGTTTTACTCGATTGAATTTTTGAAAAAATTAAAGAATCTCGTTTTTGCTCTAAAAAGGTCAAATCTTTAACAAAATGCAAAAAAATGGCCCAGTTGTGAGCGTAACAATCTTTTTGTTTAGTATTTTAGGCACTTATGTCAATTTTTGCCCGTGGTTAGAAAAAGTTGTAGATCCGGCGTTGCCCCTAAGGGGGTGAAAATGTGTATCAAATTGTATACGCGAAATTGCGATTGCGCGCTCTCAACAAATAAAATTGGTGACATCTTAACCTCGGTTGAACAAATTTGATCAGATCGACTTTACTTTGATAAAAATAGCTAACTCCACGAAGTGATTCGCTTCAGCCTTGTATCCGCCGGAGTTATCTAGTCGTCTCCTTTCGAGAAATTGTCATTTTTTTCGTTTCCAGTTCAGATTTAAATTTCCCGGAATTCGGCCCGCGAGTGCTTTCGAGACAAGACCGATTACGGCGGCATTTAATTGAAAACAATGAGAATTTAAATATTTCGGTCATTATTTCCTAAACGTTGTCGCATAAATTTGGTGCCCTCGGTCGTATTTCTTCCTTACAAGGAGCAGTCGTACGTGAGTTGAATGAAACATTTCGACTGTGGACCGAAACGAAGAAGAAGGAAAAAAAACGTTCAGCTGGCCGATGTGTCGAGATTCAAGCTGGTCCGGCTAGAATTTACATAAGAATGCCAAAATATCGTTGTTTATTTTACTGGCGAAAGTCAGTTTAATTTTCCGTTTGTTTATTTAGGACTCTGTCTGATGACGGGAATTAGATAAGGTGAATTTCGGGATTGAAAAATAAATATTTGAAGGCAAATAGAATTCACGCGATGTGTGAGTCAAAATGTTAGGATAAACAGACGCCAATTTAAATCACTCGTTTGAAGCAGTTAGAGTAATTTTTCCTGTGGAAAAATACCGCGGCGAATGTTATCAGAGCATTATAGGATTATTGAGGACGAATCTTATTAAAAAAAGGATTGCCACTTCTTACAAATCCCATCGATCTGATGAGAGCATGAAGATCAGTCTAGGGATTATCAAAAATCAAAAAATTAGAAAAAATAGGCAGTTTGGTAGACTGCCAACAGAAGTGAAAACTTAAAAGTAGGTAATATATAGTGCTGCAGTTCGAACACACACTAGTAAACAAGTCAGAATATTGGAAATATTTAAAAATAAATTCTGTCAAATTGAACCTTTTTATATTCGTGGTTTGAATGCTTGTAACGTGTGGAAACGAATCTAATAATAATTGATAATAAATTACACTTTAATATGCTTTAATGTTAGCAGCAGAATACACTTTTAAAGGTAGGGCATGTTGGTAACGCGTAGTGGATGACGCGTAATGGCTCATGCTGAAACCACCAGTTTGCCCCCTATCCAAAATCAAGGCGGCGTAAAGAAGGTTTTTACTTTAAAAATTTACACAAAAATATCGAAATTTGAAATTCGAGCTTTTAACTTGTTTGTTATATGTACATCTTAATTTCTCTATTAATTCAGCTAATAATTATTTATATACTTAAATAGAAAATAGAAAATGTTGACGTTTGAAGTTTGATAGTTTAGGAAAAAATTAGAAATTTAGAGGAAAAAAATCTAAATTTCTAAAAAAAGGTTTGCATTTCTAGAGAAGGTCTAGTCAACTCTAAAAGGCCTTAATTATGATATTGATATTTTTCTTAATATTTCAACTTTTAAACAAAATATTTTAAGAAATATTTGAGATCTCGAGATGAAAATCGAAATTTAAATGAAAATATCTTGATTAAATTTCCAGCTTTTGTTTCTCGAAAATTCTACCTCGCCTCAAATTTTCGAGTTAAGTTTCGTTATTTTCCCCCTTCTTCGTAAAACTTCAACTGAAAAGTCCAAATAAGAAAATTTTTTAGAATAACTGAGTTCAAAAAATGTTACATCAAATTCAATATTTCAGATCAACAAGAAGAAGTTATGTCTTCCTAAAATTTGTTTTTTTTTAAAACTTTACTCTTGTGGAAATTTTGGATTGTGACCCGAGCGACATTTGAAGGGGATGTCAAATTCATAAATGGTTAGGGCGCAGTTGTGAGACCTTTTTTTTTACTCTTCTAAAGTATTTTAGGTACCCACGTCAAGCTTGGGCCCAAGTTCGAAAAATCGTATATTCGTTGCTGCCCCCAAGGGAGTGAAAATGTATATCAAATTTTACACGTGAAATCTCAATTGTGTGTTCTCAACAAATAACATTTGAATTTCTTCTTGCTAAAATTTCAACTTAAAATTCATATTTAGAATTTTTTTAGATCAAATTCAATATTTCAAATCAACAAGAAGAATAATGTCTTCCTAAAACTTGGATTTTTTGTTGGTTTTACTCTTCTAAAAATTGCGAATTTAAAATTAGAGTTAACGTTTTTCACCCTCCTTTTTAAAATTTTAATTTTAATCTCAAAACTTTACACTTTTTCTAACAGATACGATTTTGATGTTAACATTTTATTGTAATTTTAAAATTTAAACTAAATTCTTGCGTTCAAATGCGAAAATGTCTATCCGTTCTTCAAAGTATCACTTTTAAAATCGAAATCTATACTTTTCTTTGAATAATTAGAATTTAATCGAAACATTTTAACATTTTATGAATTTCTAGATTAAATTCGAAATTCCAAACAACCAACATTTTTCTCAAAAATATTTATAAAGATTTTCTCTCAATACAGGCTTTTTTCAAAGCTCTGATTTAGGTCTTAAAATGGTCACTGCTTTTCTACAATTTCAATTTCAAACGCAAAATTTTGAACAAATTTTATTTTACGAATTTCTATTTTTTTTAAATTTAATTCTCGAAGTTTTAACTATGAAGATTTTGATTTCAAATTTGTGATATCAAAAACTATAAAGCTTTAGTTTTCTATCAATTTTTTTTTCCTCAAACTGGACGTTTGTGATTATTCAATTAATTTTAATTTTTCAATGAAAAATTCCTCTTTTTCTTGTGATTTTGATTTTAATAATTTTTTTGCAAAATTTTAGGTATAAACAACTTTTTCTGGAATCTTTGACGTTATAAGCCAGCATATTTTCTAAATATTTAGACTTTAATTCCAAAATAATTTGTGCGTCCTTGAAATTCAAAATTTCGTGCTGCTTTTCAACAATTTCAATTTCAAACGCAAAATTTTGAACAAATTTTATTTTACGAATTTCTATTTTTTTTAAATTTAATTCTCGATGTTTTTTTTAACTATGAAGATTTTGATTTCAAATTTGTGATATCAAAAACTATAAAGCTTTAGTTTTCTATCGAAATTTTTTTCCTCAAACTGGACGTTTGTGATTATTCAATTAATTTTAATTTTTCAATGAAAAATTCCACTTTTTTTCTTGTGATTTTGATTTTAATATTTTTTTTGCAAAATTTTAGGTATAAACAACTTTTTCTTGAATCTTTGACGTTATAAGCCAGCATATTTTCTAAATATTTAGACTTTAATTCCAAAATAATTTGTGCGTCCTTGAAATTCAAAATTTCATGCTGCTTTTCTACAATTTCAATTTCAAAGGCAAAATTTTGAACAAATTTTATTTTACGAATTTCTATTTTTTTTAAATTTAATTCTCGAAGTTTTAACTATGAAGATTTTGATTTCAAATTGTGAGATATCAAAAACTATAAAGCTTTAGTTTTCTATCGAAATTTTTTTTTCTCAAACTGGACGTTTGTGATTATTCAATTAATTTTAATTTTTCAATGAAAAATTCCACTTTTTCTTGTGATTTTGATTTTAATATTTTTTTTTGCAAAATTTTAGGTATAAACAACTTTTTCTTGAATCTTTGACGTTATAAGCCAGCATATTTTCTAAATATTTAGACTTTAATTCCAAAATAATTTGTGCGTCCTTGAAATTCAAAATTCCGTGTTTTTGAAACGTCGAAATTTTAATCAAACTTTTAATTCAAAATTTAACAATTTTTATAGGTTTAAAGTTGTTATTAAAACTTCGACTTTGTTTTTTAAAGTTTCGAATTTAAATTCCACTTCTTCTTGTATTTTTAATTAAAAAAGTTCGTGAATAAAATTTATGAATTTCGAGTCTATTTTTTTTGAAAATGTTGATGTTGCTCAAAATTTCTCCTTTAAATGTAACATTGTTTATCTTTTTACAGTTTCCACTTTAAAATTGAAATTTCTGAATGCAATTACTAATGCAAACTTTTAATAAAAACAAAAAATTTCAATAATAAATTGCAATTTTAAAATTAATAATCGAAGTTTCATGACAAAACCCTCGACTCTAAATTTCGAAATTTCGAAGATAAAATTCAGGGAAAATGTCAACATTTTGAAACTTGTATTATTTAATCTTTCTTGGTTTCAGGGCACAAAGAAGAAGAAGAAGAAGAAGAAGAAGAAGAAGAAGAAGAAGAAGACGAAAAAGAAGAAGAAGAAGAAGACGAAGAAGAAGAAGGAAGAAGGAGAAGAAGTCCATTTCACCAAAATTTTGAGTTTAGAATCAACATTTTGGCACTAAAGTCGAAATTTTGAGGAAAAAGTCGAAATTTTGAAATTGGAGTCAGAAGAAGAATAGAGAAATCGCGATTTGAGATTAAACTCGAAGTTATGAAGAAAAAAGTACAGATTTGGTGCTTGGGTAGAAGCATTGAGATTTAAGATGAAATTGCATGAAAAGATCCTTTTAAAATTCAACTCATTTCAACAAAAAGTTCGAAATTTTGAAATTGGAGTCGAAAGAAGAGTAGATAAATCGCTATTTGAGATTAAATTTGAAGTTCTGAAGAAATAAGGTACAAATTTGGTGCTTGGGCAGCAGCTTTGAGATTAAGAGGAAATTGCATGATTGAAAGCTCAATTATTTTGAGGAAGAGATAAAAATTTTGAGTTTCAAGTCGACTATTGCAGAACATACTTCTAGAAGCAATCTGAAATGATTATCTGCATGCGAGGTATTTTATTAGAGGCCGGCACGTCTCCTCTTACTATCGATTTTAAATTTCGAAATTTCAAGAACAAAGTTCACAGAAAAATGTCAAAATTTTCAGATAAGTCAAAATTTTGAAATTTTAGTCGAAAGGAAAGTAGAAAAATCGAGAAGTTCTGAAGAAAAAAGTACAGATTTTGTGCTTGGGTAAAAGTATTGGGATTTGAGATGAAATGGCAGGAAAATAACATTTTAAAATTAAATTTATTTCGATTGAAGGCTTGAAATTTTGAAATTGGAGTGGAAAGAAGAATAAAGAAATCGCGATTTAAGATTAAACTTGAAGTTTTCAGGAAAAAAAGTGCAGATTTGGCGCTCGGATGCATTGAGATTTAGGCCCAAATTCAAAGAAAATATCCTTTTCAAATTGAACTCGTTTCGACTGAAAGCTCGATTATTTTGAGGAAGAGGTAACAATTTTGAGCTCCAAGTCCACTGATGTAGAATATACAACTTCTAGAGAAATCCAAAATGATAATTAGCATGCAAGCCGTTCTATTAGAGGCTGGCACGTCTCCCCTTACTATCCATTTTCAATTTCGAAATTTCGAAAATAAAGTTCAGAGGAAAATGTCAACACTTTCAGATAAGTCGAAATTTTGAAATTGGAGTCGAAAGAAAAGTAGACAAAACGCGATTTGAGATTAAACTCAAAGTTCTGATGTGCTTGGGTAGAAGCGTTGAGATCTAAGATGAAACTACAAGAAGAGATCCTTCTAAAATTGGACTCGTTTCGATTGAAAGCTTAAAATTTTGAAATTGGAGTCGAAAGAAGAGTAGAGAAATCGCGATTTAAGATTAAACTTGAAGTTTTGAGAAAAAAAAAGTGCAGATTTGGCGCTTGAATGCATTGAGATTTAAGCCGAAATTCCAAAAAAAGATCCTTTTCAAATTCAGCTCGTTTCGACTGAAAGCTCAATTATTTTGAAGAAGAGATAAAAATTTTGAGTTTGAAGTCGATTATTGCAGAATATACGACTTCTAGAGAAATCCGAAAGGATTATCTGCAAGCGAGACATTCTATTAGAGGCCGGCACGTCTCCCCTTACTATCGATTTTAAATTTCGTAATTTCGAGGACAAAGTTCAGAGAAAAATATCAAAATTTTCAGATAAGTCAAAATTTTGAATCTGGAGTCGAAAGAAGATTAGTGAAAACGCGATTTGAGATTAAACTCGAAGTTCTGAAGAAAAAAAGGTACAGATTTGGTGTCTGGTTAGAAGCATTGATATTTAAGATGAATTTGCAAGAAAAGGTCCTTTTAAAACTAAACTCGTTTTGACTGAAAGCTTGAAATTTTGAAACTACAGTAAAAAGAAGAGTAGAGAAATCTCGATTTAAAGATTAAACTCGAAGTTTTGAAGAAAAAAAGTGCAGATTTAGCGCTTGGGTGCATTTAGATTTAAGCCGAAACTGTAAGAAAAGATCCATTTAAAATTGAACTCGTTTGTACTGAAAGCTCAATTGTTTTGAGGAAGAGGTAAAAATTTTGAGCTCCAAGTCCACTGATGTAGAATATACGACTTCTAGAGAAATTCGAAATGATTATCTGCATGCGAGACATTCTGTTAGAGGCCGTCACGTCTCCCCTTGCTATCGATTTTAAATTTCGAAATCTCGAGAACAAAGTTCAGAGAAAAATATCAAAATTTTCAGATAAGTCGAAATTTTGAAACTGGAGTCGAAAAAAGAGTAGAGAAAACGCGATTTGAGATTAAACTCAAAGTTCTGATAAAAAAAGTACAGATTTGGTGCTTGGGTAGAAGCATTGAGATCTAAGATGAAACTACAAGAAAAGATCATTTTAAAATTGGACTCGTTTCGATTGAAAGCTCAAAATTTTGAGATTAGAGTCGAAAGAAGAGTAGAGAAATCGCGATTTAAGATTAAACTTGAAGTTTTGAGAAAAAAAAGTGCAGATTTGGCGCTTGAGTGCATTGAGATTTAAGCCGAAATTCCAAAAAAAAGATCCTTTTCAAATTCAACTCGTTTCGACTGAAAGCTCAATTATTTTGAAGAAGAGATAAACATTTTGAGTTTGAAGTCGATTATTGCAGAATATACGACTTCTAGAGAAATCCGAAAGGATTATCTGCAAGCGAGACATTCTATTAGAGGCCGGCACGTCTCCCCTTACTATCGATTTTAAATTTCGAAATTTCGAATACAAAGTTCAGAGAAAAATATCAAAATTTTCAGATAAGTCAAAATTTTGAATCTGGAGTCGAAAGAAGATTAGTGAAAACGCGATTTGAGATTAAACTCGAAGTTCTGAAGAAAAAAAGGTACAGATTTGGTGTCTGGTTAGAAGCATTGATATTTAAGATGAATTTGCAAGAAAAGGTCCTTTTAAAACTAAACTCGTTTTGACTAAAAGCTTAAAATTTTGAAACTAGAGTCAAAAGAAGAGTAGAGAAACCTCGTTTTAAGATTAAACTCGAAGTTTTGAAGAAAAAAAGTGCAGATTTGGCGCTTGGGTGCATTGAGATTTAAGCCGAAACTGTAAGAAAAGATCCATTTAAAATTGAACTCGTTTGTACTGAAAGCTCAATTATTTTGAGGAAGAGGTACAAATTTTGAGCTCCAAGTCTACTGATGTGGAATATACGACTTCTAGAGAAATTCGAAATGATTATCTGCATGCGAGACATTCTATTAGAGGCCGTCACGTCTCCCCTTGCTATCGATTTTAAATTTCGAAATCTCGAGAACAAAGTTCAGAGAAAAATATCAAAATTTTCAGATAAGTCGAAATTTTGAAACTGGAGTCGAAAGAAGAGTAGAGAAAACGCGATTTGAGATTAAACTCAAAGTTCTGATGAAAAAAGTACAGATTTGGTGCTTGAGCAGAAGCATTGAGATCTAAGATGAAACTACAAGAAAAGATCCTTTTAAAATTGGACTCGTTTCGATTGAAAGCTCAAAATTTTGAGATTGGAGTCGAAAGAAGAGTAGAGAGATCGCGATTTGAAATTAAACTTGAAGTTCTGAAGAAAGAAAGTACAAATTTAGTGCTTGGGCAGAAGCATTAAGATTAAAATGAAATCGCAAGAAAAGATCCTTTTAAAATTGAATTAATTCGATTGAAAGCTCGATTATTTTGAGGAAGAGATACAAATTTTGAGTTTCAAGTCGACTATTGAAGAATATACGACTTCTAGAGAAATCCGAAATTATTATCTGCATGCGAGGCATTCTATTAGAGGCCGACACGTCTCCCCTTACTATCGATTTTAAATTTCGAAATTTCGAGAACAAAGTTCAAAATTTCCGGATAAGTCGAAATTTTGGAATCGAGATTTAAGATTGAACTCGAAGTTCTGAAGAAACAGATTTTGTGCTTGGGTAGAAGTATTAGGATTTGAGATGAAATTGCATTAAAAGATCCTTTTAAAACTGAACTCTTTTTGACTGAAAGCTTCAAATTTTGAAACTAGAGTCAAAAGAAGAGTAGAGAAATCTGGATTTAAGATTAAACTCGAAGTTTTGAAGAAAAAAATTGCAGATTTGGCGCTTGGGTGCATTGATATTTAAACCAAAACTCCAAGAAAAAATTCATTTAAAATTGAACTCTTTTCAACTGAAAGCTCGAAATTTTGAGATTGGATTCGAAAGAAGCGTAGAGAAATCGCGATTTGAGATTAAACTTGAAGTTCTGAAGAAAAAAAAGTACAACTTTGGTGCTTGGGCAGAAGCATTGGGATTAAGATGAAATTGCAAGAAAAGATCCTTTTAAAATTGAACTAATTTCGCCTGAAAGCTCGATTATTTTGAGGAAGAGGTAAACATTTTGAACTCAAAGTCAACTGATGCAGAATATACGACTTCTAGAGAGATCCGAAATGATTATCTGCATGCGAGGCATTCTATTAGAGGCTGGCACGTCTCCCCTTACTATCGATTTAAAATTTCGAAATTTCGAGAACAAAGTTGAGAGAAAAATGTCAACATTTCCAGATAAGTCGAAATTTTGAAATTGGAGCCGAAAGAAAAGTAGACAAAACGCGATTTGGGATTAAACTCGAAGTTCTGAAGAAAAAAACGTACAGATTAGGTGCTTGGGTTGAAGCTTTAGGATTTAAGATGAAATTGCAAGAAAAGATCCTTTTAAAACTGAACTCATTTGGACTGAAAGCTCGACATTTTGAAACTAGAGTCAAAAGAAAAGTAGAGAAATCTCGATTCAAGATTAAGCTCGAAGTTTTGAAGAAAAAAAGTGCAGATTTGGCGCTTAGGTGCATTGAGATTTAAGCCCAAATTCCAAGAAAAGATCCTTTTCAAATTGAACTCGTTTCGATTGAAAGCTCGATTATTTTGAGGAAGAGGTAAAAATTTTGAGCTCCAAGTCCACTGATGTAGAATAAACGACTTCTAGAGAAATTTGAAATGATTATCTGCATGCAAGACATTTTATTAGAGGCCGGCATGTCTCACCTTCCTATCTGTTTTAAATTTCAATATTTCGAGAACAAAGTTGAGAGAAAAATGTCAACATTTGTCAGATAAGTCGAAATTTTGAAATTGGAGTCGAAAGAAAAGTAGACAAAACGCGATTTGAGATTAAACTCGAAGTTCTGAAGAAAAAAAGGTACAGATTAGGTGCTTGGGTTGAAGCTTTATGATTTAAGATGAAATTGCACAAAAAGATCCTTTTAAAACTGAACTCATTTGGACTGAAATCTCGACATTTTGAAATTGGAGTCAAAAGAAAAGTAGAGAAATCTCGATTTAAGGTTAAGCTCGAAGTTTTGAAGAAAAAAAGTGCAGATTTGGCGCTTAGGTGCATTGAGATTGAAGCCCAAATTTTAAGAAAAGATATTTTACAAATTGAACTCGTTTCGACTGAAAGCTCAATTATTTTGATGAAGAGATAAAAATTTTGAGTTTCAAGTCGACTTTTGCAGAATATACGACTTCTAGAGAAATCCGAAAGGATTATCTGCAAGCGAGATATTCTATTAGAGGCCGGCATGTCTCCCCTTACTATCGATTTTAAATTTCGAAATTTCGAGAACAAAGTTGAGAGAAAAATGTCAAAATTTCTAGATAAGTCGAAATTTTAAACTGGAGTCGAAAGAAGAGTTAGAGAAATCGCGATTTGAGATTAAACTGGAAATTCTGAAGAAAAAATTACAGATTTGGCGCGTGGGTAGAAGCATTGAGATTTAAGATGACACTGCAAGAAAAAATCCTTTTAAAATTGAACTCATTTCAACTGAAAGCTCGAAATTTTGAAATTGGATTTGAAAGAAGAGTAGAGAAATCGCGATTTAAGATTAAACTCGAACTTTTGAAGAAAAAAAGTGCAGACTATTCGACTTCTAGAGAAATCTAAAATTATTAGCTGCATGCGAGACATTCCATTTAAGGCCGGCGAGTCTCCCCTACCGTTCTTACCAATACTAGCACACTATAGATTGTAATCATTTGAAGAGTCCACACACATGATTTTTGGTGTTTTAGAAACTGTTGACCAATTTACTTATGCAAAAAAAAGCGTATTCTTACCCTTCGGAAATCCATGTGCCTGCCAATAACCGTAAGCTCGTTTCCACGATGGTATGGTGGTCTTCCAAGGCGGCCAAAGCAGCCAAACGTTCGCATGTAGATGGTTCTGCCTTCGACCACTCGACTGCAATACAACAGGTGATATATTAAAGACTTGTAAGAAACCACATTAATATTAATGTGCCGTCAAATTCTCTCAGTCGATATCATGCTGAGTAAGGGTTGCCTTTTTATTAAACATTTCAAACTCTGTCGGATGGGAAATATTAATCGTGGCGCTAAAGTCATGCGGGATATTGGCTTTTTTTACTGGCCCTCCTTAAGTGTTCCAACAACTACGTGATATCGTCACTTTTGATGGGTAGATGTCAAGTTATATATGTAAATATGATTACGTTTCGGCTTGTTACCTCTTGTCACGTCTTCAGACGTTTTTAAAACAGTTCAATCAGTTAGTTTGGCAAAAAATAATTGATACAATATGACCATCTTTCTATTTACAACTCCATGAAAACATTACAGACTCAAAATATCATACACACACACAGTTGGTCAAGTTAGGTTGAAATATCTGAATGTCCAAATCATCAAAATTTCAGTAATAAAAAAATCGATTCATATCAATCTGGTTACATTTTAGCCGAGACATATTTAAAGCGTTATTAGAGTTGGAATAGCAGTTTTAGTGAAAAATGAAAGAGCCCAAATCCAATTATTCCAGTAGCAAAAAAATCACCTTCACAGGGTAGCTTCAGGGTAAGGGAAATGATGGGGATGATTCCCCAATGCTTCTTCGTTTAGTATAATATTCGTATCAACATCCAGAAGTATTTCAATTTTAACATAGTTTTAGGTGTTTTTTCAGTGTTGAGTCAAAAACAGCGATTGATAAACCAAGATCCAACGCAATTGCTGCTTGGGGCAATCTATAACAGATTCCCAATCTTTAACAGAAGGTTACTGAAAATTTAGAATTGTGAAATGAGTAACTGGCGAAGAAAAAGCCAATAAAACATGAATAGAAATCCAGAAGTGTGATGGGATTCTAAAGGTTTCCCGAAAGGGTTACAAAGGTGCTTGTGTAGGCAAATTTTGTATTCTGGATTTGCATCATGGCAAATTCCGTAGAATAGAAGCGCCCTCGGCGCGACAAGCGTTTAGGTATGTTAAACCTAACAAATAATTTTAATTAAATGTTCGGGACGTTCGCACTGTTTCATTACAGAACATTTAATTAAAATCATATCAACATTATTTGTTTCTATCCGAATGCTAAAAGATTATTAGAGTTGGAATAGTAGTTTAAGTGAAAAATCTCATCAATTTTACTACTCCAGTAGCAAAAAAAGTCGTCATAACAGCGAAGATTTCGGGTAAGAGGAATGATATACAATATCCACCTTCTTCTTTAGTATATCTTGGGTCTTTGGTCAGATAGTGAGCTGTAAATATTGTTAAAATTTGTTTACATAGCGTATTTTTTGCGTGGGTTCTCAATAATTTGCATTAAGATGCTACGTTAAAACTCCACGACGTAAACACAAATGAATGGAAAACTTTATTAAAAATTTATTTAAGGATAAAGCTGTAATGCATTTGATCCGACAGCTACTATATTTAGCCCTAAAACAAATACATGGTCTATTTTTGGAGCGATTTTTAGTGCGAATTGAGACGAGAAATCTCGCCCTAATTGTTTATTCATAATTGGTCAGAAGTAAATTAGATTTCAGGTGTTGGTTGAAAATTGTGGCACGTCATAAAATTCCATGCTTGTATACGTGTTTGGATTGAAGTTTATTTTCTTATTTAGATTTATCAACACATTAACTAGAAGTCTAAATATTGTTAGCTACTTCCTGAGTACCCGGTAACGACGTCTGTTAACGATCAAGACATGACGGAATGAAAATAGTTTGAATTTTTCTCAGAAGTTATCTTCGACTCTACACTACTTCAAAAGGTAAAAAAATTCATATTTTTGGCCCATTTCTAAAGAAACTAAAAATGAGAAAATAACATTTACTTTATAAAAATATATTTTTTTTAATTTTCCATCATTTTGGTGACTTTCCGGATCTCGTTTATTCCCCCTCAACCGCGCTAGGTCTAAAGACGAAAAAAAGCTGGCTACCGAAGTTGATTGCTTTCGTTTGTCCCGGACATGCAAAATTAATTCCAAATGTCACAGAGGCGACACCTGGTCCCGTTTTAATTTTGCCTCGAAATAAGTATCTGTCATGGTACCACGCCCATACCAACCCAAAGCTATAAATCACCACTAAAGACCTTAAAACGTATCAAGTATCCTATATATCGTTAGCCGGATACTATTTCGTCCGTCTGTGTTTCTTTTTTATATTCCTGGGATTTTTAAAGTCCTTGTGGGGGCGAAATTGTTAATATCTGAAGGCATATGCATGGACATGAGACAATCTGAACCTTTAGCTACCTCAGATTGAAACAGAAATGTGAATTAGGGTTTCTAGATTGCTAGTACAACAGAGATCCTCAGTTAATTAGTTAATATAATTTTCCATATTTGAGCTTCCGAAAATTATTGTTCGACGACCAACAAAAGGTCCTCTACATTCGTCCACTTGATTAAAAAAAGGAAAGAGGTGATTCCCCATGAGTATTAATGATTTAGAAATCAATATTCTGGAATAGCTTGTCCTTTTTAACATTCAATTTACGTTCTCTTGAGCACTAATTGCCCATGGACGCCCAAATCAAACAATTCGACAGAATCAACAAAAAATGTCACGGTTCGGTAGTCTAATTGGTGAAGCTGTTAAAAAATCACTACGTGAAGGAGCTCACTGTTTAAACAAGTGGTATACAAGACACACAAACACGAATTTTATTTTCTTCCCTCGTTAACGAGTCATTTGTTTATTTTGTCACACATGGCACAGGACCTAAATTATATAACTTAACTTGAAGGCAAACTCGACAGTCATAAATGTCTCGCTTTCAAAACATTCTTAGTCGAAACATATACAATTCTTGGAAACGTGAGAACTTGTTGTTTGATGGTCTGATTTGGCTGTACTGTGTTGTCGTTCAAACAAAAGACATCTTCTTAGGGTGCGTTTGGATTAGACGCTTAATTCCACATATTTCTCTGTCATAAGTGTCAACTATCCTGAGAGAAGCTATCTGAGACTTATCTACACAGCTGGGACGAGATAGCTTCGCTCAGGATAGTTGACACTTATGACAGAGAAATATGCGGAATTAAGCGTCTATCTGAGACTTATCTACACAGCTGGGACGAGATAGCTTCTCTCAGGATAGTTGACACTTATGACAGAGAAATATGCGGAATTAAGCGTCTAATCCAAACTCTCAGGATAGTTGACACTTATGTTAGAGAAAGACTTATCTGCACAGCTCAACGAGATAGCTTCTTTCAGGATAGTTGACACTAATGTCAGAGATAGACTTATCTACACAGCTGGGACGACATAGCTTGTCTCAGGATAGTTGACACTTATGTCAGAGAACGACTTATCTACACAGCTGGGACGAGATAGATTCTCTCAATTATGTCAGAGAGAAAATATATTTTATGTCAGAGAGAAATGTGCCTAGTGTAAAAGCACCGTAATGCATCTTTTTTTATGAATTTCGGTAGATAAATCATCATCAGTGGATCATAAAATAGTCACCAAAGTTAAGTGATAAAAAGAGCCCAAATTTTAAGGAGATTTTCAAAAAGCTGTAATTTGGAGACCAATAGTCCTAGAGAAAAATATAAAAAAACAAATTAATCTTCCAAGTTTCTAGTTCCCAACTCTCAAGTCAAAATGCTTCAGTATTACCGATTTTTGCATTTTTTAAATGTATTTCAATTTTTGATAAAAAAGACTTCAAATAAATAATTATTATGTTCAAGATATTGTTTTATTTCTGATCAATTTTCTTAAGATTTAAATAATATATGGACCTAAATATGAACAGTATTTGGGAAGACTAGATTTTCAAAAGTTCATTTTACCATGTCACAATAAAACTGGGGGTGATGGAAAAAAAATAATAAAATAAGTACGGTTTCATGATAGGGGTAGGTAGTCCAAAGACAATTACATATCAGAGTTCGTGTGACAAAATCATTGTTGACCGGTGTTATTAGATACCTGAAAACTTCTAAAAAAATAACTGCGTTATTAGTAACGAGATTGGAAAAAAAAGTAGGCTATCTTGGAGACTGCGGATCGAAGTGAACACTGAAAACTAGGAAATATGTAGTATTGCAGTTCGAAGTGGAACCAACACTAGCAAACAGATCAGTCAATTTTAGAAATATTTTAAAATAAATCCTGTCTAACTGACCTATCCTTTCATATTTGTGATGAATGTATCGTTTGTGGTTAATGTATCGTTTGTGGTTAATATATCGCGTGCAAACGAATCTAATATTTATTGACAATGAAATACACTTTAAGGGGCTCTAATGTTAACACTTTAAACATTTAGACATGTTGGTAACGCGTGATGGTGACGCGTTGTGTTCACGCGAAACCACACGTTTACCCCCCATTCAAAATTGCTCAACGCACTTAAAAAAGTTATCTCCTCAAAAAAATTAAGAATCCGTTGACCTGGAATGAGATCTGGAGATCACTATCATTATAATCAACCCCAAGGAAGAACGCCAAACGAAAGAATTGCTTAGTAGTGTTAAACAACTAAAATTAAGATGACCCACCAAAATATTATACGCGTCAGTAATATTAACATTAAAAAATAAAGTTTACTAGTTATGAATATTAAAGAATTCCACGAAGTAAGGGTTGGAAATGTCAATTAAAAAATAAAAACAAAAAGTAACTGACAGCTTAAAAGTTGCCGCGTTAGTTGCCAATATAATACTTTAACGATTTACTAGAGAATTTTATTGTCACTTTAACGGTAATAGTTTAAAAAAATGTTAATCTCGACTTACCAATTTGGATCAGTAGCACGATGAACACCAAACACCGCAAATTGAGGCAACATCGAACAATCACTATAGAGCACATGTTACGTTCGGCAAATTGATTTTACGTCCGACCTACTTGAACCGCATCCAAAATGTTAGTGGTAAAGCGGAACGACAGGCAGAAAGGCCCCGGGCTCGAGAAACCGACCACTTGGTCCTCTTCAACTTGTCGTCTCTGCGGGGGGCTCGTCCGACTTGACAGCCAGATATACGACCCTACCCTCGGCTCGACGGGAAGCCGTCGAGGGAAGGCAGAGAAACGGTGGAAGAAGATTTCAATGAATTTTTCAGGACGCTTTTGTCGAGGTGTTTAACTTTGGAATTAGGGGATAAAAGCTCCAACTTGGTCAACTCAGTTTACTTAGATCGTCGATGATTTATAATCTACGACGTTTTGTCAGAAATTTCAAAACGGATTTATGGGTAATCGGGTGTGTTGTTAGGAATTTTAAAATGCATACTTTCAAAATAAACATTTTTCATTGAAGCTACGCTTCCTCGTTTTAAAAATAATAAATTATTCAATTCTTTATCAAGTAACAGGTATAACTAATTGATTTATTTTTGAATTGAAATTTTAAAAATTGAAATTCAAATCTTGTCCTCTGAAACCAAGAAAGATTAAAAAACACAACAGAGGTTGCTCTAACGCGTTTCGATAGCCAAGCTATCACCTTCTATCAGTATCTCTCTGAAAATGATAGCTTGGCTCTAACGCGTTTCGATAGCCAAGCTATCATCTTCTATCTATCAGTATCTCTCTGAAAATAATAGATATTATATATATTATTTATTAATTCAGAGAGATACTGATAGATAGAAGATGATAGCTTGGCTATCGAAACGCGTTAGAGCAACCTCTGCTGTGTTTTTAATCCTTCTAGGTTTCAGGGGACAAGATTTGTATTTCAATTTTTAAAAATTTCAATTTAATTTTTGAAGATAACCTAGGAGCAGTCTGTTCCATGTCTGTTCCGTGAAGCAAGTTTGGATAGCGGTAAACCTATGGTTTCGCGTTACAGTAACGCGTTACCATCACGCCCTGTCAACATGCTTTACTGTTAATATTAGTGCATGTTGGTAATGCAAATTATCGTGATGGTAACGCGTAATTCCTATCAAAAATCGCTCAACGCGCCTAAAAAGTTTAAAATAAAAAAATACGTCATCGTCAAGGGGGTTCAAAACACTTCATTATTTGGAGTGATGTTGTCAGAGTCCAAAAAAGTTTTACACTTGTACCAGGTCGGTGTCTGATGGTTAATGGTTAATGCAAGTGAGATAAAGGGGTATGGTTTGGATTTAATCAAACGCCTCAGGGGTTGTGTTCAATGCTCCTAATGGTCAACCAATCAGAGCCATTAGCAAAAGCACCATCAAGTGCATGAAGATCAAAGAAGGTTTACTCTTATACCACATCGGTGTAATTATTCATTAATTGTCGATATGGTAAATCTTCTTACGACTTAATCATAAGCCATAGTCTCTAGTTCAGTGCCCTAACCTAACTCATCAGTCAAGATTTAGGATTGTGCTGTACTTTACTATGGGCTTTACAAAAAAAAAAACGACTGTATTTGTGTTCGGTAATAAATGTGAACTAATGAAACAGGGAATTTATTCAGGTGCTGTGCAAAAGCCATTTCTACCTGGCTCCAACTTTTGTGAAGGCACTATAAAAGCTAGAGTTGATTTACAAGTCTTAACAATTTTAACTATCGCAACATTGTCCTTTAAATTTAAAATTATTTATGACCAAGAAAGGATAGCAATACTTTATTTAAGACTAGCATTGCTTGTGGTCGAAAATCGAAATTCTTAATTCTTACCTTGTCCATATGATAAAAGACTGTCAATAATTAGTATGAACAAAAATGAATAACTATTAAATATCATGAACTTGTGATAAAATTGGAAAAATTATGTACATGGAAAAGAAACATGCATGACTGAAGCAGTTTATTACGTCGTTTTGGTGGTAAACTGCGCTAATCTACATAAACGAAATCTTGAGCTAGTGTGCTTTTAAAAAAACTTGTCATCGAAATATTCATGTTTTTTTTCTTCTCTAAAACTGATCAAGCAATAGTAGTCAGTCAACACCCATGAGTTTAATCTGCCCTGATAAAGTTTTTCCATCATTAGAATGTCCGCATGAAACTTTTATCAGTTCTTATCACTTGAGGCCCCCAGAGCCCCCCAATTCGTAGGAATAAATTCAAGACATGTGTCTAAAAAATGAATCTTGATCCCCATATTGTAACCTAAAGTTGTGTACTTCAATAAAAGTTTTTTAATCAAATAACTTTAATTGTCACTCTTATGGTAAACCAAAAAATTTCCAATTACATTTTTGGAGCACCTTCATCCTGATTTTTTCAAAGTAGCTAATTTTTCTCTAAATAACGAGTCTTTTATTTTCTTAATTTGAGGTTCTACTACTACTACTACTACTACTACTACTACTACTACTACTACTACTACTACTACTACTACTACTACTACTACTACTACTACTACTACTACTACTACTACTACTACTACTACTACTACTACTACTACTACTACTACTACTACTACTACTACTACTACTACTACTACTACTACTACTACTACTACTACTACTACTACTACTACTACTACTACTACTACTACTACTACTACTACTACTACTACTACTACTACTACTACTACTACTACTACTACTACTACTACTACTACTACTACTACTACTACTACTACTACTACTACTACTACTACTACTACTACTACTACTACTACTACTACTACTACTACTACTACTACTACTACTACTACTACTACTACTACTACTACTACTACTACTACTACTACTACTACTACTACTACTACTACTACTACTACTACTACTACTACTACTACTACTACTACTACTACTACTACTACTACTACTACTACTACTACTACTACTACTACTACTACTACTACTACTACTACTACTACTACTACTACTACTACTACTACTACTACTACTACTACTACTACTACTACTACTACTACTACTACTACTACTACTACTACTACTACTACTACTACTACTACTACTACTACTACTACTACTACTACTACTACTACTACTACTACTACTACTACTACTACTACTACTACTACTACTACTACTACTACTACTACTACTACTACTACTACTACTACTACTACTACTACTACTACTACTACTACTACTACTACTACTACTACTACTACTACTACTACTACTACTACTACTACTACTACTACTAACTACTACTACTACTACTACTACTACTACTACTACTACTACTACTACTACTACTACTACTACTACTACTACTACTACTACTACTACTACTACTACTACTACTACTACTACTACTACTACTACTACTACTACTACTACTACTACTACTACTACTACTACTACTACTACTACTACTACTACTACTACTACTACTACTACTACTACTACTACTACTACTACTACTACTACTACTACTACTACTACTACTACTACTACTACTACTACTACTACTACTACTACTACTACTACTACTACTACTACTACTACTACTACTACTACTACTACTACTACTACTACTACTACTACTACTACTACTACTACTACTACTACTACTACTACTACTACTACTACTACTACTACTACTACTACTACTACTACTACTACTACTACTACTACTACTACTACTACTACTACTACTACTACTACTACTACTACTACTACTACTACTACTACTACTACTACTACTACTACTACTACTACTACTACTACTACTACTACTACTACTACTACTACTACTGCGGACTATCGGTTCGGTTGATTATTAACAATTGAATTGTAAAACATTTTATTGCCAAACTAAACTCGGAACCTACAATTGCAATTCGCTAACACCATTCATTGACTTCTAACTATTAACTCATTAGCTAACTACATTGACTTAGTTACTGACTGATTCGATGGAAGTGCGACCGCCTTATATAGTTTCCGCTTCCGGGTTCTAGAAAAATTCAGCAGATAAGGCTTATTGTTTGCCGAAATTTCTGGAACGCTTTGCTTCATTATCGCGACCGTTTTCCCTTATCAGATCTTTCTAGAAAATTTTCTTACCTACTAAATTCTATAATTTACATTTCGTTACAATATACAAATTAAAGATGGACAAACTTTTCCTAATTGGGATTTTTTTTTATCCCTAGTGCCCCATTCGCATAAAAAGTACCCAAATTTTAATGATAAAAAAGACTTTAAATGAAAAATTAATATGATCATGATATTATGTTTTATTTCTGATAAAATTTTTTAAGATGTAAATAATATGTGGACCTAAATAAAAACGAACAGTATTTGGAAAGACGACATTTCCAAAAATAAATTTTATTTTGTCACAAGAAAACTGGGAGTGATGAAAAATAAGTACGGTTTCATAATGGGGGTAGGTAGTCCAAATACAATCACCTACCAGAGTTCGTGTGACAATCAGTGTTGACCAGTGTAATTATTTTAATTTAGAATCACTGTGAATTAAACCGACAATTTTAATTTCCAAATTATGATTTTGGTGGAACGGACTGGTTCTTTGTTATCTTCAAATTATCCAAATTATGAAATTTTAACTTTTAGTTGACACAATTAATTCAAAAACTAAAGAAAAACCACTCTCATTTCTCAGAAGTGTTCACTTCTGTCAGCAGTCTCAAAGTTCCCATTGAATATTATGAATTTTTTTAGCAATAAGACCTTTTTAAAAATTTCAATTTAAATATAAACAGATTTTTTAACAATTTCGATTTATCTTTTTAGAATTTAGATTTAGTTTAAATCTCGATTTTTTTAGGCATTCAAAATCCGAATTTGTTTTGGAAATTGACTTTTTCAAAATTTCGATTTTTTTCCCCAAATTGGTAATTAATATTTTAAAATTTCGACCACACTAAATATTTCGATCTTAACTTGAGCATATCAATTCTTTGGTGCTTTCGATTCTGTTTCAAAACGTCTACTTATTTTGAAGAATTCGTCTTTTTTTTTTAATTTCAGTATTCTTAATTTATACTTTTTTTTAAGGTTTTTACGTTATTTTGAAAATGAATGAAATAAATGAACGATTGAAAATTTTGTTCAATATTTCAACTTCTTTTCGAAATTTTAATTTAATATAAAAATTTCAACTATTTCAAAATTTCCACTTTTTTGTAAATTTTGCTGTTTTTAGAACTTCCGAGTTTTCAAAATTTCGTCTTGCTTTTTGAAAATTATCATATTCTTAATTTGTACTTTCTTTTGAAGATTTCAGCATTATTTTGAAAATGTTGAAATTTTTTTTAATATTTCGACTTCTTTTCGAAATTTTAACTGAACATTTTAATTATTTCGAAATCTTCATTTCATCAAAATTTTGCTATTTTTGGAAATTCGAAGAAAAATGTTACCTTTTTCACGAAATTTTTATTTTGTTGTATATTTCGACTTTATTTCAAAAATTCTGCTTTTTTGAAAACTTCAACTGTATTTTGATAATGTTCATATTTTTTCCAATATTTCGATTCATTTTCAAAATTCTGAATTATTATAAGATATTTCGAAATTGCCACTTTTTTTGAAAATTTTGCTGTTTTTAGAACTTCCGAGTTTTTAAAATTACGTCTCGTTTGTTTGAAAATTGCGATCTTTTTAATTTGTATCTTTTTTTTGAAGATTTCGGCATTATTTTGAAAATGTTGAGATTTTTTTTAAATATTTCGACTTTTAACGAAATTTTAACTATTTCTAAATTTCCACTTTTTCAAAATTTTGCTATTTTTGGAAATTCAAAGTGTTTTCAAAATGTCACCTTTTTCACGAAATGTTTATTTTGTTGTATATTTCGAATTTCTTTGAAAAATTCTGCTTTTTTGAAAACTTGAACTGTATTTTGATAATATTCATATTTTGTTCGATATTTCGACTTCGTTTCGAAATTTTTACTTAATAAATATAAGAATTTCAACTATTTCCAAATTTTCACCTTTTTGAAAATTTTGCTGTCTTTAAAAGTTCCGAGTTTTCAAAATTTTCTCTTGTTTTTTTGTAAATGGCGATATTTTTAATTTGTACGTTTTTTTGTACATTTCGGCATTATTTTGAAAATTTTAACATCTTTTTCAATATTTCGTCTTCTTTTCGATATTTTAAATAAAAAATTTAACTATTTCGAAATTTCCACTTTTTCAAAATTTTGCTGCTTTTGGAAATTATAAGTTTTTTTAAAATGTCACCTTTTTAAAGAAATTTTTATTTTGTTGACTTTTTTTGAAAAATTCTGCTTTTTTAAAAACTTCAACTGTATTTTGATAATGTTAATATTTTTTTAAAGTATTTCAATTCCTTTACGAAATTCTGAATTAATATAAAAATTTCAACTATTTCAAAATTTCCACTTTTTCGAAAACTTTGTTGTTTTTAGAATTACCGAGTTTTTCAAAGTTTGGTTTGTTTTTTTTTTAAATCGCGATAATGTTAATTTGTACTTTTTTTGTAGATTTTGGCATTATTTTGAAAATCTTGACATTATTTTTGATATTTCGACTCTTTTTCGAAATTTTAACCGAAAATTTTAACTATTTCGCAATTTTCACTGTTTCAAAATTTTGATGTTTTTGGAAATTCCAAGTTTTTGCAAAATGTCACCTTTTTCACGAAATTTTTATTTTGTTATATATTTCGACTTTCCTTTGAGAAACTCTGCTCTTCTAAAAACTGCAACTGTATTTGGATAATTCCGTCACTCTTTCAAATTTTTACCCTTTTATTTGAAAAATTCTACATTTTTCGGAATTATTATACTTTTATCTATTTTCTAAATTATTTATTTTTTGAAAATTACAATTTTCCTTCACTTTGTAAAAATCTCATGTCGGCACGATAATTTTGGTATTGTTTTTGAAAAATTTTAATTTTTTGAAAATTTCAGCTTTTTCGAAAATTTTGATTTTTCTGCAAATATTGACTTGTTTCGAAGTTTTGCCGCCTTTTAACAATTTTTAATTTGTTTGACAATTTTTATCTCTTTTAAATATTTCTTGTGAAATTTCCGATTTTTTCAAAATGTCGCCTTCTTGCAAGATTAATTTTTACTTCAAGCTTTGATTTCTCAACACATTTTTTGAAAATTTAATTTTTTTGAAATTTTGTTTTCAAGATTTTGTCTTTATTTGAAAATAACCAATTTTTCACTTCTGGAAAATTTTCATTTTTCTATAAATTTCTGCTATTTTCAAAACTTTGAGTCATTCCAAAATGCTGACCCTTTTAAAATTTATTTTGACTTCTTTGAAATCTATGACGATGTTTTTGTAAAATTTATAATCTTTGCAAAATATTACTTTGGAAGATTTCGACTTAATCGAAAATTTTTATGTATGTACTCTTAAAATTCTTCTTCTTTTTTAATTCTTTGAAATTTAAGTTTTTTATGAAATTCAAATTCTGACAAATTTTAATTTAATTTTCAAAATATCGACTTACGTGTGCGTAGCTAGGAATTTTTTGCAGGGAAGGGGGCAATGTCTCCACTCTAATTTTTGGAAATATTTTTTGATTTTTTTGGACTCCATAAATACTTTTTGAGGACCAAAAAAAGTCCCCAATTTACGTCTACTATATTTTTTTGCCACCAAGAAATGTATATTGTTGCGTGTTATCGGTTCGAATGATCAACATTTGGTGAATTGTAACCACTTTATTTCAAAACCGAACTCGAAACGCTATAATTGTAATTCACTAACACTGTTTAATTTTAACTTATTCATTAACTTCTCACTACACTGTTGAATGAACTAACTAACTGAGGGAAAGCCCACCGAACCGCCTTATTTATAGATCCCCTTTCAGGTTCTAGAAGGTTCCAGCAGATAAGACTTATCTTTTCCCTAAATTTTTAGAACGCTTATCTGCCGCTTGCTTCATTATGGCTGCCGCTTTCCTTTATCAAATTTTTCTAGAAAATTTCCTTAGCTACTAAATTCTATAATTACATTTCGTTACAATATGTTGATTTTTTAGAGTGAGCAATGATGTTTCTAGGATGGGCACTGTTCACCCTTGCCCCCTATACAAGCTATGCCAATGTTTACTTAAAAATATCTAACTTTTATCAAAATAGTGACTTTTTCTCGATGTTTTCATTTTTTTTTCAATTCAATTCTCTAAAAAATTTTCCTTAAGTTATTATTTTTTGTAAACATTTCGAATTATTTAAGAGTTTGTCCTTTTTCAGGATATTGACTTTTTTTGAAATTTCGATTTTTGTTCAGAATTTCTACTTTTTCTCGAAATTTTTATTGGTGAGGGGAGGGGCTGAAATCTCGTCAACCAGTTTTAAAGAGTCCAAATTTTCAAATGACGTGACAAACTTCGAAAAAACGTTAAAATTTTAAAAAATCAAAAAAAAATTTTGATAAGCATTTTTAAAACGAAAAAGACGAGATTAAATTAAAAAAAATAAATCAAGAAAACCGGAATGATGTCGAAATTTTGAGAAAAGACCGAAATTGTGAGGTCATACGTTTGAAAATCTTTGAATTTTCCTTATTTCTAAATTTTCGAATATTTAAAAATTTCAGAATTTCGTCTTTTTCTCGAAATTTCGGTTTGTTTTTCAAAATGTTTTTCTCGAAATTTTGGGTGTTTACTTTTAAATTTCGACATTTCCGACATTTTTGTTTCTTTTTCAAAAAATTTCGATTTTTTTTCATAATTTTTACCTTTCTTGAAAATTCCAACCATTTTACAAAATTTTGACTTTTTCTCAATCTTTTGGCCCTTTTTCGGCCTTTTCTCGGAATTTCGATTTGTTTGATTTAACTGTTTTTAAATATAATTTCGTCTTTTTCGGTTTAAAAGTGCTCTTATCAAAATTTATATTTTCTTTGCTTATTCCGAAATTTTCGAATATTTCAAAATTTCGATTTTTCAGAATTTCGTCTTTTTTCGCAAAATTTCGATTTATTTTTCAAAATGTCTTTCTTGAAATTTTGGGTTTCTCTTGTAAATTTCTACATTTCTGACATTTTTGTTCCTTTTTCAAAATGTCCACTTTGAAAATTTTGATCTTTTTCATAATTTTAACTTTTCTTGAGAATTTCGGCCATTCTATAAAATTTTGACTTTTTCCCGAGCTTTTGATTTTTAAACGTATGACTTCAAAATTTTAGCCTTTTATCCAATCTTCGACTTGTTTCCGGTTTTCTTGATTTAATTTTTTTAAATTTAATCTCGTCTTTTTCGTTTTTAAAATTCTGACGTTTTCGAAGTTTGTGACGTCATTTGACTTTTCAAACCTGGTTGGCGAGATTCCAAAAAAAAAGCCATAAAATACAAATTTTGAAACAAAATTGTTTTGTCCTCAATTAAATATCCACCAAAGATCCCATAAATGAAACATTCCAATCGATAATATAATTATCGATTTGGAATTATGGAAAGCATTGCTGGAATAAAGGTGTGGAAGACTTTGACATTGGTAGTCCGCTGGAACTAGAAAATATATTTGCTCAAAATTATAATTGTCTTTTCTTATTTACTTTTAAATTTGAACAAATTTTTGTGTAATACACATTTTAAATGTTTAACCTTCGCCACTTGTCCGACATCTGTTGACAAATGCTTGAACATCCTTTCATATCTAATTCTTACCTTTTCTAAATCCTGCCACACGCTTGCCTGAGTTCCAATTCGTTCAGAACTTGGCTCGTAGATGGTAGAGCGATTTACTTACGACTAATCGAGTCTGGCACTTATACCATATTTCATCTATTTTACAGCGCGAAAATTCAGTCATTTTCAATATTTTCAGCTGTTTGCTTTATGTTTAGGTTTCTTATCAAGTCAAACTATGCTTCTAACTTTTCAGTTTTGTATGTTTTTTCTAAACATTTATTTGAAATTCAATTTAACATTACTCAAAAATATCGAGAATTAAAGTATTTTTTTGCAAAATATCAATTATGATTTTTTTTCTGAAATGCTGGTTGTTTTTTTCCTAAAAATTTATAAAAAATGACTCGAAAACTATTTTTTTTACGCTATCAATATTTTAAAACCGAAAATTAAACTTTTTCTACTGATATTGATTTTTTACAAAATGCCACTTTCTTAGTTTTCTTTCATTTTAATTTATGAAGACTACTTTACTGAAATTTTGACTCAGAAGTCCAAATTTTTTTTAAAATTTCATTCTTTTAAAGTAATTTTGGGAAGTACTACTTTTTTGTCTCAACATTTTTTTCTGAAAGAATTTAAACTTTTCTATCGGAATTCTGATACTTTATGAAAAAACGGTTAGACAGATTTTTGTATTTATCTATTTATCTTTTATTTCGAAATTTTGCATCTGTTACGAAATTTTAGGTTTTTCGAAAAATTTTGCTTTTCTCTAAAGCTTCGCTATTTTTTCTCAAAGCTTCGCTTTTTTTTGTAAAATTTTGCTGCTGCCCAAAAATTTCGCATCTCTAGGAAATATGGCATCTAAAGAAGGATTTCGCGTCTGTCAAAAATTTGGTTGATTTTCGCAAATTTCACTTTTTCTCTAACGTGTGCAGGTTAACTAGATTCCGATTTTTTTTTTCAAAATTGCTTTTTTTCTCAAAATTCGACCTTTCCTGTAACATTTTATTTACGATGATTATGAAAAAATTTCCGACTTTTTTTTCAAAATTCTGAAATGTCCAACCATCGACAAATGTTAGATACTTTCCCTTCGAGAAATTTTGAGTCTATATTTTTGGTTAGTAAAATGGAAATTTTGTTAAATATGTTGAAATTATATTGAGGAAAAAATTTCACTTTGAAGAAATTCAAAATTTTCATCATAATAGAAAATTTTCAAATAATAAAAATTTTGAGAAACAACGTAGAAAAAAATTTAGAAATAAATCATGAACGTTAAACTTTGAAAAAGGAGTCAAAATGTTGGGAAATAACTAATGAGAAAACCAAAATTTAAAAAAGATGTCAATTTTGAGAAATAATTTGAAATCTTAAGCTCAAAATTTTGAGAAAAACAAAAATAATATTTTCACAAGAAAGTCGAAATTTTGAGAAGGAAGTTGGAATTTTGGAAAAACAAAAATATTAAGAAAACAATGAAACTCGGAGAAAACATAGGAATTTTGAAAAAATGTAAAATTTTTGAGAGAAGTCATTCTCTTAATGCATCCAAATTTTCGGAAATATGGCGAAATTTCGAGAAAAATAGAAATTTGGAGAAAAACCTCCAACTTTCCAAAAAAAATACACAATTTCAAAAAAAAAGTCAGCTTCTAGAAGTCAAAATTTTCAGAAAAAAGTCAAAAGTTTAAGAAAGTCCAAATTTCGAAGTTTAAGGATTTGGAAAAAAATGAAAATTTTGAGAAGGTCCAAATTTTTATGAAGAAGTCGAAATTTGAGAAAAGTTGCATCTTGGCGAAAAATTGACATCTGAAATCCAAATCTGAATTTTGAAAGAGTGAAGATTTTGAAAAAAGTCAAAATTTGAGAAAATAAAGTAAATTTTGCATAAAAACATGAAAATCCAAATTTTCGGAAATATGGAGAAATATCGAGCAAAACAGAAATTTGGAGAAATATCTCCAACGAAAGTCAACTTCTAGAAGTCAACATTTTCAGAAAAAAGTCAAAAGTTTAAGAAAGTCCAAATTTACTAAGTTTTAGTCTTGGGGAAAAAATCAAAATGTTGGGAAGGTCCAAATTTTTATGAAGAAGTCGTAATTTGAGAAAAATTTCATCTCCGCGAAAAATCGACATTTAAAATCAAAATCTGAATTTTGAAAGAGTGGAAGATTTTGAAAAAAAGTCAAAATTTGAGAAAATAATGAAAATTTTCCGGAAAAACTATGAAAAATAGGTCATTCTCTTAGAAAATTGAAATTTTCGTAAATTGTCGAAATTTCGAACAAAATAGAAATTTGGAGAAAAATATCCAAATTTCCAAAAAAAACCCAATTTCATACCGTAAGTCAACTTCTGGAAGTCAACATATTTAGAACAAAGTCAAAATTGTGAGAAAGTCCAAACTTCGAAGTTTTAGTTTTGGGGAAAAAATCAAAATTTTGAGAATGTCCAAATTTTTATGAAGAAGTCGAAATTTGAGAAAAGTTGCATCTTCGCGAAAAATCGACATTGAAAATCAAAATTTAAATTTTAAAAGAGTAGAGATTTTGAAAAAAGTCAAAATTTCGGGAAAATAATGAAAAGTTTGCGAAAAAACATGAAAGAGAGAAGTCATTCAGTTGGAAAATCGAAATTTTCGGAAATATGTCGAAATTTCGAGAAAAATAGAAATTTGGAGAAAAATCTCCAAATTTAAAAAAAAAACCATAAATTCAAAACAAAAGTCAACTTCTAGAAGTCAACATTTTCAGAAAAATGGTAAAAAGTTTGAGCAAGTCCAAATTTCGAAGCTTTAGTCTTGGAAAAAAAATCAAAATTTTGAGAAAGTCCAAATTTTTTTGAAGAAGTCGAAATCTGAGAAAAGTTGCATCTTCGCGAAAGATCGACATTTAAAATTAAAATCTAAATTTTGAAAGAGTAGAGATTTTGAGAAAAAGTCAAAATTTGAGAAAATAATGAAGATTTGACGGAAAAACATGAAAGAGAAAAGTCATTCCGTTAGAAAATCCAAATTTTCTGAAATATGGCGAAATTTCGAGAGAAATAGAAACTTGGAGAAAAATCTCCAAATTTCCAAAAAAAAAACACAATTTCAAACCGTAAGTCAATTTCTAGAAGACAACATTTTCAGCAGAAAGTCAAAAGTTTGAGAAAGTCCAAAGTTTTAGTTTTGGGGAAAAAATCAAAATTTTGAGAGTCTTATGAAGAAGTCGAAATTTGAGAAAAGTTGCATCTCTGCGAAAAATCGATATTTAAAATCAAAATCTAAATTTGAAAGAGTAGAAACTTTGAAAAAAGTCAAAATTTGAGAAAATAATGTAAGATTTTGCGGAAAAAATGGTTGAAAAATCTTGATAAAAAATTAAAATCTTTAATAAAACTAAACATTTTGAGAAAAAGCTGAAGAAGAATCAAATTTTTGTAAAGAAAGTCGAAAAATCAATGAAAAAGCCTAAACTTTGAAAATCATCCAACATTTTCAATCTAAAATTCAAAATGAACCTCACTAATAAAAGTAAAATTTCGAAAAAAGTGCGAAGTGATGTTACAAAGGGGAACAAATTGATCGAATAGTCTCAACTTTGCTCTCTCGGCGGCTGCCCTGAGGAATAATAAGAGATCAATGCAGTCTCACGTTGTTAAGCAAAAAGGAGACATTAGAAAGACATCGCGAACATAGCTGTTACTGTCATAAGCTTTTAAGTATAAAAAGCTCGTACTGCCGGGCTTTTTAAAGTTCACGCATGAACAGTCCGACTGTCCCGTCAGAATAAACCGGCGACATCGAAAGCCTCCCTGCCAGACTTTTATCATACAAAGCCATATTTATACCCACTCCAAAACACAAACACATTACCAGAAATTGCCAATATCTTTCATTTTTCAAAACTTCCACCGTTCGCTGGGGATTTCGATTCAATACAATCGAAATTAACACATCATCTTTCACCCGACCCTTCGGTAAAATGTGAAGTCCGCGTTCGAAATGAATTCGAGAAGCCAACGAAGTTATTTCAGGACGCAATTATTTTGGAATTCTAGGAGAAATAGAAAATATGTTACTGTGGATCTCGCTTGCGATCATTTGCGATCCGTCAACGATTGGAGTGAAGGGAATCTATCAATAAAAATCTAGAAAATAAATAAAAAATATTGACTTCTTCAAATCAAAAATTTTTTAAACAGACATTTGGAAATCAAAGCGAAATTCCGAAAAAAAGGTCCAAATTTTCAAAAACTGACGTTTCTATTTGTTTTAACATTCTATTTGTTTTAAAAATTTCGATCTCTTTTTAAGTCCCACTGTTTTTTGAAAATTTTGACCGTTCTTCAAAATTTTCACATTCGTCCTTTTTTAACATTTCGACTTTTTAAAATTTTGCTTTTTTTAAAAATCTAGATTTTATTTAAAATTCTGGAGAAATTTGATTTTGTTTAGAATTCCTTAATTTTTCTAAATTTCGATGTTTTTTTAGAATTTCGAAATTTTGACTTTCCATGTAAAGTTCAAGTTTTTTGAAGTCGTTAATTTATTGAATTTTTTGAAAATATTAACTGAAGCCTAGCTAACCTAACGTTTCAAATTAACCAAATTTTTCAACAGAAAAGGCAACACGAAAAGTCTAAATTTGGGGAGAAAAAGTGAAAGTTTGAAAATAAGTCGTAGTTTTCAAAATAATAATAAAATTACGAGAAAAAGTATACATGTTTAAAGGTGGTCAAAATTTACGAAAAGAAAAAAACGAAAATCACAAAGATTGCAATTTTCAGGAGGTATATTGAAAAAAAAAACAACAAAATCGCGAGAATAAGACGAAATTCTAAAAAATCGAAATCATCAAAAAAATTTTTTTTACAAACGGACGAATCTTCCAAACAAATTTAGATTTTGATAAAACAGAATTTAAAAAACAAAATTTTCGAAAGAGGCAAAATTTTAAAAAGTCAAAATATTAAAAAAAAGTCGAAAGTTGAAATTTTGAAGTGGTCGAAGTTTTCCAAAAAAGTAAAACTTAAAAAAAAACATTGACAAATCGAATATTTTAAAAATGGAAATTTTCGAAAAAACCTAAATCTGTAAAAAAGTCGAATTTTTCAAAGAAAAGTCAAATTAACGACAAATTTAAAAGGGAAAACGTAAAAATTGGAACGTAACTCGTATTAATATAAAAAAATATCGACTGAAACCTAAGCTAACGTATCGTTTCAAATGAACCGAATTTATTCAAAAAAAAAGGCAACACAGAATGTCGAAATGTTGAAAAAACGTGAAAGTTCGAAAATAAATCGTAGTTGTCAAAGAAAATAACAAAATTACAAATAAAATTAAACATTTTTGAAAAAGTGGTCGAAATTTTCAAAGAAAAAACGAAAATTATAAATTGAAAAACAAATAGCGAGAAAAAGACAAAATTCTAAATGTTTAAAAAAACTGGAGACGAATTTCCAATAAAATAGAAATTTTGAAAAACGAAATTAAAGAAAAACAACAAAATTTAAAAAAAGGAAAATTTTAAAAAGCCAAAATATTTAAAAAAAAGTAGGAAGTCAGAATTTTTAAGAGCGGTCGTAATTTTCAAAAAAGTTAAACTTAAAAAAAATGATCAAAATCTAAAAAAAGTCGAATGCTTGGAAAATTAAATTTTCGAAGAAACCTAAATAGTCGAGTTCTTCAAAGAAACTTCAATTAAATGAAAAATTTAAAAAAGAAAACGTGAAAGTCCGAATGTAACTCGTATTAATTTAAAAAAATCAAAACTTCGGAAGAAAGTAAAAATTTTAAAAAATTGTCGAAATTTTTCAAAAAAATGTATCGTCAAAAATTTTAGTTGCCAATTTGAAAAAGAAATTACCAACTTCAAAAATTTAAACTTTTCTACGAGTCAAAATAACGAAAAAAAGATAAAATTCTGGAGAAAATCAAAATTTTCCTTAAAAAAGAAAAAAAGTCGATATTTTTTAATAAAAATTCTGAAATAGGTCAACATTTTAAAAGATTCAGAATAATAAAAAAAAAATATTGAAATTTTCAAAAAAAGCAAAACTTTTAAAACTGGAAATTTTCATGAAAAAGTTAATACTTCGCAAAGCCAAATTTCTGAAAAAAGTAAAAATCTTTACATTCGAAAAAATTGAATTATTCAATAAAGTGAAACTAAAAAAAGTCGAAATTTAGAAAAAATTGAAATTTCTAAAATAACCTAAAAAAAATGGGATATTACAAGGAAAGTTAAAATTTCGAAAAAAAGACGAAATTCTGAAAAAAAATTGAAATTTTTATAAAAAAAGAAAAAAGTTCGAGAAGACAAGATTCTTAAAAAGTCGATATTTTGAAATAAAGATTTTGAAACAGGTCAAAATTTTAAGATTCAGAATCCAAAAAAAAATATTGAAATTTTCAAAAAAAACAAAACTTTTAAAAATGGAAATTTTCATGAAGAAGACGTTGCTTTGGGAAGCTAAAATTCTAAAAAAAGTATAAATATTTACAGATTTTCGAAAAAGTTGTATTTTTCAATAAAGTCGAATTTACAAAAAGTCGAAATTTAGAAAAAATTGAAATTTCTAAAATAACTTAAAAAAATTCGGACTTTACGAGAAAAGTCAACATATCGAAAAAAAGATAAAATTCTAGAAAAAATCGAAAAATTTTCATAAAAAAAGAAAAAATTTTGAGAAGACCAGATTCCAAAAAAGTAGACATTTTAAAATAAAAATCTGAAACAAGTCAACATTTTAAAAGATTCAGAATTATAAAAAATTATTGAAATATTAAGAAAGCAAAAATTTTAAAAATGTAAATTTTCATGAAAAAGTCAATACTTCGCAAAGCCAAATTTCAGAAAAAAGTAGAACAGTTTACATTCGAAAAAGATGTATTTGTCAATAAAATGGAACTTACAAAAAGTCGAAATTTAGTTAAAATTTCTAAAATGAGTTGTAATTTTCCAAGAAAGTAAATTCCAAAAAAAAAGGAAAATGATCGCAGTTTTTAAATAAGTGAAAGTTCTGAGAAAGGTCGAAATTTTTGGTCCAATTTTTAAAAAAAAGAATCAAAAAGTACAGAAAGGTTGAAATTCACCAGGAAAAGTCAAAATTTCGAGTAAGAGACGAAATTTTGAGAATAAAATTCGAAACTTAAAAGAAATCAATTTTTGAGAAACAGACGAAACTTCGAGAAAATATTGAACTCTTCAAACGAACAGTAAAAACTGGAATAATTTAAAAATATTTTTTGGTAAAAAGTTGAAAACATTGAAACAAAAAAACGTTAAATAAATGAAAAGTTTAAAAGAGAAAAGTGAAAGTTGTATTAATTTAAAGAAATCAAAACTTCAGAAGAAAATAAACATTTTGAAAAATTGTAGGAATTTTCAAAAAAGGTGAAAAGTAAGGTCGAAAAATTTAGTCGACATTTTGAAAAAAAAAATAACAATTTCAAAAAGTTCGAACTTTACAAGAAAGTCAGAATTTTGAAAAAAAGGCGAAATTTTGGAAAAAATCGAAATTTTTGTAAAAAAAAGAAAATTTCAAGGAGGGAAGATTCCGAAAAAATCAATATTTTAAAGTAAAAATTCTGAAACAGGTCAAATTTTAAAAGATTCAGAGTAAAAAAAAATAGTGAAATTTTCAATAAAAATGTAAACCTTTTAAAAATGAAAATTTTCATAAAAAAGTCGACACTTTGCAAAGCCAAATTTCTGAAAAAAAATGAAAATATTTACTTTGGAAAAAAGTTGCATTTTTTAATGAAGTAGAAGTTGCAAAAGGTCGAAATTTAGAAAAAGTTGAAATTTCTAAAATGAATTGTAATTTTCCAAGAAAGTAAATTCCAGAAGAAGAAAAATGATCGCAATTTAAAAAAAAAAGTGAAAGTTATAAGAAAGGTCGAATTTTTTAGTCCATTTTTTGAAAAAAAAATCAAAAAGTACAGAAAGGTCGAAATTCACCAGGAAAAGTCAAAATTTCGAGAAAGAGACGAAATTTCGAAAATTAAAATCGGAACTTGAAAGAACTCAACTTTCGAGAAAAAGACGAAACTTCGAAAAAATCTTCAAATGAACAGTAAAAATTGGAATAATGTAAAAATATTTTTTTGCAATTAGTTGAAAAATTTGGAAAAAAAAAACGTGAAATTAATGAAAAGTTTGAAAGAAAAAACCTGAAATTTCGAACGTAAGTCGTATTAATTTAAAAAAATCAAAACTTCGGAAAAAAGTAAAAATGTTGAAAAATTGTCGGAATTTTCAAAAACAGTGAAAAGTAAGGTGAAAAATTTAAGTAGACAATTTGAAAAAAAAAATGAACAATTTCGAACTTTACAAAGAAAGACAAAATTTCGAAAAAAATACGAAATTCTAGAAAAAGAAATTTTCATAAAAAAAGAAAAATTTTAGAAAGGACAAGATTCCAAACAGAGACAGAAATAGAGACAGAGACAGAGACAGAGACAGAGACAGAGACAGAGACAGGGACAGAGACAGAGACAGAGACAGAGACAGAGACAGAGACAGAGACAGAGACAGAGACAGAGACAGAGACAGAGACAGAGACAGAGACAGAGACAGAGACAGAGGCAGAGACAGAGAGAGAGAGACAGAGACAGAAACAGAGACAGAAACAGAGGCAGAGGCAGAGGCAGAGACAGAGGCAGAGACAGAGACAGAGACAGAGACAGGGACACAGGGACAGAGAGACAGAAACAGAGACAGAAACAGAGGCAGAGACAGAGACAGGGACACAGGGACAGAGAGACAGAAACAGAGGCAGAGACAGAGGCAGAGACAGAGACAGAGACAGAGACAGAGACAGAGACAGAGACAGAGACAGAGACAGAGACAGAGACAGAGACAGAGACAGAGACAGAGACAGAGACAGAGACAGAGACAGAGACAGAGACAGAGACAGAGACAAAGACAGAGACAGAGACAGGGACAAAGACAGAGACAAAGACAGAGACAGAGACAGAGACAGAGACAGATACAGATACAGATACAGATACAGAGACAGAGACAGAGACAGAGACAGAGACAAAGACAGAGACAGAGACAGAGACAGAGACAGAGACAGAGACAGAGACAGAGACAGAGACAGAGACAAAGACAGAGACAGAGACAGAGACAGAGACAGAGACAGAGACAAAAACAGAGACAGAGACAGAGACAGAGGCAGAGGCAGAGACAGAGGCAGAGGCAGAGGCAGAGGCAGAGGCAGAGGCAGAGGCAGAGACAGAGACAGAGACAGAGGCAGAGACAGAGACAGAGACAGAGGCAGAGACAGAGACAGAGACAGAGACAGAGACAGAGACAGAGACAGAGACAGAGACAGAGACAGAGACAGAGACAGAGACAGAGACAGAGACAGAAACAGAAACAGAGACAGAAACAGGCAGAGGCAGAGGCAGAGGCAGAGACAGAGACAGAGACAGAGACAGAGACAGAGACAGAGACAGAGACAGAGACAGGGACACAGGGACACAGGGACAGAGAGACAGAGAGACAGAGAGACAGAGAGACAGAGAGACAGAGAGATAGAGAGACAGAGGGACAGAGAGACAGAGAGACAGAGAGACAGAGAGACAGAGAGACAGAGAGACAGAGAGATAGAGAGACAGAGGGACAGAGAGACAGAGAGACAGAGAGACAGAGAGACAGAGAGACAGAGAGACAGAGAGACAGAGAGACAGAGAGACAGAGAGACAGAGAGACAGAGAGACAGAGAGACAGATAGAGAGACAGAGAGGACAGAGGGACAGAGAGACAGAGAGACAGAGAGACAGAGAGACAGAGAGACAGAGAGACAGAGAGACAGAGAGACAGAGAGACAGAGAGACAGAGAGACAGAGAGACAGAGAGACAGAGAGATAGAGAGACAGAGAGACAGAGAGACAGAGAGACAGAGAGACAGAGAGACAGAGAGACAGAGAGACAGAGAGACAGAGAGACAGAGAGACAGAGAGACAGAGAGACAGAGAGACAGAGAGACAGAGAGACAGAGAGACAGAGAGACAGAGAGACAGAGAGACAGAGAGACAGAGAGACAGGGAGACAGAGACAAAAACAGAGACAGAGAGGCAGAAAGACAGAGAGACAGGGAGACAGAGAGACAGAGAGACAGAGAGACAGAGAGACAGAGAGACAGAGAGACAGAGAGACAGAGAGACAGAGAGACAGAGAGACAGAGAGACAGAGAGACAGAGAGACAGAGAGAGACAGAGAGAGACAGAGAGAGAGAGAGAGAGAGAGAGAGAGAGAGACAGAGAGAGAGACAGAGAGAGAGAGAGAGAATTATTAGGTTTAAAAAATTTTTCGAATTTTTACTGTAAATTTAGAAAAAAAAGCTGAAAATAAAAAAATTAATATTTTCAAAGTTTAACACAATTTTAATATTATTTTGATAGCATTGACTCTAAAAATTAAGAAAAGGGTAGAAATTCTAGAAAAAACTGAACTGAAATTTCTACAAAAAATCGTATATTTACAAGTGTTTTTTTTTTGAAATTTTTAGAAAATATTTAACTTTGTTAATTTAAATTCGAAATAGGGAACAAACATGAAACAAAATTCGAAATTTAGGGAACCGAAAATTGAAAACAATCCCAAATTTTACTTTTAATTGAACTACAAGAACTTTTTAAGTAATTTATGTGGGTTTTCATAACAAAATCTTATTTTTTTTGTGGCACGGACGAGTTCATGACTATCTTCAAAAATTGATATACAACTTTTGTCTCCTGAAATCAAGAATTATCCTTCTTGGTTTCAGGGAAAAAGATTTGAATACCAAATTTAAAAATAATTCCTGATGCAAATGCGGAACCTTGCCAACGAATCAATCGCACGAGGAAAAATTACAAATCGAGAGCAATTTGAACAGAAAACGGCCAGGAAAGTTTCATGGAATGCCGATTCTGAAACGGCCTTAAGTCTGGGAAAATAATGAGGTTGCATTCGGACATTAAAAGAAAAACATAAAAATATCTACAAAACTAAAAGAGAAAGAATTCCTGCGAACGTTCGAGAATGCAAATCTAGTATTTTTTTACCCTAACGAAGCGACCCTCGCTTTTTTTCACCCTCAAGTCGATGTTACAGCAGACCTGACGAGCGATCGTTCGCGTTTTAAATTTGATTCGATATAAAAAATGCGCATGACGAAGCTGGAGGACTCCAATCTTCCCTAACTTGAAAAAATCTATAATGGTGTATATGTGTATATAAGATATGCTAGTTAGAAAGAAGGAAAAGAAGTTTTGATTACTTCATTCGCTTGCGAATTCTTTGTCAGATTCTTTTTGAAGGTTCTTCTCATATCGGCGTTATCGCCGAAGCGCCAAATGGAGGAAAATAATTGAAACTTTTAATGAAATCACTTCTTAAAGAAACGACGTCAACTTGAAACTTGTGTCTCATTTAGTTAAAGCTGAAAGTAAGGAGAATCGCAGAAGATGCTCGCAAAATAAAAATAATGTCTTCTAAGTTATTTACGGTTGCTATTATTTTTTTTAATGTTTTTTAATTATAGTAAAATTTACTGTACTGTAATTGAAAAATGAATAAATGGTCTACTTTCAAATAGGCAATGGTTATGGAATTGTTGATCTTCAATTTATTGAATCAACTTTTTAAAATGATAAACGAAAGTAGAAGAAAATGAAAATTTTGAAGCAGAATTTGTGTTGATGGAATTTTGAATTTGGATTCACGAACTAGTTTAATTTTTATTAAAAAATAATGTAATTAGGGAAAAATCAAATTTAGAATACAAACGTTCTTATAATTTTTATACATGTTTAGGTTTCTCCCAAGTATAATGTAAAACAGAGATGTAATTCGCTTTCGTTTTTGAAAAAAAATTATTTCACGAATATCAATTTATAGAAATTGTTTTCTGTTCGTTGTTCAAGTAATCTGTGTATCAATTATGATGAAACTTTGGCAAGCGCACCCGAGCTAATACGTGACGACAATTAACACTCAAGAACAATCATCACTACTGATATTCAATAATGGGAGATGGCTGAAGCGCCAGAAACTAGACAATGTACCATGAATGTATGATACCGAAATTAAAAGTGTTGTATTAATTGTCATGAAAGTGTTGTACTGATTTTAAGCTGACAATTTCGTCCTTAAATCTTTGAAAATTCATTAAACAAGATACTTATTAGTGAAGAAGACAATTACTGTAACGTTGGAAACCCAATATGAGAAGAAAGATTTTTGTAAAACATATTTTTCTTTAAGTGGCAACTTTATGTTAGTAACGTTTATGTTAGTATTAATTTTACGAGAAAAAAGATTAAAGTGTGTCTATTGTAAGGTTAATTTGTCGAAAAAAAAGGTTGAACTGTAACGCTTTTTTATTTTTTTACTGTCAATAGACCAATTTAGAAAAAATACAACACTACTGTTTCATGTGCTAATAAAATATGAATTTTTTTTTCATTTAAATCCTGAAATGTCTGTGTGTAGAGATCTATTTCACATCTAAACTGAATAGTTTAAAAAAAATATTTGTATACTGCATTACTTTAAATCTAATTATTGGAAGATGAAAAAATAGATTCGTTCATGTTAGTAATAATTTTGAGAGAAAAAAATTTAAAGTGAAGAGGTCCATGCTATGGAACTCGTTACCGAAATGAATTTTTCCTAAAAATTATAACCTATCATTGTTTAAGAAGGCTCATCTATCCTTGTTTCCGCATCCTACTCGCAGTGCTTTCAATGCTTTAGGTTGCGTTTTGCGAGTGGATAAAACTTAAAAAAAAGTAACACCATAAAATGTTTCAAGCAAAAAGCATTCCTAATGACCAATACGAATTTTGAGATTGCAAAAAAATGTCTCAATGTCTCAGCTGGCTGTAGTGTATTGTACGTCAATAACTGGCCTATCATACTTACTGTGTTGCACGTAACTTAAACATGTGCTGTCTCCTAAAATATTCATCTAAATGAAATAATGTAAAGATGTGGTGCTAGCTTTTCTTTTTTTTTAGAAGTAGCTTTTTCAAATGGTACCTCATACGATATACATGTAAATAAAAATTTGATTTTTCTTTGCACCAATTTAACTTTTCACCCAGCCCTATGAGTAATTAGTAGTAATAATAATAATTAATAGCAAACGATATCAAGGGAACCCAGAAATACATTTTATTAGGTGGGACTGGACCAACTGTTGCCTTATTCATCTTAATAAATGTTCAGCTAATCATGGACCCGTCATGGGTCCACAGACCCCCCAATCTAAAGTTATTGGGGAAAAACGACTGGTAAAATAGTTACATCTGCATCTTGATCAGTATTAATCAAATCAATGTTTGCAACAGGTAATAATTCTTTAAATATATCTTTATCCAATACATGCAACAATCGTAATTTTTATCAAATCGGAAATCATGGAAATTTTCCTTCGGAAGCGACAACAGTCCTAATTCGAATGTTTCAAATCGAGCGAGCCGGATTACAAAGAGAGAACGTCGTTAATTTTAATGTGTAACGAGGTTTTTTAAGACTGTGCGTACAAAATTTTATGTCTTGGGGAACAAAACGAATCTCTCATTTCGCCGGAGGGTAGAAAGAGCTGGGGTAGGAGCCGAGGGTGCAAAAAATGAAGGGAGATATTTTTTATGAATGTCCAATTTCATTGTGCCGTTCGATAGCTTTGCCATATACAAGGGGAATCAATCGATGAATTCGATTTCTAATGCACCGGTGTTCGATGTTACCCTAGGTTAAGTCAAACCAGTACGTTTTTTACCTTTATAATGAGTGCACAGTTTTTTAACGGTAAGCTCGTAGATTACTCGAATCTTGTTTTTTTTTCATCTTCCAATAATTAGATTTAAAGTAACCCAGTTTATGGATATTTTTTTGGAAACTTTATTCAGTTTAGATGCGAAATAGATCTGTACACATAATATTACAATCCAAAGAAGGTTTCACCCCTTTAGAACAGCGGCAAATAAATAAATAATTACGCGATACGTATTTCGCCAGCAGAACTGGCATTTTCAATCGTACTAATCTAAAAAGATTAGCGAAAAGATGCATCAACGTCATCTGCATTGAGATTCAAATCGATACTGTATCGATTTGAATCTCAATGCAAATGACGTCGATGCATCTTTTGCTAATCTTTTTCTTTGAACTTGATCACAAGCCACAGGGTTTAGTTCAGTACTTTAGGGACATAATATCACAGACAATTCAGGATTTAAATGAAAAAAAAATCATATTTTATTAGCACATGAAAGAGTAATGTTGTATTTTTTCTAAATGGGCCTCTTGACAGTAGAAAAATTAAAAAAGCATTACAGTTAAACGTTTTTTTCGACAATTTAACTTTACAATAGACACATTTTAAACTTTCTTGCTCTCAAAATTATTACTAAGGCAAACATTACCAACATAAATATGCTACTTAAAGAAAAATATGTTTTTCAAAAATCTTTCTCTTCATATTACATTCCCAAAGTTACAGTAATTGACCTGTTCACTAATAAGTATCTTGTTTTATGAATTTACAAGAATTAAAGGACGAAATGTCAGCTAAAAATCAGTGTGTAATTTGGGCAACTTCACTTTTTATGACAATTAGTACAATACGTTTAATTTCGCTATTTTACATTCGTGGTACAGTGTCTCGTTTCTAGGGCTTCAGCCATCTCTCATTATTGAATATCAGCAGTGATGATTGTTCTTGAGTGCCAATTGTCATCACATAATAGCCCTGACGCTCTTGCCAAAGTTTCATCATAATTGATCCACAGATTACTTGAGCAACGAGCACAAAACAATTTCTATAAATTGAAATTCATGGATTTTTCTCGAAAACGAAAGCGAATTACATCTTCTCCTTTTACATTATACTTGGAAGAAACCTAAACATGTATAAAAGTTATAAGGATGTTTGTATTCTAAATTTGATTTTTCCCTAATTATTCTTCAATAAAAATTAAAGTAGTTCGTGAATCCAAATTCAAAATTCTATCAACACCAATTCTGTTTCAATATTTTCATTTTAATAAGCTACATTCGTTTATCATTTTAGAGAATTTTGATAACGTAGCTTCGTAATATCGTAGAAACAGAAACACGCTGCTTTCATCTAGGGCGAGAATTAGCAATAAAAAAAGAGATCAAGGAAAAGAGAGTACAAGCTGCAACTCCAGTCATTTAATAAGGTCATAACTCAGATCCCTCATTACATTATCTGCGGACCAAAACACATCCCGTTCTTTTATATTACTAAAAAAGACCAACATCTCGGGGAGAGCGAACATCCCCCACACGCTTCTAAACTAACTACCCCTTGCTCGCCATGAGATTATTATAAGGAACGCCGGGACTAAATGGGTATCTAGATACGTTCCCGTATACAGTTCTGTATCCCTTGCTGTCGCACCGAAGGAGTAGCACCGTCGCACTCTGGCCTCTTGTAAAAGAAATCTTTTTTTCGTCTTTTACACGAAAATTCGATCCATTTGGCGCGACTATTGTTGGACCGTTCACAACCGAATTAAGTAATACTGAAGTTTAAACACGAAACGTAATTTTACCTAATACTTGTCTTGAATTGAAGAAATATTTAAATAGGATTCATCCTTAGGGATGCAGTCGCAATCATCGAGTCCAAATGTCGAGATTTCAAAATTAAGACGAGTAAGATTGAATTTGATTCGAATTCTGGACCTTTTTGAAGTTGTTTTTATCAACAAAAGTTGCTACTTTATAACAGTCAACTCTTTTTATTGAATAAATTTCGAGTTGTCGCGTTACTTTGAGATTTTCCAAAAATTATTGAAATATTTTGCAATTTATTTTTATTTATTTTTCGGTGGAACGGAACTGGCCCTTGAATATCTTTAAAAATTGAAATGCAAATCTTGTTCCCTGAAATCAACAAGAGATACTCTCTCTGAAGATGATAGCTTGGCTATCGAAACGTATTAGAGCAACCTTTGTTGTGTTTTTTAATCCTTCTTGGTTTCAGGGGACAATATTTGCACTTCAAATTATTTTTAGAATGTACATTTTCAGCGAGGAGTTTTAAAAATGTCAATTAAATGTACTATAATTAAACAGCCACATGTACTGCGAGAAATAATTATTTTATAAATATTGAGTTTTGCTTTAAGTGTGGAGGTTTCCTCTTATGTTTTGTAAAATTTCACCTCTCAAAATCCACAATTTTTTTCCAAATTTCCAGTTTTAATAAAATTTCGACGTTCAGAAAAAAGTTTGACTTGCTTTTTGAAATTTCAATTTATGCTTCTCAATTCTCAGTTTTAGTTCTTTTTTTTACGAATTTTCTCTTTTTTTTTTGAAATTTTAATGTTTTCCTGGAAATGCTAATTTTAATCCTGATATTTAAAAAATGTCGACTTTTGATTCGAAATTATTCGAGGAATATTTCTAGTTTCCATTTTAAATTTTCTTCGTCAAAATTTCAATGTTTTTTTTAACATTTGTCACGAAGACACTTCCTAGCTTTAAAATAAAATTTTGGTCTTTCGAAATTTTCACTTTATTTAGACTCTTTTCCTGAAATTACTAGTTAAAATTTTAAATTCTAACTCTGGAAATATTGGTTAATTTTTATCTTATATAATTCGAGTATTTTTTATCAACATTTTCTCTCAAAATTTGTAGTTTAAAATCGTTCACGTTTTCCCTAAAATTCCAACTTTAATATCGAAATTTTGGAATCATTACGAAATATTTATCTCTTAAGGAATTAGCTAGCTCTTTATTTTTTAGTATTTCGTACAAAGTAAAAAAATATAGTTTGTGGAAAAATGAATTGATATCCTCAATCGTCGAAATTGTTTTCTTTTTAGATTTAATTTTTAAATGTACTTATCCACTATCATTTTGCTAAAATTTCGACATTCAAAAAAGAGTTAGACTTGCTTCTTTATGGACTAGGCACAGAAACTGAGGGATATAAAAAAATTGTCTACTCTTGGAGACTGTCGGCAGAAGTGAAAACTAAAACCAAGAAATAACACTGTCCATGTAGTGTAGTGTACGCTTTAATGATGGTGACGCGTGATGGTGACGTGTGATGGTGACGCGTGATGGTGACGCGTGATGGTGACGCGTGATGGTGACGCGTGATAATGAAGCGTTATGGTGAAGTGTGCTGCTGAAACGTGATAGTGAAGCGCGATGGTGATGAGCAATCATAAGTTTACCCCTTATCCAAATAAGGCGTCCAAAGAAGTTTTCACTTTCAAAAATTCAAATTTCTACGTGATATTCAAAGGACTGCAACTCAAAGAAAAATTGTCACAGAAAAAAATAGGAAAAATCGAATTAAATTTTACGGTCCTCTAGTTTGCAGATATTGAGTTAAAAATAGTTTAACCTCAAAAGCTTTTGAGTAATAATATAAAAACCATCGGACAAACATTTTTCTAAATTGTTGCCTCAATTCAAAAATGTCCAGAAACTTCAGTAATTTTTTCTTAGTTATTTTGTCATAAAGCTCTTCCAGATAAGCTAATCCTCTTTAATTTGCTTGGTCAACGAGGTTTGGAGGATGATTTTTCGCTGAGTTATCGTCGTTCAAACGAAAAAGTCATTTTTTGATTTTGTTAATTAATAATTTAAAAATTGAAATACAAATATTGTCCCTTGAAACCAAAAAAGATTAAAAAACATAACAAAGGTTGCTCTAACGTAGGATAGTATCCCCTTAAAGATAATAGCTAAGCTGTCGAAACGTGTTAGATCAACCTTTGTTGGGTTTTTTAACCTTCTTTGGTTCCTTGTAATTCAATTTTTGAAGATAAACACTTACCCACTAATATTAATAATTCCAAAAACCGTGATCGTTAAAAACATTTGAGCAAAATTTTGAAAACTGCGAAAGCGTTCTCTACAAATCTTAGTTATTAATATTTGTTAATTTTTTGTTAGGATGCGAAAGTTTATTAAAAAAAGGGGTAAACAAATCGATAATTAAGAATATTCGCTCAACTTGGCAAACTTTACAAATAAAGAAGAGATTAAGTATATTAAAGAAAGCTTTTCAACACGATCCTAAAGAAACCTCGAAAATTTCATAGAGTTCGAGGAAAGTGTTTCAGCATCACCATGGAGCCACACATCACCAAAAGTAGGAGCACATCACCAAAAGTAGAAGCACGTTATTTCACATCCGTGAAGTTGACGGTCATATTCTCATTATTTTTAAACTTCTAATGCGTTTTCAATAAAGACAATGTGCAATATTGCCAAAAAAACATTTTTAACATAAAATTTAAATGTTTATTTAAGTTTCCTGCGATCCAGTTTGGAAATATTTAAATTTGTATTAATGAAAGTTGAAAATATTCTGGAACATTTGTTGAAATATGACTACGTGATATACAGCGTGTCCCACTAGTGCGGGAAAGTCCAATATCTATGTTAAAATGAGGAATATATGGATTATTCTTTTTACGGTGTTGTCACATTTCTCGAAATGTACAAATTAAAAATATTTTCAACTACACAGGGTGTTCCACTTTTCCTGGCCAGACACCAACTTTTGTTTTTTAAATAAAAACACACATTTTTTATATTTTTTTCGGATTCTAAATTAAAAATAAAGGGTACTTTTTGTAGAATAGTCTTATTCGAATATTCACGGTTTTTGAGTTATCTCGCTTGAAAGGTTTTTCTAGTCGATATTGGCTGCTTACATTATTTGATACTAACAGGTTATGCAAAGAGCTACTAGGCCCATTTTTTTGTCAGATGTTTAGTAAGGACGACTCTTCCGAATCATGCTCCAAAAACTGCCCTGCGTTATACAGGGTGACCAAAATATCATGTCAAAATTGACAATTTAAAAATTGAAAAATTTCAAAAATTTTAAATGCAACACCCTGTATATTTTCATACCATGAGATGCAGAATTAAATTCTCTACAACTTTGCTACACCAGCTCATAGACCTAAATTCATTAGTTTCTCATGAAATCTCATTTTTATGAAAAAATGCGAAGTTTACAAATAGTTTATTTGTAAGATTTTAGGCACCTATCAAAGGATATTCAAGAAATGTGACAACACCGTAAAAAGAATAATCCATATATTCCTCATTTTAACATAGTTATTGGACTTTCCCGCACTAGTGGAACCTATCAAAGGATATTCAAGAAATGTGACAACACCGTAAAAAGAATAATCCATATATTCCTCATTTTAACATAGTTATTGGACTTTCCCGCACTAGTGGAACACGCTGTATAAATTTATTTAAAACATCACCTCATCACAGATAAAAAATAAAAAATAGGTTAGCTTATTTTACATAGAATAGAATTGAAACACAGAACTTGCCCCCTAAAACCAAGAAAGATTAAAAAACACAACAGAGGTTACTCTAACGCGTTTCGATACGTGTTAGAGCAGCCTCTGTTGTGTTTTTTAATCTTTCTTGGTTTCAGGGGACAAGTTTCGTGTTTCAATTTTTGAAGATAACCAAGCACCAGTTTGTTCCATCAAAAATAGAAGAGAATAAAATTCGAATTCATTAAGTTTACTTTCAGCAAAAGTGAAAAGGTTAGTCATTCTGAGCACAACAAAAGTCGTAGCGCTTTGAAATTTTCAGGATTTTTTTAAGGTCCTTTGAGGTTAACAATTTACAGTGAATATCATTAGTCTGTTCATTATTTGCAAAGTTAGGTTAATATAAGTATTCCATAATTACCGCGTTTATTATATTGTAACAAAATGTAGTTATAAAATTTGTATTAGTAAGTACGTCCGTTCTAGAAACCGGAACGGTACCTATAAATACGCGGTCGTCTTTCCCTCAATCAGTTAATTAAACAGTGAGTCAATTAGTTCGTTCGTCAGCTAATTAGTCGATTGGTCAGTTAAGTGAATTATAATTGTAGTGGTCGGAAATTAGTTTGGATATAAAGTGGTTACAATTCACGAAGTTTTCATTTTCGAACCGATAACCCGTAGCAATATTTTTATCAATCAGCTTTCTCGTGCTAAATAACTCCTACTACAAACTAGGACTTGTAGAGATTGCAGTAATCAAAACCCCTACTTTTTTTTCTATACGATCATTTTTTCCCCAATTATTGATTACCAAATATAAAAATCACCTTTTTGGTTTAAATGACTATAATTCGCCGAAGAAACATCGTTCCAGGCTCGAAAACTAGTCAAATTTGAGAACTAAATTACGTACGATAGCTTTGTGATAAGATATTAGAGCGAAAATACTTAAATTTATGAATATTTTTAAAAGTAAACAAAAATTTGGAAACATTTTTTACCTAACTGTTTTTTCCATGTCTGGCAGACATTGTATTTTGCTGGTTTGTGCGATTTCCCCCAAATATCTCTGCAAATGTTTTTTAAAGAAATGTATCGTTGGATGTTCCATATAGACGTTGATTATCGAGAAAAGTGCTTCGGCATTACTATGGAGTCGCACACTACCAAAGACATGAGCACATTATCTTATATCCTTGAAGTTGACGGTCGTATTCTCGTTATTTTCAAGCACCTTATGCGTTTTTAATAAAAAATATAAAATATTGTGAAAAAAAATATTTTTAACATGAAAAAGTGAATAAAAAGCAAAAAATTCATCAAATTTATTTTTAGCAAAAATAATAAATTTAGTTATTCTGAGAAAAAAAAATCCTAGCGCTTTGAAATTTTCAGGATTTTTTGGATCCGTTAAGGGTGAAGTGTTACAGTCAATATCATTAGTTGGTTCAGTATTTGCAAAGTTATGCAAAGTAAAGCAAGTATTCTTAATTACCGAATATTTTTCAGAAGATGACAGCTTGCTTATCGAAATGCGTTAGACCAAGAGTTGTTGGATTTCCCGTTTTTTGTTCTTTTTTGATTTTAGAGGACAAGATTTGCATGTCAATTTTTGTACGAGCGTTATTTTTAATGTTAGTGATTGCCAAAGTTAAAAATGACTTTTTGATTTGAACGACGATAATTTGTCGAAAAATCATCGTTAAAGGCTCAGAGACCAGTCAAATTAAGGATAATTAAATAATACAAACCTTTTTATAATAATATAAAAAAAAATCTTTCAAGTTCGTGAATCTTTTTAAAGATAAACCCAATAGTGTTTCTGCCCACTGTTTTCTTATGATTATTTAAAAACTTCATACTCAAAAATTTAACTCAAGATCTGAAAACTAAAAACTTGGAGCTTTAGTCTGCTTTTCTTATGTTTCTCCATTTTTCTTTAAGTTGTAGTCTTTGGAAAATCACCTTTTTTAAAAAAAAAATTAAAATACAAATCTTGTTTTTGAAACCAAGAAAGATTAAAAACCACAACAAAGGTTGCTCTAGCGCGTTTCGATAGCCAAGCTATCATCTTTAGCGAGATACTTTCTTGATATTCCTTCATTTTTGACTATTGTATCAATTTCTTGTAGAATTTCAAGTCTCTTAAAAAATTGAAATACAAATCTTGTCCCTCTAAAACCAAGAAAGATTAAAAAACACAACAAAGGTTGCTCTAGTCTCTTAATTGTATTATAATTAGCGATAGATTTCCTAATAAACGAAATATTAATTTGTTAATTAGCATTTAAATTAATGAGGGTGGTTGGGGCGCAAGGTGGTGCCTTAAATGCGTACATAGCGCCGCACACATACACACTTATGAGATGAAATCGATAACGCAAAGTGTCGCGTAGAGGAGCTGATTAGCGACGGCCGAGGAGGCGGCACCGTCTACGCGCCGTCGTGCCTACGTCACAGCGCCGCCACCACCACCACCACCCTCCCTTAGCCGCCGACATCTACACTGTACAAAATGGTTACTGCGCCTCCGTGAGAGCTCGGAGACACGTCTAATGAGAGACCTTATGCGCGCACTAATGCCCCTTCGTTCCCCCGCGGAAAAAAGACGACCCGCACTGGCTTTTAAATGTTATTAAAAATACCAAATGTGTATGCATACGTGGAAGAGGCTAATGTGTGGCCTGCCTCCGGAATTTATGGGTATGCAAATGCCGTACCTTGAGGATATAAAAACTCGGGAGGGTTTTATTCTCCTTTTATAAGTGGCGCTTTTTTTTGTAATTCTCTTATGAAATTTTCTATAAAGGCGGCTTGAGATGTCGGTTGGTCAATGAAGTCTAAAATAGCATTTCTTCAAAAATAAGTGTTGCAAAAATCATCAAAAGGGGGAACAAACTTTTTTTCTTCTGGTCTACGTTGGGTCCTTTATGATTATTTTCTGCTATTAGTTGGCAAACATATCAGGATAATATGCTGAAAGACAAAGCCCTGAAATATATTATAAATATTAACAAAAAAAACATCAACACATTGCTTAATATACAAGTTGAACGACTTAAATAATTAACATTTCCAACCCTTACTTGCTGGTATAACGGCCGATGATGCAGTAATGCAAAACCTGGTTCGGTGTTGGCAAATATTCATTGAAACATTGTGCAATTTTTAATATCTGTTGCTTTTTAATTGTTAATAAAGTTTAATAGTTATGACTCAAATAATGTTAGTAGTTAGTATTGGCTGCTTCCATCCCATCTTTGGTAGAAATCAGATTCTGCGCCAACTCTTTGGATGAAATTGATTTTTTCCACCTAAGGAGAAAACTTAGAACCTCTACTCATTATATCCTCTACTCCATTTGGGCATTATACCATTTTTAAGACTAAGTTGGGTAGAGGACAGCAGGGGTCGAGACGGGGAAACGATTTTTTAAAAATTTGAATGGGTGGTTGCTTTTCTTTCTCATGATGTTGACGTGCTAAGTACCACTTTCAGGCGAGAGAGTACAGCCCTTGGTCACTGTAATATCGGTCCTACTAAGAAAGTGTCGTTAGCTACAAAAGATTTGTATATGTAGCGTTCTCTTTTGAGGAAGTTTTCCACTTAAGAAGACTTTATGTGCCACTTAATGCCTCTACTGGTTGTGTCCTTTACCTGGGCTTTATAGAAACCATTTAAAATTGGGTAGAATTCTACGTTAAATTTCTAATGTTATACCTATATAGTTGACCAAAGCGGCGAAGTAGAATCGATGCATCTAAAGAGCTGGACTACAATTGGAGATTCATCGGAGATAGGAGCAAATTAGCTGCTATTGTAAAATGATATTTTGATTAGGACTGTTGCAATCTTTAGAAAAATTTTTCTTAATCACCCTAATGAAACTCGGGATGATTCAAAAGTACTTTGACTTCGACTACTATTCAACTGAAACAAAATTACTGAAAATAATCCGAAAAATAATTTAACTAAAAATTGAAACAAATTACTACAAATGATACCACAATATTTCTAAAAGAAAATTACTCTAAAAAACAGCTTCTTATACTTCGGTCCCATTTAATTATCCAATGGGAAGGCCGAAACAATAACATCCCATTACGCAAAAACGGTAATATTCCATCTAAATTAATGCTTTCCTCGTCGTTTAAAAACCCTGGAAACGAGGCTCACAAGGAAGGGGTGGAAATATTTTCAATAGAAAATAATTGAAAGTATCTTAATTGCGTTGTTTACCGGATCTGTGATCGGGCATCTAGAAGGCTGAAATCGACAAAGGCGGATGATTTAGCTTTTGTTATTGGACGGCCGCTACGTTGAAGGGCCGCGAGGGGCCGGGGGCTTTTTAACGGCAGCGTTTAAAGGAAAGCGGGCGGTGGGGATTAATTTAGATTGATCAGAGTCGGGCCTGGACACAAGGAATTGATTAGGCAATCTGTTTTAGCGTGTCCAGTCGAGTGGACCATGTCCGGCACATTCTCCCCCACAGCAGCGCGCCATTTGCTCTCTCCGCATTCCACTTTTCACTCTCAAACTCGAAATTAGCTCACGTAGTGGCGTCGTAATTAAACTTCTGAAGTTGGCGCTGGGCGCGCTATCTACGTGAACGCCGCCTATTAAACTGGAGCAAGATATTCCTCTTTGGCCTTTGTGCATCTCTAATGCCACTTAGAGATGCTTTTCCTTTTGTACGTATGCAGGCTTAATTTGGAATTATTTGCATGTTGAATTAGCCTTTTGATTCTTGACAATTAACAAAATATAAAGAAAAAATAACTAAAGCTGCTTCATTGTTATCATGTATTTCGACTAAAAACAATATCATAGAAATTAAAATATAGGTAACATTGTCATTTTCTATTCGTATTGATCCACATAATTTATAAATAGTTTAAGTTTCGATTTTCGGAATATACTGAGCGCAAATATTTTTGGTGGATGCGCCAGACCGAATTTAGTTTTTTTTTTCAAAGCAAAGTTATTAGCTTAAATTACAATATTCTTTTTCCTAAATTTGACCTTCAGGGTCTTATTTCAAGAAATACTTATGTCCAAATTTTGAAACCAATTTTTTTATATCTCAGAATTTCCAGTCTCGACATTTTTCTTCAAATATTAAACATTAGGAAAAAACTGTAAACTTTGGTTAAAACCAAAATTCTCAATCTTTTTATACGTTTTGAGTTTTTTCCCAAAATTAATATTTTTTTTTCTCGAAATTGTGGGAATAAGTTCGAGAATAATTACGAAATTTCATTACTGATTTTCTAGTTGAAATTCTAACTGTTGACTTAAAATTACCCGACTGCCTTAAAAATTTTGAAATTAATGTCGAACTTTCCAAAAACTAGAATTAAGAAATCTTAAATTTCGAGAGAAAAATTGGAACTTTTAATTTGTGTCGATATTTTAATCTCAACGTCGTCACTTTCAGTAACATTAAAAATTAAGTTTTTATGACATTTATTTGATCATAAAAATTTTAATTCAGTAACATATTCAATCCCTTTAGTCATCTACCGGCCGTTGAGGTGTTTGAATGGTTGCGATCAAGACGAGGGAACGATTTTTTGAAAATTCTGGTTTATGGTCGACTTTCTTTCTCATCACGTTAACGCGGCAGGAAGCATTTTTAGGCGTGGGAGTACAGCCCTTGGTGTCTGCAATACTGATTCCAACGTCTAATTTGTCACCTCACGAGTTTTGTATATATAAAGTTTTCTTTTGTGGAAACTAGTCGCCTGAGGACTGAAAATGAGTTTTGTATATATAAAGTTTTCTTTTGTGGAAACTGGTTGCCTGATGGCTATTTAATAAGTGCATCTACCTCATCATCTTGTAAGTAAAGCGTTATCAATAAATAAAAATTATTTTATCCCTTCTTCAATCAATTTTTTCATGAAAGCAAAAGCGCGTAGTGATTATGGTGCCGTGGAGATGTTTTGGTATGTTTTATGCAATATTCCATTATTTTTAGTTTTACTTAACACTGAAATTTGATTCGCAGGTACTACTTTTTCATTTCCCAGGATACTGGGAACAAAATTAAGTTATAAAAGATCATTATGGCCAAATTAATAAAATAAACCATATAACATTAAACATGGAGAAAAATTGATAGACGAATCTTGTCCCCTGAAATCAAGAAATATTGAAAAATACAATAACTTCTCTAACGCGTTTGGATAGCCAGAGTATCTTCAGAGAGATACTTTTATTTATTGTGTTTCTTAATCTTTATTGGTTTGAGGGGACAAGATTTGTGTATCAATTTGTGAAGATAATTAAAGTGTGTTCCACCAAAATCAAACATGGATAATTGAAACACAAATCTTGTCCCCTGAAACCAAAAGAGATTAGTATCTCTCTGAGAGTGATATAGATATCGAAACGCGTTAGAGCAGCCTCTGTTGTGTTTTTTCAAATCTTTTTTGGTTTCAGAGGACAAGATTTGTGTATCGATTTTTGAAGATAATAAAGCATCAGTCGGTTCCACCAAACTTAAACATGGATGTACGTTTTTTTTTTAAAATTTGTAAATGGTGCATATAAAAATAAGCTTGTTGCGTTAAAAATATTCAGTAAGAAAAAAGTCAAAATAATTTTTTCCCCAAATTTTGTTCTCAATTTTGGCGTGTCGGCTGTACTTTCATAATTTCATTTTTTTTTTTAAATTGTGCGCATTCTATTGCAGGATTCATTTTAAAAAAATGTTTTTTTTTTCATTTAGAATGATTCAACACTTTGTTTGTTCATAATAGAGCCGCCAAAGATGATTCTGTATAGAAACTATTCAGTCCTAAATAATTTGTAGCAATCACCTGTTAAAGTTTGACAAAGTAATTTTGAAGAAAAGTAATTGTAATTAAAATGTTGCCATTTTACATTTGTAGTTAGTATAGGCTGGTTCTATCCCTACCTTAGATGAAAATGCAATTGTTGGTCAGCTCTTCAATCCAATTTTTGGGTTACTTAAAACGTTAGAAATGTAAGCTGCATCCAATTTTCTTAGATCGCTCATATAATGCCTAAATAAAATTTTGAGGTAGAAGATCATACCCAGGAGACGCTATGAATCGTATAAAGTTGCACTAAGAATGTATAAAATATAATCTATAAACGTATAGAGTAAAAAAGTTAAGTTTATACTTTAATTTTTATACTTTATACGTTCATCCTAAAATAATTTAAGCAATGATCTCTCAAAGTTTGTCAAAGTACTTTTGAATCACTCTGCAAAAAGAAGTCGTAGTTAAAATGTTGCTATTTTACATTTGTAGCTAGTATTGGCTGGTTCTATCCCTACCTTAGATGAAAATGAAATTCTTGGTCAACTCTTCAGGTGCAACGATTCCACTTCTCCACAATAGTCAACTTTTTGGCTCACTTAAATCGTTAGAGATGTTTCCTGCACTTAATTTTTTAAAATGGTTTATAAAATGCCCAAATACATCCTTGAGGTAGAAGATCATACCCAGGAGACGCTGTGATCCATATACAGTTGCACTAAGATAGTATAAAGTATAAATTATAAACGTATTAAGTATAAGATAATAAGCCTTGTATATACGAATATATACAAGTTTATTACGATGCAATTGAAATCCAATTTCATTAGAGTCTAATGAAAATTAGACTGCAATTGCAAAGTTCACGTAGATAAGGCAAAGCACTTTTAAGCACGTTTAACTGTTTAATTACAGAACATTTAATTGGTCATTTGTCAAAAGTATTAAGTATAAACTTTAAAGTATAAATTATTTATTTTAAATTAATTTAAGCAATGATCTCGTCAAGTTTGTCAAAGTACTTTTCTATCACCCTGCAAAAAGAAGTCGTAATTAAAATATTATTATTTTACATTTGTAGCTAGTATTGGCTGGTTCTATCCCTACCTTGCATGAAAATGGAATTCTTGGTCAGTTATTCAGGTGCAATGATTCCACTTCTTCACATTAGTCGACTTTTTGGGTCACTTAAAACGTTAGGGATGTGGCCTGAACTTAACTTTATTAAATGGTTTATATAATGCCCAAATACATCCTTCAGGTAGAATATCATACCCAGGAAACGCTATGATCCGTATAAAGTTGGACTAAGAAAGTATAAACTATAAACGTATGCAGGGGTTCCCAACCTCGTGCCCGCGGGCACCATGGCGCCCGCGGAACGATTCGTATGTGCCCGCCACTATTCAACAGAGACAGAATTTTTTCATAAACATTAATTAAAAATGTAAATTATTTTTATTTATTTGTTAGAGTTTAAATTTTTTTGAGTGCCTAGGTTTATGAAATACGTTCGTATGTTTGCGATATTATATAAAATTGAATCATTTTTTGGTTCGACATATTTATGCGAATCATTGTTTTCAAACATGAACTTAATAAAATCAAGATATAGATCTCGACTCACCCATGAGCATCTTTATGATTGTTTGCTAAAAGTATTATCGTTATACTCTACTAATTATGAAGCACTGGTCAATAATATGCAATGCCAAAGATCACTTTGACATATTGATATTATATTTTTTATAAAATGTTTTCTTTGTATTTGTTTTTTGTTTACTTTGTTTACGTTTTGCAAATACATTTCTCCGTGTGTATGCAATTTGAATAATAATTTATTATTTTGAAACATTTTTGTTTATTATTTATTTACAAATTATATAAGAAAATAAATTATGGGAAAATGAGTAGTTATGAAAGGAGTTTGTAGATTAAAAATATGTGGTGCCCGCCACTCTACCGATATTTTAGAATGTGCTCTAGACTACAAAAAGGTTGGGAACCCCTGGTATAAAGTGTAAACGTAAAAGTATAAACTATTTATCTTAAAATAATTTAAGCAATGATCTCGTCACGTTTGTGAAAGTACTTTTGAATCACACTGCAAAAAGAAGTCGTAATTAAAATGTAACTATTTCACATTTGTAGCTAATATTGGCTGGTTCTATTTCTACCTTAGATATAAATGCAATTCTTAGTCAGCTGTTCAGGTGCAACGATTTCCCTTCTCTACATCAGTCGACTTTTTAAGTCACTTAAAACGTTAGAGATGAGATCTGAACTTAATTTTTTTTAATGGTTCATAAAATGCTCAAATATCCTTGAGGTAGAAGATCATACCCAGGAGACGCTATGATCCATATAAAGTTGCTCTAAGGAAAAGTAAAGTATAAACTATAAACGTATAAAGTGTAAACGTTAAAGTGTAAACTATTCATCCTAAAATAATTTTAGTAATGATCCCTTAAAGTTTGTCAAAGTACTTTTGAATCACTCTAAAAAAAGAAATCGTCATTAAAATGTTACTGTTTTACATTTGTAGCTAGTATTGGCTGGTTCAATCCCTACCTTAGATGAGAATGCAATTCTTGGACAACTGTTCAGGTGCAACGATTCCCCCTTCTCTACATCAGTTGACTTTTTGGGTCACTTAAAACGTTAGAGATGTGAGCTAATCTTAATTTTTTTAAGGCTCACATAAGACTCAAATTAAGGTAGAAGATCATACCCAGGAAAGGCTATGATTCGTATAAAGTCGCAATTAGAAAGTATAAAGTATAAATATAAATGTGTAACGTATGAATGTTTAAGTATAAACCATACATCCTCAAATAATTTAATCAATAACTTCTTCAAGTTTGTCAAAATACTTTTGAATCACCCTGGAAAAAGTAGTTAAATAAAAATGTTTCTATTTAGCATTTGTAGCTGGTATTGGCTGGATCCATCCTTATCTTAGATGAAAATCCAATTTTGGGTCAGTTCTTCAGGTGCAACGATTACCCTTCTGTACATCAGTTGACTTTTTAGGTCACTTAAAACATTAGAGATGTAAGCTAAACCTAATTTTTTTAAGACTCACATAATGTCCAAATTAAGGTACAAAATCATACCCAGAAGAGGCTATGATCCGTATAAAGTCGCACTAAGGTAGTATAAAGTATAAAGTATAAATATGTAAAGTATAAATCTTAAAGTATAAGCTATTCATCCTAAAATAATTTAATCAATAACCTCCTCAAGTTTATCAAAGTACTTTTGAATCATCCTAAAAAAAAAGTCGTAATTAAAATGTTACTATAATACATTTGTAGCTAGCATTGGCTGGTTCTATTCCTACCTTAGATAAAAATGCAATTTTTGGGGGAGCTTTTTAGGTACAACAATTCTCCTTCTTCACTTAGGTCGCTTTTTGAGTCACTTAAAACTTTACAGATGTAAGTTAAACGTTTATTTAATTTTTTCTTAAAAAATGTCTATATAATGCCCAAGTACAACGTTGACGTAGGAGATCACAGCAAGGAGAGGCTATGATTTGTAAAAACTGGTACTAAGGATGTTAAATTTAACTAAGGTAGCTAGTATTGGCTGGTTCTATCCCTACCTTAGATAAAAATGCAATTCTTGGACAGCGCTTCAGGTAAAACGATTCTATTTCTTCATTAACATAGGTCAATTTCTTGGGTTACTTAAAAGGTTATAGGTGTAAGTTAAACGTTTATTTAATTTTTACTTAAAAAAATGTCCACATAATGCCCAAGTACAACCTTGACGTAGGAGATCACAGCAAGGAGAGGCTATGATTTGTAAAAACTGGTACTAAGGATGTTAAATTTGACTAAGGTAGCTAGTATTGGCTGGTTCTATCCCTACCTTAGATAAAAATGCAATTCTTGGACAGCACTTCAGGTAAAACGATTCTATTTCTCCATTAACATAGGTCAATTTTTTGGGTTACTTAAAAGGTTATAGGTGTAAGTTAAACGTTTATTTAATTTTTTTTGAAAAAATGGCTATATAATTATAACTTTAAGGTAAAGAATCATAGCAAGGACAGGCTATAATTTGTATAAAGTGGTACTAAGGACGCGAAACTTGACTAAGGTAATTAGTATTGGCTGGTCCTGTAACTTAGATGAAAATCCAATTCTTGGACAGCGCTTCAGATAAAACGATTCTAGTTCTTCACTTACATTGATCGATTTTTTGGGTCACTTAAAACGTTACAGATGTTAGTTGGACGTTTATTTAATTTTTTTTAAATTGCCATATAATGGCCAAGTACAACCTTGAGGTAGAGGATCATAGCAAGGAGAGGCTATGATTTGTATAAAGTGGTACCGAGGACCTAAAATTCGATTAAGATGGAGTAGGATCAATTCCGCTTAAAGAGCTGCACGTAGAATTCAATTTTTATTTGAAGTGGGCTAGAACCAGCCTGAATTAGCTACTAATATTTTTTGAAAAGTTCATCATTTTCATCATTAATTATTTAAATCTTTGCTTACAACCCTTGCATATTTCCACGGTATTTTTGGTTTTTGGAGAAATACAACAGAAAATTTTACAAAAGGGCCCAATGCAGGTCAAAAGAAAAAAACCTGTTTCTCACTTTATTTTTTGTAACACTTTCTCACCTTTGAACAGAGCTTGTTTAGGCCTTACTTCCATTTTTCATATTATTTTAACTGACCTAAATGGCGTTTTTCAATGACAAATTTTGGAGCAAATAAAAATAAAAAAGTGTGGCAAATGTCCATCATTGGAAAAAGCTTCTTTTATTCAAAAAGCTGATTCGGCGCAAAATTACACCACATATAACTTAGTTTTATAGCGAAACATGAAATTTTGGTATTTCTCGATTTTACAACTGATAACTTAAAAGGGAAATTTTATAAAGAAGTCAAAATTACTCACACTGTTTTTTAAAGGTTAATTGATTTCTTGAATGTGTCAATTTTGCCTGTAAAATCCTAATTAAAGCTTGAAGTTATTGTTTTTAAAAATTTGGTCACACATTTATGAATACAGTTGATTTAGTTTTGGTGAAACCGCCTGGTCCTTGGTTATCTTCAAAAATTGTACCCCTACAATCTCTATGTATCTCCCTAAAGATGATAGGTTTGCTATCAAAATGCGTTAAAGCAACGTTTGTTGTTTTTTAAACTTTCTTGGTTTCAGGGGACAAGATTTGTATTTCAACAGTTGACTTAAATCAGATACGCCTATGTCTACAAGGGAAGGAATCATTATCAAAATCCATATTTTAAATGAAAAAGAATCGAATAATCGTCAAAAAAAGAACATAAATCTATTTTAGGGAGCCCTTAATTTTTATTTATACGATCGTTGATTCGAAATGGCAAGATTACTTCATCTACAAAGAGCTTGAGTGTATTGTATTAGGGAAATGGCGTTTCACAGTCGGAATTTCTGTATAGTCGGCGATTTTTTTGCATTATTTTATGCGATATGTGTCCACAATAAAATGCCATTAAAATATGATAAATGTAGAATGTGATTAATGGTATCTAGCAGGATCAAAATAGAGGAAATCCAGTGAGACGAACACAAAAAGATAAATTAGGTTTAACGAAAAAAACAAGGAAAAAAGTTAACAATGTCATTAAGATGGCAATCCTGTTGGTCGGATAATATAAATAATGCACGTGACAACCTCCTATATATTATATCTGCACAGGCTGTTGGCGCTGGGAAACGTTCATATATATAACGGCATAATCCGGGGGTAGAAATGTATCTGCGGAGGCTTTGTTTTCTGCAGGAATTAAGCCCGGCTAATACAATGGCGGCCGAATCGGGAGCACACATGCCCTTCTCGAAAAGAACTGCCTTTCGTTTCCTTCTTTTATTACCGGGATAGGTTCTCTCTCTAGATGGGAAATATTATATGACTTAGTATTAATCTTGTAAACGAAGGGACCAAAAAATGCCGAAATGGATTTAATATCATTTCTCCCAGAAAATGGAAGACGAATTTAAGACTGCGATGCCTCTTAATTCAATTAAACTGAACCGTGAATTTTTTTCTTTCGTAAACTAGTATTAAACGGAAATGTTTACCTAATTTGATATGATACGATACTTGAATGATTAAAATGGTAAAATTATTGATATTGTTTTAGTTATTAAAGAAATAAAAAATTTTATTTATTTAAATAATCCTTAATAAATAAAAAACGGCATTAGACTTATATTAACTTTATTAATTACACGCAACACAGCAATTACGGCGAACTGGATGTCGATATAGGATACACCACAGCCAGCTACGATCGAACGCAACAGTGTTAGTCTTGAATGCATTTAAGACATTAAAATTATGACAGTCACCAATTACATAAAAGTTGCAATCGAGTTTATAAAAAATTTAATACTTGAAACATTTTTCAATTTTTATACAAGAAAATTTGAATAAAGTTCCAATAAATCCACCCAAAAAATAGTTTAAATTAATCTACTGAATGCTCACTGTGCGCTGTAATCGCGATTGGTCGATTTTTTCCAGCATACTCGTTGCTCGAGCTTTTCTTTTGATTCGAACTAATATCGAACTTTCGTCGTTTCATAATTACGTTTCTTCTTAGGCTCGGATTCATCAAAGAGAGTGGAATGACGCGAGATTGATTTTTAAATTTTGAGTTGAAAATAGCGCGTTATATTCCTCGAATGTTTATTTTAGTCGTGTTGTCGCTGGTGCAAAGTGGCACAATTTTCGAGTCCAAAGCATCGAGTTTTGAACCTTTAAAGTCTGCCTCCGCTCGAGAAAATGAGGAGAAGAAGTAGACGAGCTTTGTGCCTTTGATGATTTTCTTTGCATCTCATTTTCGTATGTGTGTGTGTGGGAATCGAATTCTAAGAGATGGGGTGGTGAATATCAATTGGTGCTACACAAGCAGCTTTTTCTTTCAAGACTTATCGAAGCTCGGGCTTCATTATTTATGTTATTTTGTGGATTTAATATTGTATAGTTCTGAAAGATGAGATCAGTTTGTTTTTTGCGTTTTATAAAAGTAATAAGAGGAACTTCTTTGACCGTTCATGATTTCGATAACAAAGGCAATTTAATTCGTTAAAGGAGAAAACAGGATGAAATTAGTTTCGTACTTTGGGAATATCTGGGTCTATTTATTAAAAAGTTTCTTCGACTAAAGTTGATTCGAGTTAAAATGTTTTGCTTGCTGTAGCTAAAAGTTTTAATAGCATCGATGAAATTTGATTAATTTGACGCTCTGTCCTGTCGAGGGAAACTGAAAGTCCCTTTTTCTTCTGCATCATTCATCAAAATTGCGACCGATGATAATAAAAAAACAAACATGGCCGAGACTCTTTAATAACGGAGCTGACACGTCGAAAATATAATTGAATTTTTGTATTTTTGTTCCGCTTGCGTGGCAGTGTCACTATATCGTCCCGGCCGTTTATAAAATACTGCCAAATACGCTCTTCCAACTTATTGTCAAACGGGGTATATTTCGCGGCACGTGAATTGAATTTTAGTGCGATCTTTTTTCGGAGAGCAGTCCACTTCAATTTATCAGCGAAGGTGTCTCCCCCTTTCGGCACCTGTCACAGTTAAACGCGTTCAGGCTCATATTTCATGTAACTGCAAAATATTAATACCTCCATCTATGGCAAAAAGAAGATTGGGAAAAAGTCACTGCTTGAAAAATTAATAACGCCTTTGGAATAACCAAACAGGGCGCAGGATAATTCAATCCTTATAAAGAAAGTCTGTATACTTGCTTTATGATGTTTAAATTCAACTTGTCCCCAACTGGATATCAACAAATGTTGATATTCAATTGGGGACACTTTTTCCAAATATTTTCATTTTTTCTTCAGAATTTGTCCTCTCCTCAAAATTTCGACATATTCTCAAAATTTTGACTTTTCTCTCAACATTCGTCCTTTTTCACAAAATGTGTTTTTTGCACAAAACGTTTTTTTTGAAGTGAAAACCCCTTTAGGCGCGCTGAGTGATTTTGGAAAGGGGGAAAACTTGTGGTTTCGCGCGACCGTCACGTGTGACCATCACGTGTTACCAACATGATGTTAAACGTGTTACTGTTAACATTAGAGCATATTACCAATAAATATTAAATTTGTTTTCACACGATACAAGTTTCCAAACCACAAACAAAAAAGGTGGATCAGTGTGACTGAACTTATTTTCAAATAAATCCAATATTCCAATTTGTTTACTAGTGTGGGTTCGAGCTACGCTACATAGACACTGTTCTTTCCTAGTTTTAACTTTTTACTTCTGTCGCCGGTCTCCAAGGCTGCCTATTTTTATTAAACATTTATTCTTAAAACTCGACTTCTTTTCCCAACATTTGCCTTTCTAAAAATTTAGAATTTTTATCTCCAAATTTGCCATTTTTTTTGCAATTTTGTTATTCATAATTAATAAACTTGATTAGCGATAAAAACGCAATAAAATTTAAAGAATTCCACGAAGTAAGGGTTGGAAATGTCAATTGTGCTATTTTGCAATGTTCGACTTTATCTGAAAATTTCCACTTTTTTTCATTAAAATTTACCCTTTTTTCTTCCCATTTGCAGGATCGTTTGATAAAAAGAAACATTTTGGAAAAACATTTATCTGCATGTTTTGAAAAATCTTTTTTTTTGGAAATTCTGAATGTTCATCAAAAGGCAAAGACTCTGACAAAATTTTCTTTAAAAGTTTCTTTTTAAATCCAACTTTCTGGAAATTCTTACTTTCCAAAATTTTGACGTTTGTTTAAATATTGGACGTTTTCCTATGCGACACTGGAGGGGATGAGGCACTAGTCTCCTTTAGACTCAAGCAGGCAAGAGATGATAAATTGAAATACAAATCTTGTCCCCTGTAACCAAGAAAGATTAAAAAACACAAAAAATGTTGCTTGTTTTTTAATTTTTCTTGGTTTCAGGGGGCAAGATTTGTATTTCAATTTCTAAAGATAAGCAAGCACCGTCCATTATGCGACACTGGAGGGGATAAGGCACTAGTCGCCTTTAGACTCAAGCAGCCAAGAGATGATAAATTAAAATACAAATCTTGTCCCCTGTAACCAAGAAAGATTAAAAAACACGAAAAATGTTGCTTGTTTTTTAATTTTTCTTGGTTTCAGGGGGCAAGATTTGTATTTCAATTTCTGAAGATAAGCAAGCACCGTCCATTATGCGACACTGGAGGGGATGAGGCACTTGTCTCTTTTAGACTCAAGCAGCCAAGAGATGATAAATTGAAATACAAATCTTGTCCCCCTGTAACCAAGAAAGATTAAAAAACACAAAAAATGTTGCTTGTTTTTTAATTTTTCTTGGTTTCAGGGGGCAAGATTTGTATTTCAATTTCTGAAGATAAGCAAGCACTGTCCATTCCACCAAAAAAAAGAGATGATAAATAGTTAGCCCGGAAATTTTGACATTTTTTATTGAAATTTCTTTCAAAATTCAAATTCAAGATTAAACCCCGAAATTTGACAACATTTAATTCATTGGAAAATTTCATATTAAATTATGCCTATTTTATAGATTCGTTTCTCGAGATTTCGATATTTCGAATTTTTTTCAATAAATAATCATTATTATTTTTAAAAATTAGATGTTTTTCCTCGAAATTTCTGATATTTCTATACTATTCCCAAAACTCATTTCTTCGAAATTTCGACGTTTATTTCGAAATCAAATGTTTTTTGTTTCTCGAAATTTCGACTTTTGTATTTGTTTCAAATTTCGAATTTTTCTCAATATCATCTTTTTAAGAAATTTTGACTGTTCTACAAGTTTGTTTATTTTTTTAAAATTTGACTTTCCGTCTTCTCGTTTTGGCTATTATTTTTCAAAATTCATCTTTTTTTCAATTTGCACTTTCAGAAATTCGACTTTTTCTTCGTAAAATTTAACTTTCTCCAGAAAATTTGGTCAATTTTGATTTTTCTTTCGAAATTTTGCCTTTTCTTCGAAATTTTGTGGTTGGGCATTTTCTAAAAATATCGAAATCTTATAATCTAGGTCACCGGACATTTTGACTAATTTTTTTAAAATTCTATACATTAACTTAACCTTTTTTATGGATCTGTTTGTAGACATTTCGAAATTTCAAATTTCTTTCAATAATGATTTTTATTTTTCGAAATCTCATGTTTTTTCTCTGGAAATTTCGACTTTCGTTTTTTTTTCAAATTTCGAAGTTTTCTCAATATCGTCCTTTCAAGAAATTTTGGCTGTTCTCCAAATTTGTATATTTTTTCAAAATTTGACTTTCCGTCATCTCGTTTCGGCTATTATTTTTCAAAATTCATCTTTCTTTTTAATTTGCACTTTCAGAAATTCGATTTTGTCTTCGTAAAATTTAACTTTCTTTAGAAAATTTCGTCGATTTCAAATTTTTTTTTCGAAATTTTGCCATTTCTTCGAAATTTTGTGGTTGACCTTTTTTTAAAAATATCGAAATTTTAGAATCTAGAGTACCGGACGTTTTGAGCGGTTTTTTAAAGTTTACATTTTTTCGAGAAATTTCTGTTTTCATTTCAAAATTTGATGATTTTAGTGTTTCTGGAACTTTCGACTTTTGAAATTTGTATTTTTCTTGCAATATCGATTTTTTTCGCAAAATTTTCTTAAAATGTTTAAGAAATTTCCGCTATTCTTCAAATTTGACTACTTATTTTCTGAAAATTTGGTTTTACGTGCGAAAATATCATTTTTTCTCCAAATTTTGTGTATTTTGTTGAAATTTCGAATTTTCTTCGAAATTTAACTTTTCCCCAAAATTTCGATAATTTTTTGACAATTATGATTTTTTTCCTCAAGTTTGACCTAGGTGGTAAACTTAAACTTTTTTTTCGTAAAATTTCACTTCACTGGAAAATTTTGAAATTTTTCCCAATTTCGATTTTTTTCCTCAAAAGGAAATCTCGTTTCTTGTTTTTTCTGAAAATATGGACATTTAAAATCTATATCCCCGAAAATATTGAGTGGCTTCTAAGGTTTACTTTCTTCTCGAAGTGTTCATCTCAAAGTTCGATATCTTTGGTGCTTCTGAACGGTTCGATTTTTTCTCGAAATTCGTATTTTTCTCGTAATATCGATTTTTTTTTCTGAAAATTAGTCTTTTAAACAAACTTCGACTACTCTTCAAGTTTGACTACGTATTTTCTAAAAATTTGACTTTCCGTGCGAAATTTTTATTTTTTCTCGAAATTTTGACTCTTGAAATTTCGACTTTTTCTTCAAAATTTGACTTTTTCTCAAAATTTCGGTAATTTTTTGAAAGTTATCATTTTTTTCTCAAAATTTCGACCCAAGTGGCAAAATTAAACTTTTTTTTTCGTTAAATTTTACTTTGGAGAATTTGAAAATTTTCCCAATTTCGATATTTTTGTCTAAATTTCGCTTTTTTCCGAAATCAGGTTGTTGGGTTTTTCTGAAAATATTGACTTTTAAAATCTGCATCTTCGAAAATATTGAGTGGCTTTTAAAGTTTACCTTCTTGAAATTTTTATCTCAAAATTCGGTATCTATAATAATTCTGAAAATTTCGATTTTTTTCTCGAAATTCGTATGTCTTCTACTATCGATTTTTTTTTCTCAAAATTGGTCTTTTCAAGAAGTTTAGACTACTCTCCAAATTTGACTACAAATACTACATACGTATTTTCTGAAAATTTGACTTTTCGTGCGAAATTTTTTCTCGAATTTTTGATTCTATTTTGAAATTCGCCTTTTCTTCAAAATTTGACTTTTCCTCAAAATTTCGATAATTTCTTGAAAATTAATATTTTTTTTTTCAAAATTTCGACCTAAGTGGCAAAATTAAACTTTTTTTTCGTAAAATTTCACTTCTTTGGAAAATTTTGAGATTTTTCCCAATTTCGATATTTTTGTCTAAATTTCGCTCTTTTTCCGAAATCTTGACTTTTGAAATCTGCATCTTCGAAAATATAAATGGCTTTTAAAGTTTACCTTATTGACATTTTTATCTCAAAATTCAGTATCTATAATAATTCTGAAAATTTCGATTTTTTTCCCGAAATTCGTATTTTTCTTGTACTATCGATTTTTTTCTCAAAATTGGTCTTTTTAAGAAATTTAGACTACTCTCCAAATTTGACTACATATGTATTTTCTAAAAATTTGACTTTTCGTGCGAAATGTTTATTTTTTCTCGAATTTTTGATTCTTTTTTGAAATTCGACCTTTTCTTCGAAATTTGACTTTTCCTCAAAATTTCGATAATTTCTTGAAAATTAATATTTTTTTTCTCAAAATTTCGACTTAAGTGGTAAAATTAAACTTCTTTTTTCGTTAAATTTCGCTTCTTTGGAAAATTTTGCAATTTTTCCCAGTTTCGATTTTTTTCTCTAAATTTCGCCTTTTTTCCGAAATCTCGTTGTTGGGTTTTTTAAAAATATTGGCATTTAAAATCTGCATCTCCAAAAATATTGACTGGCTTTTAAAGTTTTTCTTCTTCTCGAAATTTTTATCTCAAAATTCGTTTTTCTGAAATTTAGAACTTTTTCCTTGAAATTCGTATTTTTCTGTTAATATCGATTTTTTTTTCTCAGAATTAGTCTTTTGAAGAAATTTTGACTATTCTCTAAATTTGACTACGTATTTTCTACTCTCCTTTGACTTCTCGAAATTTTGATTCTTTTTTGAAATTTCGACTTTTTCTTTGAAATTTGACTTCTTAAAATTTCGATAATTTTTTGAAATTAATATTTTTTTTTTAAAATTTCGACCTAAGTGGCAAAATTAAACTTTCTTTTTCGGAAAATTTTAATTCTTTGGAAAATTTTGCAATTTTTCCCAGTTTCGATTTTTTCTCTAAATTTCGTCCTATTTCCGAAATCTCGTTGTTGGGTTTTTCTGACAATTTTACATTTAAAATCTGCATCTACGGAAGCTTTTAAAAGTTTTTCTTCTTCTCGAAATTTTTATCTCAAAATTCGTGTTTCGGAAAAATTCGACTTTTTTCTCAAAATTTGTATTTTTCTCGTAATATCGATTTTTTTCTTAAAATTAGTTTTTTTTAAGAAATTTCGACTATTTTTCAAATTTGACTACGTATTTTCTGTAAATTTGACTTTCCTTGCGAAATTTTTATTTTTTCTCGAAACTTTAATTGTTTTTCGAAATTTCGACTTTTTCTTTAAAATTCCTAGGAAAAGTCAAAAATTTTACTTTTCCCAGGAAATTTGACTTTTCCTAGAAATTTTGAAAAAAAAAAGTCGAAATTACGAAAAAAGAATCAAAATTTCGAGAAAAAATAAAAATATCGCACGGAAAGTCAAATTTTTGCCTGTATTGACTGGCTTTTAAAGTTTTTCTTCTTCTCGAAATTTTCATCCCAAAATTCGTGGTTCTGAAAATTTCGACTTTTTCCTCGAAATTCGCATTTTTCTCGTAATCTCGATTTTTTCTCTTAAAATTAGTCCTTTTTAATTTCAATTACTCTCCAAATTTGACTACGTAATTTCTGAAAATTTGACTTTTCGTGCGAATTTTTTTCCTGGAAATTTCGACTTTCTCTTCAAAATTAGACTCTTCTTCGATAGACTTTTTTTTGAAATTTGGGTTATTTTTTGGTAATTACCCTTTTTTTACAAAATTTTTACTTGATTTGCAAAATTTAATTTAATTTTTCCTAAACTTTGATTTCTCTGGAAAAAATTTTGAATTTTTTCCCAATTTTGATTTTGTTTTCGAACTTCGCCTTTTTTCAAATCCTGTTGATTTTCTTAAGATTATGCCATTCTGAAACTTTCCACATTTTAGAATCTGATTTTTCTGAAACTCTGACTAGTTTCTCAAAGTTTGCTTTTTTCTCGAAATTTTGATATTTAACTCCAAATGCGATTGTTTTTTTTGGCGGAACGGGCTGGTCCTTGGTTACCTTTAAAAATAAAAATACAAATTTTGTCCCCTGGAATCAAGAAAGATTAAAACATCCAACAAATATTGCTCTAACGCGTTTCGATAGCCAAGCTATCATCTTCAGAGAGATACTAATTTGTATCTCTCTATCGCCAAGCTATCATATTCAGAGAGATACAAATCTATCTGAAGATGATAGCTTGATTATCGAAACGCATTAGAGCTTATCTTCAGAGAGATACTAATTTGTATCTCCCTATCACCAAGCTATCATCTTCATAGGGATACGAACCTCTCTGAGGTTAATAGCTTGGATATCGAAAAGCGTTAGAGCAATATTTGTTATGTGTTTTTTAAACTTTCTTGGTTTCAAGGGACAAAGTTTGTATTTCAATTTCCAAATTCAATATTTTGTGAAAATGTTAAATTTTTGGTAGAAATTTGTAATTTTTCTGATCGATTTTTAACAAAGTCGTTGTTTTTAAACGGTGACCATTCTTCAAATTTGATTACTTTTCCAAAATTTCTGTACGAGATTTCCATACTTTCACAAAATTTCGACTTTCTCCCCGAACATTTTAACTTTCTCCCCGAAAACTGTCATTTTTTTGAAATTAGGTGTGTTTTTTTTTAAGTTTTGACTATTGCAAAATTTGACTCGTTTTTATGAAAATTTGACTTTCTCTGGAAAATTTCGATATTCTTTTTGGTTTAGAATTTATGATTTTAATGTCTTTAGTATTCTTCTAAATCTCTGCTTAATTCTCAAAATTCTTTGGACTTTTTTTTAAAAATCGTCTTTTTTCCCGAAATGCTTTTAAAAAGACTCGAAATTTAAATGTTTAATGAATATTTTAAAAAAAATATTTACCAGAAACTTAAAATTTTGATGGTTTCAATGAAAATAAAAAATTTTTTGACCGAAATTTTGTTTAACAAAAATTTTTTGTTCTAGAGTTTCTTCTTTCACCTTGAAAATTTGAATGTTTCATCCACATTTAATTACTTTGTCAATATTTCGATTGTGAGAGAAAGAATCTCAAATGCAAGTTGACGTTAAGCAAAACAGTCCTAGTTTTCATATTCATAAAAAAAAATCTCTAAAAAGTGGAAATCTTTAATTTAAAATATTAATTTAAATAAAAAAATCACCAAGTAGCTTTTTCTGGTAAGTTTATTGAAGTTTAGTTCATCAAGTCTAGAAAGGACAAAATTCTCTAAGAAAATGGAAACCTTCAATTTAAAATAATAATTTAAATAAAAAATTACTAAGTAGCTTTTTCTGGTAAGTTTATTGAAGTTTAGTTCATCAAGTCTAGAAAGGACAAAATTCTCTAAGAAAATGGAAACCTTCAATTTAAAATAATAATTTAAATAAAAAATTACTAAGTAGCTTTTTTTGATAAGTTTATTAAAGTTTAGTTTATCGAGTCTAGGAAGGTAAGTTCACAAGGCGGTTCATCACCATCTATCTTTGTTTTAGCATCCCACTCGCAGTGCTTTAAAAGCATAATGGGGTTGCCCTTTGCGAGTGGATTAAATTAAAAAAAAACAAGTGTGATGGTACACCCAGTAATCTTTTTGAGTTAAAGCTGGAGTAACTTTTCACAAATCGTAGTTCTGTTGTATGATTTGGTAGTTTCCCAACGCAGGTAAGGTAAGCAATGACACCAAGAAACTACTCGTCGCTCTTTTATTAGAATTATGCAACCGATGCATCGTCTGTTACTTAAATTTTTTTATCAGAGGGCTATAAGGAATTTAATTAGTTTCTGTTCTTTATGAAACTTAGTATCATACTGTTTATTCCATTTGAAGCTGCGCAAGATAGTGGAGTAGGTTACCACTGGGGCCACGGAACCCAGTCTCTAATATATAAGATCTCGTGGCGTTATTTACTTCTCGCTAGCCGGCGCTTGCTAAACATACAGATGATATTTTGAAAGGAATTCAACACTTATAAAAATGAATTACAGTTTTGACAAGAAATTTGGAGAAAATAAGTCAACATTTGGAGAAAAAAAATCAAAATTTGAAAAAATAATTGTACATTATTAAAACCATTTGAAAATTTCGACATTAAGTGATAACATTTCGAATATTCGACTTTTTGTTGATAAATTAAACACTTCTACAAAACTCGAAATTTCAAGAATGTTGCCGCAATTTTGAAAAATATTAAAGAAATTGGCTTTGCCTGCAGATATTTCACTTTCACTTTAGCATTGACTGATGATTTAATAAATAAATATTGATCATAGAGGACGCGTAAAAAAGGCTTTTTAAATTAAAACAAAAAAGCGAACTGCGAATTTTTTTTTTTATTTTAGCTCACTAACCCCGGTTTGTAAGATATTTATTTTATTTATTAATATTTAAATAAATGAAATTGTATACTTTTAAAAACATAAAACTTAAATAAACATTTTTAGGTAATTCAATACGAGTAAAGAAGGTTTCAAAAAATGTAAAAGTTGTTAACAAAGCTCTTGGGTAGATAGGTGTGTAGCAGGAGAACGACTCATAGATTCTAGACGTCTGCCGAATATTTACAAGTAATTAGCACCTTTAAGGAGATACGTAATTGTGTGTTCGAGATTTCGAAATATTGAATATTCTAGAATGCTTGGAATAACCATATAAATCATCCAGTTTTCACTTTAGCTCAAAAATACTTCAAAGTGAATTTCTAACACTATAAAAGTTAGGGTTCTTTCCAGTCATGGAGTGCGTACCACTGTTGACACTTCAGTCGTAAACAAGTTTACTAAAACTTAAAAAACTATTGATGTTTTTCTAAGTGAAAGTTTCTGCACCAATTTGTTTATTTTTGTAATTAAATATGAAATACCTAGTACGAAAGTTATTTGATGAAATGGATAAAGCAGCATAAAGTTTGTCATTCATGATGAAGCAAAGAAATGACAACATAAAAACTGATGTGAATTTTGACGTAGCTGTAAACAAATCTAGCAAGCTATTTGATGTTCCCATTGAGCAGACGAACAGCAACCTCAGCAGTTTCTTAAGCGAGCAAAATTCCTACATCTAAACGAAATTTCCAAATTCCTCAATTTCATCATGCGGTATTCCAGCGTTATTAGGAAGAACAGTAAGGTCAAAATGATTTCAAATCAAACTCGAAACTCGATACAGCCATAACGATAATCCATAAAACCATTACTTATGTATTTAATGGTTTTTTGTCGTAGCTGGATGGTGTTATTCCCCTTATTACATGCCGGAGCGTGGACAGCCCGATCAAGGTGCGGAGGCACATATTATCCCGACCCTTGCGTAAAAAACTAAGCAGGATCGGATAGGCAATTTCAGGTCTATCCCCGCGGCGTTTCATTCATCCCTGCGGGCCGTAAATGTCCCCTCATTGTCCCTCCATCCGTCTCCTCCTTTTCTCGACTGCTGTCTATGTTTTTACAGAGGCCGTCCCCCTCGCTACTTATTCCGCCGTTTGATTTTTGCACCTACGTAAATTCGGAAAACGCAAGCAATCGTTTAATCTGCTTTCAGTCTTTCGGGTTACTTCAGTCATAATGTCATTAATTTTAGAAGACAGAGAAAAATCAGTATGATACGAATTCGATGTATACTGAAAAAAAAAAATAATTATAATTGAACTCGTTTTCACTACTTTGTAGAGAGATAATGTATCTGTGCTACAACTTGCAATCTAAAATCGAGAGAAACAAAATTCTGTTTAAATTATGCCTTAATATTGATAGCTGATGCTTTCGTTACCGAGAGCCACAAAAAAGTCGTTGGATGATACAATTATTCGCATGAAAATCGGCCGATAGCGATAACATATTGTTAAAGAGTTTGAAGTCACGAATAGTGTAGAATATTTAAAAAAAAATAGGTGCAAAAATACCCCATAAACGACCATAACAATGTTTTTAGTTTTGTGAATCTATGAGGAAAAATGATGGTAATTATTATTTTTTTAATTTAGCAAGCCGGTCTTTAAAAGATTTTTAGAATACGAAAATTACATATCGATTAAATTTTGTAGAATGCTCTACGTTCCTCAACGATGTAAAGCAGCCCAGTAATAAATTTGTTGCGAACGATTGTTAATTCAAGCGAAAAGGGCTGGTGTTTGGGAGGAATGAAACTAAAGTTGGTTCGAATCGGAATCAAATTAAGATCGAATGAAACACAATTTGTATCCTTGTCCGCCTTCAGATAAAAAAGAATCGATAAAGGCCTCAGTTTGCCGGGGTGATTACCCTTAATTGATCTGTAATCCTGAAATATTACTATCATTTCACAATTTATTCATTACGTTTTCACCTCTTACGTAACTGGATCCTTTTTCAATTTTTCGGATAGGACGGTTGGTTATTAAACGTCCTTTTGAAAGAGGGGCTGAAAGGGGCATATATCCGCCATTCTTACACATACGTATATATATTTGTATGTAAATACGCTTAGGCCGAGAGACACAGGTGTTAGATATGTCATCCGCAAGATGTAGGACCCATTTTATAGCGAAGCATTAGACAGCGAAATATTAACCTTACCGAAAAACATCCAACAGACGAAATTCGTCCAACTTTTTTTATCAATTACATTACCATCGTTGGTGGAAATTAAAATTAGTAACCGCCATCTCATTACGCTGAAATAAACAGGACGTTAAACGTTGTAATTTGATGATAGAATCAATCATACAACTACAACGTTGACACATTTTAAAAAATAAGCTATTTTATGTAACCAATCATTTTCAAAACTAATCTGTTGAGAGATTCCTAATCGATAGAAATAAAAGTATCGAAAATCGGCCTTGAATTGTGACCTGTAGCGCGTAAACGCAGGACAACTGACGGAAATACATGTTTTTCAATGGCGAGTTTTTTAAATTTAAAAAAGTACCAGTATCATGATTTACAGAAATATTCTCTTCCCAAAACGCTCTATTACAATTGATTTAATGCAAAATCACCTCCGATATAAAAGGTTTTGTTGCCAAAGGTCGAGTTGTTCGTACTTGTCCCCGATAGCGACGTAAATTGTAAAATTAAGCAAACGATGCCCACGATCTCAATATGCTAAAATGGGAAGCAAAATCGAACTTGTTTTCATTCATTATTTCGAAGGTTTGACAGATTAGAATTAAATTGACACTATTTTAAATTAAAAAAAACCCTGTTTTAAAAAAAGTCGGTATTTCGAAATTAAACTGAAAATGTTCAGAACAGTCGCCAAATTATCTAGTTTATTCGAAACTTCGGGTAAAGACTGTCAAGTAGTATTCGAAATTTTGACAAACAATTCAACATATCGAGAAAAATACTCGAAATTTGAAAGTTTTACATTTAAAACTCAAAACTTCTAGACAAATATCGAACTGTTAAGATGTAAAATTGTTATGATTTTGTGCTTAATTCTGAGAGTAGAGGTTTTGGAAATTTCCAAATAATTTACATCAAAACTTGAGCAAAAAAAGTAAATATGTCGAGTTTCAAGTTGAAATTTTAATAAAAAAAAATTTGTACACAAAGGTTTCCTTTGGTCAAAGAAGGTCTCTATAAAGAACTATTATAATAAACATTTCGTGCTTTGAGTCAAAATTTATGATTAAAGACGAATGAAAAAAAAAATCAATGTTTGTAAAAATTTCTTGGCAAAATTCCATTAAAAATTATCAAGATATGAAAATTAAAGTTGATATTTAGAAAGAAAAAGTCGATATATTTTGACAAAAATTAAAGTTTTGTGTTTAGTCGAAATCTTGGTTAAAAAAAAGGTAAAAGTTGAAGGTGTAAACTAGAAATGTTGGGAAAAGTATCATCATTTTGAAAATAAAACTGGTTAAAAATCTTATTTTTTTATGAAACGGACTGGTCCTTGGTTACCTTGAAAATCTTCAAATCTTGTCCTTTAAAACCAAGAAAGATTAAAAAACACTCTAACGCGTTTCGCTAGCCAAGCTATCACCTTTAGAGCGATACTGTACATAGCGTATCTTTCTGTTTTTTAATCTTTCTTGGTTTCAGGGGACAAAATTTGTATTTTAATTTTTGGTTAAGGAACAGAAACCGAAAACTGTTACCGTAATTTTCCCTGGTAGAGAAATACAGACAATGATAATTGAAAGTTAGAAAAGAATTCCAAGTGACATCATAAAATTCTAAAAATTTATCTACTCTCGCAGGCTAGCCTTGGGAAATAAGCAAAAGTCTCTTAATGTTAGGAATCGATCCACCTTTGTGAAGTCCACTTTTTGCACCGAAATTTCAAAATGGAAATTTAAATTTAGAAAATTAGGTCAACATTTTTCAAGAACGTTTAAATTCAAAGAAAAAAAGTAAAAATTGAAACTGTAAAAATGGATTTTTAGGAAAATATGTTGATATTTCTTCAAAATGATAGAAATATTTGTAAAACATTTCTAGACATCTTAAACTCAAGCCATTCATATCAAAATTTTTAAAAGTAAAAATGAAATTATAAACAAAATAGTCAGAATATTTTGAGAAATTTACATTTTGTCAAAATTTAACGTAAGAGACGTAGAAATTGAAAATGTAAACCTGGAATTTCGAAGATAGAGCAACAATTAAAAAAATAAAATTTTGCAAAATCGGAATCACAAGAAAATCGAAATTGCGAAATCTGTTAATATTTCTGGAAAATTTCGAAATTCTGGAAAAAATTTGGTTCACCAAAAATGATTGAAATCTGCAAATTGAAAACGAAATTTCGAACGAAAAAGTCATGGTATTTCGAAAAGATTAAAATTTCATGTTTAGTCAAAATGTTATAATTAAAAAATGATGAAAGTTGAAAGAGTAAACCTTGCATTTTGAGAAAAAAGGCACAGTTTTGAGAAAATTTCGAAGCTGTTTAAACAAAGTTTAGAAAAACTGTCCAAAATTTGCGAAAAAGTTTAAAATTTTGGGAAAAAAAGGCAAACTTTGAAAAAATTAACGAAATTTGCCAGAGCAAGTCAAAATTCGAGAAAAAGAGGTGGAATTAAAAAATGATATATCAAATTTTTAAGATAAAGTCGAACTTTTGAGACGTATTTTGTTTGTAAAAAACAAAAAGACAAAAAAAACAACAAAAATGTACAGAAACATATAAAAAATTGAATTTTGAAATAAAAGACGAAATTTCGGAAATCGGATCTTAAGAAACAAATTAAAATTCTCCCAAAGTTGTATTTGGAAGAAAAGTCGAAATTATTAGGAAGACCGAATTTCGAGAAAAGTGGGGAAATTTTGAAAAAAGACGAAGTTTAGAAAGAAAGTCCAAAGTTTGAGAAAAAGTTCGAACTTTTAGGAAAAAAGTCAAACTTTAAAAAAATTAATTAAATTTCCTAGAGCAAGTTAAAATTTTAGAAAAAGAGGTGGAATTAGATAATGATATACCAAATTTGGTTGTATTTTGAAGAGAAGTCGAAATTATTAGGAAGACCGAATTTCCAGAAAAATGGGGAAATTTTGAAAAAAGATGAAGTTTAAAAAGAAAGTCCAAAGTTTGCGAAGAAGTTCGAAATTTTAGGAAAAAAGGTAAACCTTGAAAAAATTAACGAAATTTCCCAGAACAAGTCAAAATTCTAGGAAAAGAGGTGAAATTGGAAAATGATATACCAAGTTTCAAAAAAAGACGAATTTTTAGAACAACTCGAAATTTCGAGAAAAAGAACAGACTTTAAAAAAACGTCAATTTTTTTCAAAGAAAGTCACATTTTAAGAAAAAAGATCAAATTTTAAGAATAAAGTCAGGCTTTTCAGGCGCACTTTGTTAGTAGAAAACAAAAAGACCAAAAAAAAGTGAAAATATACAAAAACATATAAAAGATTGAATTTTGAAATAAGAGACATTTCGTCTCTTATTTCAAAATTCAATCTTGAAATCGCACTTGAGAAACAAATTAAAATTCTCTCAAAGGTATATTTCGAAGAGAAGTCGAAAGACTGAATTTCGAGAAAAATGGGGAAATTTTGAAAAAAGACGAAGTTTGGAAAGAAAGTCGAAAGTTTGCGAAAAAGTTTGAACTTTTAGAAAAAAAGGCAAATTTTGAAAAAATTAACGAAATTTTCCAGAGAAATTTTCTAGAAAAAGAAGTGAAATTAGAAAATGATATACCAAATTTCGAAAAAAAGACGAATTTTTAGAATAACTCGAAATTTTGAGAAAAAGGACAGACTTTAAAAAACGTGAATATTTTTCAAATTGAGTCACATACTAAGAAAAAAAATTAAAATTTAAGAATAAAGTTGGGCTTTTGAAACGTACTTTGTTACAAGAAAACGAAAAGGCAAAAAAAAAATGTACAAAGACATATAAAAGATTGAATTTTGAAATAAAAGACGAAATTTCGAAAATCAGGATCTTGTAAAAGCAAATTAAAATTTTCTCAAATTTATATTTGGAGAGAAGTCGAAATTACTAATGATAGAAGTATTTGTAAAACATTTCTGGACATTTTAAACTCGAGCGATTCATATCAAGTAAAAATAAAATTTTAAACAAAGTAGTCAGAATATTTTGTCAAAATTTAACGTAAAAGAAGTAGAAATTGAAAATGTAAACCTGGATTTTCGAAGATACACCAACAATTAAAAAAATAAAATTCCGTGAAATCGGAATCTCAAGAAAATTAAAATTGCGAAAACTGTTAATGTTTCTGGAAAATTTTAAAATTCTAGGTCATCAAAAATGATTGAAATCTCGAAATTGAAATCGAAATTTCGAACGAAAAAGTCATGGTATTTCAAAAAAATTAAAATTTCATGTTTAGTCAAAATGTTATAATTATAAAATGATAAAGTTGAAAGAGTAAACCTTAAATTTTGAGAAAAAAAGACACAGTTTTGAGAAAATTTCGAAGCTGTTTAAAAAATCGTAATTTCAAAATGAAAACGTTCAAATGCAAGGAAAAACCGATAAATGTGGAACGTGTAAATGTGGAAATTTAAGGAAATAAGGCGAAATGTCTAGAACATGCTCGGAATTTCATGTAAAACATTTCTGAAGATTTTGAGTTTCAAACTGAAGATTTTAAAGTCAAAATTTATAAAAGACAAAATTAAGAAGTCGAAATTTGGATAGTAAAGGTTAAAACATTTAGAAAAAGCTTCGTTTAGTTGTTTTAACATAAAAAAACAAAAACTTTATTAAATTTTCGTTTACATCTTTAATTTTTCGTTTTTTTTTTACCAAAGCTAGGATTTTAATCAACCAGTAAAATTAAAAAATTGCTAAAAAACCGATGTCTTAAGAAGGAAACCGACATTATGGAAAAAGTCAACGTCAAATGGTATAAAAATTTAAAAAAAGAAACAACTTTTTAAAAAATATTGTAATTTTAAGTCGAGAAGCGAAATTCCAAGTCGACGTGTCTGAAAAACGTTTTAATTCTAAATTTAATAATTATGGAAATTTAAAAATTAAAGTTCAAATTTGGAACGAAAAATTTAAAATAATTAAAATAAGAGAAACTTTGTGTTTAGTTGAAATTTTACGTAAAAAAATATAAAAAGATCGAAAGTGCAAACTTAAAAACTTTGGAAAAAATTTGTAATTTAAAAAAAATCGAACTTGGTTTTAAAAATAAAAGTTCCAAGATGAGAACTGAAATTATGGGAAAAGGTTAAGAAGTTTTGGGTCGAAATATTACGTAAAATACTAAAAATTGAAAATGTAAACTCAGTATTTCAATGATGACTTTGGGTTTAAATCTAAATCAAAATGAAAAAATCTCGTAAAAATTGAAATTACAATCGAAAAAATTACAAAACACAGTTGGAAAAATATCAGCAATTTGAAAAAAGCGCCTAAATTGAAAAAATCGAAATTAATAAATCATAATATACTGAAAATTGGAAATTTCTCGAAAAAAAACCAAGCTTTTAAAATAATGCCAGAATTTCCAGAAAAGGTAACAATTCTAACCGCGAAAATTTAGGAAAAAAGTAGAAAATGACGGAAGGTACACACAGTATTGGGAAAAAAATCACAGTCATAACTCGAGAGATTCAAAATAAAATTTCGAAAATAAAAAGTCAACTTTCTGCAATTGAAATAAACGTTAAGAAAAAATCAGCACGTTTAGACTCTAAACTTTAAGAAAAAGTCCAATATTTTGAAAAAGCTAGGCATTTTATCAAATTTTATACTACTGACTAGCTGCTTTAAATTGGAAGTGTTTACAACGACCATATCGTACTGATGAGGTTCAGGAAGACCGAAACTAGTCTATGACTGTGGTTGTAAATATTTGGCACAACTTTGGCACGTTTAACTACTTAATTACAGAACTTTTAACTGGCCATTGGTCCAAATTTTGAAATAATTAAGTTTTTTTTACTGGTATAACCGCCGATGATGCAGTAATGCTAAACCTAGTCCGGTGTCAGCAAATATTTATCCAAACATTGTGGAATTTTTAATATATCTTGCCTTTTGATCGTTAATCAAGTTAATCAAGTTTTGATCGTTAATCAAGTTTAATAGTTATGAAAAAAATCTGAAAAACAAATTTAAAGGCCGAAACCTGAAAATTGGGCAACAGCACACTAATATACAGCGTGTGAACTGCACTGAAACAATTCCAATATCGTCAGAGGTTTTAATTTGGTTATGTTCGTAATGATTGCTCAACAGCACATAACATTTGGTACCAAATGGATAATTTTTTTAAGTGTTTACAACATAATAGTTTTAAATTTACTTTAATTGTGTTTAATTGTTTGTAACAGAAATCTAAGCAAGCGGATGTAAATTAAAAGCCATTATTAAAATTAGGGAATTAATTGTGTCGTTCCGACAGAAGGAATCATAAAATAAAGGGCAATTATAATTTTACGACCCGGGAGATTTTGATCTTTTAACTAAATGGAGTAGATGAACTGACGGTTGATTATTCAAATAAACGAGACTAACATATTAACTATAAAAGGCGAAGGAACAATAAAATTGCCTTCTAGGAATTTGGCTTCTAAATTTGAAACGATGTACGAAAATAAATTAAAATAGACTTAATCTGTTTACGTTTCGATGACTTTATCCTTAACTAGTTTAGTTTATTATTTATTTGGGGGGGGGGGGGGGGATGCAGCCAAGTTATCGAAATGTAAAAGGATCATCATCACAGTAAGAAAGAATCTACATCAGGTGAAGGTATGTTGGATAAAATTGAATCTCGTTATGTATTGCACACACCAATAAGTCTGAACATTTATCAGATTCGAGTTTGGAAACCGAAGAACGGTTTCGATTTTATTAGGACTCTGGTTTCCGATTTCCAAACTCTGTATCTGATAAATGTTCAAGTTATTGGCCTGTGCATTAGAATTTAGTCTTCTGGGACTTTCCTAGAGAGCAACCACTCTGCTAAGCGTTGGTGGTTCAGCTGTTGGTAGTTCGGCTACTTATGATCCACGATACATGCTTAGAGAGCTACATGAGTGTAATCCAGGCTGCCTTCTATTTGTATTTAAGTTTATAATCGAAATTAAAAAAAAAGTTTTCTGTTATAATATAAATAAAAATACTACTGTAAATGAGCAATTAGGGCGCTTTGAGGGGTGCATAATGTAGTCTAGGTTGCATTATACTTGCTTTCGGCAGTTGCGGTTTAAAATTCTTTAAACAATTTATCTCATTGACATGTATCGACGATGCTGCCCAGTTAGTTTACCCTAACGTATACATAAAAAAATAAACTTCAAAAATCCTTTTAAACTTAAAAATTCGACAGTAACTTAGAATGAATTTTCAATTTTAAACTTTTTCAATCTTAAAAGTTCGACTTAAAATTTAAAATTTCATGGTTATTGTCCCAATTTCGATTTGATTTCAGCCTTAACATTTCGATGTTAACATCGAAATGTTTCTCGAAAATAGACAATTCGAGAAATATTTTATTTAAAATTTAGATTTTTTTTTGTCCTTTTCTACACTTCAAATTTTACTTCGAAATTTTGAATTTCAACGAAAAATATCGACTCTAAAAAATTTCGCAAAAAATTGTAGACATTTTGAATTGTTTTTCTTGAAATTTCACAAGTGGAAAAATTGGAAAAATGCCAACATTTCGAGAAAAAGTCAGAAGCTCGAAACTTAATTATTATTTTTTATTGTTGGAACGGACTGCTCCTTGGTTATCTTCAAAAATTGAAATACAAATCTTGTCCCCTGAAACCAAGAAAGATTTAAAAAAACCTTTGTTGTGTTTTTTAATCTTTTTTTGGTCTCAGGGGACAAGATTTGTATATCAATTTTTAAATATAACCAAGGACCCGTTCGTTCCACCAAAAAAGAAGTAGAAAAAAAAAAGAATTTTTATTTCCATTTTCGAAATGTTAAGCAATAAGGCAAACTTTAAAAAAGGCACGAACTTTTCCAGAGAAATTTCCAAATAATACCAAATTTATAAAAAAAGACAATTTTGGGAATAACTTTAAATTATGAAACATGGGCCCATTATTTAGAAATCCATCAAGACAGAAGCAACATTTTGGAAAAAAATGGCAACATTTTCAGAAAAAATAGAGACAGATTTAGACAGAAGCTCGAAATTTTAAACAATGCGGCGGACTTTAAAAAAGCATAAAATTTTCCAGGGAAAGTCAAATTTTAAGAAAAAGAATAAGCATATTTTCAAAGTAATACCCAATTTAGAAAAAAAAGGTACTTTGGAAATAATTTCAAGAAAAAATCCCTCAGAAAAAGCAAATTCCCCAGAGAAAGTCAAATTTTGAGAAGAAGAAGAAGAAGAAGAAGCAGATTTTCAAAGTAATACCGAATTTAGAAAAAAAAAGAACCTTAAGAATAAATGCGAGAAAAAATTCCCCAGAAAAACCAACATTTGAAAAAATTGCAAAATTTCAAAAAAAAGAAACAGATTTGGACAAAAGCTCAAAATATTAAGTCAAACTTTAAGAAAGTCACCAGATTTTGCAGAGAAAGTCGAATTTTTGGAAGAAGTCGGATTTAAAAATAATACCGAATCCATAAAATGAAGAATTTTAATAAAGACGCCAAATTGAAAAAAAGGACATTTTTAAAAATCATTAGCAAAAAATCGAAATTAAAAAAAAAAGGTTAACTTCAGGATCAGGTGTTAGTATCTTTCTGAAGATGATATCTTGCTGTCGAAACGCCTTAGAACAACCTTTGTTATGTTTTTTAATCTTTATTGATTTTAGGGAACAAGATTTGTATTTCAATTTAAAAAAATGGCAAAATATCGAGACAAATTTTGGGCATAATTTCGAAATTTTAAGAAAAAGGTAAACTTTGAAAAAATTAACGAAATTTTCTACAGCGGGTCAAAATTCAAGGAAAAAAGGTGGAATTGGAAAATGATATACCAAATTGCGAAAAAAAAAGACGAATTTTCAGAACCGAAATTTCGAGAAAAAACAGACTTTAAAAAACATAAATATTTTTTAAAGAAAGTCACATTTTAAGAAAAAAATCAAATTTTCAAAATAAAGTCGAACTTTTGAGACGTACTTTGTTAATAGAAAACAATAAGACGAACAAAAATTAAAATGTACAAAAACATATAAAAGATTGAATTTTGAAATAAAAGACGAAATTTCGAAAATCGGATCTTAAGAAACAAATTAAAATTCTCTCAATGTTGTATTTGGAAGAAAAGTCGAAATTATTAGGAAGACCGAATTTCGAGAAAAGTGGGGAAATTTTGAAAAAAGACGAAGTTTAGAAAGAAAGTCCGAAGTTTGCGAAAAAGTTCGAACTTTTAGAAAAAAAGTCAAACGTTAAAAAAATTAATTAAATTTCCTAGAGTAAGTTAAAATTTGAGAAAAAGAGGCGGAAAAGACGAATTTTTAGAATAGCTCGAAATTTCGAGAAAAAGGACAGACTTTAAAAAAAACGTGAATAATTTTCAAATTGAGTCACATTTAAAAAAAAAATCAAATTTTGAGAATGAAGTCGGGCCCTTGAAACGTACTTTGTTAGCAAAAAACAAAAAGGCGAACAAAAAAGTGAAAATGTACAAAAACATATAAATGACTGAGTTTTGAAATAAAAAACGAAATTTCGGAAATCGAATCTTGAGAAACAAATTAAAATTTTCTCAAAGTTGTATTTCGAAGAAAAATTTTGATTGTTTTTCTCGAAATGTTACTTCATTTTCGAAATTCCGTTATTTTTTTTAACATAAGATGCTTTTTGAAATTCTCTACCTGCTATAATCAAAACTTTCAAATATTTTGATTATTTTTATATTAATTTCAAAATTCGGTATTTATATTTTTGGAAATGATGACTTTTTCTTTAAAATTGGTTCTTTTTTAAATTTCGATCATTTATTCAAAATTTCTATTTGCTTTTCAAATTTTGTTTTTGGAAATTTAGATTTTTTCCTTCAAATTTGTCTTTTTCAAGAAATTAAAAAAAATCGTCCTTTCGAAATTGCTACTTTTATGATCCTAAAAATCTCAACCTTTTTTCGAAGTTCGTCTTTACTCAAAATTTCGATTTTTTTTTTGCTCAAAATTCTTTTTTTTCATGGACAGCTATTCTCAAAATTTGACTATTTTTTCAAAATTTCTATGAAAAATTTCTATTGTTTTCTTGAAGTTTCGTCTTTTTTCTCGAAATACCTCTTTTTCTGGATTTTCGAATCGTTTGATTCGTTATCAAATTTACATTTTAATCCAAAATTCGACATTTTCTTAAAATTGACTTTCTTTGAAAAATTTCGATCGTTTTTCTCGAAATGTAACTTCGTTTTCGAAATTGGGTTATTTTTGGTTTTTTTTTTCGATATTTTAGAATCTCAATGTCTAGATATTTCGACTAAATTCCCAAAGTTTCTGGAAATTTCGATTTTTTTCTCTTAAAATGGGTGTTTTTTTTCAAAATTCCATTTTAATCTCAAACTTCTACTTTTTGGTATTTTCATTTAAATATCTGCTTTTTCTAAGAGCCCTTTATTTTTTTCTTAAATAATAATTAATAGCATTATTATTTAAAGTTGCATTTTTTAACACTTTTGGTCCATATTTTAGGCATTTTGTATCTAAGTTATTAGTTATTAGATATTAGGAATTAGTTATTAGTTATATGATAAGTTTTAGTTATTATTTATTAGTTATTAGTTATTAGTTATTAGTTATTAGTTATTAGTTATTAGTTATTCGCTATTCGTTATTCGTTAATCGTTATTGGTTATTGGTTATTGGTTATTGGTAATTGGTTATTGGTTATTGGTTATTGGTTATTGGTTATTGGTTATTGGTTATTGGTTATTGGTTATTGGTTATAGGTTATTAGTTATTGGTTATTGGTTATTGGTTATTGGTAATTAGTTATTAGTTATTAGTAGTTGGTAATTAGTAATTAGTAATTAGTTATTAGTAATTAGTTATTAGTTATTGGTTATTGGTTATTAGTTATTAGTTATTAGTTATTGGTTATTGGTTATTGGTTATCGGTTATCGGCTATCGGTTATCAGTTATGGGTTATTGGTTATTGGTTATTGGTTATTGGTTATTGGTTATTGGTTATTGGTTATTAGTTATTAGTTATTAGTTATTAGTTATTAGTTATTAGTTATTAGTTATTAGTTATTAGTTATTAGTTATAAGTTATTAGTTATTAGTTATTAGTTATTAGTTATTAGTTATTAGTTATTAGTTATTAGTTATTAGTTATTAGTTATTAGTTATTAGTTATTAGTTATTAGTTATTAGTTATTAGTTATTAGTTATTAGTTATTAGTTATTAGTTATTAGTTATTAGTTATTAGTTATTAGTTATTAGTTATTAGTTATTATTTATTAGTTCTTAGTTATTGGTTATTGGTTATTAGTTATTAGTTATTATTTATTAGTTATTAGTTATTAGTTATTAGTTATTAATTATTAGTTACTAGTTATTAGTTATTAGTTACTAGTTATTAGTTATTAGTTATAAGTTATTAGTTATCAGTTATTAGTTATCAGTTATCAGTTATTAGTTATCAGTTATCAGTTATCAGTTATCAGTTATCAGTTATCAGTTATCAGTTATCAGTTATCAGTTTTCAGTTATCAGTTATCAGTTATCATTTATCAGTTATCAGTTATCAGTTGTCAGTTGTCAGTTGTCAGTTGTCAGTTGTCAGTTGTCAGTTATCAGTTATCAGTTATCAGTTGTCAGTTGTCAGTTGTCAGTTGTCAGTTATCAGTTATCAGTTGTCAGTTGTCAGTTGTCAGTTATCAGTTATTAGTTATTAGTTATTAGTTATTAGTTATTTATTTATTTATTAATTTCATTAATTCGAGAGTAAATTCGACATTTTAAGCTTAAAGTCGAAATTTTGAATAAAAAAACTCGATATTCCAAGATTATATTTCAGATTCTGAGAAAAAGTACTTATGTATTTGAAGAATAAGAGTGACATGTTAGAAAAAACGTTTTCTATGAGTAAAAAAAATTAAAATTTTGAGTTTTTAATAGACAGAAAAAATGAAATTTTGGATTTGTAATTGACAGTAAAAGTAAAATTTTAAATTATAAACTTGGACATTTAATGGGTAAAATGTTAAATTTCAAAAAAAAAAAATTTATAAAACAAAATTTTTTATATTTTTCATTTATTAAATTCAGGAGAATCGAGTATAAATTTTAAATTTAGAATTTCCTAAATATGATCGAAATTTTACGGAAATAAAGTTTAAAATCGAAATGTTAGTAGCCGATATCTTGAGAATAAAAATGGAAATTTATACATAATAATAATTAAGAAAACAATATACATAATAATAATTAAAAAACAAATCCAAATGGTAATTAAGAAAAAAAGTTAAAACTCCAAAGTCAAGTTAAAACTTTGAACAAAATCAAAATAATGAGGCAAACTCAAAATTTATAAAAAAAATATAAGCATTTCAGTAAAAAAAAAACTAGATTAACGTCGATTATTTAATATAAATAAAAATTAGATGTCAAAAAGCTCGAATTTTACAAAGCCATCTATTAAAAAAAAATTATTTCAAAGTTGAAATCTCCAAAAAAAGGTCAAAAAATCCAGGACAAATTTTTGAGGAATTGTGCATATGAACAGTCATTATGCAGATAACCGACTTAAGCGAAATGATAAGATTTGACCAAAGGCGTAAAAATCTTCCAAAGATCAATAAAAGAATTGCTTCGAAAATGAAATCCAAATAATGGGATTTGTTTGACTTAAAAGGGAAATTAAGTTTCTCATCTTCCGTGTGGGAGCCCCAGATATTACATTTCCAAACGTTAAGCAGTCTAAATTATCTTCTTTCTGTTTATTCTGGCCCGTTGCCGGTGGAGCGAAGGCGGCCTATCTGCAGAGATATTACAATTCCTTTGTCTATATCATCATATATGCAAGACTTGTCCAGGGATGCATCTCTTTCCTTCCTCCGGACAATTAAGGATTCCGTCCTTCTCGGTCCCCGGGGGTTCATATTCCAGGCATTCCCTCTCTCCTGCTCGAAACACGTTCACTTCTTTTTCCGTTCCCACACGAGAATTATAAATATTTTTTTTCTCTTTCGCTCGAAAAATTAGTTCTTTTTTGTTCTCGCGCTCCTCGCATCTGGTTGGCACAAGTTGTTCGCACCTCGATGCCGTTATTTTCTTTTTCTTTTATTTGATTGGAACACGTACGTAAATTGATACGGTTTTTATTCCTTTGTATTATTTTAAATTGGGACAATACATGAGATATTCACAAGGAATTTTGCTGAATGTGAGACAGTGCGTTATTTTTCGTTAGGAAACATCCAATTTTCGTTGGCAAAACGCCTTTGTCAAGTTAAGTGTAAATTTTCCCTCGTCAGATGCAATTGTGTATCCTTACTTCTTAAGGCTTATTGTTTTGAAAACTTAAAGAGTTAATTCAGCCATATTGCTTGAATAAGCAAAAACGCGAAATTTTTGAAAAAACAGGATTTAGGATAGAAACAAGTTATATTGTAAAAAATAAAAACCAGTCTTAGGGACTGCCGGCAAAAGTGAAAACTTAAAACTAGGAGATACGTAGTTTAAACCACGCTAGTAAACAAATCAGAATATCAGTATATCTCTGAAGATGATAGCTTGGTTATCGAAACGCATTAGAGCAAACTTTTTGATCTTTCTTGGTTTCAGGGGACAAGAGAACCAGCTGTTCCACCAAAACTGGAAATGTTTGAAAATAGCTTCTATCAAACTAATCTACCTTATCACGACTGACTAACGGCTTTAAATTGGAAGTGTATAAAACCACCGTACCATGCTGACGAGGCCAAGGAAGGCCGAAACTAGTCTATGGTTGCGGTTGTACATATTTTCAATTTTAAGCACGTTTAACTGTTTAATTACAGAACATTTAATTGGTCATTTGTCAAAACTAGATGAAAGTAAAAGTCACGCCGAGGACGCTTGTATCTATGGATGTTGCGATGCAACCTGTGATACAAGCTTTGCCTCACCTACGTGAACTTTGCAATTGCAGTCTGATTTTCATTAAATTCTAATGAAATTAGATTTCAATTGCATCGTAATAAACTTGTATATATTCGTATATACAAGGCTTATTACCTTTTCATATTTGGATGTTTATATCGTGTGGGAACGAATCTAATATTTAATGATAATATACTCTAAAGTTAATGAGAGAATATACTTTTAACATTAGGGGATGTTGGTAACTGTGGGGGTTGATGGTGACGCGTGATGGTCACGCGAAACTACAAATTTACCTGCTATCCAAAATCGTTCAACGCGTCTCAAGAAGTTTTCACTCCGAAAAGTTCTCGATTTTACGATCAAGTTTACCATTTTCTTTTTAACGTGAGGTGTTTTATCCCTACTTATCCCCACCCCTCCCTTATTAATTTGTACCAACAAAAATACAGTGTAAAGACTGCATTTGTAAACAATAGCAAAAAGTTTTAAAAAATGATTAATTTCGTTGTTAAAAATTAGTGAAAAAATATTTAAATTAAAATGGAATATTTTACTGATTTTTCAGTACAAAGTCGATTTTTGAAAAAAAAACTTTGTACTAAACTTTCCACAGAAAATTTGTTTTACGAAAATGTCCAATTTTGGAATAAAATGTAAATTTAAGAACGAATATAACGAATTGAAAATCCCTAAAAAGGCGCATTTCGAGGATAAAGACGAAACTTCAAGAAAACAATAGAAATTTCCCATAAAACTTAAATTTTGAAACAAAATCGTCAAATTTTGAGAATAACTGTCTATGAGAAAGATGAATTTTTAACAATAAAATTGATATTTTGAGACAAAGTCGAACTTCGAAAAATAGTTGAGATTTTTAGGATCATAAAAGTAGCACTTTCGAAAAGACGATTATTTTTGAAATCTCTACAAAAAGACAATTTTCAAGGAAAAAAAATAGATGAATTTTGAGGAATACAATTAAAATTCCTAAAGAAAAATGAATTATGAAAAAAAAATTGAGGAAAAGTTATTACATAAAAAGATTGAAATTTCAAGGAAAAAGTCGAAATCCAGTAGAAATTCAAAATTTCTTAGTCTTCAATTTTGTTAAATTTTGAAAAACAAAATATGTCAATTTTAGGAAATAGTCAAAATTTTTCGGCTGATTATTTATTTTTTCTTAACTGCTTAGGTCAGAGGGAGACAAGTGCTTTACCATGACGTCAGAAAATATTCAATGTTGAGAAACAAATTGTAATTTTCAGAAAATTGGTTTAAAATATCTCGAAAATTTTGAAATTTACAAAGCAAGTTTTCTGAAATTTTTGTATTTTTTCTAAATTTCCCAAATTTTGCCTTTTCCTGACGGATTTTTAAAAATGTGTCTTTTTCTTGTAATTTAGTTTTTCCAAAAATTTCTGTTTTCCTTAATTTGATATTATTATTTGTACGAAAAAGGTCGACTTTGGTAGAATTCGTTTATGTTCCTCAATTAAAATCAAACGTTCAAATGAAAAAACAAATTTAAATTTCAGGATATTTTCATTAGCTTGCCACGGACGTTAAATACTGTTTGCAACAGAATGTTGAAATGCTGGAAATTTTAATTTGTTTTATCGAAATTCTTATTTTTTCTCGAAATTTGGAAATTCGTCTTCGCTTTAGAAAAATAAATGAATTGTAGAAAAAAAGTCGATTTTTCTACAATTTTCTTATTTTCCTAAATTAAAATCGAATTTTCAATTTAAAATCGAATTTTCAGTTTAAAAAAAGTCAAAATTTCAGGATTCTACAGAAACTTTGAAAAAACTTTCTGGAAATTTTAAACTTTTTCTCTAAGTGTCAAGATTACGTCAAAATTTAATTAAAAAAATGAATATTATCATAAATTTTCGACAATATATCATGTTCCCCAAATACGTCTTTTTCTAGAAATTTCCATTTATCTTAAAATTACGTCAAAATGTTGATAAAATTGGTAAGATTGTTGAGAAGTTTTTTTTTTTGATTTATGGAAGAGTATGGAATAAAATGTAAATTTAAGAACGAATATAACGAATTGAAAATCCCTAAAAAGGCGCATTTCGAGGATAAAGACGAAACTTCAAGAAAACAATAGAAATTTCCCATAAAACTTAAATTTTGAAACAAAATCGTCAAATTTTGAGAATAACTGTCTATGAGAAAGATGAATTTTTAACAATAAAATTGATATTTTGAGACAAAGACGAACTTCGAAAAATAGTTGAGATTTTTAGGATCATAAAAGTAGGACTTTCGAAAAGACATTATTTTTGAAATCTCTACAAAAAGACAATTTTCAAGGAAAAAAAAATAGATGAATTTTGAGGAATACAATTAAAATTCCTAAAGAAAAATGAATTATGAAAAAAAAATTGAGGAAAAGTTATTACAAAAAAAGATTAAAATTTCAATGAAAAAGTCGAAATCCAGTAGAAATTCAAAATTTTTTAGTCTTCAATTTTGTTAAATTTTGAAAAACAAAATATGTCAATTTTAGGAAATAGTCAAAATTTTTCGGTTGATTATTTATTTTTTCTTGACTGCTTAGGTCAGAGGGAGACAAGTGCTTTACCATGAGGTCAGAAAATATTCAATGTTGAGAAACAAATTGTAATTTTCAGAAAATTGGTTTAAAAAATCTCGAAAATTTTGAAATTTACAAAGCAAGTTTTTTGAAATTTTTGTATTTTTTCTAAATTTCCCAAATTTTGCCTTTTCCTGACGGATTTTTAAAAATGTGTCTTTTTCTCGTAATTTAGTTTTTCCAAAAATTTCTGTTTTCCTTAATTTGATATTATTGTCAATTCTACTTATTATTTTCAAAATTTGACTTTCTCTGGTAAATTTCGTGCCTTTTTTAAAGTTTATCCTACATTTGGAGCTTCTATCCAAAGTTGTTTTATTTATCGAAGTATTACCATTTTTTCTAAATGTCAGCATTTTTGGGACAAATTTTTAAAAAATGTGACTTTTTCGAAACGTTCTATTCTCAAAATTTGCATCCTTTTCGAAATATTGACTATTTTAAAGGTTCGTTTTTTTAAATTTAACATTCTTTGGAATCTCGCGTTTATCTAAAGATTTTTTTGAAATTTCGGTTTAACAAACTGGCATTTTTTCTGGAAATATGACTCTCAAAATTTGTCGCTGTTTTTTTAGAAATTTTTATTGCAAAAATAAAGTTTTGAAAATTTCGGCTCTAGTTTCAAAATTGATTACTGTTTCTTGCTGGTAATGTTAATTTTTTTATCGAAATTCTTTTTTTTTTCACGAAATTTGAAAATTCTTTTTTATTTTAGGAAAACAATTTGTACGAAAAAGGTCGACTTTGGTAGAATTCGTTTATGTTCCTCAATTAAAATCAAACGTTCAAATGAAAAAACAAATTTAAATTTCAGGATATTTTCATTAGCTTGCCACGGACGTTAAATACTGTTTGCAACAGAATGTTGAAATGCTGGAAATTTTAATTTGTTTTATCGAAATTCTTATTTTTTCTCGAAATTTGGAAATTCGTCTTCGCTTTAGAAAAATAAATGAATTGTAGAAAAAAAGTCGATTTTTCTACAATTCTCTTATTTTCCTAAATTAAAATCGAATTTTTAATTTAAAATCGAATTTTCAGTTTAAAAAAAGTCAAAATTTCAGGATTCTACAGAAACTTTGAAAAAACTTTCTGGAAATTTTAACCTTTTTCTCTAAGTCTCAAGATTACGTCAAAATTTAATTAAAAAAATGAATATTATCATAAATTTTCGACAATATATCATGTTCCCCAAATACGTCTTTTTCTAGAAATTTCCACTTATCTTAAAATTACGTCAAAATGTTGATAAAATTGGTAAGATTGTTGAGAAGTTTTTTTTTTGATTTATGAAAGAATATTTCATACAATTCCCAACAACGAAATTTCAACATTCCATCATAAATGTAATAAAATGTATTATAAAGAATTCGAGCATATTGCAAAATGATGTTTTGTTCAAATTCGTTATACGATCACATTTAGCTGCTTAGCGAGTTTCTAGCTAGGCTAGGCGAAGTTGTGTCTTGTGCTAATGGCGCTGTGATTATTATATTTAAAAAAAAGAAAATTACAGTAAGATTTCATTTTCCAAAAAGTTAAAAATGGATGCAGAATATAAAAATATTCAATAATAATAATTTTGAAATATTGAAGTATATTTTTAATTAGTGGTTAATTATTCTGTTTCCAAAGCAAGGAAGGAGACATTTCATAGCATATGAAATAAACCAAGAGTTTGCTGGTAACTTTCTGCTTCTTAGCAAATCTAATGAATAAACTTTTAAGTGCAAATCGATAGTCAGCGTGCATCAAAATTTAATTAAAGCACCAACGGAACGCTACAATGACGGAATAATATGTGTATAAACTAAACAATAAGGCACAAAAGATTTAAGAAAGGAAAAGAAATAAAAGAATCGCCTCGAATCCGAGAAAAACCCCCCTATTCCTTCCTATATTCTCCAAATATCTTTCCCACCAAACTGATTCTTCTCGCAATCCATTAAAATTATTTGAGCACACAATATATATGATATACATAGAGGAAAAGTGACGCAAAATACAATACACGTCGTGAGAGAACGAGATAGGCAACAGGCGGAGCCAACAGAGCGGGGGCGGTACAATATGGCGGAATCATTCCCCCCCTTCGAGTCCCTCCATGCTCAAGCGTCATGCACAAGGAATTATAATTGCATATAATATGTATGTGTGTATATGAGAGGCCAAGAAGGCTGGAAAGGCCATAACTCACCGGAAAACTCCGGGAAACTCTTCGGAACGCTTTCACTGAATCGGGATATTGTATTAATTATCATCTAATTATCTTTATTTATTGTTGTGGTAAACTGCTGAAATGCTCCTTTTGTCCACTGGCGTATAAATGGGACCGTTTCAGCGCTGCCGCAGCTAAACCGTCCGAAACGACAGAGGACTTTTTTCTTAAAAGCTTCGATTTAATTCGAAACATTTCGGTTTCCATTATCATTTGGACTTATCTATTATCTAGACTTTAATACATGGAAGATTACAAAAAAGTAGACGAGAGATTTAATTTTATTGTCCTATTTGATCTTCGGATGAAAGCATCTAATTGAATTAACCTTTTTATGTAAAATTTGCATTAGTCGCTTTGTATTGTCATTCATTTGTTGTATAGCCTATTATAGGATATTACATCAAACTAAGAAATATCAAAAAATGTCACCCTACTAAACAGTTCTAGTAAATTATTCCAAAAAAAAATATCAAAAATTTTAACATTAATAAATAAAATATCATCCCCGCTTCCCAACCCTCTCTACACCAATGGATTCGTGTCACATGTTTTTTGCTTTTACAAATAAAAACGCCTATTCCGCTAATTTGGTTCATCAAGAAGTATTTTATTGTCCTAATTTTTTTGGTGGATGCGCCGGTGCAAGATCTCAATGAGCGATAACACGAGAAGCCTGCTTTTGGGGATCCCAGGAATAATAATGCTTTTGAATTTGTGAACTCTTTATAAAACTTTTAAGCTTCTTCCAAAGGTCGAGTCTCAAAAAAATAGAAGCGAGAAAAGTCTGCGAGGATAATAAAACAAACTTATTATTTTTCTTTTTTTATTTCGAATCTATTGTTTCATTGATTTCATAACTACTTGCTGCTATCGTAGGACCATTATCATGATGATGATGATAGCTTCGCTATCGAAACGCGTTAGGGCAACCTTTGTTTATGTTGTTAAACCTTTTTTGGCTTCAGGGGGCAAGATTTGTATTTCACTTTTTAAAGATAACCAAGGATTAATCCGTTCCACTAACAAAAATTTTGAAGAAATATCAAAATTTAAAAAAATGAAATTGACGAAGTTTCGACAAGAAAGTCCAAAGTACGCGAAAAATTTTATAAAACAGAGGTCAGAAATTTAAAACTTCTAGGAAAGATTGGAGATAAAGTAGAAAATTAGAGGGATTCTTCATTTAAGAAATTCAGCTTTTAAAATCTATTACTTCTACTCAAAATTTTGACTTTTTCAGAAAATATTCATCTTTTTTTTCCAAAGTTTCGACTCTTTTTCTAAAAAATTCCACGCTTGAGCTCGGAAGTTTGTAAAACTATCAAAAATAAAAATCTCTAAATCTCGAAATTTTGCTCAATTCTTCAAAACTTCTAAAATCATCCAATTTTAATGAAACAATTGTTGTCAGATGGGGTATTTTTATCAAATTTTTTAATTAAATTTTCAATGTTTATAGTTTTTTCAACATTTCGACTTAAAATTACAAATTTTGATTTCTTCAACAAATAATGACCTCTTTTTTTGCAAAATTCGGACTAAAATCCTTAAATCTCAATTTTTTTTTTACATTTCCAGCTCGAACTTGAAAACCTCCAGTTTAAGCTCGAACTTGAAAACCCAAAAATTTAAGTTTAAGCGAGGAATTTTAACAAACAACAACGTCTTTTCTTGAGAGTTCAAAATTTTTCTAAAAAATTGTTTTGAGAAGTTTTTATTAATGGAGTTAGTGTTTTCTGCAAAATTTACAGATTTTGAAAAGTTTCTGGACTCTTTTAATCCAAGGTAAAACCTTAAAATAATAAAAATAAAATAGGCAGTCTTGGAGATTGCCGGCAGAAGTGAAAACTTAAAACTAGGAACTTGTAGCGTCGCAGTTTGAACTTATACCAGTAAACAAGCCAGAATATTGGAAATATTTGAAAATAGTTTCAGCGAAACTGAATCTTTTAAATTTGTGGTTTGCATGGATGTATCGTGTGGTAACGAATCTAATATTTATTGATAATGACACACTTTAATGTTAACAGTAGAATATACTTTTAACATTAGATCATATTACTCACGTGTGATGGTCACTCGTGCTGGTCAAGCGTGATGGTCACGCCAACCACACGTTTACTCCTTATCCAAAATCGCTCAACGTGCCTAAAGCAGTTTTCACTACAAAAGAAAATCAATTTTAGAATAAGAATCTTTAAAAAATTTCTTAATTTAAAAAAAAATCAAAATTTAACTAAAATTAATTTTTAAAATTTCTATGTTAGGCGCCAAAATTGATACTTAACTGAAATATTTGACATTTTCTGGAGATTTTATAAACTTCACAATTTCGAGGAGAAAAAAAGTAATTTTTAGAAAACGTTGGTTAGTTATTTAAATATTTTTCCTAATTCTGAAATTAGTCGACGTTTTAAAAAAAATATTAAATTTTCTCGAAATTTAACACATATATTTTCATTTTACAAGTGAGGCTGCGCTCATAGGCGTATCTGGAATAGTGCAGCGTAGGGCACTTGTCCCCCCCCTGGCTCTCGAAGCCTCCGAAAGTTTATATTCAATCGAAATTTCCATTTTTTTGAGAATTCGTACTTTACTTGAAATTTCCACATTTGTTGATAATTTCAATTTTTTAACATTTCGTGAAATTAAAAAAAAAATTCTTCTTCAATTTATGGCTCACGTTGGCTTTCTCTGGAAAATAGCAAATTTTTATAAAATTTCGAACTTTTTAAGAAATTTGAATTTTTTGGAGATTTCGATCCTTTTCTCGAAATTTCAAAATTTTTTCAAAATCTGTTTTTGTTTTTGTGATTTTTTCGAAATGTCCATAATTTTCTCAAAATTGTTTTTTTTTTGAGAAACTTTCATTTTATTTCAAATCTAATCCTTGATGTTCCTGAAGATCTCAATATTTTCGTGCAAGTTTCTTTTTATCTGAAAATTTCGTTATTTTTTTCAAAATTTGTCTTTTAATAAACAAAAATTTTTAAAATTAAACCATTTTATCAAAATTTAATTTTCATCAAAACAACATTCTATGCGAAATTTTCTTCGACCTTCTCTAAATAATTTCGAATTTCTTCTCAATTTTGTGGTTTCAGTTGAATATTTCGAAACCATTTCTTAAAATTTCCCCTATTTTTCCAAATTTCTTTATTTTTCTTAACACATGGAATTTTCTGAAAATTTCAACCTTATAGAATCTAATTTTTCACAAATTTTGACTATCATCTTCATCAAAAACAACTTTCCATGCGAAATTTCCAATTTTTTCGACTTTCTCTGAATAATTTCGAATGTCTTCTCAATTTTGAGGTTTCACTTGAATATTTCGAATCCATTTCTCAAAATTTCGCCTATTTTTTCGAATTTTTTTATTTTTCTTAACATATGGATTTTTCTGATAATTTCAACCTTATAGAATCTAATTTTTCACAAATTTTGACTATCATCTTCATCAAAACAACTTTCCTTGCGAAATTTCCAATTTTTTCGACTTTCTCTGAATAATTTCGAATGTCTTCTCAATTTTGAGGTTTCACTTGAATATTTCGAATCCATTTCTCAAAATTTCGCCTATTTCTGTAAATTTCTTTATTTTTCTTAACCTTTGGATTTTTCTGAAAATTTCACCTTATAGAATCTAATTTTTCACAAATTTTGACTATTATCTTCATCAAAACAACTTTCCTTGCGAATTTTCCAATTTTTTCGACTTTCTCTGAATAATTTCGAATGTCTTCTCAATTTTGAGGTTTCACTTGAATATTTCGAATATATTTCTCAAAATTTCGCCTATTTTTCCAAATGTCTTTATTTTTCTTAACATATAGATTTTTCTGAAAATTTCAACCTTATAGAATCTAATTTTTCACAAATTTTGACTATTATCTTCATCAAAACAACTTTCCTTGCGAAATTTCCAATTTTTTCGACTTTCTCTGAATAATTTCGAATGTCTTCTCAATTTTGAGGTTTCACTTGAATATTTCGAATATATTTCTCAAAATTTCGCCTATTTTTCCAAATGTCTTTATTTTTCTTAACATATAGATTTTTCTGAAAATTTCAACCTTATAGAATCTAATTTTTCACAAATTTTGACTATTATCTTCATCAAAACAACTTTCCTTGCGAAATTTCCAATTTTTTCGACTTTCTCTGAATAATTTCGAATGTCTTCTCAATTTTGAGGTTTCACTTGAATATTTCGAATCCATTTCTCAAAATTTCGCCTATTTCTGTAAATTTCTTTATTTTTCTTAACCTTTGGATTTTTCTGAAAATTTCACCTTATAGAATCTAATTTTTCACAAATTTTGACTATTATCTTCATCAAAACAACTTTCCTTGCGAAATTTCCAATTTTTTCGACTTTCTCTGAATAATTTCGAATGTCTTCTCAATTTTGAGGTTTCACTTGAATATTTCGAATATATTTCTCAAAATTTCGCCTATTTTTCCAAATGTCTTTATTTTTCTTAACATATAGATTTTTCTGAAAATTTCAACCTTATAGAATCTAATTTTTCACAAATTTTGACTATTATCTTCATCAAAACAACTTTCCTTGCGAAATTTCCAATTTTTTCGACTTTCTCTGAATAATTTCGAATGTCTTCTCAATTTTGAGGTTTCACTTGAATATTTCAAATCCATTTCTTAAAATTTCGCCTATTTTTCCGAATTTCTTTATTTTTCTCAACATATGGATTTTTCTGAAAATGTCAACCTTATAGAATCTAATTTTTCACAAACTTTGACTATTATCTTCATCAAAACAACTTTCCTTGCGAAATTTCCAATTTCTTCGACTTTTTCTGAATAATTTCGAATGTCTTCTCAATTTTGAGGTTTCAGTTAAATATTTCGAATCCATTTCTCAATAATTCGCCTATTTTTCCGAATTTCTTTATTTTTCTTAACATATGGATTTTTCTGAAAATGTCAACCTTATAGAATCTAATTTTTCACAAATTTTGACTATTATCTTCATCAAAACAACTTTCCTTGCGAAATTTCCAATTTTTTCGACTTTCTCTGAATAATTTCGAATGTCTTCTCAATTTTGAGGTTTCACTTGAATATTTCGAATCCATTTCTCAAAATTTCGCCTATTTTTCCGAATTTCTTTATTTTTCTTAACATATGGATTTTTCTGAAAATTTCAACCTTATAGAATTTAATTTTTCACAAATTTTGACTATTATCTTCATCAAAACAACTTTCCTTGCGAAATTTCCAATTTTTTCGACTTTCTCTGAATAATTTCGAATGTCTTCTCAATTTTGAGGTTTCACTTGAATATTTCGAATCCATTTCTCAAAATTTCGCCTATTTTTTCGAATTTGTTTATTTTTCTTAACATATGGATTTTTCTGAAAATTTGAACCTTATAGAATCTAATTTTTCACAAATTTTGACTATTATCTTAGAGTTTGCTTTTTTCGAAATCTTTATATCAAAATTTGATACTAAATATTTCTAAAAGTTTCGACTCTTTACTTGAAGTTCGCCTTTTTATCTAAATCTTGAGTTATCTTCTTCAAATCCATGTTTTTTTAAACATTTCTTTATCAACAAAAATGCGAAATTTTGCCTTAATTCACAAAACTTTTTTTGGAATGTTTTTTGCTGACTTTTTCTGAAAATTCCCTCTTTTTCGAAATTAAGACTCTAATTTGGAAGTTCGATCACTGAAGATCGCGCAGTTTAGTAAAAATATACAATATACTCAGCTAAAGATTTTCTGGTTTTATTTTTTGCCCATCAATATTCAAAATAATTGCTGCCCCCTTTAAATGAAATCCTGTCTACGCCCATGGCTGTACTTATTCAATAAGATGGCGGCGAAATGGCTCAAATTTCAAAAAAAAATTATGATTTCTGAAATATTTCAAAAAATATTTTTTGGAAAATATTCAGACTCATTTAGTCAGAAATGTAGAAAATTTCGACTTAATGAGTCTAGAAAAAACGAAAGAAACTCTGAAAATTAAAAAAAAAAGTCATTGTTTTTTTTTGGACATCTTTATATGTAAAATTTGATACTAAATATTTCTGAAAGTTTCGACTCTTTATTTGAAGTTCGCCTTTTTATCGAAATCTTGACTTATCTTCTTCAAATCCGTGTTTTTCTTAAACATTTCTTTATCAACAAAAATGCGAAATTTCGCCTTTATTCACAAAACTTTTTTTTTGGAATGTTCTTTGCTGACTTTTTCCGAAAATTCCCTCTTTTTCGAAATTTAGACTCTAATTTGGAAGTTCGATCACTGAAGATCGCGCAGTTTAGTAAAAATATACAATATACTCAGCTAAAGATTGTTTGGTTTTATTTTTTGACCATCAATATTCAAAATAATTGCTGCCCCCTTTAAATAAAATCCTGTGTACGCCCATGGCTGTACTTATTCAATAAGATGGCGGCGAAATGGTTCAAATTTCAAAAAAAAACTATGATTTCTAAAATATTTTGAAAAATATTTTTTTGAAAAACATTCAGACTCATTTAGTCAGAAATGTAGGAAATTTGGACTTAATGAGTCTAAAAAAACGAGAGAAAGTCTGAAAATTTTAAAAAGAGTCATAATTTCAAAAATAAATTTGGAAATTCCAATGAAAAAAGTCGACATTAGAAGGAAAATTGAAATACAGAACTTGTCCCCTGAAACCAAGAAAGATTAAAAAACACAACGAAGGTTGCTCTAATGCGTTTCGACAGCAAGCTACCATCTTCAGAAATATGCTAACACCTATTCCTAAAGTGAACCTTTTTTTCTAATTTCGATTTTTTGCTAATGCTTTTTAAAAATATCCTTTTTTGCAGTTTGGCGTCTCTATTAAAATTCTTCCTTTTATGAATTCGGTATTATTTTCAAATTCGACTTCTTTCAAAAATTCGACTTTCTCTGCAAAATTTGGTGACTTTTTTCAAAGTTTGATTTAATATTTCGAGCTTTTGTCCAAACCTGTTTCTTTTTTCTTCGAAATTTTGCAATTTTTCCAAATGTTGCTTTTTCTGGGGGATTTTTCTCGCAATTATTCCCTAAGTTTTTTTTTGTAAATTCGGTAATACTTTGAAAATCTGCTTCTTCTTCTTCTCAAAATTTGACTTCCTCTGGGGAATTTGCTTTTTCTGAGGGATTTTTTCTCGCAATTGTTCCCAAAGTACCTTTTTTTCTAAGTTCGGTATTACTTTGAAAATCTGCTTCTTTTTCTCAAAATTTGATTTTCTCTGGGAAATGTGGAGTGGAAGTGGGAACTGTGGAGTGTTGTTGTGTTGTGTTTTTTAATCTTTTATGGTTTCAGGGGACAAGTTCTGTATTTCAATTTTTAAAAATAACCAAGGACCAGTCCGTTCCATAAAAAAAAATTAGAGAGAAAAGTTAAAATGTTGAGTAAACCTTAAAATATTGAAAAAAAAGAAAGTTTTGAAAAGTAAATTTGTTGAAATGCCCAAATTGTCAAAAAAGTCGAAATTTTCGATAATAAATCGAAAATTAAAAAGTCGAATTCTTAAAATAAATTCAATTTTTTAACAAACGTGAGATTTTTCAAATTCTTCAAAAATCAAAGGAAGTCGAAATTTCGAAGGAAATTGGAAATTTTAAGAAAAGAACTGAAATTTGGAGAAAAAGTCGAACTTTTTACAAAAGTCCAGTTTTTCGGAAAAAAGCCCACTTTTCAAAAAAATTCGAAATTTTAAATCAATATTTTCAAAAATATTCTAAATCCCAGAAAAAGTTGAATTTCCTAAAAATTGGGGCATTTTTAAAATGTTATCAAAATTTCATCACAAAAAACTAGATTTTAGAAGAAATATAATTTCCAAAAAAGTCGAAATTTTCGATAATAAATCGAAAATTAAAAAGTCGAATTTTTAAAATAAATTCAATTCTTCAAAAATTACAAAGGAAGTCGAAATTTCGAAAGAAATTGGAAATTTTAAAAAAAGAATTGAAATTTTGAGAAAAAGTCGAACTTTTTACAAAAGTCCAATTTTTCGGAAAAAGCCCACTTTTCAAAAAATTTGAAATCTTAAATCAATATTTTCAAAGAAATTCTACATTCCAGAAAAAGTTGAATTTTTGAAAAACTTGGACATTTTAAAAAGTGATCAAAAGTCACGAAAAAAAACTAGATTTTAGGACAAATCAAGTTTTCAAAAAAGTCGAAATTTTAAACTTGAAAATTTCGAGGAAATGTGTAAATTTTTTTACAAAAGTCAAAATTTTTTAAACAATTGAAATAGAAATTTAAAGTGAAAATTTCAAAAAGAAGCCGAAAGTTTGAATAGTTTAAATTTTTTGATCTTCATTTTCAAAAAAGTCGAAATTTTGAGTAAATATTATTAAAAAGGTATTTTTGTATATTTTTTTGAGAAATAGTTGATATTTTGAAAAATCTTTAATTTTACAAATAAATGGTTCAAAATTTCAACAAAGAGTAATTTTTCAAAGAAAGTTGTAATCAACATAATAATTAAAAATTTCGAGAAACTCTCAAAAAAGTCATAATTTCAAAAATGAATTCGGAAATTCTAATGAAAAAGTCGACATTATAAGAAAAAGTTAAAATGTTGAGAAAACGTTAAAATATTGAAAAAAAAAAATAAAGTTTTTAAAAGTTAGTATGTTGAAATGTCTAAATTTGAAAAAAGTCAATATTGTTACGGGCTTATCGGTTCAATTGATTACACGTGATGATTAATACCCACTTTATTACTGAACTCAACTTGGATCACCACAATTGACAATTAACTCACTTATTATTGACTTCGACTAACTCACTAATTGCACTGATTCTAACTGACTGACTCGAGGGAAAGCTGACCGCCTTTTATAGTTTTGGCCCCCGGCTTCTAGAACTTTTCGGCAGATAAGGCTTATCGTTCACGAAATTTCTGGAACGCTTATCTGCCATTTGTTTCGTTATCGCGGCCGCTTTCCCCTTATCAGATCCTTCTGGAAACTTTTTTTATTTACTAAATTATACAATTCTATTCTAAATTATATTCCATCTATTTACATTGCGTTACAATATTTTGAAAAAAGTAAAATTTTCAGTCAAAATTTGAAGGCCTAAATTGTGAAAAATTTGACAATTTTGTCATCTGAATTTGCAAAAAAGTCGAAATTTTTAAGAAAAATTAATATTTTTGAGAATATTCGAAATTTAAAAAAAAAAAGGTATTTTTGTAATTTTGTGAGAAGTAGTTCACGTTTTCAAAAAAAGTTCAGATTTTCAGTCAGGCCGAATTTTTCGAAAAAGTTGAAAACAAAAACGTTAAAATTTCGACATAAAAGTCCAAAATTTGAAAAGTAATCAATATTACTAGATTTCGAGAAAAGAGGAATTTATGAATTCGAAAAATTTAAAAAAATAAATGAATCTTATTTGAAATATCGAAGCTTTCACCAGAAGACGAATTTAAAAGAAACATTTAATAAGAAAAATCGAAATTTTGAAAAGGTCAAGATTTACAAGAGAAAAAAAATTTAAACTTTGGGAAAAATGCAACATTTTGAAAAAAGGAAGTTTTGAAAATGGTTCAATTTGAAGAGTCCAAATTTTGACGAGTCGAAATTTTCATTAATAAATTGAAATCTAAAAAAGTTAAATTATTCAAAAAAAGTTACAATTTTGAAAACATTCAGCATTTAAAAAACATTTTTAAAAAATGTGGGTATTTTCAATAACCTTCGAAATTAAAATCTTTCGCTCCTTAAAAATGTGTACACAAATAAATCCTGTTTAATTATGTCAAAAATACACTGAATTTTTTATTTTATAGATATAATTGTTAAATTTCGATCATAATCATTACTAAGGTCAATAAACAGTCGTCGCAGCTGTTGTATGACCGAGGTTTTAAAATTTTATGAATGTGGACATTTTTATTTTGTAAGGGAACCTGTGCTTTCCTAGTTTTCACGAAGGACACGTCACTGGTTGACAGTATATTTGTAGCTAGGAGTATCACTAGGAGTGTAACAGGATTAAAAATGTGTAACCGACATCCGGGGTTCGAACCCGGGACCTACCACGTGAGAATCCAACTCGCTATCTTTAAGCCAATTATAAAATTGGCCCAATAATAATTGTACAGATTTTAATAAAAAAATGTAAAGATACGATTATGCTCGGGGTGCCCAAAGATGTCAAAACCAGACTAATGATAATAATACTTTTAATTTAGGAGATTTTTAATTTAGGAGATTTTTAATTTAGGAGAATTTTAATTTAGGAGAATTTTAATTTAGGAGAATTTTAATTTTAGAATCAATTGGAAAATTAAATGTTAGTTCCCCGTTTTACGTTTTCACTTCTGCCGGCAGTCCCGACTTTTTCTTCTTTTTTATATTCTAGGCTTCGAATGGTTGGCAGTTTCAAGAACTAAGGTATTCACGTAAACAGATGTCACATGGAAGGAATTATCCCCAAATTAATTGTAGTTCTCTATCTCTGACAAAATAATTAATACAATAGTTTACGACGTAATGAAAGCCATTCGTCAAAAGGACCTCCGAGCTGGAATATATTGTAGTAAAGGGGCTTAACGAGACGGGTGTTTACTTAGCTGTATATCAGCACACATATAACGTATGTAGAGTGACCAGCAGACTGGACATTTGCCTAACTGATGTCATATATCAAGGGATTTAGGACGATTCCTTTCTCCGTTCCGGGAAATCGCCTTATCTAGCACTTTCCTAACTCATTACAAAGTCTAGGATGGAAAAGAAATTCTCACTTTACTTTCAAATCGTTACGTTATTCATTCGTTGTAAGATAATTCTTCGAACGCATTAACCAAGGTAACGATTGTAATTTTTAGAACAAAACATGATGAAGCTGCAAAATAGGCTTTCACGACCAATAATTTCCAAATAGGAGATATGATGAAAATTTTTTACAAAATTTGCAATTCTCTAAAAAAATATTTGATTGTTTTTTTGTGCGAGTAATAATTTGTGAAATATTAAAAGTGAAAGTTAAATGAGAAAGTCAAATAAAATTTGAATCAAACTCCGCTTGCGCCAAAAAGTCATGCTCGCTATTAACGCTTATTTCGAAGTGTCCCCTGTCATCGTCCTGGCGTCGATTCTAGAATCTTATTTTAAGTCCAATTTATTCACAAGGAGCAACCCTAGCCTTAAACATGATTGATGAATAATCAAATTTTTTAAAATTTGTCGTTTCGATTTTTTCTTAAGTGACTGTGTGCAGTGCGCTGGTAATATTTCCATGATGAATTTTACCCTTTGCTGTTGATTTAAATTTAATGTTACGATTTTCAACTTATTACAGAAAATTTTAGAACTGTAGTGCATTTTTTTAAAAGTAATTTTCTATAGTGCCAATGTTTTTAAAATGAATTCTAGTTAAAGTGGTTCTGTCTTGCCTATCAATTTATAAAATATTCTGCAGCTTATTTGGCTTAATTAGCAGCATTGTGGCGAATTACTGATGTTGCCAAATATTAATTTGAACTTCAAAATGGCTAAACATAATAAAATTAGCTCATTTACAGCTAACCTATTTTATTATACATTTGTTATTAAAAATATCAGAATTTTTTTTTGATATTTTGGGTTATTTTCTGGCAGATACAATTGGGACGGCGAGCCATAGACACGTTTATTTAAAGGCTCCTTATGAACCCATCCATAGTCAAAATTGAGCCATTTGAATTATGAAGCGGCCGCATTTGAAACAATTTAGAGGGCAGGTCACCTCCGCAAAGGCACCAGAAGCTCGCGTCATCAATTACTTTGGAGGCAGTCACGTTCAACGGCACAGCAATATTTTCTGGTATCGAAAACAAAGCTCGTATAAGGACGTTTTCCCAGATACATTTTTCATGTAAATGGTGTCTCATATCGCATAAAGCAATCGTTTACAATACATAAATCCGCGGAAATCAAAGCTTTCGGTCTCTCCTCCCGTTTACCTAAGCTTAAACTCGCTGGGGCCATCTGGCGGCCGTAACGGACGCTAAGCCAACGCCTCTTTCAGCTAACTCCTTCTGACCATCCGCATACTCTAACGATTTGCATAAAAGCGATTCCCTTAAGGAAAGAATGACACGCTAAAAAAACTTGCGTTCTCTTTCCCTTCTCGTGTAAAGTGCTACGATCGCAAAATTACCTTCAGCTTTCAGGCATTCTAATAAAAATCAAACGTTGATATCCTTCTTGTTGACTTTTAATTGATATTAGCACCATTTGTGATTGAAATTCATCAGTAAAGTAACCTGTTTTGCACATAATTAATTTTTTTCCACATTTTTAACGCCATGATGATGACAGCATCAAAATTTAGACTTATCTTTTCAATATTTCGATTTGCTTTGGAAAATTTCAATCTTTTTCAGAAGTACGACGTTTGTAAGTTCAAAATGTTGACTTTCTAAACTTAGATCTTTTTGAAAGTTTCAACATTTGTTGACAATTCGGAATTTTTTAGAACATTTTTTACGCTTTTCAACATTTCGATTTTTTTAATTTTTGACTTCTTTCGATAATCTTGGCCAAAAATGTTCGATTTTTGTTAAAAATTTCAACAAACTTTTAAGATTTTGTGGGTTTTTTCAAAGTTTTGATCTTTTTTTTTTGATGAAAAGGACTGGTCCTTGGTTATCTTCAATTAAAATACAAATCCTGTCTCCTGAAACCAAGAAAGATTAAAAAACACAAGAAAGGTTGCTCTAACGTGTTTCGATGGAGGATTTTTCTATAAACTTATATCCTTTTTTACATGTTATAAATATCTATAATTTTGGTAAAACGGAGTGGTCCTTGGTTATCCTCAAAAATTGAAGTACAAATCTTATCCTCTGTAACCAAGAAAGATTAAAAACCGCAACAAAGGCTGCTCTAACGCGTTTCGATAGCTGAAGATGATAGCTTGGCTATCAAAACGCGTTAGAGCAACCTTTGTTGTGTATTTTAATCTTTCTTGGTTTCAGGGGACACGATTTGAATTTCAAGTTTTGCTCTTGAAAATCTCGATTTTATTGAAAAATTTTACTACTTCGTTTTTTTTTAAATTTTAGACCTTTTCTGCAGAATTCAACCTTTTTAAAAATTCTAACATTTTACAATTTTATGATTTTGAAAATGTTTATTTGTTCCGAAATATTTAATTTTGAAAGAAAATTGACCTGAACGTTTTGAAATGATTTATTTTAATTTACTTTGTGGAGTTCTTCAACTTTCATAACTATTAAAGTTTGTATTTTTTTTATTTATCTTTAATAAAGTTTAATCATTATGAATAACGATGCCTTTTTTTTCAAAATTTCGACTCTTTTCGAAATTTTGACCTCAAAATTTCGACTATTTTTGGTTTTGAAATTTTCACCTTTTAAGAAATTCAAAAATTTTACCTTTTTTAGAAAATATTAGCTTATTTGAGTTTAAATTTTTTTAAATTTGTCATTCTCAGAAATTTCCTCCTTTTGTAATTATCTATTTTAGATTCAATTTTATTGAAACTATTGAGTCAAAATTCTGACTTTTTTAACTTAAAAATTTCGACTATTTTCCAAAATTTCTGGAGGATTTTTTCTTTTTTGTAAATCTCGAATCTTTTTAAAATTTTTGAAATTTTGACTTTTCTTTCTGAAAATGTTTATATTTTTAAAAAACTTTGACCTTTTTCAATTTTCCACATTTAAAATTTCACTTCTTTTTCAAAATTTAGTACTTTTTTTAAAGTTCTGAAACTTCTGATAAAATTTTGATTATTTTTTGAAATTCCAACCTTTTTTTTTGATCAAGTTGATATTTTTGAATATTTCAATGTTGTAGAGTTTCAGCTCCTTCAAAAATTTCAGTTTTTTAATTTTCATTTTTCTTTAATTTTAATATTTTTACTATTTCATTTTCAAACGTTCAAACGTTAAATTATTTTGAGAATTACAGGTTTGTATTTTAAAAATTTGGAGTAACTATTCTGTTAAATAATTCTACACTTTTGTTTAAATTATGATATTTGCGTCCTTTATTTATGTGAAAATTTTAAACTTTTTGAAATTTTAAATTATTTCAAAATTTTGAAATTTTCACACCTTTGGAAATTTTAATTTTTTGAGAACCTTTTTTTCTAAAAAGTCAACTTTTTAAAAATTTCGACATTTTGAAAATTTTTCACTTTTTTTGATATTTGTCTACATTTTAAATGTTTTTGTAAATTTCAACTTTTTTTAAAATTTTCCCTTCAACTTTTTAAAACTTTTAGTCTGGTTTCAAATTTAAATTTTCTTGAATTTTTAGCTTTTTGAAATTGTTGATTTTTTTGTGGAAAATTTCGACTTTTTTTAAAGTTTTGAATTTTTTTAAAAATGTTGACCCCTTTTTAACTGCGACTTTATTTTCAAAATTTTGACATTTTTGGTTAGTTAATCTTCTTGAAGTGTTTTTTTGAACATTTTTTCTTTAAGAATGTCGACTTTAAAAAAAATTAAAGAATTGACTTTCTTTGATTTATTTTGGAAAATAACGATTTTTTAAAAATTTTGACTGCAAATGTCGATTAAAAAAAATTAAAATGTTGACCTTATTTTTTAAATTTTGATTTTTTAAAAAATTTCGGGTCATCCAAAATTTAGATCTATTTTCGAAATTTCAATTTTAGCGAAATTTTTTAAAAATGTCTACTTTTTGAAAATTTTATTTTTGAAACTGTCGACTCTAAAAAAATTAAAGTGTTGACTTTTTCTGATTTTTTTTAATTTTTTTAAAATTTGATTGCAAATGTCGATTAGAAAAAATTAAAATGTTGACTTTATTTTGTAAATTTTGACTCTTTTGAAAATATAGGCTCTTCCAAAATTAAGATTTTTTTCGAAATTTCAATTTTAACGAAAATTTTTGAAAATCTCGACTTTGAAAATTTTATGTCTGAAAATGTCGACCCTAAAAAAAATTTAAAGTTAACTTTTTTTGATTTTTGTTTGAAAGTATCGATTTTTTAAATTCTAGTCTTTGCAAATGTCGATTTAAAAAAATTATAATGCTAAGCTTATTTTGTAAATTTTGACTTTTTTGAAAATTTTGGGTGCTCCCAATTTTACATTTTTTTCAAAATTTTAATTATAACGAAATTTTTTGAAAATGTCGACTTTTTGAAAATTTTATCTTTGAAAAAGTCAACTTAAAAAAAAATTGAAAATGTTGACTTTTTTGATTTTTTTAAAATATCGATTTTTTTAAATTTTAACTTTGCAAATGTCGATTAAAAAAACTAAAATGTTGACCTTATTTTGTAAATTTTAACTTTGTTGAAAATTTAGGTTCTTCCAAAATTTACATTTTTTTCAAAATTTCAATTTTAACGAAATTTTTTGAAAATCTTGACTTTTTGAAAATTTTATGTTTGAAAATGTCGAACCTAAAAACATCTAAACATTAAATTTAAATTTGCAAATGTCGATTTAAAAAAAATTAAATTATGTTGAACCTATTTTATAAATTTTGACTTTTTTGAAAATTATGGGTCTTCCAAAATTTACATTTATTTCGAAATTTCAATTTTAACGAAATTTTTTGAAAATGTCGACTTTGTGAGAATATTATTTTTAAAAATATCGACTCTAAAAAAAATTGAAAGTGTTGACTTTTTATGTTTTATTTTTGAAAATATTGATTTTTTAAAATTTTGGCTGCAAATGTCGATTAAAAAAAAAATCTTGACCTTTCTTTGTAAATTTTAACTTTTGTGAAAATTTTGGGTCTTTCAAAATTTAGATTTTTTTCGAAATTTTAATTTTAACAAAACTTTTTGAAAATTTTGACTATTTTAAAAATCTTGACTTGCTTTTCAATATTTCATTTTTTTTAATAAATTTCAACCGTTTCTTAAAAATGTCTTTTCAAAGTTTTTGTTTTTTAAAATTCGACTTTCTTGAAAAATTTCGATGCCTTTCAAAAGTTAATTTTTTTGGTAAATTTTAACCCTTTTCAAGAATTATTTTCTTAAGGTTTTGGTTTTTTAAAATTCAACTTCTTTCGAAAATTTCGACCTTCTTCAAAATTTGAATTTTGTTTGAAAATTTTGATTCTTTAAAGAATTCGACTTTTTTGGTAAATTCCAAATACTCTATTCGACTCTTCTTGACAATTCGGGTTTTTTAAAAAAATTTCGACTCTCAAAATTTAAATTTTTTACAAAATTTTCAAATCTTCAATTTTTGTAATCTGGACTTTTTTTAAGAATTCGCCTTTTTCAAAGTTTTAACTTTTTTCATTTCAATCTTATAAAAATTTGGACCATTTTTTTAAATTTCGTCCTTTTTTGCTGATATTTTGAGAAATTTGAGCTTCTTTTAAATTACCAGCTTTTTTGAAAATTTCAACCCTTTTTTCAAAATGCTTACTTTTTCTATAAGTTGTATGGCTTTTTAAAAAAATTAGACTCTTTTTGGAAAATTTCGTCCTTTTTTTAAATTTCAACTTTCGTTGAAATTCTCGTCTTCAAAAGTCCACTTTTTTTAAAAAATTCCAACATTTTAAGCTTCCCACGTTTTCCAATATTTGAATTTCAAAAATTTCGACGTTTTGAAAGTTTTTACACAAAATTTCACCTTTTTTTTTATGAATTTTGGTATTTGAAAGTTTTTGCTTTTTTACATTTAAGCTTTGTCTCAAAATTTTAACTGTTTTTGTGAATTTCAACTTTTTAAACATTTCCCCGAACTTAGAGTTTTCCAAAAATTTCGTCCTTTTACCAAAATCTTTGCTTTAAAATCTTCGTCCTTGTCCCAAAATTTAAACTTCCTGGAAATTTTGACTTTCTGAAAATCTTGATTTTTTTTGAGAAATCTCGACTTTTCTTCGGACTTTCGACTATTTTCAACATTTTGACCTTTTTTTTTTAATTATGGCTTTTTTTTTTCAAAATTTCGACATTTTGGTTTAGTTGATTTTCTTAAAAACTTTTGATTTCTTTTAGAATATGTCGACTTTTTGAAAACTTGGACTTTTTTTTGGTGGAACGGATTGGTCCTTGGTTATCTTCAACAATTGAAATACAAATCTTGTCTCCTGAAAACAAGACGGATGAAAAAAACACAACAAATGTTGCTCTAGTATTTCTCTGAAGACGATAGCTTGGCTCTAACGCATTTCGATAGTCAAGCTATCATCTTTAGAGAGATACTAGAGCAACCTTGCTCTAGAATCTCTCTGAAGAGGATAGTTTGGCTCTAACGCGTTTCAATAGCCAAGCTATCATCTTCAGAGAGATACTAGAGGAACCTTGGTTGTGTTTTTTAATCTTTCTTAGTTTCAGGGGACAAGATTTGTATTTCAACTTGGACTCTTCTCAACATTTTGACTTATTTTGAGAATTTTGTGTATTTTCGAGATTTAAACCTTTTAGTTTTTTTTTTTGAAGTTTTGACTCTGAAAATTGGGATTTTTGTCAAAATTTCGACCGTTTTCGAAGAATTAGATTTTATACGTAAACAAAGTTTTATTTGGACCGATCGCAACGAAAACATGTGAAATACAATGTGTGTCGCAGCTGGCGCATTATCTAGCGATATCTTGTACGTTGATAAGGCGACTTATATAACTAATTATTATGTGGCATCTGTACTTACATTAAGCAATTGTGTAACTGTAAAATAGCTTTATTTCACCTGCCCTAGCGGCAACTTACGCATATGATTCTTTTTTTTTCTATTTTTTTTGTTTTTTGGTGGAACGGACTGGTCCTTGCTTATCTTCAAAAATTAAAATACAAATCTTGTTCCCTGAAACCAACAAAGATTAAGAAACACAACAAAGGTTGCTCTAACACGTTTCGATAGGCAAGCTATTATTTTCAGAGAGATACTGAGTTACCTTAAAGTAGAGATTCCATTTTGTAGACCAGAAAGGCATAATTTTGGTGGAACGGACTGGTCCTTGGTTATCTTGGTTAATTGAAATACAAATCCTGTCCCCTAAAACCAAGAAAAATTAAAAAACACACCAAGGGTTCCTCTAACGTGTATCGATAACCAAGGTATCATCTTCAGAGAGATATATCTGCAAGATTTGTATTTCAACTTTTTTTTTTACTTAATATCGTTCCAGCGATATAAAATCTATCTGATTTTTGTAATAAATATTAAAAAGTGCATTTCCGATATTTACGTATTAATATTGATCAATTTCTTGGTTTTGCAAAGTATTTATTTTTAATTTAGATCGCTTAAGGAAAAAATGTATCATAGTTCGTGTTACATAGTGTAACATAGTGTTACATAGTGTAACATAGTATTACATAGTGTAACGTGGTGTTACCTAGGGTAACGCAGTGTTACATAGTGTAACGTAGTGTTACATAGTGTAAAGTAGTGTTACATAGTATAACGTAATGTAACGTTCTATAATGTAATGATTTGTCGCTTCAAATAATAGTCAGAGGCAGTTGTACGAGATGATTAAACTGTAATCGTATCATCCAAGCCAGTTTTAAAATCTACGGGGTGAGAATAAGAATAAGAAAAAGCGAACCCGTATGCGAGGTCCGATCTGGAACACGATATCCTTTGATGTTCTCACGCCAACCCGCCCCCATCCCTCGCAATCTGACTGTGCAAACGTCAACAATCCGAATCCACTTTTAATATATTCCTGTGTCCACAATGCGAGACGATGCGAGCGGAATATCAGATCGAGCCCCCGTCCGCGCCCGCTCGACCCCTCTAAGCTATGTGCTAAATTAAACTCTTCAGAATATATTAACATTTGGAGCGGGCGAACTGGCGGAATGCGAACGATCGATTCGATAGACCGATAGATGTCCCTGCTGAAACGTCACATGCCCGTCACCGAGCCATCTGAATTGGAAACGAGCATCCAATTTCTAAACCTATTGATATTCGTCATTGGTAAATGTCGACTAGCGCAAATGTGCAATTTTACTTTGCGAGTGGATTAAACTTTAAAAAAAAAGAATTGAATATTTTAAACGCGAACTGTAATAATTTTATAAATAAATTTCTATTTTTTTTTAATTTAAGGAATACTCTGAAATTTTGATGACACAATATTTGACGAAGTAATTTTAAAATTAAATTCAAAATTTATAAAATTGTTTCCTCAATGTTAGACATTATTTTGTTGTTTAATGTGTGACAAATTCTGGTTAAAAAAGTCGGAGTTTTAAAAAACTACTGGTTTCAAAACAAATTTGCATGACTTTTCGGAGATTTCAAGTTTATTCACAAAATTTTTGGTTTGAGCCTACTATTATTCCTAATGACTTTTTCGGAGGGAAGCTCAAATTTTAAGACGAATATTTCATTTCGTTTCACATTTCTAGGGAAATAGGCACTTCAATGTTTACTTGAAATTTTCACTATTTTTCACATCAGTAATTAAATTAATGATTTGCGGGCTAGGTCACCATAAGTTAAAATAAGTTGATATTTCAACAGTAACCTTATCACATCTCTGCCTAAATTTCGAACGACGGTCGAATTTAAGTAAACAATTTTCGATAAAAGCTTGAAATTTTCAATAATTTATTTTTGTAAAAATTTTTCATTCACATTTTTTATAATAAAAGGGTTAATTTTGAAAAAAAAAGTGGAAATTTAAGAACAATTCGAAATATCAAGACAACTTTTACAGGATTTTTTAAATTTTAAACGCTTTAGTCGATATTTTAATTTCTTTAATAATCACATTAAAATATATTATTTTTTCCCAAAACAAATTCAAGGATTTAAAAAAAATCTTCACAAATTTTAAGTTGCCCTCGAAATTTCCAATTCAAATATAACATTCTTTGCCTAAAAATATTTGAGTTTGTGTTGAAATTACAGGACAAATATTAACATTCTAAAAAAAAGTTGCCATTTGTCCCAATTGGTTTCCAATTGTTTTTTTTTTATTTTCAAATTTAATTCGCAATTTTACGGTGGAGGTCAACGTTTGGGAAAATCAGCTAAAGATTACACTTACCACAATTTTTCAACGATAAAATTGAATTCGGTCGTTTTCTTCGGTCGCAACTTCCAACTTAAAGTTAGAGATTCTTTGCTGAAAAATGTTTGGCATTTGGGTTGGAATTTCGCGACAAATAACATTTTAAGAAATTTCGCGACAAATATCAAGAAAAGTCGAAATTTTTCTCAATTTGAAAACTCCATTTTTTTTAAATTTAAACTTGAATTCGTAATTTTACGATGAAGATCGACATTTTGTAAAAACAGAATTAATAAAAACTTTAAAAAGGCATAGTTTCCGATGGCGCATCCACCAAATTAGAGCTTGTTTACCATTTTCTTTGAACACCTTTGTGTGATCACAGGTGTCAAATTGTTCGTTTAATATTTTTGAAATTCCAAAGCGCCCATATCCCTCTTAATTATTCCCTCATTTAAATAGAAAGCAAATTCTGTTTTTATACTAAAAGCGTATTTTCAGGAAACAAATCATGAACTGACTTAAATTATACTTGCTTTTGGACGAAATATACTATTTCTTTACCATTAGTGATTCTTATGACAAAAATTAAAAATTCAACGAGCGTATTTTTTTCGTATATAGTCCGTTATATCGGCATAGCATTTTTCAGGACAAGGCGCAATTATATTTGAAATTGCTCAACGAAAATATTTAGATTCTAGTGGTTTTTGAAGCGTAAGAAATATGCAAATCAGCGAGACCATTACCATAAAACAAAAGATAACAACAAAACTTGAATATTCTATGAAAAGATGAAGCAGATACATAAAAGTATGCCGGCCTTTGTGTCGCAAATGAGGAGGTTTCCTTGTCTGTGAACCTGATCGTTACAAATTTGGATATGAAAAAATTCTCATTTAGAATGCTTCTACAGCCACGCATTTATAACATCAAGAAATTACTGTTCACTTGATCGTGGAGTTTTTGCCCTGAAATTCCTGAAAAATTATCCTTTAGTTACTTTAATTTACCATTTTCTGTTTCAGAAGCGACGATGTCATCCAAAATCGAGGTCCGCACAACCAATTAAATCTCTCTCATTTTCAGCAACGTCCTTAATTGCTCCCGTTAATTCCAGAAAAGCTCCAATAACGCCGGAGTCCTGAGGTTCGAAGCCAGTAGCAGGAAGTGTAATCAAGTGCGGTGATTGGTTGAGAAGGACGATGTCGAGACATAGACTTGTTCTAATTACGTAATCAAGGAGGGCGATTGGCGTTTACGGCCGAAGGGCGGATCCGCAGCTTTAATTACTCGCCAGGACACTCGCTGAAAACGGCCAGATTCATCCGGTATTCAGCTCATGAATCTGCAAGGAGACCGTATAACTCGTTTATGCTACCTTTCTACGCGCTGGTTAGCGCAAAGTGATTGATTCCTTTCGATCCACCGTTGATGGTATTCGTTAACTGTCAAATTTACTCGAATCTTAATTTTTTTTATGGCGCTGGATATATTTTTTTTATTATAGAGATAAGACACTGATTTTTATATGCTATACAGTGCGTTTGAGTCATTGTTTGATTAAATTCAACTTCGTTGGAAGGCTTAGTAAAGAAATCGCAAATTTTGTATTACGTTTAAATGAGGAGCAAATCAACTCATAAATTCCCCCTAACAAGGCGTTACTGGTTCGTAACAAACTATTTTAATTAATTTCATAGATCAATAGACGCTGATCAGGTTCCTGCATCATCAGGTGCAATTGATATGGTGTTAATGGGCAACAAATTTTTTCGGCGTATAAATATTTGTATTTTCATATACGAGAAACTAATATGAAAATATTTGCATTTATTCTATATTTTCGATTTCTTTAATTATTCGATCTGATGAAAAATAAAACAAATATTCCAAGAAACTTATGTAGAAAGTTGTGTGTGAAACGAATTTGATCTGATACTAACTAAAACAGTAATCTTGATAATTTAAAAAACGACGAAACGACGCATCGACAAAATTAATATTTTGTACCCCTACAGCCAGAATGTTTAATTTCTGACTATATTAAACATTTGTTGGCTTTTAGGTTGTTGTTTTTAGGTTGTTTGTTTATTGAAACGACGGAATTTTGAACTTAGTCCGAACAATTAAGTTTTCAGTGTACTTACAGAGATACTGAAGTGGCAATTATTTCAACCTATTTGGTGGATGTGGCGACTAAAAAAATAATGTGTCGCTTGTCAATAAATAACACATAGTTTAACGATAACAAAGCCCAAAGATTTAATTTCTCAGGGCAAAAGTATTGTGTATATACCGAGGCGCCCATTTTTTCGAACTATTTCAGATTTGTGGCATCTCTATCGACAAAAAAAAAGATTCGTCGCGGTTTAAAAGAATCTGTCGTCCTCACCTAATTTTCTTACAGATTTACAAAACTCAAAATCTTGGTAGTGTTCTTTTGAAAATCTTCTTAGGATATTAGTCACTATATAACATTCGCGACCACTTATTTTTAAAGGGAACAAAGTGAACCCTCGATCTTTTATTTCCGATGCATTTACATTTTCAAGTTAATTTCTTCAGAAGTATGATAATAAACTAAATATTCAATAAAAGTAATTAATGCTCGATAAAGTAATGAATGCTCGACATAAGATTTGAATGCTGATTAAAATAATAAATGTTCAATAAAAATAATAGACGTTCGATAAATGTAATGAATGCTTAATATACAATTTTTATACTTGTTAAAATAATAATAATATTTCGATAAAAAATATAGACACTCTATAAAAAAAATAATTGTTTTGTATATAAAATTGATATGGTTGAAAAATTAACCCATATTCGATAAAAATATAAACTTGATAAACAAATTCAAATTTTTTCTAAAATTAATAAATATTCGTTTAAAAATTATCAAAGTTCGATCAATTGTACCAAATTTTAATGATTCCTAAATCTAATTAATAAAACTCGAAGCACTGACTAACAGACAACGTACAGTATAAACAGGTGAGTCTGGGAGCATGAAATTTCATACAGATGTTCTCCATAATACGTAGGTGAGCACTAAATCAAATTTTTCAAAATTCAATCTCTAACATTGTAGAAATGGGCATTAGCGGTAGGCAATTTTTATTTAATGAATAATACAAGCGATTGTAACTAAAGTTGCCTAACGCATTAAGAACTTCTATAATGCACAGACCAATAGGTTTGAACATTTATTAGATTCGAAGTTTGGAAACCAAATACCGGTTTCGATCTTGTTAGATCTCGTCAGTTTGGTATATCCAACTCGAATACTAATAAATGTTCCGACAAGTAAGTACTAAAACATTCACAGGCGTCAAGCGAGTGACTCTTTAGTACTACCACCTATTGGCCCATAGAGAAACTATGGCCATCGCCAACAATGTCGTATGCAAGAAGAATGCAACCTAGACTACAAATTCATACAGCCCTCCAGGCGTGTGAATGTTTTAGTACTTACTTGTCGGAACATTTATTAGTATTCGAGTTGGATATACCAAACTGACGAGATCTAACAAGATCGAAACCGGTATTTGGTTTCGAAACTTCGAATCGAATAAATGTTCAAACCTATTGGTCTGTGCATTATAGAATCCTCGTCTTCTGGGAACTCTCCTAGAGAGTAACCGCTTCGCTAGGTGGCAGTGTTTCAACTGTTGGTAGTTCAGTTACCTATGATTCACTATACACGCCTGGAGGGCTGCATGAATTTGCAGTCTAGGTTGCATTCTTCTTGCGCATTAAGAGCTGACATCGTTGATCAATTTGTCTCTACACAAATTTATCCAAATTTTTCAAAGTGATCAGTGACATATATTTTCTTTTTACGGAATCTTTTCTTTTAGTTTCTAAACATTGACGTTTTAAATTCGAAATTTTGGCTTTATTTTAATACTTGCGATGTTTATATTGAAATGTGGAGGACAATTTTTTTTGATATTTTGAAGTTTCTTTTCGATATTTTCAGTTTAAAGTTAACATTTTCCACACACAATCGAAACATTTCGCTTTGTAGGCTTTTTTAAAAATTCCCATTTAGATTTGAAACTCGAAAATTCTCTTAAATTTCCACTATTATTTGAAATTTTTCACTTTAAACTTGAGAAACCTTACCTTTTAAACTGCTACTTTAAAATCGAAATTTTTCTCGGATTCGTTTTATACAATTCGTTCAAATTTTAAAAATTCGTTATTTACAAAGTCGGACTCTTCAAATAAATTAAAAAATTCAAAAACAGGCAAATTTTACAAAAAATTGAAATGCCAAATTTCGAGAATAAAAAAAAATTGGAAAATAGGTAATCGAAATTTTCAGACAGTTGAAATGTCTAAAAAACAAAATTTTAGAAAATGGACAAAATTTAAAAATTTTCAAATAACGGTCAACATAATTTTAAAAATGTAAACATTTTGAAAAGTCGACATTTTCGAAAAATTGGAGAATTTGGACTTTTTAAAATATATCAAAATTTAAAAAAAATGTCAAGATATCTAAAATAAAATTAAAAATTTTGCGTCAACAGATTTTTGACAAGTCTAAATACTAAAGAAAAACTAATATTATCAAAAATCTGACAGAAAAGTTAATGATGATTTTCGATAGTCGAAAATTTTTTAAAGCTAAAGTTTTCGATTGAAAATTTTCATAAAACATGAGTAATATTAAAGAAACGTCGAAATAAAAAAAATATACCGATATTTTGACTAAAATTTGTTAAATTTTTAGAAAAATTCGGAATTATGCAAAATAGATAAAAAACTTTAAAAAAGTCGACATTTCGGGAAAGTCGAAATTTTTCCCAAAACAATATTTGAAAAATGATGAAATTTTGAGAAAAAATGAAATTTAAAAAAAATTGAAACTTGGTAAAATTTTCACAACTTTCCAATTATCCAAAGAAAACTGAAACTTTGAATATTAGTCGAAATTATCAAAAAAACTTGAAATTTTAGAATCAATATTTTGAAGCCTAATTTTGAAAAAAAGTGAAAAATTTTGAAAATGCAACATTTTCAAGACAAGTTTAAATGAAACTATATTTTAGGAATTTTATGATAGAATTTCTAAAAAAATAGTTAAGATTGTCAGGAAAACTCAACATTTTTAAATAGTCGACATTTTCAAAACTTTGGCAAATTTGTAAAAATAACGAAATTTTCAATCAATTCGAAATTTTAAGAAATTTCAAGTCGACATTTTCAAAATTTTGGCAAAAAAAAGTGGAAAATTTTGAAAAGGCAACATTTTCAAAACAAGTTTAAATCAAACTATATTTTAGAAATTTTATGATAGAATTTCTAAAAAAATAGTTAAGATTGTCAGGAAAACTCAACATTTTTAAATAATCGACATTTTCAAAAATTTGGCAAATTTGTAAAAATAACGAAATTTTCAAATCAATTCGAAATTTTAAGAAATTTAAAGTCGACATTTTCAAAATTTTGGCAAAAAAAGTGAAAAATTTTGCAACATTTTCAAAACAAGCTTAAACCAAACTATATTTTAGAAATTTTATGATAGAATTTCTAAAAAAATAGTTAAGATTGTCAGGAAAACTCAACATTTTTAAATAGTCGACATTTTCAAAACTTTGCCAAAAAAAGTGAAAAATTTTGAAAAATGCAACATTTTCAAAACAAGTTTAAACCAAACTATATTTGAGAAATTTTTAGATAGAATTTCTAAAAAAATAGTTAAGATGGTCAGGAAAACTCAAAATTTTTAAAAAGTTGTCATTTTCAAAATTTTGGCAAATTTGTAAAAATAAGCAAATTTTCATATAAATTCGAAATTTTAAGAAATTTAAACTTTGGAAATCCAAATTTTCGAAAATAATCAACATTATAAATAAGATAACGATATTTTAATAAAATTTAAAAATCTTTAAAGTTTCAAAAAAATTGTAAAAAGTATGAATATTGAAGAAGAGCAGTCTATCAAAATGAAATTAGAATTTTGAAAAAGGTCAAAGTTTTGAATAATGAAAATTTTGGAAAAGACAAAGCTATTTCTAAAAAGTTTAAGTCATTGATTGGAATTTGGAAGAAAAATAAAATTTTGAAATAGCGTCGAATATTTGACCAAAAAAAAGAAAAATTTTAAATTTTGAAAAAAGTCAAAATTCTCAAAATAATTGTATAATATTAAAAAATTGCAAAATAAAAAAAAATTAAAGTTTTTCAAAATAGCCTTAAATGTTAAAAATGTCAACATTTAAAAAAAAAATTCCAAACAAAAAATTGAAATTTTCAAATATAATCAAAATTTAGAAGAAAGTTAAATTATTTTGGAAAAAAAGTCGAAATTTGAAATATACGCATTTGAAATTCAAAGAAAATTATCAACATTTTAAAATTAAGGTGAAAATTTGAAAAAACTCAAAAATCGAGAAAAACTCGAAAGTTTTGAAAAAACTATATTTTTTAGAAAGTAATAATATTAAAAAAGAGAAATTTTGATAAAAGTCGAAATTTCCAAGCCAAGAGAGAGAAGTCAGTGAGACAAAAACAAATTTTTGAAATAAAATCGAAATTCGAAAAATCCAACCTTTTTAAAAAATTCGACAGCTTTCAAGTTTTCAAAGAAATCTAAATTTTTCGAAAGGTTAAATTTTGAAAATATCAGTGAAGTCGAATTTTTCATTTCATTTCAAAATTTAAAATAGAAATCGAAATTTTGAGTTGAAGTATTGAAAAGATCAAAAAAAGTCGACATTTTCATAAAAAGTCAAAGGTTTTAAAAATTTAAAGTTTTGAAAAAGAAAATCTCGTTCAAATTGATCGCCAATTGAAAGTAACTTTACCCGGAATGAGCTAAAGATTTTTCTAAAAATATCAAAAAGTTTGAGTGCACAAAATCAAAGTTTAGGGAGAAAAGTAGGGCACCACTTATTAAATAGGAGATTCTTCAAGAATAACAACAAAAAGGGGGCACTAAAGCACTTAATACCAGAGATGTTTTGACGGAAAAAAGCTAAATCATCGAAAAGTCGAAATTTTTACGAAAAAAATTAAAATCTTCAAAAAAAGTTTGAACTTAATAATTTTAAGAATACTCGAAATTTTGAGACAAAAATAAATTTTTGAAATAAAATCGAAATTCGAAAAATTCATCCTTTTTAAAAAACTCGACGATTTTCAAGTTCTCAAAGGAATCTAAATTTTTCGAAAGGTTAAATTTTGAAAATATCAGTGAAGTCGAATATTTCATTTCATTTCAAAATTTAAAATAGAAATCGAAATTTTGAGTTGAAGTATTGAAAAGATCAAAAAAAGTCGACATTTTCATAAAAAGTCAAAGGTTTTAAAAATTTAAAGTTTTGAAAAAGAAATTCTCGTTTAAATTAATCGCCAATTAAAAGTAACTTTACCCGGAATGAGCTAAAGATTTTTCTAAAAAAATCAAAAAGTTTGAGTGCACAAAATCAAAGTTTAGGGAGAAAAGTAGGGCACCACTTATTAAATAGGAGATTCTTCAAGAATAACAACAAAAAGGGGGCACTAAAGCACTCAATACTAGAGATATTTTGACGGAAAAAAATTCTAAAAAAGCTAAAACATCGAAAAGTCGAAATTTTTACGAAATAAATTAAAATCTTCAAAAAAAGTTTGAACTTAACAATTTTAAGAAAACTCGAAATTTTGAGACAAAAATAAATTTTTGAAACAAAATCGAAATTCTAACAATTCACCCTTTTTAAAAAACTCGACGATTTTCAAGTTCTCAAAGGAATCTAAAATTTTCGAATAGTTAAATGTTGAAAACATCAAAATTATCAGAAAAGTCGAATTTTTCAGAAAGAAAAGTTAAAATTTGAAATAAAAATCGAAAACATGAGTTTTCAATTTTTTTTCTCGAAAGATCAACATTTTAATAAAAATTCAATCATTCAAAAACTTGACATTTTCACAAAAAGTCAAAGGTTTTGAAAATTTAAAGTTTTGAAGAAAAAAATAGAAATTTTTGGTCAAATTAATTGCTAATTGGAAGTAAGTTTACCCGGAATAAGCTAAAGCTATTCCTAGAAAAATCAAAAAGTTTGAGTACACAAAATCAAAGCTTTAGGGAAAAAATAGGACACCATTTATTAATTTTTTTTTAAGTTTAATCCACTCGCAAAAGGTAACCCCATTATGCTTTCAACGTATTACGAGTAGGATGCGGAAACAAGGATAGATGGCGATGAACCGCCTTCTTAAACAAGGATAGGTTGTAATTTTTGGGAAAAATTCCTTTCGGTAACAAGTTCCATAACTTGGAAGTTCTGTAGAAAAAAGAGTGTCCGTAGACAGAAGTCCTCATTGTGTCAAGCTGGATCGCACAGGAATTTGCTGTCTCCGACTGTCTAGCACGCCTCAACAATCTTGCCCTTGGGGGGATCAATCCTATTAGTTCCTGTGAGCATCTTCCATGATACTACTTGTAGAAAAGAGACAAGTCACCAACCATACGCCTGTGCTCTAGTCTTTCGAGAGAATCGGTCAGACTTTCGTCATCAATTAGGCGAATCGCTCTTCTTTGAATTGAATTCAAGAGATCTAAAGTATGTTTTGGGGCTTAACTCCAAACAAGAGAACAGTATTCTAGTGTTGGCCCAACTTGACCTTTGTATAGTGTTAATAGCTGATGAGATATGAAGTACTTTTTAGCTCTGAAAAAAAAAAGTCTAGCTTTTGAGAGGCGGATTTGGCAATGGTGCGCACATGATCGTCCCAAGAGAAGTTAGTGCTCGCATTCACTCCTAGGATAGATATATTAGATCCCATGGGAAGGATTTTACCGCTCATTAGTATGTTTGTTGCATTATCCTTTGATGTTTTCTTAGAGAAAACCGCTGCCTGAGTTTTTGAAGCGTTGAAGTCGACCAAATTGTTCTTACCCCATTCCAGAATAATCTCGATATCTCGATAAATCATCTGTATTTGATGTTCCCTTAGTCGATCTGAAGCAGCGATAGATAATGGTTTGTCGGAGAAAAAAGATGACACAAGGTTACTGTCATCTGCGTAGCTGCATATAGGATTGGAAGTTGAAACTAAGAGATCGTTAATGTGTAACAGAAATAGACTAGGAAACAGAACAGACCCCTGAGGCACCCCTGCGTAAATCGCAAATGTCTCGGATGAGATGCCATCGACGACGACTTAAAGAGATCTGTCAGCGAGATATCAAATGACAGAGTCCAGGAGGAAGACCATAAGATGTTAATTTGGCGAGAAGAGATTCTGTCGAAAGTCAAAATTTTCCAAAAAAACGTCGAATTTTAAGAAGCCAAAATTTGGAGGGAATGATGGGGTTGCCCTTTGCGAGTGGATTAAACGTAAAAAGAAATTCGACAATTTTCTAAAAGGTTTCCATTTTTAAAAGACATTTTTGAAAATTATTTGTTTGAAAGGCACTAACGCGTAGCAACGATATAGAAAATTATTTTTTCTCAACCACGTTTGAAAGTGGCGTAGGAATCTACAGCTTCCAATGACCGATATTTCTAAATCAAAGACGTTGCGAATTATCGACCTGTTTTTCGTGCGATGTGTCATTTGTTAGTTTTTATACTTAAATACATCCCGAGTTTCAGCTAATCACAATGTGCCCCGCTTTGTAACAGAAACCGTTTTGCAAACACACCATTAACCTCTAATGGTTCGGCAAAATCAGAAAGATATAGATTTATAATTATTAAATAAACTTCCACTGTTTACACTGGATAAAACGGAAGATTGTCATCTTTAATGGAAGGTGTTTCCAGTAGATTAATTTTGAAAGCCAGCCGCGGTTCTAAGAAAGCGATTACTCTTTTATGATGGCTTTTATATAGAAAAAAGAGCTTGGAGATTTTATTTCCGATTGGCTGTTGATTATATTAGAAAGCGGGGACTGCTTTCTAATGTTTCGGAGGAAATGCAGGGTAATTTTTATTTCTTTGTTTCAGTGGGGTGTATTTGGAAGATCGTGCGCATTATATGACTCCAGGGTCCTTGTGAAATATCTAATGAATTTAAAGAAGAAAATTATCACACAATTTTTGAGATTCCACTTCTACGGGATGTCTAAGTCATAATGTCACTAATTTTAAGACAGATATGATACGAATACGTGACTAAATTTTTTCCTAAAATAAATCATGATATTAATAATCTCATTCTTAAAAAATTTGGGCTGTTATTAAATTACCAGTTTTTTTCTGAAAATTTCGACTTATTTTTTAAAATGCTTACCTTTTCTCTAGGTTTTTGGGCCTTTTTAAAAAGTTCCATTTTTTTAGAAAATTTCGTCCTTTTTTAAAATTTCGAATTTCGTTAAAATTTTTGTCTTCAAAATTCGATTTGTGTTTCAAAATTTCAACATTTCAAACTTTCCAGGTTTTGATAGTTTCTACACAAAATGTCACCTTTGTTTCATCAATTTTGATTTTTGAAAATTTTGCTTTGCTAAATTCAATCTTTGTCTCAAAATGTTAATTGTTTTTGTGAATTTCAATTTTTTAACCTTTTTCCCGTTCTTAGAATTTTGTAAAAATTTGGCCCTTTTACCAAAACTATTGCTTTAAAATTTTCGGCCTTGTCTCAAAATTTGAACTTCCTGGAAATTTTGTACTTTCTGAAAATCTTGATTTTTTTTTTTGAAAACTTTCTACTTTTCTTCGGAGTTTTGACCTTTTTCAACATTTTGACTTCTTTTTTAATGACGACTTTTTTTTCAAAATGTTCAGCTGCGTTAGTGAGACGTAAATGATACCACTACTTGATTTTTAGCATAGACTGTTCGCGCGGATACAATAATGCAAATTTCCAAGGTGCTCGATCGTAGATTGTCTGAGTCGACTACTTATGTGATAAACGCAATGGAGCTTTGGCCTAGGGTATCTAAAAGGTGCAAAGTGGGGTGCTTGCCCCCTGTGGCTCCTGAAGACGACAAAAATTTACATTTTTTCTTCAAAATTCGTACTTTTCTTGGAATTGTGATATTTTTTTGATAATCTCATCCATTTTACATTTTGTGATTTTTCTCAAAATTATCTGCCTTTTTAATTTATAGATGGCCTCCTCTGAAAAACTTCGCATTTCAAATTTTTTCACCAAAGTTTGATTTTTAAAATTTCGACCTTTTTCTTGAAATTTTAATTCTTTTTCAAAATCTGTTTTGGCTTTTGCGATATATTTAAAAAGTTTAGGTTGTTTTTGAAGTACCAGGTTTTTTCTGAAAATTTCGACCCATTTTTCAAAATGCTTACTTTTTCTCTAAGTTTTTTGGGCTTTTTAAAAATTTCGATTTTTTTTGTAAAATTCCGTCCTTTTTTAAAATTTTGACTTTCTTTGAAATTTTTGTCTCCAAAATTCGATTTTTTTTCAAAACTTCAACATTTTAAACTTTTCACGTTTCCCAATATTTGCATTTTAAAAATTTCGACGTTTTGAAAGTATCTACACAAAATTTCGCCTTTGTTTCATCAATTTTGATTTTTGAAAATTTTCGCTTTGTTAAATTTAATCTTTGTCTCAAAATTTTAATTGTTTTCGTAAATTTCTATTTTTTAAACATTTCACCGAAGTTAGAATTTTCCTAAAATTTCACCCTTTTATCAAAACTTCTGCTTTAAATTTTCGGCCTTGTCTCAAAACTTGAACTTCCTGGAAATGTTGTACTTTCTGAAAAACCTAATTTTTTTTGAGAAATTTCGACTTTTCTTCGGAGTTTTGACTTTCTTCAACATTTTGACTCCTTTTTTTTAATCACGACTTTTTTTTTCAAAATTTCGACATTTTGGTTTAGTTGATTTTCTTGAAAACCTTTGATTTCTTTTAGAAAATGTCGACTTTTTGAAAACTTGGCTCTTTTTTTGGTGAAAGGGACTGGTCCTTGGTTATCTTCAAAACTTGAAATATAAATCTTATCCCCTGAAACCAAGAAAGATTGAAAAACATAACAAAGGTTGCTCTAACGCGTTTCGATAGCCAAGATATCATCTTCAGAGAGCTACTCAATTTTCGTTGGTGAAATATATTCGTCAATGATTTTGCCTGAAAGGGTATTAGATTCCAGAGGATCTTGAAGATATAATAAGGTGTAAGGTATGGTTACACTTCGAAAAAGGGGGGAAACATCAAAAGAAACCAGTATTTCACCTTCCAACAATTTTTCATTCTGAATTTTCTGCACAAAATCTTGAGAATTCTTGACTGACAAAGTATCTTTTTAAAGATGATAGTTTGGCTATCGAAACGCATTAGAACAACCTTTATTGTGTTTTTTAATCTTTCTTGGTTTCATGGAACAAGATTTGTATTTCAAATTGACATATTTACTCGAAATTCTGCTATATTTTTATACCAATTTTTAATTCTTATTTAAAAATTATAATTTTTTCTTGAAACTCAAACCCATTTTACATTTTCATTATTATTATTATTACTATTATTATTATTATTATTATTATTATTATTATTATTAGTACTATTATATCATTAATTAGTTACCTAATACAAAAAAATCAAGATTTTAAATTCTTGCAATTTCGATTTCATTTTCAAAATTTTGACGTTAATCGAACAATCTCAATTTTTTAAAGAAATTTAAAATCTTAAGATGATCGGGTTTAAATGTTAACATTTTTAGTCAAAAATTTGAGTTTAGAGTCGAATATTCCAGTTTAGAGTGAAGAGTCGAGATAAATTTGAAATTCTGAGATTTTTAATATTTCTTTCAAGTTCCTTAGCAAGTTCTTTAGCAAATCGAGTTGGAATTTAGCCATCAATTTCACGTTCAAAGAAAAATTGCATTTTCTAGAATCTATAGATTCCAGAGATTTTAACTGTTTATCCCAATACGACTGAAATCTCAAACTTTTGCCTTTTTGTTCCAAATTTCGAAATTAAATTGTAAATTTCGATCCTTTGCTTGAAGGTTATTAAGGTAGTTCACCAACAGTAATCATAGCAAACAGTTTTTAGAATGTTATAGCTCAGCTGCGTTAGTGAGACGTAAATGCTACCACTACTTGATTTTTAGCGTAGACTCTTCGTGTGGATACAATAATGCAAATCCCCAAGATGCTCGACCGTAGATTGTCTGAGTCGACTACTTAGGTGATAAACGCAATGGAGCTTTAGCCTAGGGCATACAAAAGGGGCAAAGTGGGGTACTTGCCCCCCTAGCTCCCGTAGACGCCGAAAATTTACATTCAAGTTTCAATTTTTTCTTCAAAATTCGTACTTTTCTTGGAATGTTGACATTATTTTGATAATCTCGTTTTTTTAACATCTTGTGATTTTTCTCAAAATCATCTGCCTTTTTAAAGTTATAGATGGCTTTCTCTGAAAAACTTCGCGTTTTAAATTTTTTCACCAAATTTTAAACTTTTAAAATTTCGGCTTTTTTCTCGAAATTTCAATTTTTTTGAAAATCCGTTGCTTTTGCGATATTTTTCAGTTAAAATTTTTTTTGAAATGTGTTCTGAAAAATTGGCTTTTTTTTTAGAGATTTTGACTTCATTTAAAACTTTATGTTCCTGAAAATCTCAGTTTTTTCGTCGACGTTTCTCTTTATCCCAAAATCACAATTTTTTTTTTTTAATTTGTCTTTTATAAATAATTATTTTCAAAATTATACCATTTTCTCAAAATTTAATTTTCTGGCAAAATTCCCATTTTTTTCTCGAGGTTTCGTCCTTTTTCTCGACATTCATCTTGTTCTCTAGGTTTTCATTACTATTTTTTTGTAAAAGTTACCAAAGAGTATTTTAGTCCTAATGAATCATCAGAAAACAGTCCGCAGTTTCACACGCGTTGCTAGAATAGGGCAGGGTGGGGCACTTGCCCATTCTGGCTCCTGAAGACGCCGAAAATTAACATTCAAGTTTGAATTTTTTCTTCAAAATTCGTACTTTTATTGGAATTTTGACATTTTTTTGGTAATCTCTTTTTTTTCACATTTTGTGATTTTTCTCAAAATCATCTGCCTTTTTAATTTATAGATGGCCTTCTTTGAAAAACTTCGCATTTCAAATTTTTTCACCAAATTTTGATTTTTTAAATTTCGAATTTTTTATCGAAATTTCAATTTTTTTTTCAAAATCCGTTTTTGCTTTTAGGATATTTTTCAGTTAAAATTTTTTTCAAAATATCGCTGATTTTCCCAAAATTGGCTTTTTTAAAGAAACTTTGACTTCATTTAAAACTTCATGTTCCTGAAAATCTCAATTGTTTCGTCAACGTTTCTCTTTATCCCAAAATTACAAGTTTTTTATAAAATTTGTCTTTTATAAATAATTATTTTCAAAATTATACCACTTTCTCAAAAATTAATTTTCTATGCAAAATTTCCATTCTTTTTCTCGAGGTTTCGTCCTTCTCCTCGACATTCATCTTGTTCTATAGATTTTCATAACTATTTTTTGTAAACGTCCCCAAAGAGTATTTTAGTCCTAATGAATCATCAGAAAACAGTCCGTAGTTTTAAACGCGTTGCTAGAATAGGGCAGGGTGGGGCATTTGCCCCCCTGGTTCCCGAAGACGTCGAAAATTTACATTCAATTTTCCATTTTTTTTTTCAAAATTCATACTTTTCTTGGAATTTTGACATGTTTTTGGTAATGTCATTTGTTTCACATTTTGTGATTTTTCTCAAAATTATCTGCCTTCTTAAATTCATAGATGGCTTTCTCTGAAAAACTTCGCATTTCAAATGTTTTCCCCAAATTTTATTTTTTAAATTTCGACCTTTTTCTCGAAATTCCATTTTTGTTTCAAAATCCGTTTTTGCTTTCGCGATATTTTTCAGTTAAAATTTTTTCGCAATGTCGCTAGTTTTTTCAAAATTGGCTTATTTTTAGAAATTTTGACTTCATTTAAAATCCAATCTTTCATGTTCCTGAAAATCTCAATTTTTTCGTCAAAGTTTCCGTTTATCCAAAAATTTCAATTTTTTTTAACTTTGTATGTTACAATAATTTTCAAAATTATCTCAAAATTTAATTTTCTGTGCAAACTTGCCATTTTTTTTTTCTCTCGAGGTTTCGTCCTCCTCGACATTCATCGTTTTCTCTAGATTTTCATTACTATTTTTTGTAAAAGTTTTTATTTTTTAACTTTGACTTTAATCACAAAATTCCTGTATTCTTTGAATGATTTCGAATCTCTCTTCTCAATTTCAAAGTTTCACTTGAAATTTTAAGCCGATTTCTCAAAATTTCACCCACTTTCTGCACTAAATCTTTCTCGAAATTCCTTTATTTTTCCTAACATTGGAGGAACGGAGTGATCCTTGGTTATCTTCAAAAATTGAAATACAAATCTTGTTCCCTAAAACCAAGACAGATTGAAACACACAACAAAGGTTGCTCCAACCCGTTTCGATAGCTAAGCTATCATCTTTTGGAGAGTACTGAAAAGTATCTCTCGGACAATGATAGCGTGGTTATCGAAACGCGTTAGAGCAATCTTTGTTGGGGTTTTTAATCTTTCTTGGTTTCAGGGGAAAAGATTGGTATTTCAATATTTTCTAACATTGGAATTTTTCTGAAAATTTCAACCAAGAATCTAAGTTTCCAAAAATATTTACTGGTTTTTTAGAGTTCCTGTGTGGTTCATCTTGAAACAGCGAGGACTTCTGTCTATGGAGACTCGTTTTTTTTTCTATAGAACTTCCAAGCTATGAAACGCGTTACCAAAAGGAATTTTTCCCAAAAATTACAACCTATCCTTGTTTAAGAAGGTGCCATCTGTCCTTGTTTCCGGGTCTTACTCGCAGAGCTATAAAGGTATAATGAGGTTACCCCTTGCAAGTGGATTTGACTTAAAAAAAAGGTAGCTTTTTTCCAGAAATCTTGATTTTTATCTTAAAATTTGATATTTAATATTTCTAGAAAGTTTCGACTTTTTGCTTGAAATTTGTCTTTTTACCGAAACTTGATTTCCTTTCCTTAAATAAGTCTTTGTCCTAAAATATTCCTTTTCATCAAAAATTCAAAATTTTATCTTTATTCTCAAAATTCCTTTTCTTTTGAAATATTCTCTGTTGTTTTTTCAAAATTCTGGTATTTTTTTGATATTTGGCGTTTTAAAATTCTACCATTTTTCTTAATATTTGTCTTGTTCTGAATATTTCAACTAATTTTCAATTAAATTTCCTAGAAAATTCAACTTGTATCTCAAAATTCGCATTATTTTCGAAATTTCGACTTCTGTCTCGTAATATTTTATGTTTATATGATTGTAGACTTTTTCTCAAAAGTAGCTTTACCTTGAAATTTTTACTTTCTCAAAATTCGTTTATGTTTTCTAAATTCGATTGAACTGTTAATAAAAGAGCAAATATTTCAGAAATATAGTGTTTGGAAAAAAACCTAACTTCTTTATCCAAATTTATTAAATATAAAGTAAAAATTCCAAAAAAAACTATTTTTTAACTGCTTTTTCCGAAAGTTGGGACTATTTTTTACAAAATTCGACCTACTGAAAACTTTGACTTTTTTTTTCATTTTTCGACATGTTTCAAGTTTTTCCAAAATGAAATTTAATTGTCTGAAAATTCTGACTTTTTCTCTGATTTCGTCTTTTTCATTACGACTTTATTTTCTAATCAAATTCTTCATCTTGAAAATTCGTATTGTTCTGCATTATCGGTTCGAATGATTAATACGCTGGGAATTGTAACCACTTTATTTCAAAACTGAACTTGGAACACTACAATCGTAATTCACTTAACTAATTAACTCATTTATTCATTGACTTCTAATTAACTTACTGAGGGAAAGCCAACCGAACCCCCTATATATAGATCCCGTCTCGGGTTCTAGAAGAATTCAGCAGAGACGGCTTATCGTTTGCCGAAATTTCTGGAGCGCTTATCTGCCGTTTGATTTATTACCGCGGCCGCTTTCCCTTATCAAATTTTCTAGAAAATTTCCAATTAAACTTTATAGTTACATTTTGTTACAGTATATTATCTAGAAATTTTTGATCATTTTCTTGAAATCTCACGGTATTTTCCGAAATTCATTTTACTTATTGTTCGGATTTTACTGATTTTTTTTTGACTTTCTGGATTTCCATTTGTTTATTCAAATTCATTTTATTTTTGAGGTATCATTTTTGAGGTACATATTGTACTTTAAAATTCGACGTTTTGTTTATCAAAATTTCTGCCTCCTCTTAATTTGGGCTTTTTCTCAAAATAGGTTTATTTTTTCAAAATTGAAACGAAATTTTAACAAAATATTACAATTCTGACAATAAAATATTTCGAGTAAAAGCTTTCTTATAAATTTCGATTATGTTCAAATTTAAATAAAATAATATTCAGGGAAAAATATTTTTGAATACTTCAATTTTTTTCTCAAAGTTGGTCTTTGGAAAATTTAGGATTTCTTAGGAATCCCAGCATTTTTAGAAATATTCCGAAGGGTTTGGATTTTATTTTGAATCAATGTTCTGTCTTTTTTATAGAAATTCCGCTCTTTTTCAAAATTTAGACTTTGGTCTGGAAATTTGCTCCCCCAAGTTCGTACAGTTCAGTTTCAGTGAAAGTATACAATATACTTAGCAGGAAGATTTTCTGGATTTTTTTTTTGCCAATCAATTGCCAAAATAATTGCTGCCCTTTCGCCTCTGAACGAAATCCTGTCTACGTCCATGCTCAGTGACGTTCTAGGCGAAGAAACTACAACCCTACAGGATAATAAAAGAGTAAATTCTGATTGTCAAGGAAAAAATTTCATAGAAAGTTAAATGTCAGTGAAAAATGTTATGAATTTATAAAAATTCCTTAATTTAAGTAATATTGTTTGCGACTTCAGGAAAAATAGTATGTGTACCTCGTAGTAAGAGCACATTTTCGGACTTCGATGTTTGTTAGCCTCGGCCACAATTTACATCGTCGTTCGGGAATGTTTTGCTTTTACTACTAGATGCACAACATACTATTTCTCTAGTTGATACTTCAATACTACAATTATCTGCTCACTTAAGTGTAATTACTGATTTAAATCGAAAACTGTAGAGTTTTATTTTAACAAAATAAATAAGCGCTTAGATAATCACCTCTCGTCGGCAATTTCCCTGAAACTGTCCAGAACAAAAATATCTTTCAATCAGATAATTTGGTCATTTATTTTCATTATTGATAAAGCCTGAAGACCAATTATTGGGAAATAATTGGGGACATTTTTTACACGATTCTTCTATTGGAGAACTTAAATGGGCCGAGATATGAATCGGCGAGAAGTGGGTCAGCTTGTTCCATCATTTAAGAATCGACGTATTTTATTAAATTAGTTTAGTTCATTGAAAAGCATGTTACGCGGATTGTATAAAGTTGCTCATAATGGAATTTTGAGTTTTTTGGTTCAAATTTTATTTTTCCCAAAATCTCGCCCCTTATCCATTAAATTACCAAAAATTTTCGGGGGGAAAATCGCAACAATCCTCGTATAGCACGAAGCGTGGTAAGTCGTCAATATTACCGCTGAAAAATTATGTCCTGCAAATGTGACTAATTTTAAACTCCCCAAAATAAGACCTAAAAGAATTTTTTTTGAAAATTTTCTATAACTTATGTGTTAGGCAGTGGCGGCCACTGGAGGTTTGCTCAACCTCCAAAAAGACGCCGGGATAAAAAAGAAAGTAAATTGTTCTTGTTGTTGTTTATTTTATTTATTGATAACAGATTTACGGTTACCAAACATACTGCTGACTATAGCGAATTCCACCGATTCGTAAATTCGTAAGGGTGACGACATTATTGGGTCCATGGTTTGCAAAGTTTGCTTTACACATATGCACCTGCGCCTTAACTCATATTTTGTTCGCTTAAAATACTTGCCCATAAGCAAGCATTAGGTTGTACTTGTGGGTGCAAACCAAATATTGATTCGTTATTATAATCTGCAGTGGCGGCTAGTAGCTAAAACTAGAGGGGGTGCTGCGACGGCGTTTGTGTTAAAATTGTGTAAAAGCAAATGAGTTCAAAAAATTAATAACATAAACCACCTCTGTTGCTTCCCAATGAACCTCCAATAGGAATCTCAACTTCAGGAAAAGTCGAAAATGCAAAATTTCGAGAAAAAATTGGAATTTTGTGATTAAATAATAAATTTTGTCTGGTTTTTTAGAAAGTTTGAAATATATATTTTTTAAACGATATTTTTTATTTTTCAAATACAAACTTTTCAAAAAAAATGTCGAATTTAAACTCAAAATTAAAGAAACAGTAAGGAAAATTTCTATTTTTAAAATTGTTCGAAGTTTTGAAACAAATTTCGAAAAAGAACTTGCAGTTCAATTACAAATAAATTCCAAAGATGTGAATTTTAATTACAAAGGATCGACTTCAAGCTAAAATATTTGATCTTTGAAGCTTCTCTGGTAACTTGAAAATTACTAGAAAAAATTTAAATTAGAACATTAAATTGTTAATTAATTTTTTGAAAGATTTTTACTATTTTTAATTTTGAAATTTCGACTTTTCTAGAAATCTTGACTCATTTTTGAAAATTTCAATAATTTCTACTTTAAAAGTCGAAATTTTGAAAATATTTTAGACAATTTATTTTTAAAAATTGTTTTTTTTTCATTGATTCCGACATTGCTATTTTTTCAAAAATTTTATGTAAAAATAACAAATTTCATCTTTTTTTTTTGAAATATTGTCCGCTTTTTCTCCAAATTTTGAACTTAATCTTTAAATTTTAATCTATTTTTTAACGAAATTTGACGGACGTGACAATTCCGGGAATAAATTTAACAAATAAAAATATAAGTTCTAGAAAAATTGGAAATTTCGATTCAGAATTTTCTTTGGTTCTATAATAGTGGTAAGTTTTTTTTAGCGAAATATCAAATCGCAAAAAGTTGAATTTTAGAAGGTTTATTTTTCTTGAAATTCAATATTTTTCTCACAATTTAATATTTTTCTCAAAATTCTAAATTTTTCTGAAAATTCAATATTTTTCTGAAAATTCAATATTTTTCTGAAAATTCAATATGTTTGTAAAATTGAAAATAACTTTTTTTTTAATTTCTTCGTTTTTTCCCAAAATGTTGACATTTTTGGAGAAACTTCATGGTTTTTTTCTGAACATTTTTTGTTAAAATTTCTATATAAAGAATACATGAAAGCAATCACACGTACTTAATCGATTTTAAAAATGTTAACCCCAAGCGGGGTAAAAAAGGTTATTAAACTGAACATTAAAATTTAAAATTTTCTTTTACAAACTAAAAATTGGGTTTTGAAAAACAATTTTGTTCGAACAAGGCAACATTTAAAAAGTCGATATTTTCGAAAACCTGAAAAAAATTCGAAATAAGACGCATTTTTAAGTCCTAAGGGATGACAAACGGTTTTATTGAATATTAAAAGATGTCGGCACTTTCTAAAATAATTTTGGCTCAACAAGAAATGAAATGTCGAAATTTTCAAAAAAAATTGAAAATTTCGATAGTTAACATTTTGAAAAAACTGTAAAATGTTTTAAAAAAGTCGAAATTTTTAAAAATCGAATTTAAAAAAAATTTTCAAATAAAAGTCGAAATTTAAAAAAAGAGCCGAAATTCCGAAAATAAGTTGTAGCTTTCAAAAGAAATACCCTTTCAAAAGAAAAATCAAAACTTCGAGAAAAGATCGAAAATTTAAAAAATAACTGGAATTTTTAATAAAAATGAAAATCATCAAAAATCAAAATTTTCCATATGTTGGAAAATCAAAATTTTCCAAATTTTGATATATCGAAATTTTCCAAATTTTGGTAAATCGAAATTTTCCAAAATTTGGAAAAAACGCCACATCAGAATAGTTGAAATTAACCGGAAAAAATCAAACTTTTCAGAAAGGTTAAAATTTTGAAAGATTTAACACTTAAAAAAAGTTTAAATTTCCACAAAAAGTTAATATTTAATGAAGGAGTAGGTTTTCAAAACAGTAATATTTTTGTAAATGTTTAAATTGTCAAAAAAAGTTAAAATTGGGAGAACAAATCAAATATTTGAAAAACGGTCAAATTTCAAAAAATAAAATGTTAAATGCGGAAGTTTTTGAGGTTGACATTTTGCAATTAAATCGAAAATGTCAGAAGTGCCGAAATTCTCACAAAATATCAAAATTTCTAGGAACATACGAACGAAATTCTTAACAAAAGTGGAAATTTTCGAATGAAGTCAAAATTCTGAAATAGGTCAAAATTCTAAAAGATTTCAATTTTCGTAGAAAGAAATTCGAAATTTCGAGAAAAAATTTGAAATATCTGTACAAAAAAGTCGAAATTTTAGGAAAATAATCCATCGGTTATTAGTTTCTTTAAAGAAAAATATCAAAATGCGGAAGCAATGGAAAATTTTCCTAACATTTTTTGGTTTCTTTCCAAAACTTTGACATTTTTACAGAAATGTCGGGATTTTTTTCTAAAGTTGTTAGTCAAAATTATAAAATAAACTTTTAAAATGTCAAAATGCCGTGGTAAAACCTAACATTTTTAAAGCAAATTAGAGGAACATAAAAAATTAGAAGTTAAAATTTTGAGAAAAATGTTCAGAACAAAATTTGCTGGAAAAGTAGTTTCGAGAAAATTTATTGGTATGATATATTTAGGAAAATAAAAACTTTCCCAATAAAAAAAGATCAAAAGCAATAGCATTATACTATATATGTATAACATATATCGATTTAAAATCCCAAATATCTCTTAATTCCTCCAGCTTAATTTAAAATTTCCAGTTTCGGCACATTTTTGCAAATGTCTCTTTGCAACCCCCAAATTTTATTAGCACCAGCCAGTGTGTTAGGCATTCAGTATTGCAGGTATTTTTTTGATTTTTAGTTTTGCATGGAAATATGATCCTTGAGGAACACTTTTACAAAGGACAACGAAATTTTGCCAATCATAAGTAAAACAAAAGTCATATTGTTTCTAATTTACTTTAAAACAAGTGTTCTGAACATTTTAGTAGTCCCGGGCCATAAACCCTAAGGTCCCCTCCTTTTAAATATTCGTGATAATTAAAAAACATGTTACCTATCAAACAAAAAATTATAACAAAAAAAAAATTATTACCTATACTTGTTCAGGAAGGAGGTTCATCGCCATCCTGTCTCCGCATCCTACTTGTAGTGCTCTGAAGGCCTAATGGGGTTGCCCTTTGCGAGTGGATTGAACTTAAAAAAAACGAGTAACATTGACGATCAAAAACAGCTCATCAAGTCCAGTGCTTTGAATTCTTCCATCTCGAGTCCGTTATATTTTTAGCGTTAAAAAAGACCCCCTTTTTTAGTAGAAAAAAATCAATTTAATCTTGTATACTCTTTCTTGTCGTCAGGTGAGTCATTTTATCGTCAGGTAACTTCCTTCTCGTCGAACCCATAAATAAGTAACAATAATATCCATCGTAGCCACGGACCTCACGCTATGGACCCTCAAGAGGTCCATAAACTTCAGGTCTAGAAACTCTACTATGGAAGTGGAAAAAAAAACATAATTTCATTGGTTTCTAAAATGAATATTAAAATAATTCATCATCCATACCTTGGGACTTTGTCTTCTAGTTAATTATTATTTTGTACACCCAAATAAGGAGAAAATTTGACCCCTTCCCCTAACTTTCTTGTTTTTTATTGTTCAGTTTATGATTAGAGATGCGAATAAGACTATAAGTTCCGAATGCTCTTCGATAAAGAAAAAAAAGCGTCACAAACGCATTCCAGCCGAATCATAACCTCGATAGAAAAAGTTTCAACAATGTAATTTTGATTTTATTTTAATGTGCCCCCGCCAATGTGCCCGTTTGCGCATAAAGCTATCATAAACGAAATTAAGTACGTCGGGTAATCGAATGGGCACATGGTAAAAAACGCCGATATCCTCCCATTGGTAATAAACGTTCATAAGCGAGTAGGTATATGTATTGACTACAGAGATACCTGTCAGAATGTAAATTATGATTACAATAACTCAATCACGATTTAAGTTTTATACCGGCCGTGCATCGGGCAAAAATTAAATTCTTGGAAGAAAAAAGTCCAGTCTGCGCTCGCGAAAAAAAAGTCAATCGGGGGGACACTATAAATATTTTGTTTATGCATTCACAACAAAAATTATGTTGACAAGTAAACAAAGGCGAGATAAGTCCCGATATGCTGAAAGGTAACCTCGCAAGTTATAGCTAACCTTTGAATAGTTGGCCATGCCAACAAATGAACGAGAAGAATCTCGGCCTTCTCGGATGCAACGTCTGACCAACTTTGCATAGACATACTACAGACTGGACGCCTTTTTGTTTCGTTTTTCGATGTGCATAGATCTTTAATCAAATTTTTCTGGTATTCTGTAGCTGTCGGTAAGAGAATGCGGATTATTTATTTATGGGTATGTGGTAATTCAGATTACGCGGCTTCCTCGCTCTATGGAATCCTGCCAAGTGTTTAAGACACTGTTGGTTTTTTCGATGGCCGAACCGAATATATATCTTCGCATAAAATTAATGCGATTAGGTTTTATACATGCATCATACGACGTCAAAACAACTCCAATGCGATTACTCTTACCGCGTGATAAACCTGCACTAAATCTTTCCCCGAACTTATTCTAGTACGAATCGTAACATTTCTCTAAACTGATAAGTTATACAATTTTATTAGCGCCAGCTTCTCGGCATACTAAATGAATTTGTAGAATGGTCATCAGGAATAAATCGGATTTTGAGCAGAGAAGTATGCTCCTCTAGTACGACAGATGCTACTTTAAGATGCAAAGGTTTTAGGATCACTGGTTCGATACGAAGGTTTCGAGGGGAAGACTTCACCACTTTACCACTTCACCACTTCACTACAACACAAGTCACTGTAAGAAACTGTTTAAGTAGATATAATAAGTCGTAAGTTATATGGTTCATAAGTAGATGTGTTTTCCAGACTCATCCAGAAGTCGAATATTAGGGAAGATGCGACTTAAAATACATTGGAGTCGTTTCTCAGTTATGATGAACTAATAAACTTCTGCTTTTATATAAAAAAAATGTGTCACTATCGACTGGTAAAGCCTTATAACATATCTATACAAAATTTGAGCAATTTCTTTTCCGCCTAGGGCATCAAAACAAGTCACTGTTTTACATGTTACCGGTTCGACTTTTATTTAATGGAACAACTTATACTTATAACTATATAACATGAAAACAAATAACTAGAATGCATTACATATTTGTTATCTCGCGCATGCTAGAATATTCGTCTTCTAGATATTCGATACCTCAAACTGTGACATCATTTACCGCTTGCGTATCTCCCCAATAGTCACTAATAGCTTCTAGATATTCGATAGATGTACTGCACATGAGTCATTGCTTCGGTTGCGTACAGTGTTCTTTATGGAAGCTAAAAAAGCGCAGCCTTCTTTGAAATTTGACATTTCATTTTATAAAGATAGAATTTTTTTGAGGTTAGGTTCGACAGTTAGGTTAACTTTCACAGTTCTCCGGTTATTATCTTAAACTTGTTTATTTTTGTAAGGTCAACTAAGTTCTTTCGAAATTTCGAAACTTTTATTAACGAATTTCGTGAAACATTTCCAAAAAATGTCGACGTTAACATCAACATTTTTGCAACTTTTTTACTAAATTTCAGCTGAAATCCAAAAGTTCAAATTTACTGAATGAAGAGTTTAACAATTAATATTTGGGGAAAAAGGGTGTATTATTATATCTGCTTTTAACTCGAAGTTACGAAGGCAAAATTTTGAGAGTCAACTCGAAATTGTGACTTGTCTAAGAAAACTATGAATTTGATTTTATTTTCAATTTAATTTTCAGATTCGTAATGTAATGATGAATCGAATCTCAAGATAAAATGTATGCCTGAATCGATTTGCGCACATATATTTCCAAAAAATGTCAATTTAATACATCGAGATTTTTGACACTTCTTTTCCAAATTTTAGCTGAAATCTTAATAGTTCAAATTTGTTGAATAGAGAGTTTAAAAATAAAACAAAATGGGGAAAAGGGGTGTATTATTATACTTGCTTTCAATTCAAGATTTCGAAGGCGAAATGTTGAGAGTATATTCGAAATTGTGACTTGTATAAGAGAACTATCAATTTGACTTTATTTTTAATTCAATCTTTAGATTCAGCAATGTCAAAAAAATGATCGAATCTCAGGATAAAAATGTTTGCTTGAATCGATTTGTGCACATACATTTCCAAAAAATGTCGACGTTAACATCGAGACTTTTGACACTTTTGTTTTTCAGATTTTAGCCGAAATATAAATAGTTCAAATTTGTTGTATAGAGAGTTTAAAATCAAAATGTGGGGAACAAGGGTGTATTATTATATCCAATTTAAATTTGAGATTTCGAAGGAAAAATTTTGACAGTAAACTCAAAATTGTGAAAGAAAACTATCAATTTGATTTTATTTTCAATTCAATTTTCAGATTCCTAATGTCAAAAATATGATAGAATCTCAAGATAAAAATGTATGCCTGAATCGATTTGTGTACTTATATTTTCAAAACATGTCGACGTTAACATCGAGATTTTTGACACTTTTATTCCAAATTTCAGCTGAAATCTAAATAGTCCAAATTTGTTGTATAGAGAGATTGAAAAAATCAAAAATTTGGAGAAAAATGGTGTATTATTATACCTGCTTTAAATGCCAGATTTCGAAGGACAAAATTTTGAGAGCAATCTCGAAATTGTGATTTGTCTAAGAAAACTATGAATTTCATTTTATTTTCAGTTCAATTTTCAGATTCATAATGTCAAAAAGATGATCGAATCTCAAGATAAAAATGTTTGCCTGAATCGATTTGTGCACATATATTTCCAAAAAATATCGACGTTAACATCGAGATTTTTGACACTTGTTTTCCAAATTTCAGCTAAAATCTCAGTAGTTCAAATTTGGTAAATAGAGAGTTTAAAAATAAAAAAAATTGGGAAAAAAGTGTGTTATTATACCTGCTTTTAATTCGAGATTTCAAAGGCGAAATTTTGAGAGTAAATTCGAAATTGTGACTTGTCTAAAGAAACTATCAATTTGATTTTATTTTCAACTCAATTTTTCAGATACCTAATGTCAAAAAGATGATCGAATCTCAAGATAAAAATGTATGCCGGCCTGAATCGATTTAAAGTAACATATCATGGAATTTGCTCTCCAAAATTCAATACTGAATTTGCAATTTCTATTTCGTTTTCCTGAAAAATTTTAAGTTGAAACTGGAAGTTTAACCTTTTCTAGAATTTTGGCTTATTTCTCGTTTTTAATTGAGTTAAATTCTGTCTCAAAATGCCTACTGTCTTATTTCCTAATTTTTTACATAAGACGCTTGGTTTTCCAATTTAATTTCGAAAACCTCCTCCAAGTTCCGGCTTTTTCCAAAGTTTTTTAAAAAATGTTAACTATTTAAAATGTCGATTTAAATCTTGAAACTTCGAATTTATTTTTGGAATTTTGGGTATACATGTTCGGGTTTTATTTTTTTTTGGAATCTTCGACTTAAACTCATAAATTCGTTTTTCTCGGAAACTCGTTAATTTTGTTTGAAAAGTTTTCTTTTTTTAGAGTTTCAATTAACAGATTTGCCAAATTTCACTTTTTTTATTTCTCTTCGATAAAATGTTGATTTTATATTATATTATACATCGTGTTTTGTGGAAAATATTTCGTAAAATTCTGATTTTGTATTTTTAATTCCACACTTTGATTGAAACTGATGACTTAAATTTAAAATTTTGCTTTCATTTTTAAGACACTTTAGTTATTTCTAAAAGATTCTCTGCCTCGAGTTTCCACTGAAAAATTTTCTAAAAGTTTGTCTTTTTTTTTGAACAATTTTTGATTTAAATTTCCATCCTTAAACTTGCAATTATTAATTTCTTCTGCACGAAGGCTCGAATTTATACTCGAAATATTCAAAGATTGTTACAAATTTTTTCTCAAAATATTTAGCTTTTTATTTCCTAATTTCTTACTTAGGACGTTTGATGTTTTAATTTCATTGCAAAAATATCCATGAGTTCCGACTTTTTCCAAAGTTTTTTGTAAAATGTTTACTTCAATACTCAATTATAATTTAAAATGTCAATTTATATTGTAACGCAATGTAAATGGATGAATAGAATTTAGAATAGAATTGTATAATTTAGTAAATAAAAAAAAGTTTCTAGAAGGATCTGATAAGGGGAAAGCGGCCGCGATAACGAGACAAATGGCAGATAAGCGTTCTAGAAATTTCGGCAAACGATAAGCCTTATCTGCTGAAAAGTTCTAGAAGCCGGAGACCAAAACTATAAAAGGCGGTCAGCTTTCCCTCGAGTTAGTCAGTTAGAAGTCAGTGTGGTTAGTGGGTTAGCAATTAGTAAATAAGTAGTAAGTTACTGTTCAGTTGAAGTGTGCCGAGTAATTTTGGTAAAAAAGTGGTGTAATTCACACGTGGTATTCTATTCGAACCGATAAAGCCCGTAACATCTGGTGTCAGAAGTGGGATGAACAAGACCCTGGAGAAGGTTCGGAAACGGTTCTATTGGGTTAACTGCAGGGAGGACGTGGAGCGGTGGTGTCGGAAATGTGTCACCTGTGCTGCATCCGAGGGTCCTCGTACAAGAACAAAAGGTGCCCTGAAGCAATATAATGTGGGAGCTCCATTCGAAAGAATTGCTATCAATGTGGCAGGACTATTCCCAGCTTCAGATGATGGCAACAAGTACATCCTGGTGGCCATGGATTATTTCAGTAAATGGCCTGGAGCTTATGCCATCCCAAACCAGGAACATCATCTACAAATCAGCAACATGGAAAAAACATGAAGAGGTTGCTAAGTGGACAAAGCACACAACATGAATCCGAAAGTGTACCTGCTATTTCTTCTCAAAAGATAAAATCTCTGACCTATGATGGAAAAACATTCTTCCACACCTACGGAAACAGTTCGAAGCTGCTGCTAAAGCCAATCAGTGGACGGAGGAAGCAAAGGCAACCTCATTAGTGGTATCCCTGCGCAGAGATGCTCTGGAATTACTCCGAACTCTATCGGATCAAGAACAAGCCAATTATAAAGATCTAGTTAGAGTTTTCGAGCTGAGATTTGGGGCATCAACATTTGCAGGAAGTTGTCCAGTCGCAGCTGCTAGTCAGAAGGCAGAAAAGTGGCGAAACGCTGCAGGAATTTGAGGCTGACGTGAGGAGACTGGCGTACGTCGCCTATCCAACAGCACCAACCGACTTTCTGGAACTTCACGCAGTTAGAATCTTTACAGAAGGAATAAGAGACCCGGAAGTACAGAGAGTGATACGCTTGTCAAACGTTCGAACATCAAGGGAGGCACTCATTAGAGCTTTGGAGGTCGAAGTGCTAACATGAAGGAAACGAAGGAAATGAAAGTGAGTATCCAAGAACTGGTGGGAGCTCTTAAAGGCAGATCCAACAGAAACACAACATGTTATAACTGTTTGAGATTGGGCAAGAGAAGTTGGAAGTGGACTTGAAAGACTTGTCCAAGGAAGAAGTAGTTCTGGCTAGATCATTTCGCAAGAAAAACCACGGCGTTTTTACCGATGGAGACCAAAATCTAGGACGGACGGACGTAGTTGGACACAAAATCAACACCGGCGATGCAACGCCTATTCGTCAACTACTAGAAGATTACCGGTGGTCAAGCAAGAGGAAGTCGCGGGACTGGTTAAAAAAGATGATGAAAGATGGAGTCATTGAGGAGTCCAATAGTCCATGGTCTTCCCCTGTACTCTTAGTTACAAAGAAGGACGGGTCAACAAGATTCAACCGAAAATTAAACGACGTCACTAAGAAGGACAGCTACCCCTTGCCAAGAATTGATGATACCCTAACAACCTTGTCTGGATCCACCTGGTTTTCAACTCTCGGCTTGAAAAGTGGATATTGGCAGGTGAGCATAGACCCCGATGACAAAAAGAAGACGGCCTTTTCATCAGGGAGTGGATTATATCAGTTCACGGTTATGCCTTTTGGACTATGTAACGCACCGGCTACTTTTGAAACGTTTAATGGAACTGGTACTTCGAGGACTCACTTGGAAAACCTGCTTGTTTTACCTAGATCACGTCATGGTGATGGGCAAGAGCTTTAAAGAACATTTGGAAAATTTTCAAGAAGTTTTGAAAAGATTAAAGCAAGCCAACTTAAAGCTGAATCCAAAAAAGTGCTCTTTGTTCCAAAGGAAAGGAGAATTTTTGGGCCACACTGTATCAGCCGCAGAAGTAGAAACAAATATCAGCAAGACTCAAGCAATTCGTGACTGGCCAAGACCCAAAGACAAACATGAACTGAGGAGTTTCCTAGGGTTATGTACCTATTACAGAAGATTTGTGAAAGGTTTCGCTAACATCGCTGCGCCGTTACATCAACTAACGGAAGGAAGAAGGCCGTACGTCTGGACTCCCGACTGTGATACCGCTTTCCGAAAAAATGAAGTCCGCCTTGTGTACAAGCCCTATCTTGGCTTATCCTCAGCAGAATGGGAAGTTGGTGTTGGACACAGACGCCAGCAACGTAGGCATTGGGGCTGTGTTGTTCCAAGTTCAAGGCGGTGAAGAAAGAGTGATCGAATATTACAGCGACAGATCCTACGAAGGCAGGAGAGGAAAACTATTGCACCACCGGGAAGGAAACTATTGCGACAGTGAAGGCCGTGGAACACTTTCACAAGTATTGTACGGGCAAGGATACCTCATCAGAACAGACCATTCGGCACTTTCTTGGTTACTTCGAATGAAGAACGCGGAGTTACAGACGGCTAGATGGTTAGAAAGGAGCTTCAGCGGTATCACTTTAAGGTGCCTAATCGACCGGGACGACAGTATAACAACTCTAACGCTCTGTCCAGAAGACCTTGTGGGGATTGCAAACACTGCAAACCAGTTGAGTACCATGAGGACATGGTGGATATAAGGGTCACGTCTGTTCAGCCAGAAGACGGATGAATGCTGAAGGTCTTCGGGAGCAACAGAAGAGCCGGACGCTGATATCGGACCCATATTGAAATGGAAATAAGTTGGAGATAGACCTGAATGGCATGAGGTTTCCGACAGAAGTCCAGCTTTTAAGAATTTGTGGTTAGTGGGTTAGCAATTAGTAAATAAGTAGTAAGTTACTGTTCAGTTGAAGTGTGCCGAGTAATTTTGGTAAAAAGTGGTGTAATTCACACGTGGTATTCTATTCGAACCGATAAAGCCGTAACATCTGGTGTCAGAAGTGGGATGAACAAGACCCTGGAGAAGGTTCGGAAACGGTTCTATTGGGTTAACTGCAGGGAGGACGTGGAGCGGTGGTGTCGGAAATGTGTCACCTGTGCTGCATCCGAGGGTCCTCGTACAAGAACAAAAGGTGCCCTGAAGCAATATAATGTGGGAGCTCCATTCGAAAGAATTGCTATCAATGTGGCAGGACTATTCCCAGCTTCAGATGATGGCAACAAGTACATCCTGGTGGCCATGGATTATTTCAGTAAATGGCCTGGAGCTTATGCCATCCCAAACCAGGAACATCATCTACAAATCAGCAACATGGAAAAAACATGAAGAGGTTGCTAAGTGGACAAAGCACACAACATGAATCCGAAAGTGTACCTGCTATTTCTTCTCAAAAGATAAAATCTCTGACCTATGATGGAAAAACATTCTTCCACACCTACGGAAACAGTTCGAAGCTGCTGCTAAAGCCAATCAGTGGACGGAGGAAGCAAAGGCAACCTCATTAGTGGTATCCCTGCGCAGAGATGCTCTGGAATTACTCCGAACTCTATCGGATCAAGAACAAGCCAATTATAAAGATCTAGTTAGAGTTTTCGAGCTGAGATTTGGGCATCAACATTTGCAGGAAGTTGTCCAGTCGCAGCTGCTAGTCAGAAGGCAGAAAAGTGGCGAAACGCTGCAGGAATTTGAGGCTGACGTGAGGAGACTGGCGTACGTCGCCTATCCAACAGCACCAACCGACTTTCTGGAACTTCACGCAGTTAGAATCTTTACAGAAGGAATAAGAGACCCGGAAGTACAGAGAGTGATACGCTTGTCAAACGTTCGAACATCAAGGGAGGCACTCATTAGAGCTTTGGAGGTCGAAGTGCTAACATGAAGGAAACGAAGGAAATGAAAGTGAGTATCCAAGAACTGGTGGGAGCTCTTAAAGGCAGATCCAACAGAAACACAACATGTTATAACTGTTTGAGATTGGGCAAGAGAAGTTGGAAGTGGACTTGAAAGACTTGTCCAAGGAAGAAGTAGTTCTGGCTAGATCATTTCGCAAGAAAAACCACGGCGTTTTTACCGATGGAGACCAAAATCTAGGACGGACGGACGTAGTTGGACACAAAATCAACACCGGCGATGCAACGCCTATTCGTCAACTACTAGAAGATTACCGGTGGTCAAGCAAGAGGAAGTCGCGGGACTGGTTAAAAAGATGATGAAAGATGGAGTCATTGAGGAGTCCAATAGTCCATGGTCTTCCCCTGTACTCTTAGTTACAAAGAAGGACGGGTCAACAAGATTCAACCGAAAATTAAACGACGTCACTAAGAAGGACAGCTACCCCTTGCCAAGAATTGATGATACCCTAACAACCTTGTCTGGATCCACCTGGTTTTCAACTCTCGGCTTGAAAAGTGGATATTGGCAGGTGAGCATAGACCCCGATGACAAAAAGAAGACGGCCTTTTCATCAGGGAGTGGATTATATCAGTTCACGGTTATGCCTTTTGGACTATGTAACGCACCGGCTACTTTTGAACGTTTAATGGAACTGGTACTTCGAGGACTCACTTGGAAAACCTGCTTGTTTTACCTAGATCACGTCATGGTGATGGGCAAGAGCTTTAAAGAACATTTGGAAAATTTTCAAGAAGTTTTTGAAAGATTAAAGCAAGCCAACTTAAAGCTGAATCCAAAAAAGTGCTCTTTGTTCCAAAGGAAAGGAGAATTTTTGGGCCACACTGTATCAGCCGCAGAAGTAGAAACAAATATCAGCAAGACTCAAGCAATTCGTGACTGGCCAAGACCCAAAGACAAACATGAACTGAGGAGTTTCCTAGGGTTATGTACCTATTACAGAAGATTTGTGAAAGGTTTCGCTAACATCGCTGCGCCGTTACATCAACTAACGGAAGGAAGAAGGCCGTACGTCTGGACTCCCGACTGTGATACCGCTTTCCGAAAAATGAAGTCCGCCTTGTGTACAAGCCCTATCTTGGCTTATCCTCAGCAGAATGGGAAGTTGGTGTTGGACACAGACGCCAGCAACGTAGGCATTGGGGCTGTGTTGTTCCAAGTTCAAGGCGGTGAAGAAAGAGTGATCGAATATTACAGCAAGATCCTGACGAAGCCGGAGAGGAACTATTGCACCACCGGGAAGGAACTACTTGCGACAGTGAAGGCCGTGGAACACTTTCACAAGTATTTGTACGGGCAAGGATACCTCATCAGAACAGACCATTCGGCACTTTCTTGGTTACTTCGAATGAAGAACGCGGAGTTACAGACGGCTAGATGGTTAGAAAGGCTTCAGCGGTATCACTTTAAGGTGCCTCATCGACCGGGACGACAGTATAACAACTCTAACGCTCTGTCCAGAAGACCTTGTGGGGATTGCAAACACTGCAAACCAGTTGAGTACCATGAGGACATGGTGGATATAAGGGTCACGTCTGTTCAGCCAGAAGACGGATGAACTGCTGAAGGTCTTCGGGAGCAACAGAAGAGCGACGCTGATATCGGACCCATATTGAAATGGAAATAAGTTGGAGATAGACCTGAATGGCATGAGGTTTCCGACAGAAGTCCAGCTTTTAAGAATTTGTGGGCCCAATGGAAATCCCTCCAGGTCGAGAACGGGGTACTGAAGAGGATGGAAAGCGCGTCAATTTGTAGTTGGTGATGCCTCAGGAGAAGATTCCACAGGTCTTGTGGGAGGTGCACAATGGGACCTCTGGTGGACATCTAGGGACAAACAAGACCCTGGAGAAGGTTCGGAAACGGTTCTATTGGCTTAACTGCAGGGAGGACGTCAAGCGGTGGTGTCGAAAATGTGTCACCTGTGCTGCATCCAAGAGTCCTCGTACAAGAACAAAAGGGGCCCTGAAGCAATATAATGTGGGAGCTTCATTCGAAAGAATTGCAATCGATGTGGCAGGACCATTCCCAGCTTTAGACGATGGCAACAAGTACATCCTGGTGGCGATGGATTATTTCAGTAAATGGGCTGAAGCTTATGCCGTCCCAAACCAGGAAGCCAGCACAGTCGCAAGGATTCTTGTGGATAACTTTATCTGTCGATCTGGTGTTCCCTTGGAACTACACTCGGACCAGGGAAGGAAGTTTGAATCGGGGGTTTTCCAAGAGGTGTGTCGTCTTCTTGGAATAAGGGAAACTCGAACAACACCTCTTTATCCACAGTCTGACGGAATGATGGAGAGATTTAACAGGACCTTAGAGGAACATCTTTCGAAGGTCGTTTCCAAACATCAGACAGACTGGGACCGACATCTACCACTGTTTGTGATGGCCTATCGCGCGGCAACTCATGAAACTACAAGTCAGACTCCGGCAAAAGTGATCTTCGGGAGGGAACTGCGGCTTTCGTGTGACTTGGTGTTTGGATCACCAAAGGAGATCCCCAGGGAGACGATGGGTTTCGTAGACGACTTGAGGGAAGCGATATTGGAGACGCATGCCTTGTGCGGACGAAGATCAACTTGGCGACGGACCGGATGAGGACAATGTATGACATAAATGCCAACCATGGTGGTTTCAGTGAAGGCGAATTGGTATGGCTATACAATCCTCAGCGAAAGAAGTTTACGCCATCTTGGGAAGGGCCGTACAAAGTGCTGAAGAGGATCAACGACTTGGTATACAGGATCCAGCGTAGTTCCAGGAGTAAAACGAAAGTGGTACACCTGAACAGACTATGCAAATTTAGTGGCGAAGTGACTGATTGGAACTGATCGGGTCGATCATTCCTAAGAGGGAGGCAGTGTAACGCAGTGTAAATAGATGGGATAGACTTTAGAATAGAATTGTATAATTTAGTAAATAAAAAAAGTTTCTAGAAGGATCTGATAAGGGGAAAACGGCCGCGATAACGAAACAAACGGCAGATAAACGTTCCAGAAATTTCGGCAAATGATAAGGTTTATCTGCCGAAAAGTTCTAGAAGCCGGGGGACAAAACTATAAAAGGCTGTCAGCTTTCCCTCGAGTTAGTGAGTTATAAATCAGTGTAGTTAGTGGGTTAGCAATTAGTAAATAAGTAATGAGTTACTGTTCAGTTGAAGTGTGCTGAGTTAATTTGGTAATAAAGTGGTGTATTTCACACGTGGTAATCTAGTCGAACCGATAAAGCCCGTAACAATATCTTGAAATTTCGACTTTATTTTTGAAATTTTGGGTATACATTTTCGGGTTATATTTTTTTCTGGAATCTTCGACTTAAACGACTTAAAGTTTTAAGCTTTTAATTTATATTTTTTGAAGAAATTTCGACTTCAAACTTAAATTATTTTTCTAAATTTCCTCTATTATTAATATCGAATTTTTCAATTTTTTTTAAAAAAAATTTAAATTAAAATTCTTAGTTTACACTTTCAATATATTTTTTTTATTTTGCAACTGTTTATTTGAGACTAAAAGTTGAGATTTCCTAGAATTTTTTTGTTTAAATTCTCTGCGACTTTTTTGTAGATTAGACTTTTTTTGAAATATTCATTTATTTTTCTAAAGATCGACTTTAGTCTCTAATTTTTGACTCTCGATTTTAATTTTCAATGTATACTTTTTTCTTGACATTTCGAAGCGAATGTGAAATTTCGAATGTTTCAAAATTTTTTCGAAAGTTCTATATTTATTTTTTGAAATTTCAAATTTCATTTATTATCGAAATTTTTACTTTTATTTTTCGAGTTCAAACTAGATACTGTTATATTTTTTTTCAAAATTTTGTTACCATTTTTTTCGAAATTTCTAACAATTTTAGCTCTAACCTTTTTTTCTATAAAGTTTCAGAGAATTAGCTCGAATAATTTTTTGAGTTCGAGATTTTTCCCAAGATTCAGCGTTTATAACTTCAATTTTTTTAACTCAAAATTATTTTTCCTCGAAATTTTATTTTTCTTTTTTTTTTAATTTCTCTTTACTTCTCGAAGTTATAGCTTTTTCGGGATTCTAAGCTTTAAATCTCCTTTTTGTTTTGGGTAAAATTGAATTTTAAACCAAGATATTTCCTTTTTTTATTAAATTTTCGAGTCAAAGGTTGGAAATCTGGTCTCATTAATCGATATTAGGAATTTAAACTCGATTAAATTTTGGGTTACTTCCAAGTGTATACTTTTCCGACATAATTTTCAAATTACACCTTTAATTGCTGCTTCTTACGTGACACTTTTATTGAAAACTCGATTCTTTTTTAAATAAACCTCTCCATTTTCTCAAAATTTTGTAAATTGTTATCAAAAAGTCAACTTTGAATTGGGCTTTTTTTCATCGTTTTAATTTTAAGCTTTTGGTTTACATTTTTTAAAGAAAATTTGATTTATTTTTCCACATTTCCCCTACAATTAATATTGAATTTTCCAATTTTCTCAAAAACTTTTCAATTTTTAACTTAAAATCAAGGTTCATGAATGTTTCTTGGAATGAATTTATTTTTTTTTACTTCAACTTTAAATTCAAAAAGTCAGCATTGCTTTTGAGACTTCAGATCTGAATTTTACAAATTTGTCATGAACTTTTTCTGAAATTTCAAATTTTTTTCCGTAGTTTTGAAATTTTTACCTCTTTTTCGCTACAATTTCAACTTTAAACCCAAATTTTCGAGACAATCCTATTAACAATTTTTAATTTCTTCTTAACATTTTAATTTCATTTTTGAAAATGTCCAGTTCATCTTATTTTTGAAGTGAAAACTTCTTTAGGCGCGTTGAACGATTTTGAATAGGGGATAAACTCGTAGTTTCGCGTGACCATTACGCGTCATCATCGCGCATTATCGCATGTCCTAATATTAAAAAAATATTGTACTGTAAGCTTTACAGAATATTAATCATCAATAAATATTAGATTTGTTTCAACCCGATACAAGCATCCAAACCATAAAAATAAAAAGCTAGGTCAGTTTGACAGAATTTATTTTTTAAATATTTCCAATATTCTAATTTGTTTACTAGTATGGGTTCGAACTGCAACACTACATCTTTACTAGTCTTAAGTTTTCACTTTTGTCGGCAGTCTCCAAGACTACGTATTTTATTTTAATACAAATTTCTAAAAATTGGAATACAAATCTTGTCCCCTGAAACCAAGAAAGATTAAAAAACACAACAATGGTTGCTCTCTTGCTCTTCTTTTTAATCTTTCTTGATTCAAGGGGACAAGATTTGTATTCCAATTTTTAAAGATAACCAAGGACCAGTCCGCTCCACCAATAAAAAAAAACAAATTTCTAAACACTCAATTTTTAAACTCGAAATGTTGGCTTTAATTTGGCACTTTCAGTATTTAAATTAAAACGTGGAGGAACGTGTTTTGAAGTTTTTTCTCTATATTTCCAGTTTGTAGTCAAAGTTTTGTTAATAAAATCGAAAATTTAAGTAAATTTTTATTTCGAAAATTTAATTTATTTCTAAAAACTTCCCATTAACATATGAAATTTTTAAATTACCGAAATTAAACAATTTTTTCAAACTCTGAATATCTCCTGAAGTTGGAAGAAGTAAAGAGAAATTTCGACTTTAAAATTGAGACTAAATTCTAAAGTTGGAAAAGAAATGGTCAAAATTCTAACGAAAACAAAAGTGAGATTATATTTAGAAATGTTTCATATTTTTCAGAAATTTCAGTGTTTCCCCAATTTTAAATTTGAATTGGGGTAAATTTAGTTTCTTCTTTCACCATATTAGTCCCTCGGTCTTTGTAATTTCAAGAATGAGTGATGTGCCCCCAATCCATACTTCACCGATCTACACATTGCCCAAATGCGCCTCGAACTAAGAAACGACGTTACACGCTGTAAGGCCAGTTTTGCCATTCGCGAATTCATAAACGACACATCGACCACAGCGCCTAATCTCTTCGGGCAAGATGTTGAATATAAATCATGGTATATAAATATTGAGGAAGGCATTTTCGATATCCGAATGGCGACATCGCCTAAAAGTATCTACATGGTCGCCTCCGCCAATATTATATTCTGATCGTGCTCGTGAATACGCCAAACATTTTGTTTGAAATTTTATAAACTTCTTATCTTGTATCAATATTTGTAATTTGAAAGATGTATTGACTTCGAAGTGATGAAAGAGAATCGAGCGGCCGCATAGACCGCGTCAATATTTGCCTCTGATAGGGATTGCTTTCGCCCTCCAATTTTCATGGAAATTAAGATCGAAAGGCTTACCGATAAAAATCGACATTTGTCAAGGATTTGCTTTTTGGTAGAAGATTTTTCACAAAAAAAAGTAGTTAAAATAAATTTTAATTTAGTTGCACAAATTTAACCAAGACATACTTAACCAACCAGGTTAGGTACGATGCACCTAAAAATACAAAGGACACTAGTGTTGAGGCAACTATAATAATGAAGTTATATAACTAGTTGATATTGACCCCTTTGTCTGCGTGAAAGAAGAGAAAGAATTTTGGGTAACGTTTTTGACAATTATTTTTTGAAAAATGTTATTATAATTGTTCTCTTTTTTTTAATTTTGACATTTTCAAATATTTCTTTTTCTAAAATGTCGACCTTTTCTCGTTCGAATCCTAGAAATTTTAACCTGTTTTCGAAACCTTGTCTTTATTTCGACAATTTCGACTTTGTTTTTGAAATTTTGACTTCTTAAAATTTCAACTTTTTTATAATTGTGGCTTTTTCTGCACATTTCACTTTTTTAAAAACTCTTCTTCTGATTATTTTTGTGTGTTGAAAATTCTCCTTTATGGCCAATTGAAACTATTTTAAATTTTTTCTTTTGGAAATTTCAATTTTTTTCTGGATATCAATCTCAAAGTTTATATTTTTCTGAAAAAATTTGACTTTCTCAAGGTTTTTAATCTTATTTTTGAAAATTTTGAACTTTTTTTCAACATTCTTGTAATTGAAATACAAATCTTGTTCGCTGAAACCAAGAAAGATTAAAAAACACACCAAAGTTTGCTCTAACGAGTTTCGATAGCGAAGCTCTCATTTTCAGAGAAATACTGTTAGCTTGGCTATCGAAACGCGTTAGAGCAAACTTTGTTGTGTTTTTTAATCTCTCTTGGTTTTAGGGGACAAAATTTGCATTTAAATTTGCATTTCAAAATTTGCATATCACTTGAAATGTTTGATTTTTGAAAGTTTCGAAATTTTGAATTTTTTTTTAGGAAATTCTGACTTTTTTAAAATTTCTATCTTTGTTTTTATTTTTTTGACCTTTTTTTAAAATGTTTATATTGCTATTGAGAACGCATAAAAATTTGCATTTCAATTTTTGAAGATAACCAAGGACCTGTCCGTTCCACCAAAATTATGGCCTTTTGTTATTGTTTAATTATTGAGAATGTATTTTTTAAAAAATTCGAAATTTCAACTTTTTTCCAAATCCGGCTCTTTTTAAATTAATTTTTTTTGAAATATTTTAATCCGTTCCACCAAAATTATGACTTCTTGTCATTTAGAATGCATATATTAAAAAAAAAATTCTCCCAAAATTTCAACTTTTTTCCAAATATGTATATAAATTAATATTTTTTAAATATTTCAATTCTTCTATTTTTTAAAGTTTTGACCTTTTAAAATATTGCCTCACTTAAAACTGAAACACAAATCTTGTCCCCTGAAACCAAGAAAGATTAAAAAACATAACAAAGGTTGCTCTAACGCTCCTCGATAGCCAAGCTATCATCTTCACACTTTGTTGTGTTCTTTAATCTTTCTTGGTTTCAGGGGACAAGATTGGTATTTCAACTTTTGAAGATAACCAAGAACCAGTCTGTTCTACCAAAATTATCACTTGAAATATTTGATTTTTGAAGGTCTCGAAAATTTGAATTTTTTTGGAAAAGTTTGACTTTTTTAAAATTTTTGTCTTTGTTTTTATTTTTTTGACCTTTTTTTAAAATGTTTGTATTGCTATTGAGAACGCATATATTTTTTACAAATTTTGACTCGACTTTTTTTCCAGATCTGACTGTCTTCAAATTCATTTTTTTTTAGACATTTCAATTCTACCTGAATTTTTTTAAAGTTTCCACCTTTGAAAATACTGACTTAGTTGAAGTTTTTGATTTTTTTTAGATCAACTTTTCTAAATATTACGACTTTTCTAAATATTACGACTTTTTTCTAAAATTTTGACCTTTTAAAAATGACGATTTTTTTTTGAAAAATGTGACTTTTTAACTTGTATTGAAAACTTTGACTTTCTTGACTTCTTTAGGCACTTCGACTTTATATTTTGAAAATCTCGAATTTCAAATTTTCCATTTTCTTGCTCTTTTTCCAAATATTAACTTATTTTGAAAATTTCAACCCCTTCACAATTTCGCCTTTCTGTAAAAATTCTTATTTATTTTCGAATTTTTTGAAAACTTAGAGATGAAGTTTTGATCAATTCCCAAAATTTCGAATATTTTTCCAAATTTTGACGTTTTCATAATTTTAATTATATCGAAATATTGTTTTTTTTAAAAGCTCTACTATTTTTCAAAATATCCCCATTTTAATTTTCACCATTTTTTAAACTTTTGACTATTTCTCGACTTATTTTAAAAAGGTCGACTTTTCTCCAAAAACTTTGAGTTTGTCTCAAAGTTTAAACTTTTATGTAGTAAGTTAAACTTTCTTTTGACAAATTTGATTTTTTCTGAAACAATTTTACTTTCCCGAAGAATTTAGAAGAATTTAATTTTTTTCAACATTTGGACTTGGATATTTTCAAACTTCGTTCAAGTTTTCAACTTTTTGAAAATTTATACCTTTTATAATAGAAATTTTTACCTTTTATAAAAAAAATTTTGACTATTTCTTGACGTTTTAATTTACTTTCAAGATTTCGACTTTTTTTTTTCAAAAATTTCTTGAAGCGTTGACTTTCATGTAGTAAATTAGACTTTTATTTCCTAAAATCGAGTTTTTTCAACATTTTCACTCATTTGAAGATATGAATTTTTTTCAAATTTGGACTTTGCAATTTTCGATCTTCTTTCATAATTTTCAAAATTTTGAAAATTTCGACCTTTTATATTAAATATTTCGATTATATCTCGAGATTTTCAGTTATTTTAAAAGTTTTGAATATATTTTTCAAAAATTTGGACTTTTTCTCGACGTTTTGACTTTTGTGTAGTAAATTAGACTCTTATTTAAATAATATCAGTTTTATTTTGAAAAGTTTAAGTTTTTTGAAGCATTGTATTATTGTCAAAATTTTGACTTCGAAATATTCGAACTTAGTTCATAATTTTCACATTTTTAAAATTTCGATATTTTAGATTAACGACGTTTTAACGTATTTTGGAAATTTCGACTTTTATTTGAAAGTTTCGACTCCTTCAAAAATTTTGACTTTTTCTGGAAGTTTTGACCTTTAGGTAGTAAATTCGTCTTTTATTTGACAAATTCGAGTTTCTTTGAAAATTTTCTTTTTTTTTAAGAATCGAATATTTTTCAAAATTTCGAACTTTTTTTTATAATTAACACTTTTTTAAAAATTTCCTTGTTTTGTAATTGACATTTTGACTATTTCTGGACATTTCAATTTATCTTAAAAATTTTGGCCTTTTTTCAATTAAAATCGACTTTTTTTTTAATTTTTGACTTTTGTTTGTTGTTTTCTTTGTTGGCTTTAATTTAACAATTCGGCTTTTTTTGCAATTTTCACTTGTTTAAAGAATTGAAATTTTCCCAAATTTTGATTTTGACTTTCGAATCTTTTTCATAGTATTCAATTTTTTGAAAATTTCGACCTTTTATAGTAAAAATTTCGACTTGTATTTAGTAAATTAGACTTTTATTTATAAAATTAGAGTTCTCTTTTCAAAATTTTTACTTATCTGAAGTATTGAATTCTCGTTAAAATTTCGACTTCGAAATTTTCCAACTTTTTTCAAAATTTTCGTGTTTTTGAAAATTTCATTTAAAAAACTTTAGTTATTTTTCGACGTTTTAACCTATTTTGCTGATTTCGACTTTCTTTTCAAAAATGTCTAGGTTTTCTGAAAGTTTTGACTTTCAGGTAGTAAATCAGACAATTTGACAAATTCGACATTTTCGGAAAATTTTCACTTTTTTGAAAAATCGAATTTTTTTTTTAACATTTTGATTTTGGAATTTTGAAACTTTTTTTTATAATTTTGATTCTTGGAAAATTTCTACTTTTTGTAATAAAAATTTCGACTATTTCTCGACGTTTTAATTTATCTTAAAAATTTCGACTTTTTCTCAATTAAATTCCATTTTATCTCGAATTTTGGACTTTTGTTTATTGTTTTGTTTCTTATTTTGGCTTCTATTTAACCAATTCGATTTTTTTTAAAATTTTTACTTTTTTAAAGAATTGACATTTTTTCAAATTTCGATTTTGAATTTTTTGATTCTTTTTCATAATTGTCAATTTTTTGAAAATGTTTACAGGTATTTCCACTAAATTCGACTTTTTCTCAAATTTTTGGCTTTGGTTTGTAGTTTTGTTTGTTATTTTGGCTTTAATTTAACCAATTTTTGAAATTTTCATTCTTTTAAAGAACTGATATTTTTCCAAATTTCAATTTTGAATTTTTGAAATCTTTTATATTGTATAATTTTTAATTTATTGAGAATTTCGACCTTTTATAATAAAAATTTCGACTTTTATATAGTAAATTAGACTTTTATTTAAAAAATTCGAGTGTTTTTCTGAAAAGTTTCACTTTTCCCTCGTTAAAATGTGACTTCGAAATTTTCGAACTTTTTTCATAATTTTAGTTTTTTTGGAAAATTTTATTTAAAAAATTTCGATTATTTTTCAACGTTTTAACTTATTTTGGAAATTTCCACCATCTTTTCAAAAATTGCTACATTTTCTCAAAGTTTTGACTTTTAGTTACTAAATTAGACTTTTATTTAACAAATTCGAGTTTTTTTTTTTGAAAATTTTCACCGTTTTAAAGAATCGATTTCTTTTCAACATTTTGATTTTGAAATTTTTAAACTTTTTTTATAATTTTTACGTTTTTGAAAATTTCTTTTCTTTGTAATAAAAATTTCTACTCTTTCTGGAGGTTTTAATTGATCATCTTGAGAATTCCAACTTTTTATCAAAAAATTCGTCTTTTTCATAAATTGTTTACTTTTGTTTGTTGTTTTGTTTGTTATTTTGGCTTTTATTTAAGAATTTCGGAGAAATTTTCACTTGTTTAAAGAACTTACAATTTTTCAAATTTTGATTTGGAATTTTTCGAACCTATTTCATAATTTTCAATTTCTTGAAAATTTCGACCTTCTATAATAAAAATTTCGACCTTTTCTCGAAGTTTGACGGTTTTTTGGATCGAAACTTTTTGAAAATGTCTACTTTCGACTCTTTTTCAAACTTTCCTTTGAAAATGTTGACCATTTTTCTCGAAACTTCGAATTTTAGTAACCTCGACTTTTTGAAAAATTTGCCTCTTCCTTAAAATTTAAAATTATATTGTTGAATCTGACTTTTTAAACTGCAAATTTTTAAAATTCTGAACGAATTCGGGCCTTAACTAAATTTTAATTTTAAAGCTGGTATTGTAAAGAGGAGTATTCTGCAAGCTTAGACTGAAAAGTTTCAAAAATAAATAAAATTTCTTATAAAAAAGTCTAATTTACTATATAAAAGTCGAAACTTCGAGAATAAGTTGAAATTTTTAAAACTAAATTGGAATTTTGAAAAAAAGCACAAATCGAAATTTTGGCTTTAATTTAGACATTACAATATTTAAATAGAATTGTGAAGGAACACTTTTTTCTAAACATTGAAGTTTCTTCTCGAAATTTCATCATTCCAAATTTTGACTTTAAAATAAAAATTTAGAATAACTGTTAGGTAGACATTCAAAAGATTTTTTGAACTTTATACTTGACCTGCATTTTGCCTTTAGTTTGGAAAATTTAACTTTAAATATGAAACTACAATTTTAAACCACAAATTTCACGAATTTATTTTTATTATATAATAATTTTTCTTTAATGTTTTACCTGGCATTTTCACAAATCTTGTCCCCTAAAACCAAGAAAGATTGAAAAACAAGCAAAGGTTGTTCTTAGAGCAACCTTTGTTGTGTGTCTTTTAATCTTTCTTGGTTTCAGGGGAAAAGATTTATGTTTCAATTTTTGAAGATAACCAAGGCCCAGTCCGTTCCACCAAAGTTATTACATTTTTACGTTAATACCTTCTTAATTGTAAAATTGCAATGTTAAGAATATGATTAGAAACTCCAAATTTGGGCTTCTTATTTGAAGAAAAAGTCAAGAGTTGTACAAATAATTTTACGGTCTTTCGATTATACCTATTTTTCAAAAAATTTTGATTCAAAACAAAAGTTTTCACCTTCGTAAATCAAAATTGAAAAAAAATATAGCAATTCGAAGGAGAAATTTTGAATAAAAAATAATCAAAAATTCGAAGTTTTTTCCTCAAAGTTTCAAGATAAAAATTAGAAATTTCTTCGAATTGTTTCGATTTTTTTAAGTTTTAGGATTTTGACGTATATCTCCAAATTTAAAAAAAATGGAAAACTTTGTTTCCTAAAACACTTTTGTCCTTAAATGTCAAAGTTTTTAACTTTTCTTTTTTAAAATCGTAAATAAAAAAAATATTTCAAATCTCACTCACAAGAGTCCTTGGCATGACATGCGTTCAAGTACGTTAAACTTTACAAATAGCTTCAACTAAATGTTCTGTAATATCGAAGTCGCTACAGTTGAAAATATTTAGAACCAACAAACATTTCAGCTTGGCCTGATCAGCATTGTACGATCGCTGTAAATATTTCCAACGTATAGCCACAAATACTCAAAAGATTTAAATCCTATTGAGTAAGTTGTAACTTTTAACTCTATCTTAGGAGGAACATTTCTGCTACATGCTAATTGAAGCAATAACTGCTGGGAAATACTTGGTTATGTACGATATAACTAAAGCCACAAGGGTTACTAACATCGAGGTAATTGTCTTATTCTATGGATTGCATTAAACACGATCGTCTTCGGTGTTGCATGTTTCCTTGGCCATTTTTTATTAGTCGATTAACTAATTGATTTCAGCCAAATGCTGGTTTTAAATAGTTTGTATTTGTAGAGCTACAATTAAGATGGGACTTTGTTATTGTTTTTGATCGTAACCGAGAATTTAACAAAGAGTCTGGAGGCCTAAGTGTCCCCGGTATCGATTGAGAAATATAACCATGCGGAAATTCTAGGGAGGCGAAGGAGAGCGAAATTTCAAGTTTCGTTTATTTAAGTCCCTGCGACCCTCTCTTTATTAAAGAAACATTTGCAAGACGGCGTGGAGACTTTCTATTATTTTGTGCAAATAGAGAATGCCGAGTCCCAAGAGTGGCGGCGGGAATTAGAGTGAGACCTTCGCGTAAACAACACGTATGCTCCCCAGTTTTTTTCATTTTTTCCCAGAGATTAATATTTTCGGACACACTAATGGCTGCCGTCACTGACTATATATCACTTGTTTCAATCTAGAGTTCGTTTTATGTTGCAAACCAACCCCCCCACCCTCGGTCTTTATCCAGCGCCGGCTTCGTACTCGGATATATATGTAGTTTTTATGTGAAAAAAAGTAAAATGTAATCCTGAAAAAAAGTTGACATGATTTATACCGATTTCTCGACAAAGTGTTTTGTTACAAGTGATTTTTATGACATATAAAATGTCAATTCGAAGTTCTTTATCGTTGAATTTCGTAGAACTGAGCTTAACGGAAGTTGGGCGATTCTCTCAACTTTCAGGAGTGCTTTTACATTGTTTACTTCAGGACAACGCGCCGAGGGATGTATCGTCCTGTTGCAGCAAGTATATCGACACAAAGTAGTTGTGGTCGCTTAATGTCCATCAAATCGCGTATGAAAGCGCCATATGTGGAAGAGGAACGCGGAAATCGATTTGTATAATTATATTACAATTATCCGCCAGGTTTAACCAGCGACATTAAAAGAAAGTCGTTTTGGGTACGAACTCGAGGCAATTATTTATTGCTCTTTTGTATTTTTTTAAATTACATCTGCTGAGCAGTTGCACAGCAGCGGCGACATATGCTTATGTCACCTTTTTAGGGCAGCTATTTATTGCTGGGACACAAGACTAGAATTAATAAAGTGTCGTAGGAGGACGAACGCCCGCAAATTGACATATTGAAACTACCTGGTAACGTTCCCCATCACCTGCCGTTCTCTTTTCGTATAAGCTTGGGTATCGCGGGGGTAAAATAAACAAAAAACTGTTGAGTACGAATTTGGGGAGGTGAGTAATGGAATATACCATTTAGTAAATTTGTGACATAAAATTAAAAATTTTCTAGATTTTCATTAACACGTCCGCCGATTAGTTTCAAAAAAATTAGGCAGACTGCCGACAGAAGTGAAAACTTTAAACTATATTGATTTTTAAATTAATTTTAGTATGAAAAATTAAAATTCCATAATTTTTAAATTAAAATTATTAACATTCATCTGGTTTTCAGCAACTTTCAAGACTTGCTGCCCATCACGCAGTTTCCATTTCAATTATTCGACTGATCCTCGCCTGATTTACTCATGCACTTTTATTAGACGATATCAAAGAACGAAATTTCAAATTTTTTGTCATGAAGCAAAGCAGTTTAATTGACTATTAGTGGGTATGTCGCAACCTTTTCGAATTATCCGTAGAATGGCATCCTGGATCCTTATGAATGCCGCATATATGGTAATAAATTGTTCGACTGGTTTGCGCTTGGTGATTTTCAAAGTCCAATTATTTAGTAAACAATTTCGATATTACGCTACCTCCTTAACGAATTCCTTAAAGAACCACCAACTAAATATTTGTTTAATTCCACAAGTTTTTATTAACACGCTAACTAAAGATAATTAGTTTTTTAACGAATCATTTTACTTACTTAAAAAAAAAACTAAGTTCGAATGAAAATGACAAAAAAAATAGTTATAAAGATCAAATATTTGCCTGTCAAGATGCTGTCAGATAATGCTAAGATGCTGTCAGATAAGGGTTGTCATCTGTCGCTGGATCACCCGGAGATTAGCAAATTGGCACATAAAAAGCAAAAAAAAAGGATTTTAGATATTCGTCGCTTTGAAAAATTGTGAACCAAAAATAAGGTGCTTATATTTCAGATAAAAGTTGTTGCTGCAATATAAATTAATCACTAAAAAAAACTTTTCGATATTGATTTTAGTTTTTTGATTTCACTTTTTGTATTTCACTTCTCGATTTTACTTTTTTAATTCCACTTTTTTACCGTTGCTAGAAGTAGCAGCGTTACGCTGCCAGATGTAACAATATAACTTTCCTAGACGTAACAGCCTTAACGTTTTTAGACGTAACAGCTTAACGTTTCTAGATATCAAAACCTAACGTTTCTAAATGTAATAATGTACCATTTCTAGATCTAAAACGTAACGTTGCTACATATATCAACGCTGCTACTTCTAGCGACGTAACCCGAAAGAGTAAAATCAGTATCATTTGGAAACAACAGTGATAAAGCTACTACCTCCAGCAACTGTTGTTCTTTCCAAACGATATTCATTTCACTTTTTTATTTCTTTTTTTAGAATTCACTTTTTTGGTTTACATTGCTGGAGGTAGCAGCATTACACTGCCAGATGTAACAATATTACTTTTCTATACGTAACAGCGTAACATTTCGAGACGTAACAGCGTAACGTTTCTAGACATCACAACCTAACGTTTCTGGATATAACAACGTAACGTTCTTAATTTTAAAACGAAACGTTGCTACATATATCAACATTGTTACTTCTAGCAACGTAACTTAGAAGAGTAAAATCAGCACCGTTTGGAAACAACAACCGCTACCTCTAGCAACACATCTGTTGTTCTTTCCAAACGATATTGATTTCAGTTTTTTAATTTCACTTTTTGTATTTCACTTCTTAACTTCACTTTTTTGATTCCACTTTTTTACCGTTGCTAAAAGTGACAGCATTACGCTGCCAGATGTAACAAAAATTTGGATTTCTCTTTTTTAACGTTGCTAGAGGTAGCATTGTTAAGTTGCTAAATCTAACAACGTAATGTTGCTAGATAAAACAATGTAACATTGCTACATATATCAATGCTGCTTTAGTAATGTTGCCCAAAATAGTAAAAGCAGTATTGTTTGGGAGCAACAATGGCTAGATGTTACTTCTAACAACGTAACATCAAAACTTTTAAAGTTATGTATAATTTGATTCTATGATGTGGCGGAAAATTCGAGTTTTCGTGAAGTCAAATTCAATAGGTAAAATAGGGTGCGTACTTTCCTTCTTCTTTTTACATTGAGCATCTGACATAGGGTTGCTACCTCTCTGGGTTTAACCTTCAAACCAAAATATTTGAATTTTTGGTAATGAAATTTGACTAAAACAACATTTTTTGAAATATGACTACGTGATATATAAATTTCTTAAAATGGTACCTCATGAGAGAAGATAAAATATAGATTAGTTTATTTTATATAAATAAAATTAATAAAGATAATTGAAACACAAATTTCAAGAAGTGAAATACAAAAAGTGAAATCAAAAAACTAAAATCAATATCGTTTGGAAAGAACAACAGTTGCTAGAGGTAGCTGCTTTATCACTGTTGTTTCCAAATGGTACTGATTCTACTCTTTCAGGTTACGTTGCTAGAAGTAGCAGCATTGATATATGTAGCAACGTTACGTTTCAAAACTAGAAACGTTAGGTTGTTACATCTAGAAACGTTATTTTGTGATGTCTAGAAACGTTAAGCTGTTACGTCTAGAAATGTTACGATGTTACATCTAGAAAGGTAATATTGTTACATCTGGCAGCGTAATGCTGCTACATCTAGCAATGTAAACCAAAATAGTGAATTCTAAAAAATGAAATAAAAAAGTGAAATCAGAATCGTTTGGAAAGAACAACAGTTGCTGGAGGTAGCAGCTTTATCGCTGTTGTTTCCAAATGGTACTGATTTTACTCTTTTAAGTTACGTTGCTAGAAGTAGCAGCGTTGGTATATGTAGCAAGGTTACGTTTTAGAACTGGAAACTTTACCTTATTACATTTAGAAACGTTAGGTTTTGATGACTGGAAACGTTAGGCTGTTTCGTCTTGAAACGTTAAACTGTGACATCTAGAAAAGTAATATTGTTACATCTGAAAGCGTCATGCTGCTACTTCTAGCAACGGCATAAAAGTGGAATTAAAAAAGTGAAATTAAGAAGTGAAATCGAGAAGTAACATCAAAAAAGTGAAAACAAAAAACTGAAATCAATATCGTTTGGAAAGAACAACAGATGTTTTGCTAGAGGTAGCAGTTGTTGCTTCCAAACGGTGCTGATTTAACTCTTCTAGGTTAGGTTGCTAGAAGAAACAGTGTTGATATATGTAGCAACGTTTCGTTTTAAAATTAAAAACGTTACGTTGTTACATCTAGAAACGTTAGGTTGTGATGTCTAGGAACGTTACGCTGTTACGTCTAGAAATGTTACGCTGTTGCGTCTAAAAAAGTAATATTGTTACATTCAGACAGCGTAATGCTGCTACCTCTAGCAATGTAAACCAAAAAAGTGAATTCTAAAAAATGAAATAAAATAGTGAAATTAGAATTGTTTGGAAAGAACAAGAGTTGCTGGAGGTAGCACCTTATCAGTGTTGTTTCCAAATGGTACTGATTTTACTCTTTTAAGTTACGTTGCTAGAAGTTCCAGCATTGATATATGTAGTAAGGTTATATTTTAGATGTAGAAAACTTTACGTTATTACATTTAGAAACGTTAGGTTTTGATGTCTAGAAACGTTAAGCTGTTACGCCTAGAAACGTTAAACTGTTACGTCTACAAAAATAATATTGATACATCTAAAAGTGGAAAAAAGTGGAATTAAAAAAGTGAAATCGAGAAGTGAAATCAAAAAAGTGAAATAAAAAACCTGAAATTAATATCGTTTGGAAAGAACAACAGATGTGTTGCTAGAGGTAGCAGTTGTTGTTTCCAAACGGTGCCGATTTTACTCTTCTAGGTTACGTTGCTAGAAGTAGCAGTGTTGATATACGCAGCAACGTTTAGTTTTAAAACTAGAAACCTGAGGTTGTTACATCTAAAAACGTTAACTTGTGATGCCTAGAAATGTTACGCTGTTACGTCTAGAAAAGTAATATTACGTTTTAGATCTAGAAACGTTACATTATTACATCTAGAATTGTTAGGTTGTGAGGTCTAGAAACGTTAAGTTGTTACGTCTAGAAATGTTGCGCTGTTACATCTAGAAAGGCAATATTGTTACATCTGGCAGCGTAATGCTTCTACCTCTAGCAATGTAAACCAAAAAGGTGAATTTTAAAAGATGAAATAAAAAAGTGAAATCAATATCATTTAAAAACAACAATAGTTGCTGGAGGTAGCAGCTTTATCACTGTTGTTTTCAAACGGTACTGGTTTTGCTCATTTAGGTTAGGTTTCTAGAAGTAGCAGCGTTGATATATGTAGCAATGTTACGTTTTAGATTTAGAAATGTTACGTTATTACATCTAGAAACGTTAGGACGTGATGTCTAGAAACGTTAGGCTGTTATGTCTAGAAACGCTACGCTGTTACGCCTAGAAAAGTAGTATTGTTACATCTGGCAACGTAATGCTGCTACCTCTAGCAATGTTAACCAAAAAAGTGAATTTTAAAAGATAAAATAAAAAAGTGTAATCAATATTATTTGAAAACAACAATAGTTGCTGGAGGTAGCAGCTTTATCACTGTTGGTTCCAAACGGTACTGGTTTTGCTCATTTAGGTTACGTTTCTAGAAGTAGCAGCGTTGAAATATGTAGCAACGTTACGTTTTAGATTTAGAAATGTTACGTTATTACATCTAGAAACGTTAGGTTGTGATGTCTAGAAAAGTTAAGCTGTTACGTCTAGAAACGTTACGCTGTTACGTCTAGAAAAATAACATTGTTACATGTAGCAGCTTAATACTGCTATCCTCTAGCAATGTAAAACAAAAAAAAAAGAGAAAAAGAAAGGACAACAGTTGCTGGAGGTAGCAGCTTTACTAAACGGTACTGATTTTGCTCTTTTAAGTTACGTTGCTAGAAGTAGCAGCGTTGATATATGTAGCAATTGCGCTATTACATCTTGCAACATTACGTTGTTGTAGGTAAAAAAATTAGGTTGTTAGGTCTAGAAAGATTATATTGTTACATTTGGCAACGTAATGCTGCCACCTTTAGCAATGTAAACCAAAATACTTAAATCAGTATTGTTTGAAAAAAAAAAACAATACTTCAGCGCTGCTAGAAGTAACAGCGTAACTATTAATGTTTTTGGTCGATATTGTGATATTGCTTTTTAAGTTAAGTTTGCTAAAAGTATGAATCCTATGTTGTTACATGTAGTAACGTTACCTTGTTACATCCATATTGGTAAATGTAGCAACCTCACGTTGCTATACTTAGGTTGCTATACTAGAATAGATGTTGCTACATCTATGCTAGATGTAGCAACATCTATTCTAGATGTAGCAACATCTCTGTTAGATGAGGCAACATCTCTGTTAGATGAGGCAACATCTATGTTAGATGAGGCAACATCTATGTTAGATGAGGCAACATCTATGTTAGATGAGGCAACTTCTACAAGCTTACGTTGCTACATATAGCAACATGAAAATTGTATTGATATTTAAGGAACCCATTATAGAATTCGAAGCCTAACAGATGACTTGTTCAGCCTTAAACTGTAGCGTTTTTTCCTGTGGTACCTAAAAAATGATTCAATTAGAAAGTTTGGCTCTAATAAGAGGAAACTTTCGGAATAATTCTAGAATATTGGGGATGAAGAAACGAAAAATCTTTTGGGTGGAAAAAATACTCTCTCAAGCAGTAGAGCTTTCGAACTGGTAAAAAACTCGGTAATAGTACAAACTATTTTTAGTTATTTGGTAATAAGACCAACTATTTTTTAAATTATTTCAGCTGTGCGTAAATATTGCAGCAAAAAATCTGGTACGGCGTAAGAAAAAATGCTAGAAATAATTTACTTTTTTTTAAATAAATGACGTACTCGCCTTACAAAGTACATGTTTCCTTTGTTACCACCTGGTAGTTAATTAGATGATATTTCTCCGATAAATCAAAAGACGGTCATTTCGAGATTCTACCGAGTCGATTAATCTTTTCCGAGTAGCGTATTTCGAGCGCAGAGCGCCGGTCACAAGCATGAAGACAGTTATCATTGTTAACATATTCGAGATGCTTATAAATCAGAGGTGACATTCGTCAGTATCCTTGTGCGCAATTAAAATAGAATCATGTGGATATAATTGTGTCGGGAATGTCGCTAATTGTCACCACAGGGGCCGCTTCATTATAATCTGCATACCGCGACAATTACCGTTTATTAAAGCGAACTTTTTGTCCCTTAGGATAACCGTCCCGACGAGCGGAATTCGATCGTGACTGAAAATAATGCGGTTAATGAAAACTAGACCGCCACTTGATTTCGTTTCGTTGGAAATTGCGAATTTTTTAGCGAATACAGGCGACTGAACAAGGAAAGAGAATTATAATGTTACCACAAACATCCAGTAGGCTGATTTTCATTTCTAGATCAGCTGATTTAAGATAGTTCATCCGTATTTTCATAATTTTCTTAAATTTATGTTACTCCTAGTGCTATCAATGCAGTTGTCAAATTAAAAGACCGGTGCCTGTCCTAATTTAAATTAGGATGTAGGGTTGTTTTGGGATGAAATGTTTAAAAAAATGAGGATTCCCAGCAGTACTCGTTTTTAAGTAATCGTAATCTAAAATTATACATCTCTAGCAGTTTCGATGATTTATTCCGGACGTTAGGGAAACATCTTGAAGTAATGGTAGCTTTACTAATCGAGTCGTAGGTCGCGGATCGCGGAGATCCACAAAGCACTTGCTTTGTGCTTTTAAGTGTTGTCGGCTCAAAAAATCTACAGCAAAGAGGCTTTAAGATTTGTATTATTGTATCCACGCGTACAGTCTATACTACGAATCGAGTAGTGGTGGCTCTTACGTCTCGCTATTCGCAGCTTTCCAATTTTAACTCCGATTACTCCTGGTAAGTTTCATATGCAACTCGTTTGATTGATCAATCAATAAATAATTGAAACAATTCCATTTATCGATAATTTTACTGTTATTTCTATCATATGCAAACGCGAAAAATGCGTCTTAGTCGACAAAGGCGTCCCTTCCGTTCATTTGTTTTCCAAGTTTGCTCGTTACAACGTGTGACGTCCGCGGCACGGTGACAGCGGAGGGATGGTGGGTCCCCGAGTGTCGCGGTTTGCATACGAGCAGCCCCTTCCCTCGGTCGCGGTGGACACACGGAGAAGGTTAAAAAGAAGAAGTCGTCTCATCACATCACCATGGTAACAAGCTGGCCCGTGGCTGTGGCCTCCTACTTTGCATCGATCTTTAAAACTGAGTATGTGTAGCACCTCTCCATATTTACTGCGTCGAGCTCATTTTCAGTCGGGGGTCGTAATTAATTTGTTAATTAATTTTCGGACGACTTGATTAAATTTGTGGCTTTAGTTGTGGTATTGCTCTCTGATTCGTCGATCGTGTGTCGTTTATCCTTGTGGATAATGAAGGTGTTTTTAATTTATCTACCGGAAGTTGTGCTGGTTGAGCTTTGGGCGTATCCGGTCGCTTGTCTCATTACAGATGCTAAACGGTTACCGGTTAGCTTAAATGGCGATTAACACTCGTCACCTCTTATCTCTTTGTAGAGATCTCTATATGTTACCTCTGACTTGCCATAGCTTTTATTAATTACTACGTCCGCTCGTTGTAACCATTTGTTACGATCATATAAAGCGGAAAACACTTAAGTGGTGTAATAAAAGTTCAACCAAATACCCTAAAAACACCATGTTTTGATAATGATGGTCACGAAATCAGCCAAAGTCGATCAGTCAATGGAATTTGGAAAAAAATTTGGGCGTCAGTTAAATCCATAGTTAAACATTCGAAATGTTATAATCCCCCGGATAGGTAGATGTTGAGGTTATATTGTGATTCTAGTGACACTAGAGCGGGACTATTAGGGTTGCAGCCTCTGCCTGCGCCGCGGACGTGCCCTAGTCGGAATGTCCGCTCTCGGAGTATCCGTTGCGGTTTTATGCAGATATAACTGGCGAAGCCCCAGAGTATATGGGCGTCTTAACGTTTTATTCTTTTTCCAGAAAAAATCTAATTTGGAGGTGTCAAAGAAAAGCCATTTTCCATTTTCTATGCCGGTCAGTCCATATGCATACAGATATGCTTCGTGTCGACCAGATGAATCCTGTTTGTTATTTCCACGTTTTGATATTTTCTTTAATTCTTGCTCGACTTCAGTCTATTGATTGATTACATCTTTTTTGTTTTTTTTTTGGTAATTGCTAGTTCAATATTTAAAGAAATTTCGAGTAAAAAAGAAAAATAAAAAAATATAACGCTTTAAAATTTTCAGTTTTTTTTTTTTTGTTGACATTATTAAAGTTGAAAACAAAGTCAATATTTTTAGTAGCAAGCGTTAAAATTTTTGACAATGATTTGGTAATTTTTCTGATCGTGCGGCATTAGCGGAGTGTGATATTTTCGTGTGTAATATCCATCTGAGCGAGTGTGTTTTACTTGAAATCCCTCATATGTATGGAAATAAGAAATTGATGAGAAACGAGAAGGATTTATATCTGACCAGAGCGCGCGCCGTATTGGCCGATAGTCCTTCGAATGAGATTTTCTAAACTAATCTGCTCAACTTTTCTCTGACGTGTCACCTCAGCGCCTCTCATTTTTTTATTACGTTTCCTCCGCCGATGGAAACACGCTGAAATTCCCAAAATCAAACGGAATTTACTTAAAACCCAACCAAGTTTCGATACCAATACAACAGCTTTGTCTGTACCAGTTTGTAAGCCTAGAACGCCACCACGCTAACGCGATTTCGTCTGAAAAATTAGATGACTTTTACAATTTAACGGAAAAGCTCGCCAGAATTAAGTAGAAATTTTAAATTTGTTAAAGGATGAATTTGTTTTATTTTAATGTCTAAATATGTGTCTGATTTACTAGATACCCGATATAGATTGTTCTAACTTAAGCACAGTTTTAAAGAGTTCCTGCAGATTGCAGAATGAGGTTTTGTTCAAATTCGTTGATATGATCATATATGTAGCTGTCTAGCGAGTGTCAAATATTTGGTATGACAGTTGCTCCTGTCGCATTAAGCTGCTGTCAGACCATTTTATTTAAGCAATCCTACCTGCAAAGCTACAGTAAGGTGGTGCCCTAGGGTAAATGACACTAACGTTGATCATTTGTCGAATTTTCGTCGTTGTCAAACCATTTAAATAAAAAGTGATAAAAGGTCTCTTTCTGAACAAAATATGTTCAAGGAACAGTTTTTCGGAATAAAACATATCCTGTTAACGATCCCGCCTTCCATACCAATTTTCGTCAAAATTGCTTTGGTGACCGAGTCGTGGAAAGCAAACAAACGGACTTTCCGATTGATATAATAAGGTTACTCAAAAAAAATTGTGGATTTATTGCTGAGAACTGATTTAACAGTCCGTAGGATGACACATAGATGGCGTTACTAGAATTTTTTCCACATGATTTTTATGTAGTACTAACCTTCAAACGATAGGTGTATAAATTTGACAGCAAACCACTATTCATTCGTGAGTTATAGCATTTTGTGTGAAGCAAAATGGAAAAAAGTGAATTTCGAGTTTTGATAACGCATTGCTGTTTGCTGAAAAAAAATACAGTGGAAACCAAACAATGGCTTGGTAAAAACATTATCCGAACTCTGCTTCATCGAGACAAATGATAGAAAAGTGGATTGCTGAATTTAAACGTGGTCGTACCAGCACAAATGATGCAGAGCGCAGTGGACGCCCAAATAAGGCTGTTATTCCAGAAAACATCAAAAAAACCCACAAATTGGTTATGAACGATCGCAAATTGAAGGTGCATGAGCTAGCTGACATTGAGATATCAGATGGTAGTGTTTTTACCGTTTTACACGAACATTTGGGTATGTGAAAGCTCTGTGGAAAGTGGGTGCAGCGTGAGCTCACAGTCGACCAAAAACAACAACGAATCGATGCTTCAGAGGAATGTTTGGCGCTGTTAAACCGCAATAAAATGGAATTCTATCGTCGATATGTGACAATGGATGAGACATGGCTTCACTATTACACACCAGAATCCAAAAGACAGTCAGCTGAGTGGACAGCAGTCGACGAACCGAATCCAGAGCGAGCAAAGAGGCAACAGTCGAACGGTAAGGTGATGGCTTCTGTATTTTGGGATGCGAACGAAATAATATTCATCGACTATCTCCAAAAAGGAACCACCAACAACAACGACTATTACTGTGCGCTTTTGGATCGAATTGAAGGCTAAAATCGCAAAGAAAAGGCCACGTTTGCAAAAGAAAAAAGTGTTGTTTCACCAAGACAATGCACCGTGTCACAAATCGATGAAAACGATGGCAAAATTGATTGAATTGGACTTCGAATTGCTTACCCAACCACCGTATTCTCCAGATTAGCCCCTAGCGACTTTTTTCTGTTTTCAGATCTCAAGAGAATGCTTGTTGGAAAAAATTGACGTATAATGATGAAGTAATCGCTGAAACTGAGGCCTATTTTGACGAGAAAGAGAAATCGTACTATAAAACTGATATCGAAAAGTTGGCTATATTCGTTGTATCGCCTTCGAAGTCAACTATGTTGAATAATAAAATCGAGTTTTGTCAAAATTTTGTTTTCTTCTTACTTATCCTTACGGACTTATTAATGACCTTTGATCTTTGATATACACCAAAAGATCTTGATCATTGACTTTCCCTTGAGTGCCTAATCAACAAATTCTCAAGTCATGGATTTCAATTGCAGCAAACTTGAGCAGGAATTTTATCAGTGCTGTGTTTTGTTTGCAGCAGCGTTCCCGTATTCATTAAACATAAATTTCAATGTATGCACATTTAGGAGGAACAACATCGTATCCTGGGCACTAAATCAAATGTTTATTTATTATAATCGAATGCGAAAGTCGTCACGACCAAGTTCATTGTCACTTTTGCCAGTAAATAATGTGCGAGACTGCTTTGAATTCATCTTACATCTAATCATGATTGTTCCTTTATTAATATATTAATAAAATAACCTACGGGGAATTTATAATGAAATGCATGACAGATAAATATCCATCAATTAGTTTTGCATGCAATTTATCGGCGTGCGATTTTTGCGGAATTGAAATGTTATATTTACAACGGAAAGGTCGAGAAGGTGTAATGGCCTCGAGGGGCTCGGTCGAAAACGTTAATTAGCTCCAAATCAATCTCACGCTGATACACCAGCTTACAAGGAACTAGAAATGCATGAGGCTCCAAGAAGATAGACAACTGCTCGTATTTTTGAAGTAAAAACTCGTCAAGCGTTTTCTGTATTTTGAAATTGTTTTCTTTTAAAAGTGGAATCTTATACAGGTAACAATTACAAGGAAACGATGAGCAGCTTTATGTAGTAGTAGCTGCTTATTTATATAGAAATAGACGTTAGTGAGCGAGACCTCGATTATAGAGAAGGCAGTTGAAATCTAATAAATTAAGAACTTCAAGTAGGTAATTGTGGGGCCATTGTGAACGTTTTTAAGAATGGCAGGAAAACGTTTTGAACATTTACTTTGTTTAATTGAAGCCAAAAGGAGATATCCTAAAATTAAATGGAGTTTTAAGGGTTATCAATAGTTCTGTGATGTCAGGGTAAAGCTGCTTAAGTCACATTTTTGAGAAAATCAACTTATGCCACTGCGTGTTACACTCCACGAGAGGAACAACACATTTTAAGTGCTCCCTCTATGAAATAAAGAGAATTTTACATACAAGAAGTTATTATTATTAATTAAAGTACGAGCAAGTTTTGTTTTGGCAATATGTCAATTATATAAATTATGATTGAAGCACATTTACCTTGTAACTACAGAATTAATAACACCTTGAAGATTTTTTGTTTTTTTTTATGACCGAATTTTAATGTATCCTTTTCATTTGTTTACTCAGCAACATGAAATGTCAGGTATCAAATATCAAAAATTTTACATACAAGAAATGTTTATGATTTATTAAAGTACGAACAAGTTTTGTTTTGGCAATATATGAATTAAACAAATTATGACTTAAGCACTTTTACTGTCTAACTACAGAATTAATAACACCTTAAAGATTTTTGTTTTTTTTATGATCGAAATTTAACGTAACCTTTTTATTTGTTTACTCAGCAAGATGAAATGTCAAGTATCCATTCGTGTTGCTGACTAAACAAGATCAAAGACTAGATCATATGCAAATATAAAAGATATAAGAACTTGAAATTATCATTTTAATTTACAAATTATAAAATTTTTATTTTTAATATTACAATTTGAAAATTAAAAAAACTGTTGTCATAGTTTAAATTTTAGAATTCGATACTGATTTTTGACATGGTTTTTTTAAACCTACTGATAATTTGATTGCTTTACAGATACCTAATTTGGATATCAGGATTAGGTAGTCCTGGATTTAGGTATACGTTATACACAGTGGCGGCTGGCCTTAAAGAGCGCAAGAGCGCGCGCTCTTTGTAAAATGAGCGATCTATTCTTTTCTGTTTAATGTAAAACTTGGATTTATCATTTTTTTAAACACAAAATAATAATATACTAATTAACTAATAAAACTTGTGAGTGACTTGGAATAAAGTATCCAAAAGTTTGATTCCATTATATTAAATATTATAAGGAAATTTAAATAAGTTGTTGCGCGCAGAATTATGCACCTAGCGTGGCTGCCGTGCGAAGCCTATCAAACGCCTCGACGGGATACGGAGAAATAAACTACAGAACACCACGTTAAAGCTAGCCCGGGGTACGCCGCTCCACGCTTATGCGATATTGCCAAATGGTGATTACGAGTCAGAGTTTGGAGTGTGTATTTACGATTTGTGATGCTAAATGCGTAGGTGCCCGCTGATCTGATTGCGATTGCTAATTGTGACATTCTAGGGTCTAATTATTAATTTGTAAATTTGAATTTAAACAATTTTGATGAGAAATTAATGAAAACTTTATTTCTTTAAAAGATCGTAGAGCGGATTTTGCTTAAAAAAATATTTTTTTTGTGTTTTTGTAGAGTTTAATTTGAACTTTCTAATAAAATATGTTTTATTTTCAAATGTAATTTTCATAAAACAAGTGATATAATTTTATTCCTATGAAAACAAACAATTTTAATTAAGTAACCCAGAGCTCTAAGGACGGGCACAGAGTATCTTAAAGAAGGTCAGAAAAGTCGATAATGTTTTTTTTTTGTATTCAATGAAAAGAATTTATAAATGATAACCCAAAAATATTTTGGAGGTTATAAGATGGTAGTTAAATTTAATTCGTAAAAATACTATTAAATATCACACCTTTTGTATCACTTTTGTTTCTCTTAAATTTAATACCTTGCTATGACACTGGAGTCACTTAAACTCTTAACTACTAATATTTTTGCATCTGCGCACCCCTGTCAAAAAGTCACCAGTCGCCACTGGTTATACAAGTTATAGCTTAGGGCCCCAAAACCTTGCCTCTCCCCCCTTAAATTATATTTGGATTTACTGTGTTGCCCAGATGAAGTTGTAGAGAAAACGACGGTGAGGGCTTTTTTTTCATTGATAACACTGCTGGTATAAGAAAGCTTTATGAAATAATTGCGGTTTGTGAAAAACCAAAACAGAAATTATCGAGGCAGTATTATTTTTGCTCGATACAAAGCTTCCAAATAATACATTTAATATTTACTTGACGACATTGGCACCATATTTCAAATACCTTAGGGCCTTATCAGGTCTAAATCCGGCCCTGGGATCACGATTCAAGGATTAATAGATCATTCAGAGTGGAATTTTAGTAATTCGGAATTTTGAGGTTGGAATCAAATTGTTGAAATGTTTTCATGAACATTCTTTATTTCTAGATTTGACTGTTTAAAATAACAGTTAAACTTTTGATAGTTATTTTTTTTAATTCATGATTTTAGGTCAAATGTTTAAATAATTGATATTTCCAACCCTTACTTGGTCGAATTCTTTAATACTCATAACTATTAAACTTTATTAACGATTAATAAGCAACATATATTAAAAATTTCCAAAAAAAATCGAAAAATATTTGCTAACACCGGACCAGGTTTCGCATTGCTGCATCATCGGCGGTTATACCAGCAAATTTTATGTCGAAATTTTGAGAAAAACGTCTAAAATGTTTGGTTTTTTGTCAACATTTTAAAAAGCAAATTAAAAAAGGTTAAGTGAAATGAAGTTTGAAGTGGACGTTTGAGTTAAAGTTTATTCCTTCAAAAAAGCAGTCAAATTTTTATTAATTAGCCAAAAAATTCAAAATTTTGACCTAATTTCGAAATTTTAACATTTGTCTTGGGAGTCTGAAAATTAATTCAGAAATTTTAAAATTTTGGGCCTAAGAGTCTTCTAGTAAGAAAATTAATTGCTGTAAATATTATAGTTAAAATGTCAAAAGTAAATTCGAAGATTTTTTTATCGGTTTTATTTTGACCTAATTTCGAGATTGTAACATTTATCTAGGAGTCTGAAAATTATTTCAGAAATTTTAAAATTTTGAGCTTAAGAGTCCTTTAGTAAGAAAATTAATTGGTGTAAATATTATAGTTAAAATTTCAAAAGTAAATTCGAAGATTTTTTTATCGGTTTTTATTTTTTTGTCCAAAAATTTCGAACTTTTGAAATTTCAATTTTATTGTATAGTGAAACAGTTACATTAAATTTTTGTTTTATTCATAAAATTTTGTATATTCTTTTCATTAGAATTTGATCTCAGAGACTGTATTCTTTTTGAAAATTTTGAAGTGTAAGTCTAAAAATTAGGATTTTGAAAAAAGTCAAGTTTAAAAGCAAATATTTCAGCATAATGTTAAAATTTTGCAATAAGTAGTGAGTAGTTTGAGAATTATTTAAAAATAAATTTAAAGTTTCTTCTAAAATTTGGGTTCTTTTCTAAAAATGCAAAATTTCAACTGGTTTAATTGCTTCTAAAATTTTATTCATAAATCAAAAACTATTAAGATTTGCTAGAGATTTTAACTTGCTTGAAATTTATGACTTCCAATTTCAGTTTGTTTTTAGTTTGATTCACGACAATTCTTAAAATTTTAAGACACTTTTATTCGAAATTTCGACTTTTTTTTCAACTTTTTACCTTGAAAAGTTTTGATGGCAGAAATGGATTCAGCACATCAAACATGTCATTAAAAATTTGTTTGGAGATCGCAATTTTTAACAAAGTGATTTTTGCTAAAGTCAGAATTTTCAAATTTTTCAAAGAAACTTGAAAATCATTTTAACGGTTAAACTTAGAAAAGTTTAGAATGCAGAAATGGATCTGTCGTATCAAATACTACCAATAAAAATCAAATATCGCAATTCTTAAGGATTGATTTTTGGTGCAGTTATAATTAAAGAATTTAGACTAACAAAAAGGTCGAAATTTGTTTTAAAATTCGATTTGATAATCTTTATAACCATTAAACTTTATTAACAATTAGAAAACAACAGATATTAAAAATTCCACAATGTTTATTGGAAACATTGTAGAATTTTAAATATCTGTTGATTTTTAATCGTTAATACAGTTTAATAGATATGCATATTAAAGAATTCCACGAAATAAGGGTTGGAAATGTCAATTATTTGATAATCTTTAATTTTCTGAAACGCAAAATTTCTATGCAAGTAGAATCCAACCTAGACTACAAATTCTTACAGTCCTCCAGGCGTGTATAGTGAATCCTAGGTAGCTGAAACTACCAACAGTTGAAACACTGCCACCTAGCGAAGCGGTTGCTCTCTAGGAACAATTTCCCAGAAAACAAGGATTCTAATGCACAGACTAATAGGTTTCAATATTTATTAGATTCGAAGTTTGCAAACCAAAGACCGGTTTCAATCTTGTTAGATCTCGCCACTTTGGTATATCCAACTCGAATGTTAACAAATGTTCCGAAAGGTAAGTATTAAAGAATTCACAGACGTCAAGCGTGTGACTCTTAGTACTACCACCTATTGGTCCATAGAGAAACTGTGGCCATCGCCAATTATGTCGTATGCAAGTAGAATGCAACCTAGACTACAATATTCTTGCAGCCCTCCAAGCGTGTATAGTGAATCATAGGTCGCTGAACTACCAACAGTTGAAACACTGCCACCTAGCGAAGCGGTTGCTCTCTAGGAAAAATTTTCCAGAAGACATGATGGCCATAGTTTCTCTATGAACCAATATGTGGTTGTATTAAGAGTTACACGCTTGACATCTGTGAATTCTTTAGAACTTACTTGTTGGAACATTTGTTAGCATTCGAGTTGGATATACCAAACTGACGAGATCTAACAAGATCCAAACCGGTCTTTGGTTTTCAAACTTCGAATCTAATAAAAGTTCAAACCTATTGGTCTGTGCATTAGAACAAAATTTCTAATTTAATTGTGCCTTTTTTTAAAAATGCCAGAAGTTGTTGTGTATTTTTACTTATATGGCTTTTACTGCAATATGATCAATGAAATCTTACAAAATAAAAAACAAAACATTTTGTCTATTTAATGATACCTCACGATATCGTCTACGAAGGTTTAAAGCAATGTACTTCGAGTTATAAAATGTCAAAATTTTAAATATTTAAATAGAAACAAATTACAAGAAAAAACGCAACAAAATTGAGAAACAAATCCAAGCAACTAAGGGATATAAAAAACTCAAAATTTGAGGTGATAATAAAAAAACTGTAATTTACATAAAAATGGCCGCAGGAAAAGTAAAAAAAAACTTAATTAACGCTTTAAGTTTCTACTTATAAAATATTGAATTTAAAATTTGTTAGAAATAGCAGTTTATGAATAATCATAACAATATTATAAATATTTCTCGCCTTAAAAGTGACTGCAGACTTCAATAATTTTTGGTTAGTGATTCCATCATAAGGCGTTTGTAGATAATTTATTTTTTTTTAATTTGACTGGTTTCATAAACCTTTGCAATCATTTTTTACTGAGCTATCGTTGCTTAAAGCAAAAATGGAAGTAGTTCACCATTAATTATAATAAAACATGGTTAGAGATATAGATAATCTAGGCTTTTTTTATTAACTTTCTTTTATCATTTACTTTACTACTCTATTTGGTTCTTCATCTATTTAGTTTCCTGCTTCCTTTTATCTCTTTTCTTTAATTTTTAGTGAGTTAAAGTTTACCACTTATATCAAAAATTAAAAAACAAATCTTGTCCCCCTGAAACCAGAAAAGGTTATCTTTCTTGGGTTCAGGAGACAAAATTTGTATTTCAATTTTTAAAGATGACCAAGGACCAGTCCGTTTTACCATAGTTATATCAATTTAAAATTCATCATTGTTTTGAGGATATTAGTAGCTACTAATGGCTGGTTCTATTCCACCTCAGGCGAAAACACAATTTATCTCTAACTTTTTAAGTAAAACCGATTCTGCCTCTCAACTTACAAGGAAAGGTCGCGAAGTGTCCGGCGCCGATTTTGCTAATTTTTGGATATGTTTTAAAGGACCAAAATCTAAGAGACACGTATTTTTTTTTATCGGCTGATAAATGGTTTTAAGGGTAGTTTTACCCCCTCAAAGTTGAGGCAAAAAATGCAGATTTTGCTGTTTCTCGAATACCACAAATGATATTCGAGTCGTTTTTTTTCCAAAAGTTTTGATTTGACGAGAAATAAAAGAAAAATTTTTTTTTTTAATTTTCGCACCCCCTCATGGGGGCAAACTACCCTATTTAGAAGTTTTTTAATCATAAAAATGGTAATCACGTCAGCAAAATTCTGAAAAAAATATATGTTATTTTATACACCAAAACTAATTTTACCTGTTTTTGGATTTTGTTGGAAAAAAGTTTTTTGGGGGGTAAACACCACTTATACGAATACGTATATGATAGGATGTATTTTTATGATTTTTGTTTTATTTTTTTTCTGAAGCGAAGTATTTCGACGAGAAACTAAAAAAAATATTTTTTTAAGATTCTTTCGGTGACCCCTCATCCCCACCCTCCACCTTTCCCTTATAGGAGGGTGAGCTACCTACTTAAAAAACTGGAAAATTCGAGATTATTATGATCCCTCTACTATCTATATACACCAAAACAAAGGTTTACCAAATTTTTTTAACCCCATCCCTCCTGATAGGGGTAAACTACCCCTTATGAAATTTTTAATTAACAAGAAAATAGTCATTATAACAGCTAAATTTTGAAAAATAAATGTTATTTTATACATCAAAATTAATTTTACTTTTATTTGGGTTTTGGTAAAGGAAAATATTTTAGGGGTAAACACCCTTTAGGTCAAACACGTATATAATAGGATGTATTTCTATGATTTTTAATTCGTTTTTTATCTGAAACGAAGTATTTCAACGAGGAATTATAAAATTAATTTTTTTGAACTTTTCCAGTCACCTCTCTTCCTCTCTCTCCACCTTATCTTACCAGAGGTTGAGTCATCTACTTAAAAAATCGGAAAATTTGAGATCATTACGATTTCTTTTTATACACCGAAAAAAATTCTAAATTTTTCCACCTTCGTAAGGGGATAAACTACTCCTTTCTAAGGTTTTTAAGTATTCAAAAAATTGTCATTATAACAGTAAAATTTTGAAAAAAAAGCACTATATTTTATAACCAAAACTTATTTTATTGAATTTTTTTGGGGTTTGTCGAAGAAAAATTTTTGGGGGTAAGCACCCTTTGGAGCAAATATGTGTATAAAATATCTATATAAAAACTGCGGTCAGTTGTCTGAACTTTATAAAAATTTAGAAGTTTTGTATATTAGATATACCTACACAAGAAATATGGGAATTTACCAAAACATTTAAATGCATATTATTATGGCGGTAAAGATATTCGTTTCTTTTTTCCTGGAACGAAATATTTCAACAAGAAACAATAAAAATAATTTTTCCGAATTTTTCCAGCCACACCTCGCGTCCTATTTCTATCAGAAGGATAAGTCACCTGGGATGGGAAATGCAAAAATTTAAAACCTTTCTAAGCTCTGTTTTGTGGTATCTAGAGAGACAGCGAATTTCCAGTTTTTCAAGTAGATAGCTAACTGGCTCATTCCACTGGTATGCCAACACGAAGGGTGGGAACGGTAGAACCAAAATTTAAAAATAATATTTTTCTACCTTCTTTAAAATACTTCGTTTCAAAAATAACGAGCCGAAAATTATACAAATATATCTCCTATTGTATATAAATATTTGCGTTAAGGGTGTTCACCCCCAATATATTTTCCTTCACCCAAATCCAAATACAGGTAAAATTAATTTTGATGTATAAAATAACATTTATTTTTCAAAATTGACCTGTTATAATGACTATTTCCTTGTTAATTAATAATTTCATAAGGAGGTAATTTACCCCTATCAGGAGGGGTGGGGGTAAAAAAATTTGGTAAACTTTTTTTCGGTGTATATAGATAGATGGATCATAATAATCTCGAATTTTCCGCTTTTTTAAGTAGATAGCTCAGCCTCCTATAAGGGAAGGGTGGAGGGTGGGGATGAGGGGTCACCGAAAAAATCTTAAGAAATTATTTTATTAGTTTCTCGACGAAATACTTCGCTTCAGAAAAAAAAATAAAACAAAAATCATAAAAATACATCCTATCTTATACGTATTCGTGTAAGTGGTGTTTACCCCCAAAAATTTTTTTTCTGACAATTCCAAAAACAGGTAAAATTAGTTTTGGTGTATAAAATAACATATATTTTTTTCAAAATTTTGCTGTCATAATTACCATTTTTATGATTAAAAAACTTCTAAATGGGGTAGTTTGCCCCCATGAGGGGGGTGGGAAAATTTTGAAACATTTTTTTTCTTATATTTCTCGTCGAAACAAAACTTTTGAAAAAAGAAACGACTCGAATATCATTTTTGGTATGTGAGAAACAGCAAAATCTGCATTTTTTGCCCCAACTTTGAGGGGGTAAAACTACCCTTAAAACCGTTTATCAGCCGATAAAAAAAAATACGTGTCTCTTAGATTTTGGTCCTTTAAAACATATCCAAAAATTAGCAAAATCAGCGCCGGACACTTCGCGACCTTTCCTTGTTAGTCAACTTAACGCATTACTTGTAGCCTCTCTGGGTGTTTTACCTCAAGGTTAAATTTGGGCATTATTTCAGCAATTTTAAAGGTAAAAGCGAGTAAGACACCACTTTAGATCTCTGGCTTCTTACATGATGCATTAAATCCATTAATGTGAAAGAAAGGAATCGCGTTCACATAACACAAGCGATTGTAAAACCGAATTTCCATCTGAGGTGGGCTAGAACCAGCGCATACTAACTACAAAAATCCTGTTTCCCTGAAACCAAGAAAGCAAATCTTTTTTAGTTTCAGAGGACAAGATTTGTATTTCAATTTTTGAAGATAACCAAGCACCAGTTCGTTCCATCGTACTTATATTAAATTCAAAATTCATCATTGTTTTAAGAATATCATCATCTAGTAGGGGCTGGTTCTATTCCACCTCAGGCAAAAACACCATTCATCTCTCCTTAGGTGAAATCAATTCTGCTTCTCAACCTAGTCGACTTAACGCATTACTTGCAGCCTCTTTGAGAGTTTTACCTTAAGCTAAAATTTGGGCATTATTTCGGCAATTTTAAAGGTAAAAGCAAGTAACCAGTTTAGGTCTCTGGCTTCTTACATGATGCATTAAATCCACTAATGTGGAAGAGCAGAATCGACGTCCACCTAACACAAGTGAGAGTAGAACCGAATTTCCATCTGAGGTGGGCTAGAACCAACGTATATAAGCTACAAAAACATTGCCCCTAAAATCAAGAAAGTAATCTTATTTGGTTTCAGGGAACAAGATTTGTATTTCAGTTTTTGAAGATAACCAAGGACCAGTTCGTTTCACCATATTTATATTAAATTCAAAATTCGTCATTGTTCTGAGGATATCAGTAGCTAGCAGAGGCTGGTTCTATCCCACCTCTGGCAAAAACACAATTCATCTTTAGCATCTTTGGTGAAATCAATTCTGCTTCTTAACTTAGGTGACTTAACGCATTACTTGCAGCCTCTCTGGGTGTTTTACCTCAAGGTAAAATTGAGGCATTATTTCGGCAATTTCAAAGGTAAAAGCGAGTAAGATACCACTTAATGTCTCTAGCCTGTTACATGACGCATTAAATCCACTAACGTAGAAAAAAAGAATAGCGTTCACATATTACAAGCGAGAGTAAAATCAAATTTTCATCTGAGGTGGGCTCTAATTAACGTATACTAACTACAAATATGTTTCTCTTTAAAAAAAAGGTAATCTTTCTTGGATTCAGGGGCATAAGATTTGTATTTCAATTTTTGTAGATAACTAAGGACCAGTTCGTTTCACCATACTTATACCAAATTTAAAATTTATCATTGTTTTAAGGATATCAGTAGCTAGCAGAGGCTGGTTTCATTTCACTTCGAGCAAAAACACGATTCATCTCTTGCTTTTTAGGTGAAACCGATTTTGCTTATTAACTTGGTCGACTTAACATAATACTTGCAGCCTAGCTGGATGTTTTAACTCAAGGTAAAATTTGGGCATTATTTTGGCAATTTTAAAAGTAAAAGCAAGTAAAATACCATTTGTAGTCTTTGGTTTCCTTACATGACTAATTTAATCCACTAATATGGAAGAGAAGAATAGCGTTTACATAACACAAGCGAGAGTAGAACCGAATTGCTAAGGTGGGCTAGAACCAGCGTATACTAACTACTAACGCAAGTAAAAGTAGAAACAAATTATTATCTAAGGTGAAATAGAACCACCACATACTAACTACTAACGCAAGTAAAAGTAAAAACGAATTTCCAATTGAGGTGGGCTAGAACCAGCGTATACTAACTACTAACGCAAGTGAGAGTGGAAACAAATTTCTGTCTGAGGTGGACTAGAACCAGCGTATACTAACTACTTACGCAAGTGAAAGTAAAACCGAATTTTTACCTGAGGTGAGCTAGAACCAACGTAAAATACATACTAACGAAAGTGAGAGTAAAACCAAATTTCCATCTGAGGTGAGCTAGAACCACCATAACTATCTACAAATATCTTGCTAATATGGGCTAGAACCAGCGTATACTATCTACAAATAACTTGTTTTCTTTTTTACTTTATTTAAGTAATTCAGTTACTCTCCCCTTCTGTGTTATTGCTTTCTCTTTCATATTTTTCAATATTGCTTGACTGAGTTAGCGATTTACTTGACTAAGTTAATATTGGAGATGCAATAGCCTTGGATATGTTAAATGTGGTTTCTTGACGTTTTCTTTCTAATTTCTCTGGTCTGGGTCAGAAAATCTCGAATGATGCCTGAATAGTGATGTTTTCTGTAAAGCTCTCTGATGAACGCGAGGGACATCGTTGCCAGAGTTCATACGTACGGGCTGCCAAAGGGCCAAACTTAGTATTTCGAGTCGCACACAATCAGAAAGTGCGACCGCGGTCGCGGAAGGGAATGCAAAGTAGAATTTAGATTTTACAATTGGAATAGCTATACGTCTATATATATGAGCCGTCGGCCCAATCGTATATTGGGAAGAGGCATGGCGGTGTGGCGGCGCGTTTTTAAGAAGAAGAACGATCAGCGCCGCTGCAATCGAAGCGCGATTTGAATAGCTAAGCCCGGCTAAGGTTGTTGTGCGGTGGGACAGATAAATTTTGCCGCCTTCGGCCGTCTAATAAACTCGGAACTGAATTGTTCGAGTGGACCACTCATCTATCTGTCCCTCTTGCGACGGAATCGAATTTGAAATTACTTTAATTCGCAAGGGAGGCCCTGGATTTTTTGGTCGTGCGATTGTTAGCTAACGACAGTTGTTAGCGTCCTGTCCGGCACCTTAAGGTGTCTCTGAAAACTTCTAACGACGAACTGGCGATTCAGGATCTCATTATTTCCCATTCTCCAAATATATCACATCTACTGGGCTACTAATTCTACCTAAGAAAATAAATTGTCCTAAATTTTAAGAAACTGATTTTTTATTCAGTAGTTTTACAATACACTGCTCGAAACAGTATTATAAAAATTATAAAAATTCGCCTAGGTTAAGACCTTTATTAAAGTGCTTTAACCAGAGTACGGGCCCTTTAATAGAATTCCCGAAATCTTTATCAGTCATCTTTGAAATTAAACACTTCGGTAATAACATTGTCATTGCAATGATCCATATTTCAGATATTCTGACGTAGGGCGCCGTCGGTTGTGTATTAACTTGGAGTTTGATGGGCCGAAACGTACATCGTAGATGTAATTAGGATCCCGAACGTGCCCCAATTCTCCCACGAAGAGGGGATAATGCCATCACGAGGGAAATTAACCCGCTAACTAACCGAGAGCTCATCAACACGAAGCCATCCGTGCCGTCGCAATTTAACTCATAAATATGCAAGTCCTGCCATGGGAAAATTAGGAAGGCGAACACTTCGCACCGTCATTCCGAAGAATTGTTGCTAAATTACACCTGTAATTGCATGTATCGGGCGTAATTCGCCCACTGCGTTGTGCGTCATTATCTTAATATACAAATGTGTACTTGAAATTTCAATTGGTGGGGAATTATCGTAATTAGTAACGTGATAAATGGCAGGAAGTCGGGAGATTCAGCATCATCAGCATCATTTAGAACTTGTGGTCTTAATAGGGACGATTTATCGGCAACTTTATGCAACGACTGGGACGAGAAAGACACAGAGAGCGAGAGAACACGCGAGCCAGAGAGCCAGAGACCGAGAGAGCGAGAGAGCTAGAAAACGAGAGAGCAAGAAAGCGAAAAAGCGAGAAAGCAGAGAACGAAAAAGCAAGAGAGCGAGAGAGCTAGAAAGCGAGAGAGCAAGAAAGCGAAAAAGTGAGAAAGCAGAGAGCGAAAAAGCAAGAGAGCGAGAAAGCAAGAAAGCGAGAAAGCGAGAGAGCGAGAAAGCAAGAGAGCGAGCGAGCGTGAGAGCGAGAGAGTGAGAGAGGGAGGGAGTGAGAGAGCGAGAGAGCGTGAGAGCGGGAGAGCGAGAGAGCGAGAGAGCGAGAGACCGAGAGAGCGAGAGAGCGAGAGAGCGAGAGAGCGAGAGAGCGAGAGAGCGAGAGAGCGAGAGAGCGAGAGAGCGAGAGAAAGAGAGAGAGAGAGAGAGCGAGAGAGAGAGAGAGAGAGAGAGAGAGAGAGAGAGAGAGGGAGAGAGAGAGAGAGAAAGCGAGAGAGAGAGAAAGAGAGAGACTTTTCAGATTATTTTATGGTCAAATTTTACGACAAAGTTGGGTTTATCAAAATAGTTAAGGGGTTGTGATCAGAGAGAGTTGTAATTGTTAGTATACAGGGATTGTTTGAGACTTTGCTATATACAGCGGCGCGTCATCAACACCCATTCGCGTGCACCCTTAAAATTTTTTATTTCTTTTCTAATCTCAAGTGTTAATTTAAAATTTCTAGAAAAAGAATTTGAATTTAGGGAAGAAATAAGTCACTCAAAACTTCGAAAAACAAACTGAGTTTGAAAATTTTTCAACATTTTGGATTTTAACAGAAGTTTTGAACGAGAGATGTTGGGAGCGTTTACTGCAATTCTTTAAAGTGTAAAATATTTTTTAAATGAAAAAAAATCATTTCTACAGTGGTTGGTCGTCTTTTATAAATGGCGAAGATGATAAACAAATAAGAGAAGGATTTTTGTTTAATGCTAAGTTGGAACTTGGAATTTTAATTTTTTTTTTGAATTTCAACTTTAAAGCGAAAATTTCCATAATAAATTTTGACATTAAAACCAAATTTAAAAAATGGGCAGTTATGGGACTACCGATAGAAGTAAAAACTTAAAACTATGATACAACAGTGTTTTCTTTTTGAATTTTTAAATTGTTATATCAACAATCCGAATACATTAGAATTTTTTGTTTATTCGGCCATGACGAAACTAATTGGTAGGTCGGATTACAAAAAAGATCGGATTATCCAAAGCATGAAAAAGTTAGGACTACTTTTAAGTAAAAATCTGTTCTCTGAATTACCTACATACATGTTTTACCTAATATAATACATTTTATTTTAGTTTTTATTCATATCTATGATATATTTGATATAAACTTTAAAATAAACGTAAAATTGCCTTCTGTTGCAAATTTGTATCTCTATGATTTAATATTTTTGAATGAATCAAAAGGGGAGGAGTGGAGATGTCGTTCAACTTTTTTTAGACACTTTAAAAACATCTTTTGTTTACAAAAATTAAATTAAAAAAATTCATAAGCTACAGAGTCAAAAATATTAATTTTTTTTAGTACTAAGATAAAGGTGGGTTTACCCGCAGAGAGGGACTATCCGAGGTTGAACCAACGGGGTTGACTTAATAACTAGAGACCGCCGAAAAGGCGAATAAAACGCTAAATTAGAAGAAAACGAAAAAGGCATTAAAAAGCAAAATACTCTAAAAAGGTATTCAAATGCAAAATACTTTAAAAAGGCATTAAAAGGCAAAATACCCTAAAAAAGGCATTTAAAGGTCAAAATCACAATTACCAACAGAAAGTAAAGTAGTAGTCAGGAATTTTACAAAAAAATTTAAAATATATAACAAAAACTCCTCAAAGAAAGAACAATATTGAAGGTGAATTGTGAGAAAAACATCGAAATTTCGAAATAACAAAGTTTATAAAGAATTTTGAATAGTTGAAATTTCAAAAATAAATATAAGAGTAAAACTTCCAACAAAGGACAAAATTTTGAGTTTTTAAGCAAGCAACTAGAAAAAATAGTGAAAATTGAAATCGCATTTTTGAGAAGAAATGTCGAAAGTTTATATTTTTTTTATAGAACTTCCAAGCTATGGAATGCTTTACCGAAAGGAATTTTTCCTAAAAATTACAACCAATCCTTTTTTAAGAAGGCGGTTCATCGCCATCTATCCCTGTTTCCGCATCCTACTCGCAGTGTTTGAAGGCATAATCAGGTTACCCTTTGCGAGTGGATTAAACTTAAAAAAAATACAAATTTTCCCGAACTTTCGAGTTTACAATTGAAATTTGTTACAAAAGTGAAAATAAGAATGGCGAAAGGAAAGCCTTATTTACAAAAATAAAACTTCGAGATTAGGATCGAAATTTCAAAATAAAATCAAAATCCCTGAGTCAAAATTAAAAGTAATATTAATAATGTTAAGAAAAGAGTTAATTATTGAATTTGACATTTTCAGAAAAAAGAAAATTCAACAAAAAACAATAATAAAAAATGTCTCGAACTATCAATAAAAAAAAAGACATTTGGGATTAAAATTTAAAAATAAATGAACATGTCTAAAATAAACTTAAAATATGTAGTTTCAAATTAAATTTTTAACAAAATACTTAAAGGCTGAAAGCTTGGACTTTTAGAAAAAGACGTTTTAAAAGAATAAAAATTTTAAAATTATTTTTATTAGTAGATTTTTGGGTTTCAAGTAAAAATAAAAATAAAACATTTTTTGAGTATTGAATCAAAAATTTGGAAAAAAAGTCAACATTGCAAGATTTACGTAAAATTTTCGACATTAGAAGGCCAAAATTTCAAGTTTAGGTTCAGACTGTTGCGAAAAAAGTCGAAAGTTTGCAATTAAGGCTGAAATAAAGAAAGCCTTATTTACAAAAATAAACCTTCGAGATTAGGATCGAAATTTAAAAATAAAATCAAAATCCCTGAGTCAAAATTAAAAGTAATATTAATGATTTTAAGAAAGGAGTTAATTACTGAATTTGGCATTTTGAAAAAAAAGAAAATTCAACAAAAAAACAATAATAAAATTTTTTTCAAAATATCAATAAAAAAGACATTTGGGATTAAAACTTAAAAATAAATGAACATGTCTAAAATAAACTTAAAATATGTAGTTTCAAATTGAATTTTTAACAAAATACTTAAAGGCTGAAAGCTTGGACTTTTAAAAAAAGACGTTTTAAAAGAATAAACTTAAAATATGAAGTTTTAAATTGAATTTTTAACAAAATACTTGAAGGCTAAAAGCTTGGATTTTTAGAAAAAACGTTTTAAAAGAATAACAAATTCAAAATTATTTTTATTAGTAGATTTTTGAGTTTCAAGTAAAAATAAATAAAACATTTGTTGAGTATTGAATTAAAAATTTGGAAAAAAAGTCAACATTTCAAGATTTACGTAAAACTTTCGACATTAGAAGACCAAAATATCACGTTTAGGTTCAAACTGTTGCGAAGAAAGTCGAAAGTTTGCAATTAAGGCTGAAATTAAGAATTGCGAAAGAAAAGCCTTATTTACAAAAATCGAGATTAGGATCGAAATTTCAAATTAAAATCAAAATCCCTAAGTCAAAATTAAAAGTAATATTAATAATTTTAACAAAATAGTTAATTATCAAATTTGGCATTTTGAGAAAAAAGAAAATTCAACAAAGACAATAATAAAGAATTTCTCGAAATATCAATAAAAAAAGACATTTGGGATTAAAATTTAAAAATAAATGAACATGTCTAGAATAAACTTAAAATATGAAGTTTCAAATTGAATTTTTAACAAAATACTTAAAGGCTGAAAGCTTGGATTTTTAGAGAAAAACGTTTTAAAAGAATAACAATTTCAAAATTATTTTTATTAGTAGATTTTTGGGTTTCAAGTAAAAATAAAAATAAAACATTTGTTGAGTATTGAATTAAAAATTTGGAAAACAGTCAATATTTTAAGATTTACGTAAAAGTTCCGACATTAAAAGGCCAATATTTCAAGTTTAGGTTTAGACTGTTGCGAAAAAAGACGAAAGTTTGCAATTAAAGCTGAAATCAAAAAATTATCAGAAATTAATAGAATAGAAAGCTTGAAAAAAAACTAGTTTTAATAAGTTTGGTTTTTTCTTTCAAAATACTCACATTGGCAGTGGCTTAAATTCTTTTTTTTAAATATTTTTAAAAATATTTTGGCTTTTCTCTCTTGACATTTAAACTTTTTTTTTAAACATCACTAGGGATTTTGAGAAAACAGTAGAGATTTTAAGAAACCTCAAAATTTCTTCTCTAAATTTTGCTCCAAACTTAAAAATTTTACTAATATATTGAATTTTGATAGTTGTCAATTGAGTCAATCTTGTTGAAATTTAGAAATTTTTTTTCTAAAATTCCTAATTTAAAGTTGCCTTGCACTTTTTATAGTTAATCTTTTTTGAAGTATAAACTCTCTCGTAATTAAACTTTTTCTAAAACGACTTTGGCCATTCTAATTGTAGACTTTACTTGGAGTTAACTTTTTAAAAATAGGTTCAAATCATGTATAAGAAGGCTAATAACAAGTGAAATTGAAATTTAGGTGGTAACACACGAAAAACCGAAAAAGGTGGTAGGATCTACCTAAAATCCGGTCTCTAGTTTTTTTTTCGAAATTTTTACATTAACATTGGCTCTAAATTCTTTTTTAAAATATTTTGACTTTCTCTCTCAGCGTTAAATAAAAAAATCTCTGACAATTTTGAGAAAATACCAAAGATTTCAGGAAATATAAAAATTTGTTTTCTGAATTTTGCTTCAAGTTTCAATGTTGTTTGCTTTTGTTAATAGATTTGATCTTTTGGAAATAAGAAATTTTTTCTAAAATTTTTTATTTAAACTTGCCATCCAATTTTTAGAGTTTTTGTAATTTTTCCAGAATTTTGACTTCAAAACTTTATTTCCAAATAATATGGCTTCTTTTTTGAGATTTAGATACTAGTTCTAAATGTATAAGATTTCGAATATAAAAAACTGAAAATTTTGAGCTCGAGCAGGTAAATTTTGTAAAAATTGACACTTTTTGTTCGAAAGTTCAAAATTTCTAAAAAAGTTAATATTTTCATAAATGTTTATTAATGAATTCAGTCGTTTTTTTAAATATAAACTCAATCCTAATTAATCTTTCTGTAAAACGACTTAATCCACGTGGACTTTTCTGGACATTTCAAATTAAAATTTCAAATGCAAAAAACTCAAAAATAAGTTCAGAATTTTGGTATATTATGTTTCTAACAACAATTTCCTCAAAATTTCCAGGTCGAGAGAGAGTCGAACTTAAAAAAAAAATGTGGGCTCAAAGTACAAATCAAAACTTTAAACCCTGAATTTAAAAAAAAATTAAAAATATAGACATACGTTTAACAGAAAATATAACTTAAACTTAGAATTTCTAAAAAGTGAAAATTTTGAGCTTAAAGTGAAACTCAAAAAAAAACGATAAATAACGTTATATCAATTTTTTTTCGAAGTTCCAAATAATCAAATGCATTTCGACATTGCAACAATACAATCAAATAAATTCAGATAGCAATAATAATTCTAGAAAACATTAAAATTTTAAGATTGCCCAAAAGAAAAAAAAAGTAAGAATTGAAGTTGTAGGAAGTTGGAGAAAGAATTGGACGCTGAGAGGATACTTGAACTTAAAAAAAATCTAATGTTTTAAAATTTAGAAAGAATATCCAAATTAAAATGTTCGAGTGCTAAATTTTTGCATAGAAAAGTTAAAATTATGAAGTTAAATCTAAATTTAAACTAAAAAAACCATTTTTTTCCAGCTGACTTCAAACTATTTCTTTAAAAAGAGCACTTTCTAGAGAAATTTTTCTCACACAAGTGCAAGTTATAGAAGACAAGTTCAAAGATAAATTTTAGAAAAGGAAGATTTTGCGGGTAATTTATCATTTTACCCACATATTTGTTTTTATTTAGAAACTAAATTAAGATAAATAGACGACATGGTTGAACTGTCCTGTCTTACAATAGCAGGCAAAAGTTAAAAGGACTGGATGGGTCCTAAAAGTAATTCTTGTTAAATTTCCTTTTTTTTTTGGAAATATTGATGCTTCTTATTGTTATTATGATAGTTTAAATTTCTATTTTATTGCTTTATTTTATTGAGCAAAGATATTTCTGCTCAAATTCTTCGGAAGTATAAATATAGTGGGGAAACCCATAGAAAAGGATAAATATGCATGAAACTTTCTGAAAATAGGCCCAACTCGTGTATAAAACTGCAAAAACCAAGCAAAATTCTAATTTAGGCAATAACACCTGAAAAGCGTTGAAAAAAGTGAAAAGATAGGACCATAGGATTTTACCTAAAATCCGGTCTATTTTTGATCGAATTACATGGTCACAAAGCAAGGAAATTTCATCTTCTTATTGCAAATAACGAACGCTGTTGTTCATTCCAAATCAGATGCGATCTGGTCGTGCGTTTTAAAACTTTTCGTGTAATGAGTGACTGCCGATATTAACCTGAAGATCCGAGCTGAAAAGAAACGCGGTGCGTTATCACAAACGCTCATCTTCGTTATACGATTACACAAAAACCAAGCGACATATGGTCAATTCGGCCAACAGCGTATTTTGTCAGTTTATTGGCTCTTCTCGGGCTAACCTATGACCCGCTTGCACGTGCTGCAGCAATTAAATTTTTAAATTACAAGAAGACCCGTTTTATGTGCCTTTGGGTTTTAATGGTCCAACTTTAAATCTTGTTCTGGTTACCTTAATATGTGGTAAAAGCTATTTCGAGAAATGGAGAAGACGCACGAAACAAGGTTGAGAGATTTATATCTTTTGTGAGACTAGTGATAGGAAGTTAAACTATTGTGTGAATTTTTGGTTTTTTGTTTTAAATTTCAAAGACCATTAGCGACGATTGTGTGCTTAAATGGGGAGATGTGCTGCCAGTATTTCCATTGAAATAATATTCCTATTATTTTGGTTCAAAGAGCTAATGAATTCCGACTGTGTATGATGTCGGTTCGTATAATTAACAAAGAGCCAACTCAATCATATTTCGAGTTGAATTGCTCAAAGTTCAATGTAAATTACTATTTGCATATATAATTAGGGGTTATGCTTCAAAGGGTGCGTTCGGAGACAACCTTAAATACTTATTATTGTGGGTGATGAATGCCTTCAGGCTTTTGTCTGAAACATAAAGCCCGCGACCACTTGTTTAATTTCTTCAAATATAATACGCTACGAATTTTTTTTAATTAAACATATTCACCTTTTTAGGGTTCCGCACCTTAAAAGGAAAAAACGAAACTCTTATAATCTCACTTTCGTGTTCGACCGTTCGTCTGCCACAAAGAGGTTTTGCTATAAAGCTATGAAACGTAGAAATTTGACCTTTTGTACAGCGTTAGTCTCACTAACTCACGCAAATACCCATTGAATTAGGCAGGATTTCGTACAAGAGAGGGGGCAACAATCATTCTAAAAATTTGATGGAAAAACAAAAAGAAAACCGGTTAAGTATATATGTATTTTCGCACAACTACATCAACTAAGGGATTACATTTTCAGATTGTACGAGGGTTAATCAAATATGAATCGGAATTTCTATCATGTCGCCGTGAGGGCGCCGGGAGTGTACGCATACTCTTAGACATGTTCGGTTGAGATATCACGTGACTTCCTGCGCTCAAGCGTTCTCGCCGTTCGTCAGCTGTAAATACAATGAGTGCGCAAGTTGCGCCGCACGTTGTGCAGCGCATTATTATTAAATTTCTTGCCCTTGCAGGTGTAAAGCTCGCCGAAATTCTACGCAGACTAGAAGCACAGTTTGGGGATACTTCTTTGAACAAAACTCAAGTGTATGAATTCACAAGAATTTTTGGAAGGGCGAACTCAAGTTGAAAATGAACCTCATGTCCGTCGTCCTCGGACCAATGTGACTGCGGATAAGATTACCGCTGTTCAACGCCTTTTGGAAGGTGATCGCCGTGTAACTGTTGGTGAAGTTGCAACTCAGATATGGATAAGCTTTGGGAATGCTCAATCCATCATTACAGATGAGCTAGGCTTTCGAAAAGTTTCTGTCAATTGGACACCTCGTCTTTTGACTGAAGAACAGAAACAACAACGTCTGGAAATTTGTTTTGGACGTTTTCAACGTGAAGGTGATAATTTTTTGCAACGTATCATTACGTGTGATAAGACATGGGTCCACCATTACACACTTGAATCTAAGCAAGCAAGCATGGAGTGAAGAAGAAAGGGGGAAGGTGCACCCGTCAAGACAAAAACAGCGCCATCTTGGATGTCTGCAAGTTGTTGAGAAAAAAAAATTATGGGAAAAGAAGTGCTTGCATTCTAAAGCTTTTTAATCTGTATGGTAATTATTTTCAAATAAAACACTTGATTGGCTGAATGATAGAATCCAGATCAAATTTGTCTTTACATTATTTCATTTAGACGAATATTTTCGAAGTTAGCTCTAGTTCACGCAACGCAGTAAGTGTGGTTGGAATCGCACATTTTAGCGCGAGCCGAGGTGATCTCATAAACTCGTCTCATTGCAAATGAATCTAGGACTTATCAACACAGTTACCAATTATATAAATATTTGAATTGATTGTAGAAAAATGTCTGTATATCTGAAAATAGTTGTTGTTATTTTTCAATAATAACACAAGACTATTTGAATAAAATTTCAAATTTATAGATAAATTTGATTTAATTTGGTTTGTTCGCTGTAGTAATTGGAAGGGAACCCTAATTGTGCGAGCTCGACTTACTTTTGCTCGAATTATTTTTTTCAGTGATTGAACAGTGTTAACATAAAAGTTCACAGTTTTATGTTAGCACTGTTCATATATTTTCAGAATTAAAGAGAGCGAATGCGATACGATATGGATAGCATTCAGAAATATGGAAGAAATCCTAACAATAGAGTCGTCGAATTCGTTCGTGGCCAACGGTTTCATTCAATCGGTTAAACTTGGGCCATCCATGTGTAGATGGCAGGGATATACACTGACCGCATGTGGGACAGTCAGCGCCAAAAGTATCTAAACAATTCCGACCCAAACGAATTTAATGAATGAAAGCATAAGAAGACCTATCGCGAGTTACGAGATGGGCGCAAGACGAAGTAAAATATTTGAAAAATGTAAATTTCTTAAAATAAACTATTAAATAAATTCCAAATTATTAAAAAACTTAAAATATTCAAAAAAATAAGGAACATTTTCACGCAAATCATTATTTTTTCAAAAAATTCAATATTTCTAAATAACTTTTAAAACTTTAAAACATAAATTTTCGAAAAAAGGCAAAATTTTCGATAAAAATTGGATTTTGTAAAAAAATCAGAATTAAAAAATTCTTCAAAAAAGTCGAAATTTCCGAAAAGGTCAAATATTATTTGTGAATTTTTGAAAAACGCCGACATTTTCAAAAAAACTGGAGATTAAAAAAAATCGAAATATTTAATAGAGGTCAAAATATTTGTCAACATTTTGAAAAGAAAACTGGTCAAAACGAAATATTTAATAAGACTCAAAATTGAAAAATGTTTGAATTTTTAAAAATGTAAAAAATTTCTAAAATTTTGAGAAAAGTCAAAATTTGGAAAAATGTAGATTTCCCAAAATAAACTTTAAAAAAAATTCCAAATTGTCAAAAAACTTAAAATATTTGGAAACCATCGACATTTTCAAAACAACTGGATATTAAAAAAAAATCGAAATACTCAATGGGGATCAAAATATTTGTCAAAATTTTGAAAAAAACCTGGTCAAATCAAAATATGCAATAAGATTTACAATTTGAAAATTTTTCAATTTTCAAAAAAGTGATAAAAACATAAATTTCTCAAAATAAACCATAAAAATATTCAAATTTGTCAAAAAACTTAAAAAATTTAAAAAAAATGAAAAAATTTTTACGCAAATCATTATTTTTTCAAAAAATTCAAAATTTTTAAATAAGTTTTAAAACAAATTTTTGCAAAAAAAAGTCAAAATTTTCGATAAAAGTTGGATTTTGTAAAAAAATCAGAATTAAAAAATTCTTCAAAAAAGTCGGAATTTCCAAAAAGGTAAAACTTTTTTTACGATTTTTTTGAAAACCATTGACATTTTCAAAAAAACGAGATTAAAAAAAATCGAAATATTTAATGGAGATCAAAATATTTGTCAAAATTTTGAAAAGAAAACTGGTCAAAACGAAATATTCAATAAGACTCAAAATTTGAAAATGTTTGAATTTTTAATAATGTGAAAATTTTCTAAAATTTTGAGAAAAGTTAAAATTTTGAAAAATGTAAATTTTCTAAAATAAACTTTAAAAAAATCCAAATTTTCAAAATACTTAAACAAAATAAAGAACCTTCTCACGCAAATAATTTTTTCAAAAGATTCAAAATTTTTAAATAACTTTTGAAACTTTAAAACACAAATTTCTGAAAAAGGTCAAAATTCTCAATAGAAGTTGAAATTTAAAAAGAACAGAATTTAAAAAAGCGGAATTCTTCAAAAAAAGTCGGTATTTCCAAAACGGTCAGATCTTTTAAAGAATAGAAATTTTCAGTAAAAGTCGAAATTTTCAAATGAAGTAGAATTCCTCAAAAAAATTGTTGAAAATAGGGTTATCCTTTGCGAGAGGATTGAACCTAAAAAAAGTCGAATTTTTGGTAAATTACAAATTTTAAATAAAAATCTGAATTTTAAAAAACAGTAAGTCGAAATTTTTCAAAAAAAGTTAAAATTAAATAAAAATATAAATTTTCAAAACTGGTTGAAGATTTAAATAAAACTAAAATTTTAATAAAAAGTAGACATTCTGAAAAACATTAACGCGAAAAATAATCGAAATTTTGATGATAAAAGGTTAAAATTTTCTTAAAGATTGAGAATTTTGAAAAAAGACTGACGATGTGAAAAAGCTCAAAATTTTGAAGAAATTTAACTAAATAGAAGAGATCGAAATGAGAAAAAAATGATTTTTTTTTAATAAAAATACAATTCACATAAAAGTCGAAACTTCAGAAAAAAACTTGGTGAAATAATAAAAATTTTAAACAAAATTCGAATTTTTTTTAATTAAATAAAGTGGAAATTAAAAAAAAGTCAAACTTTTGAAAATGAAAAGTATTTCAAAAAGATCGAATTTACAAAAAAAGGGTCGAAATATTTTTAAAAAATCGAAATTTTCGAAAAACGTCGAAATTTTATGTCAAAATTTTCAAGAATTTCGGAATTTTCAAATAAAAGACAAAATTTCCAATAAAAGTAGAATTAAAAAAGCAGAATCAAATTTATCAAAAAAGTTAATCATTTCCAGAAAAAGTCGAAGTATTGTAAAATAATCGAAATTTTGAAAAAAAAGATTTTATGTCAAAATTTTCAAGAAATTCGAGATTTCCAAATAACAGTCAAAATTTTTGATAAAATAAGAATTAAAAAAAAAAGAATTAAATTTATTAAAAGTTTGCAATTTTGTGTCAACATTTTTAAGAAGTTCGAAATTTTCAATAAGAGTCAACATTTTTAATGAAAGCAAAATTAAAACAAAAGCATCAATTTTTTCAAAAAAGTTAAAACTTTCCAGAAAATGTCGAAATTTTGAAAAAAGATTTGAATTTTTTTAAATAAAGTGGAAATTTTTGAAAGGTAAAATTTTTAAAATGAAAAGTGTTTCAAAATGATTTACACAAAAAGAGGTGAAATATCGAAAAAAAAATCGAAATTTTGAATAAACGTAGATTTTTTAAATGAAGAGTATTTCAAAATGATCGTATTTACTGAAAAAGAGGTGAAATATTGAAAAAAATAATCGAAATTTTGAAAAAAACTTCGAAATTTTATGTCCAAATTTTCAAAAAATTCGAAATTTCCATTTAAAGTCAGAGTTTTCAATAAAAGTAGAATTAAAAAAAACAGAATCAAATTTATCAAAAAAGTTAACCATTTCCAGAAAAAGTCGAGTATCGAAAAATAATCGAAATTTTGAAAAAATGTCGAGATTTTATGTCAATATTTTCAAGAAATTCGAAATTTCCAAATAAAAGTCTAAATTTCCAATAAAAGTAGAATTAAAAAAAACGAATTAAATTTATCAAAAAAGTTTGCCATTTCCGGAAAAAGTCGAAATTTTGAAAAAACGTCGCAATTTTCTGTCAACATCTTTAAGAAATTCGAAATTTTCAGTAACAGTCAACAACATTTTTAATGAAAGCAAAATTTTCAAAAAAGTAAAACTTCCTAGAAAATGTCGAACTTTTGAAAGAAGATTCGAATTTTTTTAAATAAAGTGAAAATTTTTTTAAGTTAAAATTTTTAAAGTGAAAAGTGTTTCAAAATGGTTTAAACAAAAAGAGGTGAAATATTGAAAAAAAAATCGAAATTTGAATAAACGTAGAAATTTTGTCAAAATTTTCAAGAAATTCGAAATTTCCAAATAAGTCAAAATTTTCAATAAAAGTGAAATTAAAAAAAAAAGAATCAAATTTATCAAAAATTTCCATTTCCAGAAAAAGTCGAAATATTGAAAAAAGGTCGAATTTTGTATAAAGTTCGGTATTTTATGTTAAAATTTTTAATGAAAGCAAAGTTAAATAAAAAAGATCAAATTCTTCAAAAAAGTTAAAAATTCCCAGAAAATGTCGAAATTTTGAAAAGAGATTCGAATTTTTTTTAAATAAAGTTAAAATTTTTTCAAGTCAAATTTTTAAAATGAAAAATATTTGAAAATGAACAAGTTTTCAAAAAATGGGTCGAAATATTGAAAAAAATAATCAAAATTTTTAAAAACACGTCAAATTTCATGTCAAAATCTTCAAGAAATTCGAATTTTCCAAATAAGTCAGAATTTTCAATGAAAGTAGAATTAAAAAAAAGAATGAAATTTATGTTAACCATTTTCAGAAAAAGTTAAAATATTGAAAAAAGGTCGAAATTTTGTGTCAACACTTTTAAGAATTTCGAAATTTTCAATAACAGTCAACAATTTTAAGAAAGCAAAATAAAAAAAAAAGAACAAATTTTTCAAAAAAATTAAAACTTCCCAGAAAATGTCGAAATTTTGAAAAAAGATTCGAATTTTTTTAAATAAGGTGAACATTTTTTAAGAAATCAAATTTTTTAAAATGAAAGGTATTTCAAAATGATCGAATTTGCAAAAAAACGAAATATTAAAAAAAATAATCGAATTTTGAAAAAACGTTGAAATTTTGTCAACATTTTTAAGAAATTCGAAATTTCCAAATAAAAGTTAGAGTTTTCAATTAAAGTAGAATAATAAAAAAAAAATCAAATTTATCAAAAAAGTTAACTATTTCCAGAAAAGTCGAAATGTTGAAAATTTAAATTTTGAAAATAACTTACAACTTAAAATCCCAAACTTCTAAAATGATTCGAAATATTTAAAATTTTCAATAACAATCAAAAATGGAAAATTTTAAAAAATTAAAAATTTCAAGTAAGCCAACATTTTTAAAAGTCCAAATTTTCGAAAAATTGAAAATTAATTGGAATCTAAAATTATCAAATAATTAAAATTACAAAGTCGAAATTTCAAGTCACGGTTTAAAAGAAAGGTATTCTAATTTTTTAATAAGAAGAGGAATTTTGAGAAAGTTGAAAATTTGAAAAAGTGAACATTTCTAGAAGATCGAATTTTCGAATTCGATATAAAATTTTAATAAACCTCGCAATTGAAGGTTTTTTAATGGTTATACATTTGTAATTTTGTGAATTGTTGCGAATTCAACAAGGTTAAGGTATATTGGAGAAAACTGTCGTTCGCCTAAAATATCCAAACATAATTAAAGATTCTAATGCACAGACCAATAGGTTTGAATTTTTATTATATTCGAATTTTGGAAACCAAAGACCGGTTTCAATCTTCGAATTTTCGAATCTAATAAATATTCAAACCTATTGGTCTGTGCATTAGAATCCCTGTTTTCTGGGAATTTTCCTAGAGAGCAACCGCTTCGCTGGGTGGCAGTGCTTCATCCGTTGGTAGTTCAACTACCTATGATTCACTATACACGCCTGGAGGGCTGCATGAATTTGCAGTCTAGGTTGTATTCTACTTGCATATATCTAAAGATGAATAATAGTGTAACGAAGAATTGTTGTAAAATTTGTATTAGTAATTGTGTAATGTAAGGAATCTCTGAAAACATTTAATAATGGGATGCGTCCGCGAGAATCATAGGGCAGGTAAGCGTGTTCTAGAAACTGGAACGGTGTAAATAAGCGGTCGTCCTTCCTCCAAGTCAGTCAGTTAGTCAGTCAGTTAGTCAGTCAGTTAGTCAGTCAGTTAGTCAGTCAGTTAGTCAGTCAGTTAGTCAGTCAGTTAGTCAGTCAGTTAGTCAGTCAGTTAGTCAGTCAGTCAGTCAGTCAGTTAGTCAGTCAGTTAGTCAGTCAGTTAGTCAGTCAGTTAGTCAGTCAGTTAGTCAGTCAGTTAGTCACTCAGTTAGTCAGTCAGTTAGTCAGTCAGTTAGTCAGTCAGTTAGTCAGTCAGTTAGTCAGTCAGTTAGTCAGTCAGTTAGTCAGTCAGTCAGTCAGTCAGTTAGTCAGTCAGTTAGTCAGTCAGTTAGTCAGTCAGTTAGTCAGTCAGTTAGTCAGTCAGTTAGTCACTCAGTTAGTCAGTCAGTTAGTCAGTCAGTTAGTCAGTCAGTTAGTCAGTCAGTTACTCAGTCAGTTAGTCAGTCAGTAAGTCGGTCAGTAAGTCGGTCAGTTAGTCGGTCAGTTAGTCGGTCAGTTAGTCGGTCAGTTAGTCGGTCAGTTAGTCGGCCAGTTAGTCAGTCAGTTTAGTCAGCCAGTTAGTCAGTCAGTTAGTCAGTCAGTTAGTCCGTCGGTTAGTCAGTCAGTTAGTCAGTCAGTTAGTCAGTCAATTAGTCAGTCAGTTAGTCGGTCAGTTAGTCGGTCAGTTAGTCGGTCAGTTAGTCGGCCAGTTAGTCAGTCAGTTTAGTCAGCCAGTTAGTCAGTCAGTTAGTCAGTCAGTTAGTCCGTCGGTTAGTCAGTCAGTTAGTCAGTCAGTTAGTCAGTCAATTAGTCAGTCAGTTAGTCAGTCAGTTAGTCGGTCAGTTAGTCGGTCAGTTAGTCGGTCAGTTAGTCGGTCAGTTAGTCGGTCAGTTAGTCGGTCAGTTAGTCGGTCAGTTAGTCGGTCAGTTAGTCGGTCAGTTAGTCGGTCAGTTAGTGGGTCAGTTAGTCGGTTAGTTAGTCGGTCAGTTAGTCGGTCAGTTAGTTGGTCAGCTAGTCAGTCAGTTAGTCAGTTAGTTAGTCAGCCAGTTAGTCAGTCAGTTTAGTCAGTCAGTTAGTCAGTCAGTTAGTCAGTCAGTTAGTCAGTCAGTTGGTCAGTCAGTTGGTCAGTCAGTTAGTTAGTCAGTTAGTCAATCAGTTAGTCAGTCAGTTAGTCAGTCAGTCAGTTAGTCAGTTAGTTAGTCAGTCAGTTAGTCAGTCAGTTAGTCAGTTAGTTAGTCAGTCAGTTAGTCAGTCAGTTAGTCAGTTAGTTAGTCAGTCAATCAGTCAGTCAGTTAGTTAGATAGTCAGGTAGTTATATAGTCTGATAGTGTTTGAAATAAAGAGTTAACAATTCACGAAGTTTTAATTAGCGAACCAGTAACACGCAACAAGAGTAATAAAAGCAAACGTAAAACAATCTGTACAAAAATGAAATGTACTATAACTGAAATGACTGAGGCAGGCGTATTTTTGTAGGACAAACAGATAGATTCATGAATGCGAGAATCAAAGAATTCTTCGGATTTTAGAAACTACAAAACATACGTATCGCGTTTATAACAATAATTTTTTTACAATTATTTTTATTTTGGTGGAAGAGAGTGGTCCTTGATTATCTTTAAAAATTCTTGTAGTTTGAAACCAAAAAAATTTAAAAAACACGACAGTGTCTGCATAACATAACTTAGGATTCAGAGTATAGTATGATTTGAAATTGCTTTCCTGATAATTTGCAGTATAAATTTTCTTAAAGTTCTTCCAACTTGAAAAACATTTAAGATGATGCATAAGTAATTGGCTCGAAAAGAATTTAGAGGTATCAAAACTTAATTATAGCATTTTTTCTTCTAGCAACGAACTTTTCAACAGAAATTCGAACGTGGTTCCAAAATGGAGAGTAGCTCAACTTATTTCTGGGGTTTTTGTGAATCTCCGTTATTTTATCCTTCATTGTTATGCCTCAGTGTTTTATCTGAAAGCAAATCGGTGAATTTTTACGTCCACACCTTACTTTTTTACATTCGTGATATCTAAAGAGGCCTTTGTTAGTAAACACCGTCTATAATTAGATAGTAGTCTGTGACATGCATGTATAATATCTTTAATGCTGCACGGCCGAGATAATTATGGTGATTCCTGTAAACTATAACAATTAAGTCAACCGAAATCATATTCTTTTATTCGTGAGCATCATAGTTTATTTCCACTGTAGAAAAAAAGTCGTGCATAAAATTATGGTCAAATAAGTATCATTTCTGCAAGTATATCAGGGGATGAAATTCTACTAAAAATAATGGTGTAGAGCTCAGTTTTTTTTTTGATTCTACGTAAACTTATACTTAGTCGTCTGCTACTAATATTGGTGGTCACGTACACTAGTTCCAGTTCGGTTTGGTTGGCAATAAAAGAAACGAAACAAACTCCTGTGTAAGGCAAATGGGAGTGTAAATGCCAAGCTGTATAATTTAATTATTCAAATCGCTACCGATAGATAATGTACAGCTGCTTATCTCTGCACTGTAATCGCGTCTACAGAAAAAAAAAAAACATTGTTTAGGTACAACACGAAATGCCAAAATATGTGCATATGTTGTCATATGCTGGTAGTGCACTTGTCAAACTATGTAATCGTGAAACAAGCGCCATTCAAATCATCTTTGTTGGTCCTTACGGATATCTAATAATTATTGTGTCCTTTCCACGTTGAAAAGATCGAATTGGCAAATTTTCCCATACTACATACATCAAACAGCTTTCTTATTAATTTAAATAAACGACTTTTGCAGTGGACGTGACAGTATTCATGAAAAATTTAACGCAGCTCGAAATTGAAATTATACAAGTCAGGTATGAATTTTCCGGAATGCGGGAAAGTCATATTTCGAAATTAGTTGAATATCTGGCAAAGAACTTAATGCATATTGCATTTCAAAATGGCATTAAGGGGCGATAAGGTCTAAATTGCTCAACGGAACTCCATTAATTTGATCCTTATGCATTTGCAATTCCAATAAGAGATTCATATAACACACACACATACTCGAAGCGAGCATCTCCCGTCATTTAAATATTAACTTTGCAAAGAGACCAAAACGGAATTTATAGCTTCCTACGATGTATATTCACTCTACTCCACAAAACACTTAATATATATAAGTGCTTATAACACTTATTTAAAATATGGAGCCATTAAAATATTACTGTCTGTCCGCATTAATAACAAATTTCCTATATAACCCAGCACGCAAATTTTATTATATTCTCATACACTCATTGACTACAGGGCTACTTGGCCCATATTACATACAACATTCCATAATTTCAAGTTTTTATAAACTTCTAATCTTTATCTATTACCAAGCTCAATTTCAATTCACATCTAATTAATTCGGTGCTCGTTTTTAAAAAATTAAACACGAGCACTCCGGTTGAAGAGCCGCGGTCATAAAACTCATACGTTTTCATAAAACGTAACTCGCTCATGCTGCTGCATTAAAAGCGGACATTTGCTGCATACACAGCAGCTTTTTCTTTTTAATTAAGAGCCAATTCATATTCATAAGTCGAGCAAACGGGCATCCAAAGGGTTAAACAATGAGTGGTTCAGATTTAACAGATAAACGGAACCTTCTCGGAATATCTCGAGTACCTACACAGCGTGAGGTTACATCACTTATTAAGTCATCGAGTTTGGATGTTGTGGAGTGGTGTTTCATTACAATATTTCGTGTAGCTCTTCTAGAAGATCCTAAACAATTGACGAATCATATTGAAAAGGGTGCCGAATGAGTTATAAATTTATTAATTTTTGGTTAAAAAACATTATAAAGAAATAACAAATAAATTTACGAAGCAGCACCGTCCCTTAGCAGCACAGCAACATCGCTGGGTTTATTTACCACGTTATTTTTTAAATCAAGCCCTTCGTTGCCGCCATCTTATTCTACACGTCACGCTCTTTCATTTGATACCCAACATGCCCCAAGTGGCGTAATTGATTGTTTTATTTACATTTTTTTCTAAATAAAGCCCTATTGATATATTTTCTTACCGCCATATTGTTCTACACGGCGCCCCCTCACATGCCCCATCCCTCCACTTGTTCAGCGACATGCCATCCGAAACTGCTGTAACGTCATTGGCGTAGAACTCTCCTGATATATCTACTAGAGACATTTCTAAAGAACATCTGTTTTCAAAAAAACATTGTTAATGAGTAAAAAACGTTATTGCTAATAGTACATTGAAATACAAATGTTGTCCCCTGATACCAAGAAAGATTAAAAAAACACAACAAAGGTTGGGTGTTGTGTTTTTTAATATTTATTGGTTTCAGGGGACAAGATGTCCTTTTCAATTTTTGAACATAACCAAGGACCAGTAGGCTCCACCAAAAAAAAAAAAATAGTACATTGTCAATATTTTCTTAGGAAAAAATTCCGTACGATTGGGGAATGCCAGCTCCACATTGCTTAACGAGTGGGGGATTGCTACAGCCAATATACATTGAAGGGTACTTTTTTTAGACAAAAATCGTGTTTTAGAATAAACACCTACAGTCTCTCCAATAAAACATGACCAGTAATTGAGATATCGTTTTATGAAAACATGTTGTCAATGATTGGACAATCTTTTCTGCTTGGAATATCGTTTATGACGAATACTTTTTTAGAGAAAATAGCGATTAAAAAAAAAGAATATCGAAGGCAACATTTTTTATTAAGAAATGTTTAATGTAATGCTTAGAGAACGTTTCCCTTCTTGTGAATAAAAAGAGTATGTCTTAAAAAAATTGCTGAATGTGGGATAATTTTCTTACAAAAATATGTGAATAATTGTCGACTTTTCCTTAGAATAAATCCAATAGCGATTACAGGATATACTTCTTCCGGGATTGGACCATATCAAAGACCTACTAAAAGTGTTCGACGAAATAAAGAAAAGAAACAATAAATGAAAAGAGAAATATAAGGGAATATGCAAAAATAGCGATTGAAATTTTGGTAAATAATCGAAGACTAGCCATTTTTAGTATCATCATCATATTGTAACAAAATGTAATTATAAAGTTTAGTTGGGAATTTTCTAAAAAATTTGATAAGGGGAAGCGGCCGCGATAATAAATCAAACGGAAGATAAGCGTTCCAGAAATTGCAGCAAACGATAAGCCTTATCTGCTGGATTCTTCTAGAACCCGAACTGGGACCTAAATAAGGCGGTCGTTTTTCCCTCAGTCAGTTAGTCAGAAGTCAATATATACGTTAGTTAATTAAACAGTGTTAGTAAATTACAAGTGTAGTGTTCCAAGTTCAGTTTTGAAAAAAAGTGGTTACAATTCACCAAGTGTTAATCATTTGAACTGATAACGCACAACAATATAATCAATATTGCCTAGAAAGAATTAATATTGATATACAAATCTTGTCTCCTGAAACCAAGAAAGATTAAAAAACACAACAGCAGATGAGTTTTTTAATCTTTTTTGGTTTCACAAACACAAATACAACAACAGTTGAGTTTTTTAATCTTTCTTGGTTTCAGGGGACATTATTTGTGTACCAATTTTTAAAGAGAATCAAGGATCTGTCCGTTCTACAAAAAAGAAAAAAGAATTGAATTGATACAGATTCAGAAAAACATCACGAAGAAGTTCCAATAGAATATTGATTAAGGAGTTACCAATTACGAAGTCTTCTCTAAGAAAAAATGTCGGTGGTGACAGGAGAAATCTTTCTCTAGAAGAAAAGCTGTCAATAATGGAACAGTTTTTATGAATGGTCGTGAATAGGCAAAATATATCGTCATTGATTGACGAGCAAAGACTCGTCAATGATAGTTAAGACTCGTCATTGATAGTAAAGACTCGCCATTGATAGTAAAGACTCGTCATTGATAGTAAAGACTCGCCATTGATTGACGAGTAAAGACTCGTCAATCAATGACGAGGAAAGCTTCAGCTTTGAAGTAACGGGGACTCGACTCTCTTTGGAAAAAATCCCAATGATAGAGGAAGGTTTTCTGAGAATCATCGTAAATGAACATTGATCGACAAATAAAGACTTGCCAATCATTGACGAGAAAAGCCTCAGTATTGAAGTAACAAGGGACTTTCTCTGCAGAAAACAGAGTAACGAAGGAATGCCCTACTATTGTAGATCCTCCAAAATACTCTCGACTCTCTTTGGGAAAAAGTTCCCATGATAGAGGAAGGTTTTCTGAGAAACATCGTAAATGAACATTGATTGACAAGTAAAGATTCGTCAATCAATGACAAGGAAAGCCTCAATCTTGAAGTAACAGGGGACTTTTTCTCTTCAGAGAACAGAGTAACGAAGGAATGTCCTACTGTTGTAGATCCTTGAAAAGACTCTCGACTCTCTTTGGAAAAAGTCCCAATGATAGAAGAAGGTTTTCTGAGAAATATCGTAAATAAAGATTAATCGACGATTAAAGCCACATCAATCAATAACGAGGAAAGCCTCAGCCTTAAAGTAGCAGGGGACTTTTTCTCTGCAGAAAACAGAGTAACGAAGGAATGTCCTACTGTTGTAGATCCTTGAAACGACTTTTGACTCTCTTTGGAAAAAAGTCCCAATGTTAGAGAAAGGTTTTCTGAGAAACGTCGTAAATAAATACTGATCGACGAGTAAAGACTCGTCAATCAATGACAAGGAAAGCCTCAATCTTGAAGTAACAGGGGACTTTTTCTCTTCAGAGAACAGAGTAACGAAGGAATGTCCTACTGTTGTAGATCTTAGAAAAGACTCTCGATTCTCTTTGGAAAAAAGTCCCAATGATAGAAGAAGGTTTTCTGAGAAACATCGTAAATGAAAATTAATGGGCGATTAAAGGCACATTAATCAATAACGAGGAAAGCCTCAGTCTTGAAGTAGCAGGGGACTCTTTCTCTGCAGGAAGCAGAGTAACGAAGAAATGTCCTACTGTTGTAGATCCTTGAAAAGACTCTCGACTCTCTTTGGAAAAAAGTCCCAATGATAGAGAAAGGTTTTCTGAGAAACGTCGTAAATAAATACTAATCGACGAGTAAAGACTCGTCAATCAATGACAAGGAAAGCCTCAATCTTGAAGTAACAGGGGACTTTTTCTCTTCAGAGAACAGAGTAACAAAGGAATGTCCTACTGTTGTAGATCTTTGAAAAGACTCTCGATTCTCTTTGGAAAAAAGTCCCAATGATAGAAGAAGGTTTTCCGAGAAACATCGTAAATGAAAATTAATCGACGATTAAAGGCACATTAATCAATAACGAGGAAAGCCTCAGTCTTGAAGTAGCAGGGACTCTTTCTCTGCAGGAAGCAGAGTAACGAAGAAATGTCCTACTGTTGTAGATCCTTGAAAAGACTCTCGACTTTCTTTGGAAAAAAGTCCCAATGATAGAGGAAGGTTTTCTGAGAAATCTCGTAAATAAATACTGATCGACGAGTAAAGACTCGTCAATCAATAACAAGGAAACCCTCAATGTTGAAGTAAGAGGAGACTTTTTCTCTTCAGAGAACAGAGTAACGAAGGAATGTCCTACTGTTGTAGATTCTTGAAAAGACTCTCGATTCGCTTTGGAAAAAAGTCCCAATGATAGAAGAAGGTTTTTTGAGAAACATCGTAAATAAAGATTGATCGACGATTAAAGGCACATCAATCAATAACGAGGAAAGTCTCAGTCTTGAAGTAGCAGGGGACTTTTTATCTGCAGAAAACAGAGTACGAAGGAATGTCCTACTGTTGTAGATCCTTGAAAAGACTCTCGACTCTCTTTGGAAAAAAGTCCCAATGATAGAGGAAGGTTTTCTGAGAAACAGCGTAAATGAACAAAAGGAAATATCATCATTGATTGCCCAACCTTTGTTCAAAAAGCTGTCAATGATTTGGGGTGTTCTGCCTAGAAGAAAATCATAAATAAAAGTGTTCTGTTTCAAAACATCATGAATAAATGAGGAGTATTTTTCTAATAAAAGATAATTGAGGGGTCTTTATTCAGCAAAAATTTCTTGAAGTAATAAGGGACTTTTTTCCTGCAAAAAATTCTTGATTATTAGAGCAGTATTGAGCTATTTCTAGATGCTTGAGAAAAGAAAAAAAATTGTCAAGGTTAAAGAAATGTTTTCTAAGAAACATAGTAAATGAATGAAATGAAATATCATCATTGATTGCCTAATCTTTTCTCAGAAAGCTGACAATGATTGGGGGTGTTCTCCATGGTAGAAAATCATAAATAAAAAGTGTTCTGTTTTGAAACATCATGAATAAATGAGGAGTATTTTTCTAATAAACGACAATTGAGGGGTTTTTCTTTAGAAAAAAAGTCTTCAAATATTAAGGGACTTTTTCCCTTCAATAAATTCCTGATTATTAGAGCGTTGAGCTATTTGAAGATGCTTGAGAAAATAAGAAAAATTGTCAAGGTTAGAGAAATGTTTTCTAAAAAACATTGCAAAAGAACAAAATGAAATATCATCATTGATTGCCCAATCTTTGCTCAAAAAGCTGTCAATGATTGGAGGTGTCCTCTATAGAAGAAAATCATAAATAATAAGTGTTCTGTTTCGAAACATCATGAATAAATGAGGAGTATTTTTTTAATAAAAGATAATCGAAGGGTATTTCTTCATCAAAAAAGTCCTAAAGTAATAAGAGACTTTATCCCTTCAAAAAATTCTTGATTATTAGAGCAGTGTTGAGCTATTTGTAGATGTTTGAGAAAAGAAGAAAAATTGTCAATGTTAGAGGAATATTTTCTAAGAAACATCGTAAATGAATAAAATGAAATATCATTATTGATTGCCTTATCATTTCTCAAAAAGCTGTCAATGATGAGGGGTGTTCTTTATAAAAGAAAATCATAAATAATAAATTTTCTGTTTCGAAACATTATGAATAAATGAGGGGTATTTTTCTAATAAAATATAATTAAAGGGTCTTTCTTCAGCAAAAAAGTCTTAAAGTAATAAGGGACTTTTTCCCTTCAAAAAATTCTTGATTATTAGAGCAGTGTTGAGCTATTTGTAGACGCTTGAGAAAAGAAGAAACATTATCAAGCTTATAAGAATGGTTTCTAAGAAACATTGTAAATGAACAAAATGAAATATCATCATAATTGCTTAATCTTTTCTCAAAAAGCTGTCAATGGTTGAGGGTATTCTCTATAGAACAAAATCATAAATGAAAAGTGTTCTGTTTTGAAACATCATAAATAAATGAGGGGTATTTTTCTAATAAAATATAATTGGAGGGTCTTTCTTCAGCAAAAAAGTCTTGAAGTAATAAGGAACTTTTTCCCTTCCAAAAATTCTTGATTACTAGAGCGGGTTCAGCTATGTATGCTTGAGAAAAAAAAAATTGTCAAGGTTAGAGGAATATTTTCTAAGAAACATCGTATGAACAAAACGAAATATCATCATTGATTGTCCAATCTTTTTTTAAAAAGCTGTCAAGGATTGGAGGTGTTCTCCATAGAAGAAAATCATAGTGTTCTGTTTTGAAACATCATGAATAAATGATAAGTGATTTTCTAATAAACGATCATTAAGGTGTGTTTCTTTAGCAAAAAGGTCTTGAACTAATAAGGGACGTTTTCCCTTCAAAAAATTCTTGGTTATTAGAGCAGTGTTGTGCTTGAGAAAAGAAGAAAAATTGTCCAGATTAGAGCAATGTTTTCTAAGAAACATTGTGAATGGACAAAATTTAATATCATCAACAATTGAGAACTCATTTCTTAAGAAGCTATCAATGATTGAGGTTCCAATTATTGAGAAAAAACAGGAAGAATAAAGTTTTCTATTTCAAAACATTGCGAGTATTTTCTTAATTAACGAAAATCGATAGTATCCTTTCTTCAAAAAAGAGTCTTTCTTCAAAACAAAAAGCTTGAACCAATTGGGGACTTTCTCGTTACAGAAAATATGTAAACATTGGAGAAAAGGTCTTCACGCACAGTCCAATAGGTTTAAACATTTATTAGATTCGAAGTTTGGAAACCAAACACCGGTTTAATCTTGTTTTATCTTTGGTTTCCAAACTTTAAATCTAATAAATATTCAAACCTATTGGTCTGTGCATTAGAATCCTTGTCTTCTGGGGACTTTCCTAGAGAGCAACCGCTTCGCTAGGTAGTAGTGTTTCAACTGTTGGCAGTTCAGCTACCTGTAACACGCCTAGGGGGCTGCATGAATTTGCAGTCTAGGTTGTATTCTACTTTCATATAACTAAAGATGAATAATAGTGTAACGAAGTGTTGTTGTAAAATTTGTATTAGTAATTGCGTAGTGTAAGGAACTCTCTGAAAACATTTGATACTGGGAAGCGTCCGCTAGAATGAATCATACGGCAGATAAGCGTTTCTTTCCACTTGTTCGAGGCCGATCTGTACGGAGATCTGATCTAGAAACCGAAACGGTATAATACGCGGTCGTCTTTCCGTCAAGTCAGTCAGTTAGTAACTCCGTTAGTCAGTCAGTCAGTCAGTCAGTTAGTTAGATAGTCAGATAGTTAGATAGTCTGACAGTGTTCCGAAATAAGTTTTAATTATCGAACCGGTAAGACGCAACAAGAGTAACGAAAGCAAACGTAAAACAATCTGTATGAAAATGAATTGTACTATAACTGAAATGACGGAGGTGGGCGTATTGATGTAGGACAAACAGATAGATTCATCAATGCGAGAATCAAAGAATATTTCGAATCTTACAAACTACAAAACATACGTATCACGTTTATAACAATTATTTTTTTTATAATTATTTTTATTTTGTGAAGAAAAGGAGATTTTTTTTTTTTAAAGCTGCCTTAAAATAATATGGAACTTTTTCCATGCAGGAAACATTTGAGTAACAAATGAGTCAAAGTTCAGAGAACAAAATAAGCGAAATTGTTGAAAGTTGAAATTTTGAAAATAACTTACAACTTGAAATTCAAAGTTTCTAAAATGATTCGAAATATTCAAAATTTTCAATAAAAAGTAACGTTCAACGTTCAACGTTTTTAAAAGTCCATATTTTCGAAACTTTAACAAAGAAATGTTGTGTTCTGTTCCAAAACGTCGTGAATAAGTGAAAAGGCTTTTCTTAATAGACAATGCTGTAGATGCCTGAGAAGTTTATTTTAGAAGAAAAATTGTCAGTAGATCGTGAATGAGTAAAGTCTCTTCCTAAAGAACGATAATTGAGATGTCGTGCTCAAAAAAAATTCTCGAAGAAATAGAGGACTTTTTCCCCTAGTAAAAATCTTTTCTCTTTCAAAACATCGTGAATAAGTAAAATGACTTTTCCTAGTAAAATATATTTTACTCAACATATGCCGATATCAGCGTTATTGATGAAGGTGTCTTATCTTAGAAAAGTAGTCTCGAATCATATGGGAACTCTTTCCCTACAAGAGATTTTGTATTACTATCCGAATGCTATGGATGTTTGGGAATGTTTTCTTTAAAAAATAAAGCTGCAAATGATAGGGAAATGTTGTTTAAGAAACATGTTCAATTAGTGAAGAAAAATGTCGTCGATGATTGAACCATTTCGTCATTAGAGTAATGTCATTAATGGTTCGGTTTGAAAAATTTCCTGCTAAACGATAATGAGTAGTTTCTCCTTGATAAAAGCCGTGAAGAAAATTTTCTCATGATAGAGGCATCTTTTCGTAGAAAAGGCTATGAATAGATTAGATTAGATTATATATGGGTCGTTTCGTGTTTCTTTTCGTCCACCCCGCACCTCAACCTAAGAAGATCTTTTGTGTATACCCCATTCTCTGTAGTTTCCAAGTTCAAACTCTTGCAGAAGTTTATTATGGACCTGAGATTGAGATTTTCCACATCTTAGGAGCTTAAGAACGCCCATCCCAGTTGGACATGCCTTTTGCGTGCCAACGCCATATATGTAATACTTCTATATGGCGTGTTGTGTATAATCGCCACTACAAAATGCTTTGTCAAAAAGGTGAGATGAAAGTTTATGTCGTACTTTTTCAAGGACAATTGGTTAATAAATTCTAACCTCGAAAAAGACAAACATATATATCCATCGCGCCTTTTTAACACAATCGAAGGGACAAAACACGCCAAATAGAAGTATTACATATATGGCCAACGCATCGCACTTCCATAGCACATGTTCTGCAGTCTCCGTAGCTTCTGCGCAAAAGCGACCTAGGTCTATTTCAGCTTGACCCATTTTCTTGAGGTGGTACCTCATAGGACAATGTCCTGTTAAGAGGCCGTTTAGTATCCTCAAAAAAATGGGATTTGCTGAGTTCTAAGTGAACCTTTATCTTTTCAAGCGTTCCAGATACGAATCTTTTCGTCTGTCGTAGTCCAGTGGAAAATTCGTGACTTTGCTTCCTATTTTTTGACCTCATTGTTGATTCGACTTTTAGAAAAACCAAAAGCCGGTTAAGGTTCAAATGACGATGTAGATGTTTCTTTAGGAAGTTGGTCCGCAGCTTCATTTCCTTGTATTCCTTTGTGTCCTTCCTGCCACCCACTTAAGGTTGATCCTGTTGTATTTAACCAGTTGCTTCAGAGTTTGTTGACAGTTCCAAACTAGTTTAAATTTGACAATGCAGCTGCTGAAAGGCTTTATTGCCGCTTGGCTGTCAGAGTTAATGTAGATCTTTGTTCTTTTCAGGTTTCTTCGAAGACACTCGTAGGCGCAGAGTTCTATTGCATGTATTTCAGTTTGAAAGACAGTTGGGTCCTGTCTCAAGGCTTTAGAGAACCTATAGTTAGGGCCATAAATTCCCACTCCAATCCCATGTGCTGCCTTTGAAAGACTATGAATAAGTTGGCGGTTTCTTGTTTAGAAAACAACTGCCAATAAGGGAGTTTCCTTTTCAAAAATGATGAATGAGTGAGGGGGCTCATCATAAAATATAGACCATTAGTTAATAAATCTAATGAGCAATTTTCAGAAAAGGGCTTGACTGATAATTCTTATTTTATAAAAGATCCAGAATGGTTGAGAAGTCCTCAGAAAATCATTCAGATGCAAGTTTTATTACATCCCCCACTCAAAATACTCAGTGTTTTACGACGGGATATGAAACTTAAATGAGGTAGGACCACTTCGCTACCTCTCACCTCACAAATATATCTTGAATGGTTGATGAGTCTTTAAAATAAGGCTTTTCCTTCGAAAACCACCCACATTCAAAATCTTTGCGACAAGGGTACTCAAAGCATATTGCAAAATGTGAAAAATCATCATCATCTTACAAAAAGATCTCGAACGGTAAGAGAATCTTTGCAATAAAATGGTGGGAAAGTGTTTTTTAGAAAGTCGTTCAGATGCAAGTTTTATGTCCCCCAAAATATTCAGTGCATTATAGAATATGAAATTTACTTTGGTTTAGTTTGGTTTGGTTTAGTTTGGTTTGGTTTAGTTTGGTTTGGTTTGGTTTGGTTTAGTTTGGTTTGGTTTAGTTTAGTTAGTTTGTGGAATTTTGCATCTTACAAAAAGTTCTCGAACGAAGAGTCTTCAGAATTGCCCTTGATTGGTGATTGAAGATTTCCTATATCCCATAAAACGTTCAATGTATTTCAAAATATGAATTCAACTGAGGATTCTTTCTATTTACTAAATAAATAGGTCCCAAACGGTTGAGAATTCTTCAAAATAAGGAAGTCCTGGCTTGTTCTATTCAGTTGTAAGTTTTATAAGATGTATTCTCTAAAATGTTCAGTGTATTGAAGAATGTGAAGACTAATCAAGATTAGGAATTTTATGAAACATCTCATCTTACAACAGTCTCGAATAGTGGAAAAGTCTTGAGAATAATATCGAGGAACAGTAGTCATGAGCAGTCTTCAAAATAAAATTGGGGAAGAGTATTTTCTTAGAAAATCATTTATATGTAAGGTTTCAAATATTAAATATATGACAAAATATGAAATTTAGGACTTTAATGGAAAATTTCATCTTATCAAAACATCTCGAGCTATTGTGGAATCTTCAGACTCTTCTTCAGATAGCTATACCATGGAATGGTCTTTTTTTTAGAAAATTAATCAGATGCTAGATTTATTATCCATCCAATGCATTTGGACTTTTATGGAAACCTGAAGAGTTCAACATTCTATTAACTGGAGGAAGTTTTGTTAAGGTAGAAAGATGCTAGCTCTACATCAATGAAACTGTTAGAATTCTAAATAATTGTATCATCATCTGTGGAATATAAATTAATGTAAACAACTTTCTGGTCTTGTTAACCTTTTCAGATAAAATATATTGCAATGACTTACACGTCCGCTTTGTTGGTAATTCCACAAAAACACATTCGTTTCGAATGATCTCATTTCTATGATGTATTTCGTACATCCAGCTCCATATGAGCCCGACATGTTAATAAGATTTGGACAATTGGTCCCATGGAAACGTACGTGTTTTACATACGCACAGTTTTAATTGCGCGAGTGATAAGACTGCCGAGAGTCTGTTCGGGACATTTTAATGTGATTTATGGATCCGCGACGAGTCGCGCGGTACTTTGTGAAGACGTTCACCTGTTTGTTAGTTCACTTTTCTAATTGTCCGGCATGACACAAGTATGGAAAGAAGTCATGACGAGCATACACTCAGATTGTTAACAATAGTCGACGAGTTGGAATAAAAGCTCACATCCGAGTCGTTCCTCGTCTTCATTCATAGTTTAGATGGGCGAGAACGCAAGGTCAGTTACGCAGATGCATATGAAGCTCGTTGGAACCAAATGGTGCACGCGATGAATTTTGAATCTGGGGCCTCCCACGAATTCGATACTGTTCCATCATTAACTTATTTACGTTTATTTAATATTACTGTGGACTAACGAGTTGAGTTATAAGAAAGTTCCTAGCAATAGTGTCAAAATCAATAACAATTGTGAGGAACAACAGTTGTACTTCATAAAATAAATAAATATCAATCAGCTGTACTTCTGTAATTGCGAAAACATCATACTTCACATAATCGCTTCAAGAAAAAGCCGTCCAAATCCCAGCACATTTTAAAATGAACTGGAAACAACGAAATTGAAAATAAGTTGTCAATGCGTTGGTGTGTTTATGTGCTCTTTTGTTAGCTCTCCATGGATCAATTACTGAAGCGATTTTGATAAAAATTGTTGCAGATATACCTAGCAGGGCGCGATGGTTAGTAGCAAACACTGCAAACTGTTCCAGATCCTCCCAAAGCAATAGTGTATCCAGAAAGAGTAAATAACCTTTCTCCAATTTCTATGTAAAATGAATTGACTTGACAGCGAGATGATGATGATGATGTAGCATCATCTCATGAGAGATCAAAACCTTATCGTGACTTTCTACGAAAGATTCTTTTAATATAAAAGTCTGATATTGTCGTTTAATGCGATAGGGCACAACTTTGTCAATCAATATGTAGCTAGGTAGGTAAGTATACAAATGATCATATTAACTTTCTTCTTCTTCTTTAGCTAGTTCTCATTCACTCCTGGACATAGGCCTCCTCCATGTTTTATCATCGCTCTCTATCTCGACCATTCAAGATCCAGTTTTTGTCAGCTCGCTTTTGAATATCGTCTCTCCATCTTGTTTGAGGGCGTCCGACACTTCACTTAGATCCCTTTGTCTCCATGGTATTATCGTCTTCATCCATTTAATATAATCTCTGGCGACGTGTCCCGCCCAGTAGTGGTTACACGCTCTATGACATCGACGACTCCCGTCCTTTCTCTGATAGTTTTGTTTCTGACAACTGATTCCAACATTGCGCGTTATATCCATTTGTATGCCAACAAGCGATCATATCAACGAATTTGAACAAAATACAATTCTGCAACTTGCACGAATTCTTTAAATCTCTCCACAGCCGTTTACACTAATTTTATAAAATTTAAACTAATTTTATAAATAAGATCTACTGCACCACCAATCGCTATCTTAAAGCAGTCCACTCTATCTAGTTCTTAATTAAAACCAAAAATAAATTAAAACATCAAAATTGATACTTTAGGACCGCTCATCTGATAAAGTAATCTTAAGTTTGAAATTTTTCACAGGTGAGACGTCGATCAGTGCATAGAAGCCACACGTTGATCGACGTTTTCCCAAATCGGCGATAAATAATTCAACTCTCGCTTGGAGTAAAACAATCAGATAACAATAACAAGAAGCCACCATTCAGGAGAAGGCACACCGGCCGGCAACTTATGCTTATAATTGTTGATTATTTTAACGATTCTACGGCCGCTTCGGGATCACACAATGCCCACACAAAGCTGCAATTGTGTCCACCATTTGCATTTATATTCTATTCGAGTGCCACGACGAGATTAGCATCTACCAAAAGACACTAAAGCGCTATAGAATTAACAAAGCCCCACCGACATTAGTCCAGATCTTGTTTCATTAGAGAGAGCGTCATTTACATTGTTGCCAATGTCCCTATAGCTTAAATGTGAGAATTTTTTAAAGAAACTGCTGCTTAGCTTATTCTTTCCCATTATATCTTCCCAAATTTTTTAATGAAATCGATGTATTAGATAAAATCAACATTGTTTTATCAAATGAAAAAGATTTTTTGCTTAACCATGACAATCAGTTTCCAGGAGAATATTTTCTAATTGATTAGTTTAGAAATCAATCATCTGAGGGGTTTGTATATGAGACAACTCTCAATTAGTCACGTTTCGAGAATCCTCAGTTATTCCAAATTTTATAGTAATAAAAGTTCATCAAGCAGTTACTAAATGGTTACGGAAGCTTCCAGGGTTGCCAAGTCAGTAAAAGATTTATTTCTTCCAGGACCAGGATTGAACCTTGACAATGAATCAATAAAAGTGTTCCACTGTTTTACTCGCTAGCGTATGGGAGTATGGGGCTTTATCAGAAACAATAAAAAAACCAAATTCAAGACAGAAAAGGTTAACAACTCGGTATTTCAGTCATGCCAGAGGCGAAACTCTTCCAAAGTGAATGTGGCACAAAAGGGGGAAATACAGAAGAAAAGCAAGGTAACTCAGTATCATAAGCAGAAGTGAAACTTATTTGCGGACATCATCGCCAAGACTGAAGACCACGATAACTCAGTATGTCAATTATAGCTGAAGAGAAATTCTTCCGAAATGAAAATAGCACAAACACAATCTGGTCCTTTGATCAGAAGAGTTCCATCTCTGGTATGGTTGACCTACTGCGTTGTTAGTTCTGTTTTAACTATCTTGTCTTTTGTATCATTTTCAATTCTGAAGTTACTGAGTTACCTTGTTCTCTCTGTTCTAGCTATTTGATTTTCCAGGATCAGGATTAAACCTTTTCAAGGAATTAATAAAAACAGTTGCTAACTGGTTACGAAAGCTTTCAAGGTTGCTAAGTGGGTAAAAGGTTTATTTCTTCCAGGACTAGGATTGAATCTTGTCAAGAAATGAATAAAAATGTACCGATGTTTCACTTGCTATCGTATGGGAATATCTGGCTTAATCAGGAACAAGGAAAAAACCAAATTTAAGACATAATAGGTTAACAACTCGGTATTTCAATCATGCAAGAGGCGAAACTCTTCCAAAGTGACTGTGGCTCAAAAGGAGGAATGCAGGTATCATGAAAGAAGAGTAAGGTATCTCAGTATGTCAGTCATATCGCAAGCAGAGGTGAAACTCAATTGCGAATGTCGTCGCCAAGACTGAAGGCCACGATAACTCAGTATGTCAATTATAACTGAAGAGAAATTCGTCCGAAATAAAAATAGCACAAACATAATCTGGTCTTTTGATCAGAAGAATTCCTTTTCTGGTATGGTTGACCTACTGTGTTACCTTGTTCGTTCTGTTTTAATTATCTTGTCTTTTGTAACATTTTCATTTCTGAAATTACTGAATTACCTTGTTCGTTCTGTTTTAATGATTTTGTCTTCCAGGACCAGAATTGAACCTTGTCAAGGAATCAATAAAAGTAGTTGCTAACTGGTTACGAAAGCTTCCACGGATGCTAAGTCAGTAAAAGATTTATTTCTTCCAGAACTAGGATTGAACCTTGTCAAGAAATCAATAAAAGTGTTCCACTGTTTCACTCGCTAGTGTATGGGAGTATGTGGCTTCATCAGAAACAAGAAAAAAACCAAATTCAAGACAGAAAAGGTTAACAACTTAGTATTTCAATCATGCCAGAGGCGAAACTCTTCCAAAGTGGATGTAGCACAAAAGGGGGAATGCAGGAAATATAGAAGAAGAGCAAGGTAACTCAGTAAGTCAGTCATATCGCAAGCAGAAGTGAAACTTATTTGCGAATACCGTCGCCAAGACTGAAGACCACGATAACTCAGTATGTCAATTATAGCTGAAGAGAAATTCTTCCGAAATGAAAATAGCACAAACACAATCTGGTCCTTTGATCAGAAGAGTATCTGGTATGGTTGACCTACTGCGTTGTTAGTTCTGTTTTAACTATCTTGTCTTTTGTACCATTTTCAATTCTGAAATTACTGAGTTATCCTGTTGTTTTGTTCTAGCTATTTTGTTTTCCAGGACCAGGATTGAACCTTTTCAAGAAATCAATAAAAGCAGTTGTTAACTGGTTACGAAAGCTTTCACGGTTGCTAAGTGAGTAAAAGATTTATTTCTTCCAGGACTAGGATTGAACCTCGTCAATAAATCAATAAAAGTGTTCCGATGTTTCACTTGCTATCGTATGGGAATATCGGGCTTAATCAGGAACAAGGAAAAAACCAAATTCAAGACATAATAGGTTAACATCTCAGTATTTCAATCATGCCAGAGGCGAAACTCTTCCAAAGTGAATGTGGCTCAAAAGGAGGAATGCAAGCAATATGGACGAAGAACAAGGTACCTCAGTATGTCAACCATATCATAAGCAGATGTGATACTCAATTGTGAATACCATCGCCCAGGCTAAAGATCACGATAACTCAGTATGTCAATTATAACTGAGGAGAAATTCATCCTAAATGAAAATAGCACAAACACAATCAGATCAGAAGAGTTCCATCTCTGGTATGGTTGACCTACTGTGTTACCTTGTTCGTTCCAACTATCTTGTCCTTGCTCGTTCTGTTCTAATTATTTTATCTTTGAAAACCAAATCTAATCTTCTAAAACCAAGAAAGATAAAAAAAAACACAACAAAGTTTGCACTAACGCGTTCCGATAGCCAAGCTTATTATCTTCAGTATCTTTCTAAAGATGATAGCTTGGCTATCGAAATGCGTTAGAATCACATTTGTTGTGTTTTTTAATCTTTCTTGGTGTCAGGGGACACGATTTGTTTTTTAATTTTCGATGATAATTAAGGACCAGTCAGTTCCACCAGAAAATATATTTTGTTACTTGTACCATTTTTATTTCTGAAGTTTAACCTCTAATATTATTGACATATTGAATAACGGTGCTCTTCCGTCTTCAATCTTCATTGTATTCGTTGATGTTTCTTTCAAAAAGTCTTTACTAATTAATACCGCTTCTGGTTACTATTATTGTTACTTTGACCATCTACAGTGACTTCCGTGACATTCTTGGGCCAGTTTTACTTCGCAAGAGTTTCGCCTCTGGCCTGGATGACATATTGATTAGCGTTTCCTTCTATTTGGAATTTTGTTTTTTCATTTTTCCTAAAGAAACTTCCTAAAGCGATGAACATTTTTAGTTGTTCCTTGACAGGATCCAACTCCAAAAGAAGTATTTCTAGTCACATGGAGTTGCAAAAATGGAACCCTTAGGAAATCCTCGCATATAGACGGTTGAATTTTCGCATTTCTGGGGTGTTTTTTCCCCTTGAAAGTTCCTAATTTAAACTAACCTAAACGAATCTAACCTAACCTAACCTAACTTAACCTAACCTAACCTAACTCAACCTAACCTAACCTAACCTAACCTAACCTAACCGAACCTAACCTAACTTAACCTAACCAAACCTAACCTAGCCTAACCAAATCTAACCTAACCTAACCTTATCTAACCTAACCTAACCTAACCTAACCTAACCTAACCTAACCTAACCTAACCTAACATAACCTAACCTAACCTAACCTAACGTAACCTAACCTAACCCAACCCAATGTAATCTAACCTAACTTGACCTGACCTAACCTGACCTAACATGAACTGATCTGACCTGACCTGATTTAACCTGACCTGACTTGACCTGATCTGATCTGAATTAACCTGACTTAACCTAACTTAACTCAACCCAACTTAACCTAACTTAACCTAACCTAACCTAACCTAACCTAACCTAACTTAACTTAACCCAACCTAACTTAACCTAACCTAACCTAACCTAACCTAACCTAACCTAACCTAACCTAACCTAACCTAACCCAGCCTAACCTAACCTACTCAACCTAGCCAACCTAACCTAGCCTAACCTAACCTTACCTAACCTAACCTAACCTAATCCAACTTCACCTAACCTAACCTAACCTAATCTAACCTAACCTAACCTAATCTTGCCTAACCTAACCCAATCGAACCTAACCTAACCCAACCGAACCTAACCTACCTCAACCTAACCTAACCTAACCTAACCTAACCTAACCTAACCTAACCTAACCTAACCTAACTTAAGCTTACCCAACCTAACCTTACCCAACCTAACCTAACCCAACTTAACGTAACCTAACCTAACCTAACCTAACCTAACCTAACCTAATCTAACCTAATCTAACCTAATCTAACCTAACCTAACCTAACCTTACCTAACCTAGCCCAACCTAACCTAACCTAACATAACATAACCTAACCTAACCTAACCTAACCTAACCCAATAGTGACATCGCCAAGAGTGCGGTCATTTTCGTCGAGTTTAGTAAGTTTGGCAACGCGTTCGCCCCCGTTTCTTTTGGGAAGGAAATGGTGGACGTTTTTAAATAGTGCCAACCATGTGTTAAACCAGATTTGAATGGGTTACTTCTTATTTTATTGCGGAACACGTGTCCGAGAATGCTTTTGATAGTCTCGCTCGTTACGTTTTATTATGCTGATGATTATTTCATACGTGTTATATGGTAAAAATGTTTAAATTAACATTCCATAATTTGGTAGCATGCCGCAATTATGCGGTTACACAAAATGTCGTAAAATTGTTAAATGGCTCGCTTTATGTTTTGGGATATCTCTTTAAGTAATCTAAGCAACAAAGGCGTGTTATTATTTCTTCAAGAGAAAATCCACTTTTTATTATCATTGTTTAGCATCATTTCTTCAATCTTGAACTTTAAAAAAAATCTATTTAACCAAGTTATGTTTAAAGTCGTACAAACTAAAATATTGTTCAGTTGTGAATTTATTGGATTTCGCTTGGGTACCAAACTGATGAGATTTAATAAGATCGAAAGCGGTCTCTTGCTGCTTAACTTATTATAAATTGAAATTTGTTTATATGAAAGCTCGTTCTTAATTTCTACCTTGACGTTGTAAGATCAGGAACGAAGGTTAGAAAATTTCGACTTATTTTTGGAAAACTTCCACTTTCGTTATTTTTTTTCAAAATTTATACATACGTCAGAAATCCGATTTTTTTTTCAACTATTTCGAAATTGCAACTTTAAAAATTTCAACATTTTGAAAAAAAATATTTTATATTAAATTAGGAAGAATTTTTGTCAATTTTGACTTTGCCTTGAACTATGATTTTTTTTAAAGTGTTAACTCATTCTCAATATGTCAAAGGTTTTTGATTAGATCTATCATTTTAATATTTTAACTTTGTTGAAAGCTTCGACTTTCTTCAAAATTTCACATTTTTGAAAACACGATAAATTTCATCTCCCTCAAATCCACTTAAAAAAATGTTTTTTTTTTGTTTTAAAAATTATTTCAAGTATCGATTTAAATTTCAACAGATAAATTGTTAATTTTGCTAATCAATAGGATCAGTAGTAAGCTTAAAGATTGCAGAAGTGGCAAAAGGGGAAGCCTTCTTTTTACTTAATCTTAACCCATTTAGTTAGATGCCAAAGCATCTTTTCTTATCAGAATTTTACGTATTGTTTCGAATTTCGCATACACTTTAATATAAAGATAAGTTTAGCTATTTTAGATTTATTTTTTGCTTCAACCAGTCTGAAGGTTCACTTAATTATAATCCTTGCATGTTTCTATCTTTCATGCATATCGACATTTTGTTCCTAAACAATGTCTTATTAATTTCAAAGCCAATGAAGATATGTGAAGTCCAATTGTGCCGCAGCTGTCGCATTATTTGAGTTGTCTTGCACGATGATAAGGCGAATCAACATTCATAGAAGGCTGCACTCTGCAGTCTACATTCTCTAGGTTATATTAAATTTGCGATGTTTTGTGTATAAAGTCAAAACGTATAAAAAAAGTTGGTGAATTTACAATTTCTCTTCCCAACTCCTTAGCTTGAATTTTCGACTTTTGATTAAAAGGACAACCAATCCTTAACAATTTTAATTTTGAACGTTGCTCGTTTTCTCTGTCTCCGTTTCTCGAATAATTTTTTTTCAAAAAATAATCTTTTTTTTCAAAAGTTTACAAACTTCACAACGAAGCACTAGGATGTTTCGTGGAAATTCTCCGTTGAAGTAATGGGGTTCCATGAGCGAGTATCTTTCATATAATTTCCCCTGTTTTTTGTGGAACGGTCTGGTCCTTGGTTACATTCAAAAGTTAAAATACAAATCTTGTTCCCTGATACAGGGGACAAGATTTGTATTTCCTAATTTCTCCTAATTCCTCATCTGCTTCAATAGTTTTTCAAGCTTGGTTGGTATTACGAAACCATGTCAAATGAGAAAATAATGAAGGCTTTCAACTAAATATGTTAACAACGGCAAAATCAACCCTATTTTTATGTACTTGCACCGTGACAGGATAGTTTTCAGAAATCATAAGCCATTTATTAGAGTACTTGGCGAAATTCACGGTTCACGATTGATATAATTTATTCTATTTGGTTGACGTTTCTCATAGATGCAACGATTTAATTTCAGTGAGACTAATACATCTAATAACAATTTACATATGCGTGCCCTGCGAGTGGAATCTAACAAGCCATACGTTATCCAATCACACAAATTTAAATTGCAACAATGAGTTGCATGCGATAATGCATGTGTTCTGTTATATTGAGTGCACTTACGATACGATGTCATTATGTATATCCTAGTGATTTTCGATGGCAAAACTCCATTGCAATAAAGCGCGTACTAACAAGCTTCTCAGAACTACATTCTAAGTGATTTAAATGACTCTAGGGACATAATGATCATACATAATTTTTAAAGCTTTTGTTACGGCTGCTTCTGTATAATTTTCCTCAAGGTTTTCATTAGAAGTCTTACAGTCGATTCATTAGTAAAGAGACGGATTACCTCTGAAAGGTACGGTTTTGTCTAATTCATGAAATAGTCGAGCATAATGCGTAGTGAACTATTTAACGTAGCATCAAAGGCTGCGTGAATTTAGAACTAGTTTGAAGATCTTTTCATGATAATTTTCTCAATTGTCCGCTTTCACAACAGAACACATGCCAAAAACGTTCACGGTTCTTATAATTAAGTGTATTTCGCATTATTTGGGTTAATGTCTTGTTACACAAATATTTTGTTAAACAAATTTAATGTTTATTAGAATTTTATGCAAATGAGAAAGCTAAGCTTGATTTTATTCTAAATTTTAGTAACGCACTCTCGATCTACATTATTTATTAGGTAGATCTATTTTAGCACAATTTCACAATAACATTACTCTTTTAATGGTTTTACTGAATGTTTAAATTCTCTACAGGATCGTTCACCATTTAAGTGTTCATACAATTTTTGACATTAAATCTCTCCAAAAATAATCATTGTTTTATTTTTTATCAGTTCCATTATGCTACTAAGGAAATCATGTCACTTAGGTCAGTAAAAACGCAGAAAATATTTGCACCCGCGAGGATCATCGTTATAAGCCTCAGATTGTCGAGAATACCACCAAATTTCAAAAACATAGCTTTAGCAAGCCCAAAAAAGCCCACAAAATGGCTATCCATGTGAAGCACGTCGCCACTTTATCGTAATGTCTAGGGTAAGAATATAGCCTAAATTTCGAGAACAATTTTCCAATGAAGAATTTTTGTGTTTCAATTCAGATTTCCCAAAATTTTGAATTTAAAGTCAAGAATTGAAGAAAAAAGAAAGTAGAAAATTCAACTTTAGGTTATATTTAGGTATTTTTGCCAATTTTTATGCAATGAATAATTATAATAAGTATGATTTCCATTGTTATATAACATCGAGATGAAAGTGTAATAGAAATGAAGTAATGAATCTTGTGGCATGACTTAACATTTTCGATGCCCTCCGCGCCTCATTTTCGTGGGATTGGGAATTTTTTTTTATCAACCAGCGGGAATGAACTGATGCAATTTGAACTTAAATGAGTTATTATCCAATCATCATTTAAATAAGCAATCAGTGCACTGTAATAGGAGGTCACTAACACTAACTAAGTGTACTTAGTCTTTATTAACAATCAGCTTTTGACGTCAACTGTCAATTGTGCAAATTACAAATTAATGTCTCCAGTTGGGTGGGTTCGCCGACCTTATATGTTTAATTAATTACGATTAAGAATGTAAATAAGAAAGGTGTGTTTCGTGATAAATGACTCGGGCTGGATAATAAGTATTTAAGAGACATGAGACACTGTTAATCTCCAGGTAAAAAGGATGATAAATAAGTCCATTGTACAATCCACTTTAATATACCACCGTATGATTCACGTTTTTGACAAAGCTTGATTATTCCTCAGGTTCTGCTGGTACACCCTACTGGATTCATTATTAACAACCAACACTCGCTTCTTTACGATAAACATTAATAACATACATGCAGACAAGTGCCAACTAGAATGCATAACTGAAATAAGTTGCAGCAGCATACATAAAGTTCAGATTTTTTATAACTCCTCCTTGCATCTTCATCATGATCACCAATTTTCACGAAAATTACATCCTAGATTCCTACTATCATACTACTTTTAAGCTGCTCAATTTCTTATAGTTTAAGAAGGCTGCATTTGCTACTACACACTTTATTTAAAATATTATTGATAGTAAGGCACATTCTTCGTCCAAAAATTGCGCTTCGATAACATCCCAATTTAACACTTGAACGCATCTCGTCGATAACTAATTTTTCGAAACAAAACTTCTCCTACATAAGCAATATGCGTGAGGACTATGAAAGTTCACCAAGCGTTAAAGAATAAAATCGAAAAGGATTTTTGCATGATTATGGTCCAGACTCGGATTATAATGGATTGCGTCCAGTGCAAAGGAATGCAGTCGTGGGGCTGGCGTGAGTATCGGCCGCGATACGTACACAAAAGGGCCACTGGCCCGGAAGCAACTTTGATCTCGAAACGAAATTGCAATTTTCAAACGGTCACCGCAACGCATCTACCCGAATATTATATTGAAAGGCATTATGGGATATTTAATTCCGAAACCTCTATTTCGCCCGGACCTTTGCTAAATAGAAAAACCATGCACGACCACACAAGTGAAAAAATTCAGTAAAATTCCGGAAGAATTCGAAGAGGTCCCTTACGAATTTCATCTCCAACTAGTCAATAAGGTATCGAATTGTAATATCCAAGCTGTAAATGGATGCGAGACAATTCAAAAGAGTATTTTACATCGAAAGTTAGCATTGGGAAAATTTTCCCCAAGACCTCCCCCTTTCAGAGTACGACGTTCCAAAATCGCAAGACTGGACAGTTTTTCAATTTTTCTTTACCAGAAAAGTGTTAAGTTGGTTAATGTGCTATTAGGAGGGTGAAAAATGCAAACTTATCAACGTTTTATTCACTTATAACTGGAGCCATCTATTCTAATACGAGGGTTAATCAGACATGAACCGGAATTTGTATCATGTCGCAATGAGGGCGTCGGGAGTGTGCGTTCTTCGACATGTTAGGTGGCATCCTGCGCTTACGCGAATTTCGTTCTCGCCTTTCGTCAGTTGTAAATGCAATGAGTAAGCAAGAGGTTCATCCGCACGTTACGCAGCGCATTGTTATTTCCTGACGTTGAAGGTGTACAGCTCGTCGAGATTCTTCGTAGACTAAAAGCATATCTTGGGCATGTTTGAAGAAAACTTAAGTGTGTGAATAACACAAACAATTTTTGGAAGGACAAACTCAACTTGAAAATGAGCCCCATACCGGTCGTCCTCCGACCAGTGCGACTGGGGACAACATTAATGTTGTTCAACGTTTTTTGAGCGTTGACCGCCGTTTATCTGTTGGTGAAATTGCAGCTCAGATATAGATAAGCTTTGGGAGTGCTCAATCCATCAATCCATTAAAAAAACCATAAAAAAGTAACAATTTTGAATAGAGAATTTTCAAAACGTGATGGAATTTAAAAAAATATTCAGGTTATTAAAAAAGCCGAAAAAAGTCTAAATTTGGAGGAAAAACTCCAATTTTGAAATCATAATAGAAAAAACTTAAAACTTGGAAAAAAAGTCAAAATTTTGAAAACTGTTTTAATTTTTTTTTAAAAGTGGTAATTACGAAAAAGATCGAAAGTCGATATTTTAAAAAAGCATCAAAATTTTGAGAACAAAAGTTAAAACTTGGAAAAAAGTCAAAATTTTCAAAACTGGTTTAAATTTTCAAATAAAGTGATAATTACGAAAAAGATTAAAAGTCAATATTTTGGGAAAATATTAAAAATCTCAGAAAAAAAAGTTAAAATTTAGAGAAAAAGTCAAAATTTTGAAAACTGCTTTAAATTTTCAAAAAAAGTGACAATTACGAAAAAGATCCAAAGTCGATATTTTGAGAAAATATTAAAAATCTCAGAAAAAAAAGTTAAAATTTAGAGAAAGAGTCAAAATTTTGAAAACTGTTTTAAATTTTCAAAAAAAAGTGGTAATTACGAAAAAGATCGAGAGTCGATATCTTAAGAAAGCATCAAAATTCGCAGAAAAAAATTTAAAACTTGGAAAAAAGTCAAAAGTTTGAAAAGTGGTTTAAATTTTCAAGAAAGTGATAATTACGAAAAAGATCGAAAGTCCATATTTTAAGAAAAAATCATAACTCTCAAAAAAAAAATTAAATCTTGGAGAAAAAGTCAAAGTTTTCAAATCTGATTTAAATTTTCAAAAAAAAGTGATAATTAGAAAAAAGATTGACAGTTGATATTTTAAAAAAAGCATGTCATCTCAGAAAAAAAAGTTAAAATTTGGAAAAAAAGTCAAAATTTTGAAAACTGCTTTAAATTTTCAAAAAAAGTGACAATTACGAAAAAGATCGACAGTCGATATTTTAAAAAAAGCATCTCATCTCAAAAAAAAAAGTTAAAACTTGGAAAAAAGTCAAAATTTTGAAAACTGGTTTAAATTTTCAAAAAAAGTGACAATTATGAAAAAGATCGAAAGTGCATATTTTAAGAAAATATTAAAATTGTCAGAAAAAAAAGTTGAAACTTGAACAAAGTCAAAATTTTGAAAACTGTTCTAAATTATCAAAAAAAAGTGATAAGAAAAAGATCGAAAGTTGGCATTCAAAGAAAGTATAAAAAATCTCAGAAAAGTCGAAATTTTCTAGAAAAAATTAGCCAAGAAGAAGAAATGAAAAAAAAACGAAATTTTTAAACAAAATCCAAGTTTCGAAAAAAAAAAACATAAACAAAATTCTGAAGAGTCAAAATTTAGATTCAAAAGTTTAAAAAAGTAAACCTTTTCACAAAAAGTAAATATTTCTAATGAGGTTGAAGTTTAAAAAAAGAAATAATTTTTCAAAAAAGTCAAAATATTCAAAAAAAGTAAAAGAAAAAGTTTTTTTTTCAGTATCTCTGAAGATGATAGCTTGGGTATCGACATGCGTTAGAGCAACCTCTAATGTGTTTTATAATCTTTCTTGGTTTCAGGGGACAAGATTTGTATTTCAATATTTTAGGAAAAAGTTATATTTTTAAAAAATGGTTAAACTTTTCAAAAAAAATGCGGAAATAATGAAAAAAGCTCGAAATTTTCAAAAGCGAAATTTTTACTATAATTTTAAAAGTTTTAGAATAAGTGAATTTTCCCTGAATGGTAAAAATTTCGAAAAAAATACGAAATTCTGGACGAAAGTCAAATTTTTCAAAAAGAGGTGAAAATCCAAAAAATGTTAAAATTTTTAAAGATTTCAAGTTTTAAAGAAGTCAAAATATTCTACTATTTATTTTTTATAAAGAAGAAAATTCCAAAATTCAGATTCAAAATTTTAAAAAAGGACAAATTTTTACAAAAAGCAAATTTTTTTAATTATGTTGAAGCCTCAAAAAGAAATAATTCTTCTTCGAAAGTCGAGAGTTAACTATAAAATAAAAAAAATCAGAATAAGCGAATTTTCCCCAAAAAGTAAAAATTTCAAGGAAATACGAAATTCTGAACTAAAAGTTAAATTTTTCAAAAAGATGTGAAAATCCAAAAAGTGTTAACATTTTGAAAGATTTGAAGTTTTAAAGAAGTCAAAATATTCAAGTACCCATTTTTTATAAAAAACAAAGGCTCAAAATTCAAAAGTTTTAAAAAGTAGAGATTTTTATAAAAACCAAATACTATTAATTAGGTTGAAGTTTCAAAAAGGCAAAAATTCAAAAACAGTAAAAAAAAAGTTATATTTTTGAAAAATGGTCAAACTTTTCAATAAATGCGAAAATTATGAAAAAAGATCGAAATTTTCAAAGTCGAGAGTTAGCTATAAAATAAAAAGTTTCAGAATAAGCCCATTTTGACCAAAAAGTAAAAATTTCGAGGAAAAGACGAAATTTTGAACGAAAGTCAAATTTTTCCGAGATGAAAATCCAAAAAAGTGTTAAAGTTTTGAAAGATTTAAAGTTTTAAAGAAGTCAAAATATTCAAGTAACCATTTTTTATAAAAAACAAAGTCTCAAAGTTCAAAAGTTTTAAAAAGTAGAGATTTTTACAAAAACCAAATACTATTAATTAGGTTGAAGTTTCAAAAAAGTCAAAAATTTAAAAAAAGTAAAAAAAAAGTTATATTTTTGAAAAATGGTCAAACTTTTCAAAAAATGCGAAAGTTATGAAAAAAGATCGAAATTTTCAAAGTCGAGAGTTAGCTATAAAATAAAAAGTTTCAGAATAAGCCCATTTTGACCAAAAAGTAAAAATTTCGAAGAAAAAACGAAATTCTGAACGAGTCAAATTTTTCCGAGGTGAAAATTCAAAAAAGTGTTAAAGTTTTGAAAGATTTAAAGTTTTAAAGAAGTAAAAATATTCAAGTAACGATTTTTAAAAACAAGAAATTCTGAAAAGTAAAATTCAGATTCAAAAGTTTAAAAAAGTAAAAGTAAATACTTTTAATTATGTTGAAATTTCAAAAAAGAAATAATTTTTCGAAAAAGTCAAAATATTCCAAAAAAGTAAAAGAAGCTGTTAAATTTTTGAAAAATGGTCAAAGTTTTTAAAAAAAGTGCAAAATTATGAAAAAAGCTCGAAAATTTCAAAGTCGAGATTTTGCTATAAAATGAAAAGTTTCAGAATAAGCGAAGTATCCCCAAAAAGTAAAAATTTCGAGGAAAAGACGAAATTCTGAATAAAAGTTGAATTTTTCAAAAAGAGGCGAAAATCCAAAAAGGTAAAATTTTGAAAGATTTAAAGACTTAAAGAAGTCAAACTATTCGAGTAACCATTTTTTATAAAGAAAAAATTCTGAAAAGTCCAAATTCAGATTCAAAAGTTTACAAGAGTAAACATTTTTACAAAAACTAAATACTTTTTATTATGTTGCAGTTTCAAAAAAATTAATTTTTTGAAAAGGTTAAAATATCCAAAAAAGTAAATGAAAATATTATATTTTTGAAAAATGGTCAAAGTTTTTAAAAAAAGTGGAAATTATGAAAATAGCTCGAAATTTTCAAAGTCGAGATTTTGCTATAAAAATGAAACGTTTCAGAATAAGCACATTATCCCCAAAAAGTAAAAATTTTTATGAAACGACGAAATTCTGAACAACCGTCGAATTTTTCAAAATGAGGTTAAAATCCAAAAAGTGTTAAAATTTTGAAAGATTTGAAGTTTCAACGAAGTCAAAATAATCAAGTTACCATTTCATATTAGGAGGAAATTTTCAAAAAAAAAGGTTTCTTTGGAAAATCGACTATTTTGAGTGGAGATTTCAAGAACAACAACATTCTGAAAAAAAGCTAGACATTTTTAGGTAGCTATCTTGATATATTCAAATTTTCAGAATATTCGGAATTCATAAAATTTCAACAATTTAAGGAAAAAACCGAATCCTGAGAAAAGTCAATTTAATTTGAAAAAATCAAATGTTTGCAACAAAAAACAAATTTTGGGTCAAATTGTTTAGAAAATTAAAAGTTCCGAAACAATATAGAAATAAAAATTTTTCATAAAATCTGAAATTTCAAAAATATCGTTTTTTATCAATTTAAATTTACAAAATTTTACGAAAAAGTAAAAAAAAAATGGGTTAAGTGTATTTGAAACAGCCAATGATTTTAAAACGAGCCAAAATTTTGCAAAAAAGTCGAAATTTGAGTAAAAAGAAAGTTTTGAAAAATTGGAAACAGAAATTTTCAAAAAGAGCCAAAGCCTTCAATAAAATCTAAATATTTGGGACGAAATTTAAAAAACTAAATTTTTAAAAAATATTTAAAATTAAATGGTCAAAATTTCAAATAAGTTGAATTCCACAAAAGGTCAATATTTTGAAAAATTCGAAATTTTCAAGAGATGAAAATTTTTAAAAGAATGGAACATTTGAATAAAAGTCGCATTTTTCAATAAGGTCAAAACTTCGAAAGAGTCAATACTTTCAGAAATGTAAACATTTTCAAAACACTCAAATTTTCAAAAAAATTTGACTTTTTCAAATAAATTCACAATTTTTAAACAAGATGGAAATTTTTAAAAAAGTCGATTATTTTACTGAAGAGTATAATGTTGCGAAAAGACCGAAATATAAGTAAAGTGAAAATTTAAAAAAATTGGAAACTGAAATTTTAAAAAGAGCCAAAACTTTTAATAAAATCAAAAGTTTTAGGACGAAATTGTTAGAACATAAATTTGCATTAAACATTAAAAATGAAAGGGTAAACATTTCAAATAAGTTGAATTCCTTACAAGGTCAATATTTTGATAAATTCGAAATTTTCAAGACGTGAAAATTTTCAAGACGTGAAAATTTTCAAAAGAACGGAACATTTTTAGAAAAGTCGCATTTTTCACTAAAGTCAAATCTTCAAATAAGTTAATACTTCCAAAAATGTCAACATGTTCACAACAATCTCAAATTTTTAAACAAATTTGAATTTTGCAAATAAATTCAAAACTTTCAAAAAAGATGATAGCTTGGCTATCGAAACGCATTAGAGCAACCTTTGTTGTGGTTTTTAATCTTTCTTGATTTCAGGAGACAAGATTTGTTATTTCAATTTTTGAAGATAATCAAGGACCACCAAAAAAAAGGTGGAAATTAAAAAAAGTCTATTATTTTACTAAAAAGTAAAAATTTTGAAAAATTTCAATTTTCAGATCATCTAAATCAACTAAAATTTTTATAGTTGAAATTTTTGAAAAGTAGAAATTTCAAAAATTAAAAATTTAAAAAAAATGTGTTAGTTTTTAAGATATGAATCAGAAAGGTCAAAAATGTGGAAGAGAAGCGAAATTTTCAAAAAAGTCAAAATTTTCAAATGTCCACCTTTTAAAAAGTAGGAATTAAAAAAACAGAATTTTTCCAAGAAAGTCAATATTTACAACAATATAAAAATTTCGAGAGAAAGTCGAAAATTTCAAAGTTCCAAAAATAGCAACGTTTTGGAAAAATTTGACATTTTCAACCCTTACTGTGTGGAATTCTCCAATGTTAAAATAATATTGAAAAAAGTTGAAACTTTGATATGGTTAAAAATTTCGGATGAAGGAAAAATTTCAAAAAGTCGAAATTCTAAAAAGAAATAATGACAAGTTTGAAAGAGGTGGAATTTTTAAAAGGTATAATTTGAGATCTTGAAAAAAAGTAGAAACTAAAAATATAAAAATTTTTAGAAAAAGGTAAAAAGTAGGGATTTTGAAAAAGGACCAAAGTATTTAAAAGTCGAAATTCGTAAAAAAATTCGAAATATTCAGGAAGTGGTTGAGATTTTTAAAAATAAATTACCACTTTAGGAAAAATCGAAATTTTGGAAGAGTCAATTTCAATAAAAGTTCCAATTTTGAAGTCAATATTTTAAAAAAATATATCAGACTTTAAAAAATGTCTAAATTAAAAAAATCGAAATTATCAAAAAATTTGTTTGTTTGTTGTTTTGGGAGAAATTTTCAAAAAAGTCGCATTTCTCAACAAAATAGACAGTCTTGGAGGTGGAACCCTTACAATCTTACTCTTATGTTCATCCGCCCGTTCATCCGTCCGTCCGTTCGTTCGTCCTTTGTTTGTCTGTTACAAAGAAGTAGATGGATATTTTCAGGGTTAGCACAAGTTTATTAAATTGCACCCAACACAGTAATTACGATCTGGGGCGAACCCATAAGGTATTTTGGTCATCTTCGAATTGCCAATAAATGTTTTTTACCTGAGACATTATCAATACAGTTAGCAGTTTCATAAATATTGCCATTGATTGTAGAAAAATCTCTGTATTTGAAAACAAAGATTTTTTATATTTCTCATTAAATAACACAAGAAAATTTGGTTAAAATTTCAAGTTCATGCATAAGCAAAAATGATTTAATTTGGCTTATTGACGGTTCGCTGTAGTAATTGTTATCGAACCCCAGTTGTGTGAGCCTGGCCGATTATTTCTCAAACTTTTCACAAAATGGAAGCATAGAAATATTGTTGTGGGTAAAATTCATAAAGTATTACTTTGATATCTTAAATCGGTTCTGTTCCAATTGTTCCTGTGGTTTTTGGATTGTGAACTTCAAGTTTCGGTTATTTTGGCTGCCGAAGTGCAAAAAATAAAAATGCAAGAGAACCTCTTGCGAGTGCAAGATTGGGAATGAATCAGAGATACAGTCCAAACACAATAGTGACCACGGCACATCACCGGCTAAGTACTAAATTAATATCAAGCCCACAGTGCGGCGATACAATCTCGAGCTAATGTCCTCACACAATGAGGTTGAAAATAGAATAAAAAGCGATCGATTTGAATTGAAGCAAGACTATTTAGTACACCTACGGGGACCCATGGCCGGTCTTCAGCGCACCTGATGGTCGTTCGACCCCTGTAGCACTGCTACAACCTCGTGGGTGTCTATTGTTTTAACCGTTTCGCTTTAATCTTATTGTTGAAATAAAATCAATTGTAAAGGAATTTCGGCTCTCGGAATCCCCACCCGCATCATCTTATCAAGATGAATTAAATCATACCGCCACGGGGCCGTATCAACTCCACCTAACCCCACACATCATCCCAGCGAGATATACGGCGGTTTGGCCCCAAGGAACCACCGCCGTTGCCATAAAATCCATACTGCAACATCATCAATTTAACTAAAAACCGAAACGGATTTCCCATCCTTGAATCTATTCCCAATTTGCGACGTTTTTTGAAGTGAAAACTTTTTTAGGCGCTTTGGTATGCTATGGTGTGGTTTCCGAGACCATGACGCTACTCCTTTAATTTTGAGAAAAACTTGAAATTTTGAGAAAATTTTCCACTGTAAGTAGAGATTTCCAGGAACATAAAATATCACATTTTGAAGATCAAGTCAAAATTTCAAGATTAACACAAATTTTAAGAAACATGAAATTTTCGGAAATTTAAATTAAAAAAAAATCAGAAAAAACCGAATATTAGACAAATAGACTTCGAAAAATATACTGATTTTAAAAAAAAATGTCAAAAAAGTTCGAAATTTCGGGAAGAAATTTCAAAATTTCTAAGAGACATTCCAATTTAGGAGTAATTTTACGAATAAAGTCCAATTTTGAAAGTAGGGAAATTCGAGAAAGAAACTCAATTTTGGGAAAGGTTTTTTTAGAAAACCAAACTAAGAATAAAAACCCAACTTTTCGGAAGAACTTCAAAAATGCTAAAAATTCTACAAATGCCAAAATATTTCCAAAGATAGAATGTTTTGAAAGAAATTGCCAACATTCCAAAATTGTTTTTTTCGAAATGTTTACTTTATCCAAAAATAATGTTCTTAGAATTTTTAACATTTATAATTTTTGATAACATGTCGATCTAATTTAGACAAAACAGATGAATTTCGGGAAAACCGGAATTTCCAGGAAAAGAAAATTTCGGGGAAAAAGTCGACAGTTCCAAAAATTAAAACATCACATTTTGAAATAAATGTCCAAATTTTGAAAATAAGGCGAAATATGGAGTTTTAATTTTTGGAGTCAAATTTAAAAACGTCGAAATTAAATAAAGACAAATAGTAAGTAAAGTGGCAGAGTTTTGTCAGAAGAGTTCAAAAAGTAGAATTTTTAGAATAAAGTCGAAATTTCGAAAGAGATGAGTTAAAACTAGGAGCAGAAAATTTCTATAAAAGTTATGTATAGAATTTTGGGACAAAAATAACAATATCGGAAAAACGGTAAACTTTCAGAAACAAATCAAAATTTCTGACAAATCAAATTCTAAAAGATCAAATCATCAGAAAAACATGGTGTTAATAAAAATAACGAAATTTTGAAAAAAAAGCGATATCTGGAAAAAACAGATGAAATTTCTAGAAAAACTACCAATTGAAGCATTTTGCTTCATTTCGATATTTTCTGAAACGAGTCAAATTTAAGGAATAAGATACAATGTTGAAAATAATCGTTTTTATAAAAAAACGATTCTCGAAACATTCAAATTTTTAAGAAAAAGACGAATTTCGGGGAAAAATATTTAGATTTCCGGGAACATACAGGATTTGATTTTAGGATAAATTTCAAATTTTCCTAAAAGATGGATTTTGAGAAAAATATCAAAGTTTCGGTTTTTTAAAATTCGTTTGTCCTTTGGAAATTTTGATTCTTTCTCTTCTTGAAAAACAAAAACGAATTTAAGAAACAAAAATTCGAAATATTCAGAAAAACACCGACATTTTAAGAAAAAGTTTGAAATTTAGTAAAAAATTGGAAATTTTTCATAGAGAGTCAAAGTTTATCGAAATTTTGGAAAAAGAACGAATTTTGAGAAAAATAAAATTTCATGAGTTTTTTCTTAACTGCTTCACTGTAGAAGCAGATAGACGCCTCGATCTGCCCCATCCTAAGTTAGAAAATGTCCCATATTGAGATAAACGTCGAAATTTTGAGAAACAAGTTAAAATGTTCAGAAAAGTGTATTTCAGTTATCAACAATTTCAGGGAAAATTTTCTCTAAATTTTTGTCTGCTTACAAAACTTACAAAGTTTCTAAAAAAATCATTATTAAAATTGCCAGATGAATATTTTTAGTTTTTTATCAAAAGATCGATCAGATTTTAAAGAAAAAGGGAACATTTTCTCTGAGTTTTTCTCTTCTTACAAAACTTACAAAATTTCTAAAAAAATCATTATCAAAATTTCCAGATGAATAGTTTTAGTTTTTTATCAAATGATCGATCAGATTTTGAAGAAAAAGGGAAAATTTTCTCTGAGTTTTTCTCTTCTTACAAAACTTACAAAATTTCTAAAAAATCATTATTAAAATTTCCAGATGAATATTTTTAGTTTTTTATCAAAAGATCGATCAGATTTTAAAGAAAAAGGGAAAATTTTCTCTGAGTTTTTCTCTTCTTACAAAACTTACAAAATTTTTAAAAAAATCATTATTAAAATTTCCAGATGAATATTTTTAGTTTTTTATCAAAAGATCGATCAGATTTTAAAGAAAAAGGGAAAATTTTCTCTGAGTTTTTCTCTTCTTACAAAACTTACAAAATTTCTAAAAAAATCATTATCAAAATTTCCAGATGAATATTTTTAGTTTTTTATCAAAAGATCGATCAGATTTTGAAGAAAGAGGGAAAATTTTCTCTAATTTTTTCTCTTCTTACAAAACTTACAAAATTTAAAAAAAAATCATTATCAAAATTTCCAGATGAATATTTTTAGTTTTTTATCAAAAGATCGACCAGATTTTGAAGAAAAAGGAAAAATTTTCTCTGAGTTTTTCTCTTCTTACAAAACTTACAAAATTTCCAAAAAAATCATTATCAAAATTTCCAGATGAGTATTTTTAGTTTTTTATCAAAAGATCGATCAGATTTTTAAGAAAAAGGGAAAATTTTCTCCGAGTTTTTCTCTTCTTACAAAATTTACAAAATTTCTAAAAAAAAATCATTGTCAAAATTTCCAGATGAATATTTTTAGTTTTTTATCAAAATATCAATCAAGTTTTGAGAAGCAAGGTAAATCTTGATAAACAAGCCGAAATTTACAGAAAAGCAAAATTTAAAGAAATTGTTGGAAAATAAAACGATGAATTTTGAGATAAAAATTTGAAATTTTGAGAAAGCCGGATTTTGATGAAAGAAATCGAATTTCAGGAATAAGTCAGAAATTTTAAAAGAAATTTGTGAAAAAAGACGAATTTTGAGAAATAGATCAAAATTTCGAGAAAATGTCGATATCTCAAAGTAGGACAAATTTTAGAAAAGGTCCCTAAGTTAAATAAAAAAAAAATCTTGATATAGAACCCGAAATTTACAGAAAATGAAAATTTAAAGAAAATTCGAAGTTTCTTAAATGAAATGATGAGTTTTAAGATAACAGTTTGAAATTTTAAGAAAGTCGGATTCTGATGAAGGAAATTGGATTTCAGAAATAAGTCAGAAATTTCAAAAAATTTGTAAAAAAAAAGACGTATTTTGAGAAAAAGGTCGAAATTTAGAGAAAATGTTGGTATCTCAAAGAAGGACGAATTTCGACGAATTTTAGTTGAATAAACATTTTCTTTAAGTTGTATGAGCCAGGGGGGGGCAAGCGTCCTACCCTGCCCTAATCTAGCTACGCCTATGTTAACCGGAAATTCCGAAAAGTCTACAAATTCGTCGCTGATTCTAAAAATTGGATTCTTTACAAGAAAATTAAATTCTAGAATTTGCAATCATTTTTTTCTAGAATTCTACGCTTTTACTTTTAGAATATTACCCAACTTGAATCTCGGAATTAGATTTTCAAAATTTTGAAACTTCAAATTTTAATTCCGAATTTTTTCATTTTTTTTACAAATTTTTTACTTTTGTAATAAATTTTTGACTTTTGAATGGAAATTTTAGCTTTTTCTCGAAATTTTGCTATTGATACCGAAATTTTAATTTTCTTTTAAATAATTTAAAGTTAGGATACGAAAAAAAAAGATTTTTTCTAGAATTTTTTACGTTTTACATCAAAATTGCCACATTTGTTTACGAATTTCGAGCTTTTGATCAAAATATTTACTTTACTCTTAAAATTTAAATTTAAATTCCAATATTATGAATTTTAACGATTAATTAGTAGCAGAAACATCAGGGGGATTCTGGGACAGGTGACGTCACAACAACTTTGGAAGTTTTACTTGTCTAACATTTGATTTCAGTTGGACAGCTTCTTGTCTAGTAGTTGGTTTCAGTTCTACAGCTATTTGTCTAACAGTTAATTTCAGTTGGACAGCTACTTGTCTAACAGTTGATTAGTTGTTAACAACTGTTAGACAAGCAGCTGTCCAACTGAAACCAACTGTTAGACAAGCAGCTGTCCACCTGAAACCAACTGTCAGACAAGTAGCCGTACAACTGAAACCAACTGCTAGAGAAGTAACTGTCCAACTGAAGACAACTGTTAGACAAGTAAAACCAACTTCCGAAAGCTGCTGTGACGTCACCTGTACTAGAATTTCCCTGATATATCTACTATTAGTATTTTTTAATTTGGAATTTTAATTCGCAATCTCGAGTAAAAATCGAAATTAAAAAACAGGGTCTAAAAGTTGATACTTTAAAAATGAAAGACAAAATTTTGATTTTACTTGGTTTCGAAAAAATTTTCAATTTTGGAGTCAAAAGTGTTTATTCATATTTAAACTTAAGCTTGCATTTTCAGTTCTTTTAAGCTTAAAGTAAAATTTTGATAAAAAAAAGACTCAAATTTGAGTGAATGTGTAAATCTAAGGAAAAATAAAAATAGAAGAAATTTATTGAAAAAGTCTAATTTTTAATTTTGAAGTCGAAATAAAAATATAACAAATGTAAATGGAAATTTTAGGACTCATGTTCTCGAATCGAAATTTTTACTTTTTTCTTATTTGATGGAACGGATTGGTCCTTGGTTACCTTCAAAAACTGAAATACAAATCTTGTGTCCTGAAATCAAGAAAGATTAAAAAACACAACAAAGGTTGCTCTAACACGTTTCGAGAGAGAAAGAGAGAGGGAGAGAGAGAGAGAGAAGAGAGAGAGAGAGAGAGAGAGAGAGAGAGAGAGAGAGAAGAGAGAGAGAGAGAGAGAGAGAGAGAGAGAGAAGAGAGAGAGAGAGAGAGAGAGAGAGAGAGAGAGAGAGAGAGAGAGAGAGAGAGAGAGAGAGAGAGAGAGAGGGAGAGGAAGAGGGAGAGGGAGAGGGAGAGAGAGATGGAGATTTTTTTATTTAAATTTGAAGAAAAAAAGTTTAAATCTTTAAAACATTTTTTTCTCGAAGTTTCGCTGCGAATATTTGTAGTGAAATATTTGATTTTTTTATTCACATTTCGATCTAATATTTGGAAAATTATTTATAATAGAATTATGAGAAAAATATTTAAAAATCTCTGCATTTTTACTTCTTCATTTAAATTTTGAGTAGGCTCAAGATTCCGGATCAAAAAAATACTTTTCTCGAAATTTTAACTTGTTGTAGTAAAATTTCCATCCAATTTTGAAAATACTAGGGACATTGGAAGGAAGGGTAACGTTTCAAAGTATAAACGTATTTTGAGAAAAAAATTAAGGAATTATATTTAAAATTTTTGACTAGTCTTGAGGTTTTTAGACTAAGAAAAATATTTTTCTTGACATTTTTGATTTCCTGCATTAAAAATTTGACTGAATTGTGAGAAACTAATGTTCGGGGAAGGGTTGAAATTTCCAACAAAAAAAAACGTTTCATGAAAGCAATGGTTTGAAACATTTTTGAAAAAGTCTAAATTTTGAGGAAAAACAAACTTAATTTTTGACAAACGATTTTTCAAAATTAATCCCAAAATTTCGAGCCCTGAAAATTCTCCTCTTTTAAAATTTGACCTTTTTTCAAGATTTTAGCTTTTTTGAAAGATTTCGTTTTTTTTAAGAAATCGACTCTTTCAAAGTACCTATTTTCAAAATTCGACTTTTTCCTAATTTCGAATTTTTTGAAAACTTGGCACTTTCTTTAGAAAATTTGGCACCTTTTTGAAAAATTCAGCTTTTCTTCGAAAATTTTAACTTTTTTGGAAAATTGGTGATTTTGTTGAAAACTTCGTTTTCCATGACAATTTTAGCTTCCTTCAAAATTTCGGCTATTTTGAAATTTCTATCTATTCAAAATTTCGATTTTCTTGAAGTTTTGTTTTTTTTGAAAATTTCGACGTTCGTTAAAAATCTCGACTTCGTTGAAAAATTATGAATTTATTTTAAAAATTTAAGACATTTCAAAATTTCGATTTTTTAAAAATATTGTTTTTTTTTCAAAACGGGGAGGTTAGAAATGTTGAATCTTTGAAAATCTGTATATTTTTTGAAAATTTAACTCTTTTTTGATATTTCGACCTTTTGAACGTTTAGTTTTTTGAAAATGTAGCTTTAAAAAATTCTTCATATAAGAATTTGGACCTTTATTGAAAATCTAAACATTTTTAAATCCTCGACTTTTTTGAAAATTTCCCCATTTTCTAAAAATTACGACCTTTTCATAATTTCGACTTTCATTAACAATTTTAACCGTTTAAGTTTTAAATTTCGAAATGTTGGCTATGGACCTTTTCAGAATCTAAAAATTTAAACCTTTTTAAAAATTTCGGTTCCCTTTAAAAATGTCTAGCTTTGACTTTTAAATTTGGAATTTTTTTTGATATGTTTGATTTTTTTTGTAAATCTGAACCTATTTTAGAAATTAAAAATTTGGACTTTAATTCAAAATTTCCCCTTTTTTTAAAATTTGACTTTTTTCAAGATTTTGATTTTTTTTGAGGAACTCGACCTTTTTCAAACTATTTGTTATCAAATTCCACTTTTCCTTAATTTCTAATTTTTCGAAAACTTCAACTTTTTCAAAGTTTGGAAATTTTTAGAAAATTTGGCACTTTTTTGAAAAATTTCGATTTTTACGACAATTTCAACATCTATCAAAATTTCAGCTTTTTTGAAAATTCCATGTATTCAAAATTGGAATTTTCTTGAAATTCTGTTTTTTGAAAGTTTAGGTTTTCGTAAAGAATCTCGACTTTATTGAAAAATTACGAATTTATTTTAAAATTTTTGACTTTCAAATTTTCGATTTTTTTTGAAAATATGGACTTTTTTTCAAAACGACGACTTTCAAAATATGAATGAATATTTGAAAATTTCTATGTTTTTTCGAAATTTCACTCTTTCTTGATATTTTAACTTCGTGAACATTTTGTCCAAATATATTTTTATTTAAATATTGACCAATGTGGAGATTTCGAGGCCAAAAAGAAATGTGTCCTTCGAAATTTTAGCATTTTTTTTTATTCACAACTATTAAGCTTTATTAACGATTAAAAACCAACAGATATTAAAAATTCAACAATGTTTCGATAAATATTTGGTAACACTGGACCAGGTTTCGCATTACTGCATCATCAGCTGTTATGCCAGCAATTTGGAATGCAAAAACTGACCCAGTGTTAGCAAATATTTATCGAAACATTGTGGAATTTTTAATATCTGTTGGTTTCTAATTGTTAATAAAATTTAATAGATATGAAGACCTCCACGAAGTAAGGGTTGGAAATAACAAGAAAACAGCTTCCGGTTTGTTCTACCGGCAAATTAAATTCACTTTTGGGTAGTTAAAAGGATAAAGTGGAGATATTTACCAAATTTTATGTAAAGATTGTTCTCAAAACTACGTCGGGCAAACTAGACGATCTCTTAAAATCCGACTGAAGGAGCATTTGGCTCATTTGAGATACGGAAGAACTGAGAAGTCAAGTGTGGCTCAGCATACTTTTTAATTAGATTATAGGATAGATAATAATATTAAACTGTTTAGAGTAGTAAATAAGAATTCTCTGTTAAACACTTGTGAAAGCTTAGCCGTCCATAGGGCTGAAGACAACCTTATAAATGGTTGCGCTGGGCCTTTAGGCCACTAGTCTCTGTTAAAAATAGCTAATGTCGATAGATAAGGAATTGTGACACTACTACGTGTATGATTAGTGCGCATGCGCGTTCGGATGCGGCCGATCATGCACGAAGTGAATATCCTTAGTATATAAGGATTAATTTTAGAATTAGGTGTTAGTATATGATAATGCTACCAAAGTTCCTCAGCCTAAAACGAAATGGAGAGACGCCAAGGAAGGAGAGTTAACGAAGGAAACCCTGCTCGTCACCAGCACATCAAGGCAGTTTTCTGGAACTGCAATGGACTCCAAGGCAACAGGAACGAACTCGAAATTTTTCGCAAAGGAAAACGACCTGGACGCACTGATGCTGAACGAAATCAAGATAACGTTCAGATCTAAGGATCCCAAAATCCGAGAATATGTTCTTCAATGCAGAGACAGGCCAACTGGCCCAGGAGGAGGTGCGGCTATCTATGTAAGTAGAAAGCTAACTCATTTTGCTGCAGGCACCTCGGAGTTGGAAAAGCTGGAAGGCATTGGAATAATAATTCAAATGGCGCAGGGACCTCTGACGCTGGTGTCTTGTTACTCCAAAACCAATGCCCTCCCAGAGATAGATTTGGCACGCATCTTCGAAGTAAACAATAACAATGTTATTGTAGCCGGAGACCTTAATGCCAAAAACGTCAAGTGGAGCAGCAGAGCCAACAACAAAAACGGGAGGACACTTCAAAGGTTCACAACACAGAACGGAATCGATGTAATGGCTCCAGAAAAACCAACCCATCATCATCTCGCCACAGGAATACCTGATGTCCTGGACGTTGCACCAATGAAGGATGTTCAATATACGGTTGAGTTAACATCAGTTAGTGAGCTCAGCTCGGAACACAACCCAGTTATGCTTACCATCGGAGATGATCGTGGACCCAAGCCTTCAGAGACCTGCAAGAAAACAAACTGGACACAGTTCAGGGAGTATCTAGCAGCAAACTTGGAAGAGCCTAGAGATCAACACAAAAGATGACATCAACGCAGCGGTGGAAAGGCTGGAAATCACCATAGCAGATTCAATTCTGGCAGTGACCAAAACTTTCCGGCGTATAGAAGGAAGGAAACCACTGCCAAATCACTTGGTGGAGATGATTAGAAGGAAAAATCGTACCAGGAAGAGAGCAAGAGGACCAATCTGCAAGCAGATAAGGCGGAAGTCAACAGGCTCATCCATGAGCTCAGGTATGAGCTCCAAGAGCACAAAATTTCTAAGTTTCGGGAACACCTAAGAAGTTGCAACCTCGAAACTCCATCAGACCTCTAGCGCTCAGCAAAAGCCCTAAGAGGGGATAGGAAACCTATTTAACTGATACACGGAGCTTAAGGAATGGCTTATTCGGATCAGGATAAAGCCATAGCTTTCGCTGAGGCCTTTGAACAACACTGTCACGCCACACTTGAAGAAGTGGACTTAGACTTCGTAAACGAGGTGAAAGAAATGGTTCAGGTTCTTCAGGAGGAAGTGACAGAAGAAGACCACGTCATCCAGCCGACTAACGAGGGGAAAATCCAAAGCTTTCGACGCAAGCTAAACGTTAAAAAGTCTCCAGGTCCAGACGGACTTCCAAACCAAGTTCTGAAGTCCCTTCCAGGCCAAGCTGTCAAATACTTTGGAGCAATAGTCAATTCCATGTTTCAGTACCGTTATTGTTCCACAAGATGGAAGACTGCAAACGTTATCTTTATTCCTTAGCCAGGTAAGGAAATTTCCCCAAAATTACGGGCCAATCAGCCGCAACTAAGGTAAGGTGGCGGAAAGGATTTTATGGAAGCGTCTGCAGAATATCATCAGCGATCGCGACATCATTCCTAAGGAACAATCTGGGTTCCAACCTATGCACTCTACCTCAGACCAACTGCTGAGAGTGGCTGAAACAATCACTCAAAGCATTAACTGGAACCAGCTAGTTGGAGCTACTTTCTTCGATATCTTCAAGGCATTTGACACAGTTTGGCACCAAGGACTAGTCTACAAGATGCACCGGGTTGGAATACCTCTAACAGTGGTTCAAATGGTAAGCGTTCCAGCGCTCATTCAGAGCAAAGATGGGACAGGAACTATCAAACCAGTTTAGGCTACAGTATGGGGTGTATTCTCTGTTCACGGCAGACATCCCGAGAACCAATCCAACAATCGACCACACCTTATTGGCAACTTACGCAGACGACTCAGCTTTGGTGGCGTACTTTTACAGTCCAGAGTTGGTCACCAGACGACTTCAGGAGGCAACAGACAGTCTACTAGATTATTTCGGTCCATGGAGAATCCAAGTCAACGCAGACAAGACCCAAGCAGTCTTTTTCACCCGAAGAAGACTCCAACCATATGGATATGTAAATGTCTAAAGCCAAAATGCTGAAGGGACTGCTACAAGCGATGATTGATAGAAATAGTAACCTGTCCATTGGACTTAAAGTGTTACTATACAAATCAATCATAAGACCAGCGATGACCTACGTATCCATAGCTTGGTCACAGGTGACGGATAATCAGATGAAGAAGTTCCAGGTGTTCCAGAACGTCTTTCTAAGACAAGTCATGGACGCTCCATGGTTTGTGAGAAACAATCAACTCCATAGAGAAGCTGAACTACCTTTGGTAAAAGATTTTCTTAGGGAAATTAATTTCAGAGCGGAAAGGCATCTCAACGAATTAGTTCGACAGGCAGTGGGTTACGATCCAGACATCCCAACCAGGATTAGAAGACCAAGGATGGTCCTTTTGTTTTGTTTGTTTCTTATGTTTCAGGCAAAACAGCTTACAATAGTGCTCCAGCACTATTGTACTGTTCCGACGAAGGGATTAGGGGCCAAGGGCCCGGCCTGAAGAAGTAGGGGTTTTTAGTCGGTACCCGTAGTTTGAGCGGAAGTCCGACACTATCTGGGTCATCTTTAAAGATCTGTTGTGTTTTTTTAATCTTCCTTGATTTCCGGGGACAAGATTTGTATTTCAGTTGAATTTCAAGCATTTTTTTTGTTAAAATTTTAACCTAATTGTGAGAGAAAATTTTGAACTTTCGAGACCAATAAAGGCTTGTTTCGAAAGTTTAACATTTTTATTTTAAATTTTGACCCAATGTGAAAAAATAAAAATTGTTGGAAGAAGAGCTGAAATTTCGAAAGAATCTAATATTTCGATAAAGAATAAAGAATAATTTTATTTTAATATTGACCAATCTTGAGATTTCGAGACCAAGAAATATTGTTCTTGAAGTTTTACCTTTATTTATTAAATATCCATCCAACTGTACAAATATAAAAAATGTTATGAGAAAGGTTGAAATTTCGAAAATTTTAGATGAGAAAACGAATAATTTTATTTAAATTTTCACCAATCTTGAGACTTATAAACCCAAAAAAGTTTATTTTCGAAATTTTAGCTTTCTTTATTAAAATTTCTACGTGACTGTGGAAAAATAAGAAATGTTGGCAGAAAGTTTGAGCTTTCGAAAAAAAAAAAAGACGTATTTCGAGAAAAAATCGAATATTCCACAAACTTCTTCTTTGAATTTTAAGATAGACCCGAAAATATCTAGAAAAATACTTCCGACAAGTCAGAGTTTTAAGATGCAAATAAAAATCAAAGGTTTCTAAAAAAAATCAATTTCTGAGAAAAATTTAGAAAATAAGGAGAATTTAGGAAATGGAAACTTTTCAGAAAAAGAACAAAATTGAAAAAATCGGATTACAAATTGAGAGAAAAAAATTTAATTTTTCAAAATTAAGTCGAAATTTCGAAGAAAGACGAATTTTCGAAATACATGCAGAGGTTTGGGGAAGGAGCAATTTTAAAATAAAAGCAGAAATTATAAAAAATATACAATTTTCTCTTGACTGCGTGAGAGCAAAGGGAGGACCAGTTCCTCATACTTTCCCATCATGGTACTGCCAATGTCAGAAAGGCCGAATTTTAAAATGGAAGTTAAATTTTCGAAAAGGAGATCAATATTGACATTTTGATGGAATAAAATCGACATTTTTAAAGAAAATATTTTTCCTAAATCTTTTGGTTTTTTATTAAAATTTTGATGCATTTAGAGATTTAAAAAAACTGAAATCATGATAAAAATTCACAAATAAAAATTATTCTTACTTTTATTATTTCCAGATAAAAAAGAATTTTGACCTTTTGAGTGAAGTAGATCCAAATTGAAATACAAATCTTATCCTCTGAAACCAAAAAAGATTAAAAAACACAACAAAGATTGCTCCAACGCGTTTCGATATCATCTTCTCAGAGAGATACTTTTTAATCTTTCTTGGTTTCAGGGGATAAGATTTGTATCTAAATTTTTGAAGATAACCATGGACCAGTTCGTTCCACAAAAAAAAAAAATTGGATCTAAATCTTTCAAGAAAATATTTTTCTAGAAATTTTCACTATCTTTAAAAAATATTCTTCAAAAAATTTCCAACTAATTATTCTTTTTAAAATTATGACTTATTTAATAATAAGTGGACTAAATTTCAAAAAAATATGAATTAAAAAACGATATTTTCATAAAATCGTATTTTTATTAAAGTTTTAAGAAAAATAAGTTCAATTTTCGAATGGATTGAAAAGCCTCTTATTTGCACACTTTCTAAGATTCGCCTCAATGTGAAACTCTTTTCGCGGAAAACAATACAAACGGTAAAAATTCTTCATTATTCGAAATTGTCGTTACTTTGATGAACACGCCATTAATGTTCATCCAATAAAAAGTGTTAAATACTGACACTGGCGAAGTTTAAACGCATTACTCTAATAATAGAACAATGGGTAATAAACATAAACATTTAAATTTATAACTTATTACCGAACACAATTAGAAAATTAATCAACGGTTGGCGAAGTTCCCGCCGCTTGAATGCAAGAAAATTAAATAATTACAGCAACGGTTGCTCCTGTAGGCGACCTAACAGTTCTGACATAATTTATGAACTGAGTGAGTTCTATGAACTTGGAGCTGTAGAAATTTTTAAATATTTAATTTATTATCTGACTAGAATTATCGACAGTAAAAACAGAATTGCAAGAGTTTAAATAAAGACTTCTGCTTATAATAAACTTGGTTTCCATTTTTTTTTAACGACGTATTGTTTAGACTCATTCAAAACACGAAATAAATATTTTAGTTTGGCTACAGTTTTGGAAGCAGATGTTTCAATTTCAAGTAAGGTTTAGAGATAAATGTGCGGTGATAATCGTAATTGGAATCCGAGGTACAGCGTTCGATTCCCAAGGGAGCTTACTTTTTCTAATTATTATATTTTTACTTTGACAGGGGTGGCACTACTCTCTGGGTGGCACCAAGCATTTTGTTCTCAAAATTACATCTTGCTCAACCCCATGATGACGAATCAAGCGTTAAATTATAACGGAAAATTGAACACTCGTTCTGCAATCTTCAAACTTAGCAAGCCTTTCCCAGTAGATATTGAAAGTTTTGGGCCAAAACTTGGCCAATAAACTAGGATTTTATTCCTTCTAATAAGGAACGTAATTTTAATGCGGCAACGGCCTCTTGATGAAATTATTGATCAAGATTCCACAAGGCCAGATCTAATAATCTGCAAGTTTCGACTCGTAACTACTTTCCCAATTTTCCTAACTGCCCCATCTCCTTAATACATTTTCCATCGCGCTTCAGCTTCTCGTCCAATAGGAAAGTTTGCTCTTTCTCGCACTCGCTAATATCTTATACTTATAACATTCTTAATAAGTAAAGTTTTTCCACATTTAGCCTCCACTTTAATCTATCCCTCTTGTTTTCTTTGGCATACTTAGGAGCTAAGTTTGTTAAAAGTAATTATGTTAGAGGAGATAACTTTGTTTTTATCAAACTAAATATACTCGAAACTTTTAAATAGGCCCCTGGATGGAGGCGGTAATGTCTGATTATTAATACCGGTCTGATTTTAAGGTTTAAAAGTTGGAAAAATGAGGATTAACATTTTATCGGAAAAGCTATTAAACTCGAGAGCTAAAAGTAGTAATTTATTTACCTAATTCTTTTATATCATCAAAAGCTCCGTTTCATAAATTTTAAGCTATAAAGGATAGTGATTAATTGAGTGTACTTTGAGAGTGATTTTATGGCGTCCGTCAGAAAACCTTGGCGACATTTTGACTTATAAATGTAGTAATCGTTTTTCTATCCGAGAATACCCAACTTAAATAAAGATATTTATGGGTGGTGCTCCGGCGTCAATATGGAGTCGCACACCACCAAAGCTGAAAGCACGTTACTATTATACTTTCTTTTCCGTGAGATTTACGGTCGTATTCTCGTTATTTTAAGGCTTCTAACGCGTTCTCACCAAAGGTATGACTTCTACCAAAGTTATGAGAACGAAATTATTTCATGGGTGAGGTTGACGATCGTGTTGGCATATTTTTAGGTTCCTGATACATTCCTAATGGCTTCATAATGCATTAGTGAAGCTTGTCTAATAATGCTTATCCCCACCGTATTTGTGATTGCTACGATTTTTAGATGTAGGTATTGGTAGCCAAATCTGATCTGAAATGATATTTATAAAATGATATCCGAACTATTTGTTGCCTCCAAAAGCTTTGAAAGTTTTGAAATCTTTATTATTGTTATGGGCTTATCGGTTCGAATTGATTATTAACACGTGAATTGAATAATACTCACTTTATTACCAAACTAAATTCGGAACACTGCAACTGAATAATGAACTCACTTATTTACTTCTAACTACTAATTCACTAATTACACTGACTGACTCCAACTGATTCGAGGGAAAGGTGACCGCCTTATATAGTTTTAGCCCCCAGGTTCTAGAAAAATCCCTCAGATAAGGCTTATCGTTTGCCGAAATTTCTGGAACGCTTATCTGCCGTTTGCTTCGTTATCCCTTATCAGATCTTTCTAGAAAATATTCTCACGTACTAAATTCTATAATTTACATTTCGTTACATTATTATCTCTCTTAAAAATTGAGAGATATCATCTTCAGATATGTCTCTCTGAGGATGACACCTTGGCTATTGAAACGCGTTAGAGCAACTGTTGTTGTGTTTTTAATCTTTCTTGGTTTCAGGGGACCCTTCAGGAACCTTCCTTTCATCAAAATTGTCTATTTTGCTAATTAATTTTTTTAGACTATCAGAATAATTTAAATAATAGATAAAATAAAGGAAACGATTGAAGTCCCTTAAAAATCAGAGGAATTTTCGTTGGCTTTTCCCTACCTATTTTTTTCTTCCTATTTTTTACAAAAGTAATTTGAATGTAGAGGGGAAAAATAAAGAAAAAAAAGTAATCATTTTGTACTATACTTTTACTGAACAATATAGAAATAGTGGTCTATCTGTTGTCGGATAATATGTAGTCAGCAAACTTAATTAGACTGAAATAAGCTGTCCCCGTGCCCCTGTGCTTCTTGAATCTGTTCACAGTTGCGATTATGCCTGAAAGATGAAAACATACACATCATTAATGCATATTTCCTCCAAAGCCCAAAGTGGTTGAACAATTCAAATGACAATTGGCCGCTAGTGATGTAACGAATTACAGAAGAATATGAAATCAAGAACAGTGCGGAATATTTTGAAAATGAATGAGTTTAAGTGTTTTGAATTTGCTAAAACTCAACGACCGATACGAAGGTTTTGGATTTCGTAAATCTACGATTTGATTGACTTCTATTCCCAATTTTTTTGCCCATTGCTCGTTTTTCTGTTTGTCAAGTGATATATAATTAAATGTTTTATCTTAAAAAAGCATATGCTTTCGATTAAATAAATAGCAAGAGTGTTTCTGTCACAATGGCCCATGGCCGCATTCGTAATTAAATGAAAAAATATTATCTACTTAATCAGCGGTAGATGAGTTGAACAACTTCTTATTTGGATGAGCTATGAGTATTCGAGAGAAAGAAGTCCATGCTTAATTAATAACCGGAATATTTTTGAATATTTTAACACTACAACAGCGATCATTAATAAAGAGAAAACATGGGGAGTTTTCATTGAAGACATATCTTATTTATCTGAAGGATGACGTTGGTACAATGATCGCCTATGAATAAATTATGGCACATATAAATGCATATTAATTTTTCAAGTAAAAATTCCCGTTGATTGTTTTATATGCATGAAAAGCCCGTTACGAATCAAGTTAATACTTCATATTTATTACCACTCAATAAAAATAATATCAATAATGAAATTAATATATTTATTCATATTTTAATCGAGCATTTTTTTTTGTAATCTGTCGTTACGCCTCAATTACTGAAGCAACTTCGAAGTAAATCGCTAAAATATCTCACCCTTCGTCTATTTTTACTCAAAAAAGGAGATTTTTTTTACTTTAAGGCTGTCAAAGTGTACAAAAAATTTCGACAAGCTCAAAAAGAATCTCCTTTCTAGCAATAAAAAACAGAGTTACAACCAGGTTATATACGACGTAACTAAGATTGCAGAAGTCACTTTCCTGTGTTGTGGGTTGCACATTCAGGAAATTCAAGCATTCTCGGCATAGCATGCGTTTAGGTATGTTAACCTTAAGTCAATAAAAAATATTTAGTTTTTTTACTGTCAATTAAAAACCATTTATTTGAGAATAAAAAATAAAGAATTAAACTTTGACACCTCTGTTGCAAAAATGCCATCTTCGTTGCAAGAAATGCGTGACCACGAGTTATATTGCACACTCATTTATAGCTCGAGTTAATTACTTCCAATCCAAGTCGGCAAATAATAACATTTCATACAGTAAGAAATATAAATGAATATGAATCTCTCCAGGCATAATCACGTCTTGCGGAGTCCACACGCGATGAATTCATATTTTTCTGTGCCAGCAAGACTTATAGGGTGAGATTAATTACATGTTGTTAATATCTTTTTTAGCAGAACTTAAGACAACATGGTGTGCATGTCAACGGTTACTTATATGCCCGTTACATGCAGCGGCCGCCTCAGGAAGAAATTCGGACGTCGCATCGAACCCACCTCCACTAGAAGATGTAAATTACGATTATGCACTTCCTCGAGCAACCAAATTCGTCATCGATCGAAATATCGATAAAATTAACGTTTTAAAGCGAATCAATCGAGCTGTCAAATCGAATAAATCATAACCGAGCGATCGAAATCGTCATAATTAAAAATGAAAATAAGACAATGTCTGTCAGAAGATAGGGATTCTGTTGATTATTAAAAGCGTCTCACATCCGAGTAGAAGATGACTTGCATCAACGACCATCGAGGCGATGTTATCACGACCTCCCACCTAGCGGCCGCGTCTGTCACTTAACTGGGCACCTCTTGTCAAATTATACAACTGCAATTAGTCTTCTTCATCCGCACAAGGCGGTGTATCAACCAGACAACAATTTAGGGATCGAGGAAGGGCCTCTAAAACTGCGCGACATCTCGCACCATCAATGGAATTATACAACCATTATATATGACAAATGAAAAATTTATATTAATTTGTAAGGTTCCTGGTAGATTTATCGAAGTTTTACAAGATAACAATCCTGGGTGTAGTTCTGTAGTAGTTGTATAAATATCAATGGATCCATGGTCTATAGATGGATAATTCTGGATGTCCCATCACAGTCAATCAGAGGTCTTGTTAATTAACTATTTGACAAATTTTGCTGACTATGCTGCATCTTAAAAAGTAAAGCATTGAATCATATAATTGGAATACTCATAAATACTTTGGTATCGAGGCAGTTTCAAGGCAATTGTACCCAATTTTCTCAAAATATTCTGCACTGTTCGCGATTTCACATCAACTTTGCTATCGCTAGCGCATTCGAAAAAGCGAATCATCCAATCACTTCTTTGATGCTGCCATAGTCGAACATATCACTTAATGACATGCATATTCTTTCAGGTATAATCTAAAAAATATTTTGTTTTTCCCAGTTGCAGGTTGATGCAGCTGTCGCATTATATTTAGTCTACTATTGTATAGTCTATTCGTATCATACTGATTTTTCTCTATCTAGAGATCGTCTTTTTACGGTTAGGGTCGTGCATTGTCTATCAAAGCATGGGTAAAATTTACTGGAAATACGAAAACTTGGTTTAGCTTCTTATTTAAATTGAAGAAATGATACCAGATTTAGCATAGTTGCTTTATGGTGTAGCTTTTTTAAGTTTAATATATTGAAGGAAATTTTTACTTGCTTTGTCCTCTTAGTATCATCTAATTGTCTTCGTTCCCATTTATTCCGTTCAGATTAGACAAAGGATGCAATTAAAGCGACTCAAGACGCAGCAATCACGTATGACTCAGCATAATCATAACTGTTCCTTGCATAATTCGCTTGATTATAATCATCGGGCAATTAGTATCAATTATCGTTAGGATGCCTTTCAAATGTTCATTGAAATCAAAGCTTGTTTCCAATTGTATACGTCGCATAACGTATTCAAGAAAGGAGCTTTTTGAAAGAAAAATATCACTTTTCGGTGCCTAAATTAAGCATAAAACAAGTATGCCCAGGACTAGAATTTTGGTAGAACGGACTGGTCCTTGGTTATTTCAAAAATTGAAATACAAATCTTGTTCCCTGAAACCAAGAAAGATTAAAAAACACAACGAAGTTTACTCTAACGTTTTTCAATAGCCAAGCTATCGAGAGATACTGAAGTATCTCTCTGAAGATGATAGAGCAACCTTTGTGCTGTTTTTTTAATCTTTTTTGGTTTCAAAGGACAAGATTTGTATTTTAATTTTTGAAGACAACCAAGCCATGTCCGTTCCATCCAAAACACAGCAAGGGTTGCTTTAATGGGTTTCAATAGCCAAGCTTTCATCTTCAGAGAGATACTTTAGTGTCTCTTTGAAGATAATAGAGCAACCATTTTTGTGTTTTATAATCTTTCCTGGTTTCAGCTCTAACGCGCTTCGATAGCCAAGCTATCATCTTCAGAGAGATACTTCAGTAGGATGATAGAGCAACCTTTGTTGTGTTTTTTAATTTTTCCTGGTTTGAGGAGACAAGATTTGTTTTTCAATTTTTGAAGATAACCAAGACCAGTCCGTTCCATCCAAAATACAACAAGGGTTGCTCTAATGGGTTTCAATAGCCAGGCTATCATCTTCAGAGAGATACTTTAGTGTTTCTCTGAAGATAATAGAGCAACCATTTTTGTGTTTTATAATCTTTCTTGGTTTCAGCTCTAATGCGCTTCGGTAGCCAAGCTATCATCTTCAGAGAGATACTTCAGTATGATGATAGAGCAACCTTTGTTGTGTTTTTTAATCTTTCTTGGCTGTAGAGGGCAAAATTTGTATTTCAATTTTTGAAGATAACCAAGACCAGTCCCTTCTATCCAAAACACAACAAGGGTTGCTCTAATGGGTTTTAATAGCCAAGCTATTATCTTCAGAGAGATACTTCAGTATCTCTCTGAAGATAATAGAGCAACCATTTTTGTGTTTTACAATCTTTCTTGGTTTCAGCTCTAACGTGCTTTGATAGCCAAGCTATCATCTTCAGAGAGATGCTTCAGTATGATGATAGAGCAACCTTTGTTGTGTTTTTTAATTTTTCTTGGTTTCAGGGGACAAGATTTGTATTTCAATTTTTGAAGATAACCAAGACCAGTCCGTTCCAAAACACAACAAGGGTTGCTCTAATCGGTTTCAATAGCCAAGCTATTATCTTCAGAGAGATACTTCAGTATCTCTCTGAAGATAATAGAGCAGCCATTTTTGTGTTTTATAATCTTTCTTGGTTTCAGTTCTAACGCGCTTCCATAGCCAAGCTATCATCTTCAGAGAGATACTTTAGTATGACGATAGAGCAACCTTTGTTGTGTTTTTAAATCTTTCTTGGTTTCAGGGGACAATATTTGTATTTCAATTTTTGAAGACAACCAAGATCAGTCCGTCCATCCAAAACACAACAAGGGTTTCTCTAATGGGTTTCAATAGACAGGCTATCATCTTCAGAGAGATACTTTAGTGTCTCTCTGAAGATAATAGAGCAACCATTTTTGTGTTTTATAATCTTTCTTGGTTTCAGCTCTAATGCGCTTCGGTAGCCAAGCTATCATCTTCAGAGAGATACTTCAGTATGATGATAGAGCAACCTTTGTTGTGTTTTTTAATCTTTCTTGGTTTCCGGGGACAAAATTTGTATTTCAATTTTTGAAGATAACCAAGACCAGTCCGTTCCATCCAAAACACAACAAGGGTTGCTCTAATGGGTTTCAATAGCCAAGCTATTATCTTCAGAGAGATACTTCAGTATCTCTCTGAAGATAATAGAGCAACCATTTTTGTGTTTTACAATCTTTCTTGGTTTCAGCTCTAACGTGCTTTGATAGCCAAGCTATCATCTTCAGAGAGATACTTCAGTATGATGATAGAGCAACCTTTGTTGTGTTTTTTAATTTTTCTTGGTTTCAGAGGACAAGATTTGTATTTCAATTTTTGAAGATAACCAAGACCAGTCCGTTCCATCCAAAACACAAAAAGTGTTGCTCTAATCGGTTTCAATAGCCAAAATATCATCTTCAGAGAGATACTTCAGTATCTCTCTGAAAATAATAGAGCAACCATTTTTGTGTTTTATAATCTTTCTTGGTTTCAGCTCTAACGCGCTTTGGTAGCCAAGCTATCATCTTCAGAGAGATACTTCAGTATGATGTTAGAGCAAACTTTGTTGTGTTTCTTAATCTTTCTTGGTTTCAGGGGACAAGATTTATATTTTAATTTCCGAAACCTCGAGTAAGAAATTGGCAACGCTGGAATAAGCAAAGTGAGCCATATTTTCGAAATGTGGCGTATTACCTCAGTTGGTTATGACATTACTTTGTGCTCTCGTGTTTCAACGCAAAGGTTGAGTGCTCAATTCCCTCGTAGGACATGCTTTTTTATCGCGTTCTCGCATTATATCGTTATTTCATTCCCATTTTTTTTCCAATTTTTATCGTTATTTCCTATTTTAGGTAACTTTGATTTTATAATAATAAATAATTAACTACCAGAGATCACCGTGGATTTCCTGCGGGTAAATTTTCAAGATTGGAGTGAGAAATCGAAATTTTATCCCTAAAATTCAAAACCAAAAGTCAAACATGTCGAATTAATGAATTTGATTGCGAAATGTACGAATTTGAATTCGAAATTTCTAGAAAATGTTCTGAAATTTTGATTTTTATGACAAAAATTGAAAACCAATGCATTCCTGCAAGTTATGGAGCCGTATATCACCCAAGGTAGGGACGTATGCCTCTCTCTCTGATCCGTTATGATGACGGTCGTATTTGTATTTTTTTTTAGGCTCCCGAGATGTTCGTAGAGATCGCTCTAGAACATCTTTCTTTCTTGTTTATTTATTCTGCCTTTGTGTGTCATCTAAGAAGCGAAATCCAATTTAAATTATTATCGTCATTAGTAAATTTTCAGTCAGGTTTGAAGTTTAAGATTTTGAAACAATGTTTTAATTTATTAATTGGGGCTTCGGGGCTTCGACATATTAAGCTTTTTTTTAGGTTTAATCCACTCGCAAAGGGTAACCCCATTATGCCTTCAAAGCACTGCAAATAGGATGCGGAAACAAAGATAGATGGCGATGAACCGCCTTCTTAAAAAAGGATAGGTTGTAATTTTTAGGGAAAATTCCTTTCGGTAAAGCATTCCATAGCTTGGAAGTTCTATAGAAAAAATATTAACTTTCGAAGTTTCTTCTCAAAAACTCGATTTCAATTTTAACTATTTTTTTCAGTTGTTTCCTTAAAAACTCATAATTTTTTCCTTTGTTGGAAGTTTTAGTCTTATATGTATTTTTGAAATTTCGACTATTCAAAATTGTTTATAAACTTTGTTATTTCAAATTTTCGACGTTTTTCTCACAATTCACCTTCACTATTGTTCTTTTTTTGAGTAGTTTCTGTTATAAATTTTAAACTTCTTTTGTAAAATTTCTGACTACGGCCTTACTTTCTGTTGGTAATTGTGATTTCGACCTTTTAATGCCTTTTTGAAGTATTTTGCCTTTTAATGCCTTTTTTTAGAGTATTTTGCATTTAAATGCCCTTTTAGAGTATTTTGCCTTTTAATGCCTTTTTCGTTTTCTCATAATTTAACGTTTTATTCACATTTTCCCTTATTTGATTGTGCCTAAAATCCGGTCTCTAGTTATTACTATTAAAGTTATTAGGTCAACCCCGTTGGTTCAACCTCGGATGGTCCATCTCTCCGGGTAAAGTCACCTTTATCTTAGACTAAATAAAATTAATATTTTTGAATCTGTAGCTTTTGTAAACAAAAGATGTTTTTAAAGTGTAACCCCATTATGCCTTGAAAGCACTGCAAATAGGATGCGGAAACAAGGATAGATGGCTATGAACCGTCTTCTTAAACAAGGATAGATTGTAATTTTTGGGGAAAATTCATTTTGGTAACGAGTTCCATAGCTTGGAAGTTCTCTAGAAAAAGGAGTCTCCGTAGACAGAAGTCCTCACTGTGTCAAGCTGAGCCACACAGGAATATGGTGTCTCCGAGTGTCTTGTATGCTTCAAGAATCTTGCCCTTGGGAGGATCAATCCTATTACTTTCTGCGAGCATCTTCCATGATAGTATTTGTAGAAAGAAGACAAGTTACCAACCATCAGCCTGTGCTCTAGCGTTTCGAGAGAATCGGTCAAACTCTCGTCATCAATTAGGCAAATCGCTCTCCTTTGAATTGAATCCAAAAGAGCTGAAGTGCGCTTTGGGGTTGAAATCCAAACATAAAAACAGTATTCTAGTGTTGGCTTAATTTGAGGTTTGTATAGTGTGAGTAGCTGATGAGATGTGAAGAACTTTTTAGCTCTAAAAAGAAAGCCTATCTTTTGAGAGACGGATGATCATTCCAAGATAAGTTAGTGCTCGCATTCACTCCTAGGATAGATAAATTAGATTCCATCGAAAAAATTTTACTGTCCATTAGTAGGTTTGTTGCTGTAGCATTTAATGTTTTCTTAGAAAAAACCGCGGCCTGAGTTCTTAAAGCGTTGAAATTGACCAAATTTTTCTTACTCCATTCCAGAATGATTTCTTACTTCAGTTCAGAATGATTTCAAGATTGCGATTAATCATCTGTATCTGCTGTTCCCTTAGTCGATCTAAAGCAGCACGAATAATGGTTTGTCAGAGAAAAAAGATGACACCAGGCTATCATCTGCGTAGTTGTATATAGGATTGGAAGTTAAAGCTAAGAGATCATTTAAATGTAACAGAAACAGAGTAGGAGACAGGACAGACCTCTGAGGCACCCCTGCATTAATCGCAAATATCTCGGATGAGATGCCATCGACGACGACCTGAAGAGACCTGTCAGCGAGAAAATTAGGTATCAAATGACGGTATCCAGAAGCAAGACAGGACAGACCTTAGAGGCACCCCTGCATTAATCGCAAATGTCTCGGATGAGATGCCATCGACGACGATCTGAAGAGATCTGTCAGCGAGAAAATTGGATATCAAATAACAGTGTCTAGGAGGAAGACCATAAGATGTTAATTTGGCGAGAAGAGATCGGGGCCAGACTCTATCGAAGGCCTTTGAGATATCCAATGCAACAATCCTAGCCTCATCATGTTTTTCCATAGTTTTTATATAGCGTAACGATTATTATTTGGATTTGGCTTTTGAGTTTTGTATTTTTGCTTTTTATTTGATGTGCTAGTTAACAAGTCGTTGGCTTTTCAGTCATTTTGGTTTTATTCTAGACTAGCTGTGTGACCGATGTGTGACTCATCAAGTTTAATTCTTTCAAAGAACTCGGAGTAAGTTTTAGTAAAGTTTAAGATGTTAGTTCTGTAAGGTAAGTTGATAAAGTTTGATAGGAGATGTAGCTACCATCAGCAAGTTGAGATGTGTTACTTGTTACCAGTTTCCAGTCTAAGGGAAGTTAAGCTCCGGCGCCAGGAAACTACTTAGTGCATCTTTCATTTTATAGTCGTCGTCTGCTGTCCTCATTTCTTCTATCAGAAGGCTACGAATGGGAGAAAAGTCTTGATAGTTGCCCGGACTTTATGCAGTATTATTTCTTTTTTTAAAGTTGCACAAGCGAGTGAAACAAGTTGAGTCCATTTGAGCCACGAAACCTAACTCATAAGAATTTCATGCAGTCTCCATACCCTTCACTAGCCAGCAATCTTAGAGCATTTTCAGTATTTTCTGGTGCCACTAAGAAATATATCTCACTTTTAATACATGTTGCTAGCATAATCCTCTACTGGGGGTTTATTGCAGCAACAATCTCAACCAAACCAAATGTAAAAACTAGACATTTTCCAGGTCAAAGACAATACTAAAGCTGCAAAAGAAGATAAGAAAGCTTATAGATTTATCTAAGAACTAGCAAAAACTAAGAAGAGGAAAAGAAGATAAGAAAGCTCATAGATTCATCTAAGAACGATTTGACATCATCTCTGATCTTTCTGAACATGACATCTTATGGTATCACCTTAAGAACCAACCAATCTTATGGTATCATCGTAAGAGGCAACACTGACCAAATTTGACCATACACGACATCTTATGGTATCACCTTAAGAACCAACCAATCTTATGGTATCACCGTAAAAGGCAACTCTGACCAAATTTGGCTATATCTTAAGAACTTGGTCAGTGTTGCCTCTGGAACTACTCAAATGAGGTGGAGAATTACACCTCGCTGATCAGAGGCGGAACATATCATTTTGAACTGATGGAACTAGCAGATGAGAAAGAATACTTTGAAAGAATAGAACCAAGATCATTTCAAGTACCTTGCTAGACTTCACTAAAAGTATAAGTGACGCGATCACATTCCAGATCAGAGTTGCTCACAAAAAATCACATTTTGATCGACATGATAACCAAGAGACCATTCATGGGTGGAAATAGCAGATAATGAAGAATACTTCCAAAGGTTTAAAACAGTACCAAGATAGAACTTCTAGACTTCACCAAAAGTTTAAGGGCTCTATCGGGGGTAACTCACAGCAGGTCTACATTTTGATAGATGCGATGCATTTGATACAGTCAAGACAAATGAAAAAAATCTAGCTGGGTAGGTACTAATCACTATATTGTTAAATGTTTATGGAATGCTTTCACGTTGGTGAAAAAACTGCACACACTGTTCACATTCCAGACTTTAGCCGGCTTCTGAAAACTAATCAGCAAAATGGCGAAGGTAGGGAAACTTTTCTCACTGGATCGACTCCTCGTTTATTAATTACACATCGAGAACCGAGAAGTGAAACCATCTTCTTTGGTATGAAGGGTATTCAGGCGATTCTGGTCCAAGCAGGCTGCGACCACACCTCGCCTACTTAACCTATCACCTCGCTCAGCTAAGTCAATTTATAAATATTAATATTTAAACACTCCAGTGTAACGTATCTGGTCGGGTAGTGCGCTTGCTGCATACTGTGTGCCCACACCATAACCAGTTCTTTAAACTCACATAATTAATGTAGAAGCATTTAATAAAAGTGTGATGCTCCTTTTTTCTTCGTACTCGCATTCCTCTATATTTTATTTTTTCGTTTTTAAATGGACGCATATAAAACTAATATGAATAATGAGCAAAGGCCACAATACCTGGTGTGTGCTAATAATTAAACTCTATGAGTAATTATTATGTTAAGTATCGAAGAATTCATGTATACGTCTTAAGTACCCCGCGGTGTGTGAAATTGATTTCTCACGTTTTTCTCGTTAAATCGACTGATCATCATTCAATGTTTATACTGAAAATTGCCCCAGCTTCACTGTACCAACAACAGTTTTCCCCAATTCAATTTTTTCTCTAAAAGAAAAATATAAAAAATGCTTCTCATTAAACTTTCGAAATCAATCAGAAAATTCAAGAGCTTTAGCGCATGCAACTCTTCATATATAATTTTTTAGATTATCCTGCTCGGAATTTCATGCACGCTACTAAAACGACACGCATTAATTATTGTAACTGCTCGCCATATGAGACATTAGCAACAAAATTATCGATTTATTATCGCTTCGACTGTCCCGCCCGAATTCTATGAATACGAAACGCAATTAAGTCCCGACACAAAGCACAGTAGGTATGGCAGATGTGATTTAATCCTAGGGTGCTATTAAAGAGCTTTTTTTCAACATTTTTTTGTTTCAACTAATCCTCCATTCTTTGTTCTTTGTGGGTGCTTTGGCAAAAAAGCGTTTAATTTCTCCATTCTGTTTAAATATTCTATGAAGGGGTTGAAGCTTTTTTGCGACAGAAGAAAAAATTGCTAGAGGAGGACATTTTTTTCCTGCAGGTAGGAAGTTTTTGCGATTTGTCGCATCTGTGATTTAAAGCGACGATTGTAATTAAGAAGTCGGAGTTGCTTTTTTCATAATTTTAATCGCTCGCCTGAAGATATACATGCATACGTCCGCGGTTAATGGTTTATTGAGCCAGCTCACTTGAACCAACAATATCTCATATCGTAAAGTGACATTGCCCACCTTTTTATTTATTCAGCGCGCGCCCATAAAGTTCGCACAAAGCAGACAATTAATTTCTCCATTAAACATATTTTAACCCTTCGGTTTATGGTCGTTTGTTAATGGGCGAATTTTGCAATTTGAGTTATGATTTGATTTTATGGCGTTCGGATTGGTTTGTCTCTGGGCTATGCAACGGACCATTTGATAATGTTCAACACCTCGATGTATCTGTGCATGATTTACGGCGTGAAGGTAACAGACTAACAGACACTCTTCGTGACAGACAGCTTGTTAGTTGGAACGATTACTTTTGCAGATCACGATGAACCAGCTTGGTGCTTTTGGGCACGCTGAAAGTGAAATGTAATCGTTTTAGAGCGAAATTGGGCTTAATATAAAACAATAGGTGAGTGTCGAGACCAACAATAAAAGGAAATGTTGCTTCTATTTCTGTTTTTAATTCGAGTGTGCCAATCAGACGTTCTGGTGTTTTAGTAAGGCATCAGCTGACTCAGCACTTAATTAATTATAAAACTAGCTTTAGACAGCCAGTCACTGATAAACAAGGGTGTGTGTTCTTAATGATTTCTATTCAAATGCCAGGATGAAGCTTTTGTATATCATCGCCTTGGAACTCTTTAAGTTGTTCTTGAGATTTGTTTGTCTAGGGTTGGTCTCATATTCATAAGAGAATGTTAGCGTGGATTATTATGTTATAGACTAAACATCCTCAGGACGATAGGTCCTCAATCGAGACATGTATCTCTTAATGAACAAAGGAAGATTAAATGCTATTTCATTCAAATTTTACCTTCCGAGAGACAACCTACGACCCCTAAAAAACTCAACTTTTAAACTGACATTTAGGAGACCTGAGAAATCAAGTTATCACTGAAAATGCATCGGTTTTAGTGCGGAAGAATTCCTTCCATAATTGTAAAAAAAAATTATTCTGGGTGGAGCATGAACTATTTGTTCTTCATGGTGGACTGTTATTAGTTAAAAATAATATCATTTTATTTAACATTTCTGTAATCCAATTTGGAAATATTTAGATTTAAATGAATTTTCAAACCAGGTCTCAGAAATGTTATAGAAAATTAATAATGATAAGACATTTACATCAAAAATTATCAATATGGTAAACAACATCGTTAGCTCTAAAATTTACAAAATGTTCGATTTCAGGCGTAATTATCGGGTTGCCTGCAATTAAATGAACCTGTGTTAACTCCGAAAATATTTATATACATGAAATAATGCAAACGAGAAAGATCTGCATTCTATTCTTTGGATAAATCAAGTTCTTCATTTTAGAAAAATTGTCTTCAATGAAAACTCCCCATGTTTTCTCTTTATTAATAATGTTGTGGTATTAAAATATTCAAAAATATTTCGGTTCTGGATTCTTGATTCGTTGTGGGTTGCCTTAAGTTTAGGTCAGCACTTAGGCTTACTTTTCCGGGCCCCTTGTGCTATCTCCGTGACTGAGGTGTCCTTGGTCATTCATCCAGCCACCTAACCTTGTTAAGAAAGCTGCAGAACGTCCCTTGGATGCACATATCTCAAGCTAGCCACACTAGGCCAAAATATAAAATATTCCGGTTATTAATAAAGCATGGACTTCTTTTTCTCAAATACTCAAAGCTCATCCAAATAAGAAGTTGTTCAACTTATCTAATGCTTATTAAGTAGATAATATTTTTTCATTTAATTACGAATGCAGCCATAGTTCATTGTAATAGAAACTCTCTTAATCGATAGCATACTTTTTTTGAACATGAAACATTCAAAGATGACAGACACAAAAACGAGCAATGACCAAAAAAATTGAGACTTGAGAATAGAACCGAATCAAATCGTAGATTTACGAAATCCAAAACGTTCGTATTGGTCCTTGAATTTTAGCCAATTCAAAACACTTGAACCCATTTATTTTGAAAATATTCCGCACTGTTTTTGATTTCATATTCTTCTGCAGTTCATTATATCACCAGCGGCCAATTCTCATCTAAATTGTCAACCACTTTGGGCTTTGGAGCAGAAAATATGCCTTAATGATGTGTATGTTTTCATCTTTCAGGCATAACTTTAAGCATGAACGGATTCAAGAGGGACAGGGGCACGGGGACAGTTTATTTCAGTCTAATTAAGTTTGCCATGGAAGCCATGGACCACTGTAACAGAAACTCTTTTGCTATTTATTTAATCGATAGTATACTTTTTATGAAGATGAAACATTTAAAAATGACAGACACAAAAACGAGCAATGACCAAAAAAATTGAGACTTGAATTTTAGCCAATTCAAAACGCTTTAACCTATTTATTTTCAAAATATTCCGCACTGTTCTTGATTTCATATTCTTCTATAATTCGTTACATCACTAGAGGACAATTCTCATCTGAATTGTCCAACGACTTTGGGCTTTGGAGCAGAAAATATGCCTTAATGATGTGTATGTTTTCATCTTTCAGGCATAATCTTAAGCATGAATGGATTCAAGAGGCACAGTGGCGCGGGGACAGTTTATTTGAGTGTAATTAAGTTTGCCATGGCAGCCACGGACCATTGCAACAGAAACTCTTTTGCTATTTATTTAATCGATGGTATACTTTTTATGAAGATGAAACATTTAAAAATGACAGACACAAAAATGAGCGATGACCAAAAAAATTGAGACTTGAGAATAGAACTGAATCCAATCGTAGATTTAGGAAATCCAAAACGTTCGTATTGGTCCTTGAATTTTAGCCAATTCAAAACACTTTAACCCATTTATTTTCAAAATATTCCGCACTTTTCTTGATTTCATATTCTTCTATAATTCATTACATCACTAGCAGCCAATTCTCATCTGAATTGTCCAACGACTTTGGGCTTTGGAGCAGAAAATATGCCTTAATGATGTTATGTTTTCATCTTTTAAGCATAACCTAAAGCATGAACGGATTCAAGAGGCACAGGGGCACGGGGACAGTTTATTTCAGTCTAATTAAGTTTGCTATGGCAGCCATGAACCATCGTAACAGAAACTCTTTTGTCATTTATTTAATCGATGGTATACTTTTTTTTAAGATGAAACATTCAAAGATGACAGACACAAAAACGAGAGATGACTAAAAAAATTGGGACTTGAGAATAAAACCGAATCAAATCGTAGATTTACGAAATCCAAAATGTTCGTATTGGTCCTTGAATTGTAGCCAATTCAAAACACTTGAACCCATTTATTTTCAAAATATTCCGCACTGTTCTTGATTTCATATTCTTCTATAATTCGTTACATCACTAGAGGCCAATTCTCATCTGAATTGTCCAACGACTGTGGGCTTTGGAGCAGAAATATGACTTAATGATGTGTATGTTTTTATCTTTCAGGCATAACTTTAAGCATGAACGCATTCAAGAGGGACAGGGGCACGAGGACAGTTTATTTCAGTCTAATTAAGTTTGCCATGGCAGCCATGGACCACTGTAAGAGAAACTCTTTTGCTATTTATTTTATCGATAGTATACTTTTTTTGAAGATGAAACATTTAAAAATGACAGACACAAAAACGAGCAATGACCAAAAAAATTGAGACTTGAGAATATAAGTGAATCAAATCGTAGATTTACGAAATCCAAAACGTTCATATTGGTCCTTGAATTGTAGCCAATTTAAAACACTTTAAACCATTTATTTTCAAAATATTCCGCACTGTTCTTGATTTCATATTCTTCTGTAGTTCATTACATCACCAGCTGCCAATCCTCATCTGAACTGTCCAACCAATTTGGGCTTTGGGGCAGAAAATATGCCTTAATGAGGTGTATGTTTTCATCTTTCAGGCATAACCTAAGCCATGAAAGGATTCAAAAGACACATGGATATAGGGACAGTTTATTTCAGTCTAATTAGGTTTGTTGACTATATATTATTAACCATCGTTTACTGTTCAGTAAAAAAAATAGTACAAAATTATTACATTTTTTTCTTTATTTTTCTTCTTATGTACATTCAAACTGCTTTTGTAAGAAGTAGGAAGCAAGAAATAGGTAAGGAAAAGCCAACGCACTTCCTCTGATTTTGAAGGAACTTTAATGGTTTCCTTTCGTTATTTCGATAGTTTAAAAAATTGCTTAGCAAAACAGATAATTTTGGTGGAAGGAAGGGTCCTTGGTAATCTTCAAAAATAAATCTTGTTCCCTGAAACCAAGGAAGATTAAAAAACACAACAAAGGTTCCTCTAACGTGTTTCGATTGCCAAGCTATTATCTTCAGAGAGATACTGAGATACCGTTAGAGCGACCTTTCTTGGGTTTTTTGATATTTTTTTGTTTCAGGGGACAAGATTTGTATTTCAATTTTCACAAATTCATTGTTTACCACAGAAATTCGATAAAAAAGAAATCAATATTTCAAGATTAAAGTGAAACATAAAGAAATGAGAATCTAACAATTTCGTAATTTTCAAAATAATCCAAAATTTTGGAAAGGTAAGTTAACAAAAATATTTTAAAAATTTTCACTTTTTATAGTAATTTTTGTATTTCGACGCCAATTTCAAGAAAAAATTGGAAAAGTTTGAAGTTGTTGTGATTAAAATAAGCATTTAACACACACTTTTCTTTAAATAAATTTCGTGATTTTAAAATATTGAGTGTTTCTATTTAATTTTGAATTTTAATTTGAAATAGAATTGTAATATCATAGCGAAAACCTTGAGAGAAAAATTAAATATTTTAGAAATATAGAGATACTCCAGTATGTCTCTGAAAATAATAGCTTGAATAATCATCTAAGATTTGTATTTCAATTTTTGAAGATAACCAAAGACTAGTCCACTGCACCAAAAATAATAATAATTATAATAATGAGTACTAATGAGTCAAAAAGTCTTGGAATACAAGCACCTATTTTTTCATAAAACAGTTTTTCTCAACAACTACTACAATGTCGAAAAAACTTGTAGTTTTCCGATAAACTATGACCCAATATCCACCAACTCTATTAAAATTTACATATCTTTAGAAACCTAGAAGATCAGGAGATTATTGCTTACACATCTTCAGCTCTATCTTTAGGACTATTCAATTGGATCGAAAATTATTAAAAAAAATTAGGATCTCTATAGGCAGCTTTATGAAATGATACCTCACATGACATATCAACTAAGACTTGATTTTTCGGTGACCAAATTAACCCCCCGTTTTATTACAAAATATTGTCTTTTTTGAATTGTTGACTGGCGGTATTTGCTTGGGTTAACGAGAACTAACGCTGTGCAAAAATTTCAAATTTCTACGTTACATAGTTTTCCAGAAATCTCTTCTGTGGCAGTCGCTCGAAAAGAAGAGAGATTATAAGGGTTACGATCTTTCCGTCTAAGGAACAGCACCCGAGAAGCAGCTCTAAGAAATCGTATAAATCTATTTATCGTCTATGACTAAAAAGCATGAAGATATATAGAAACGTAAGTGCCAGAAGAATGACGTCTTTGAAAAAAAAAAAATAAATTGTCTATCTTTTTTAACTAAAATTTTAACTTTTTTTTACAAATTCCAGTTTGAACTTGCAATTTCTCGCAGTAATAAATTTAGAATTAAATTTCTAATACTTTCTTCCTTAGTTTTGAAACTTAACTCATGCAAAATCAAAAAAAGATTTCTAAAGATTCGACTTTATCTCATATTTTGATCGTAGCCTCAAAACTTTGGAATTTTTTCTCCATATTTTCAGTTTAAACCAAAACTATTACGCGTTTTGCTGAAATTTCACAGCTTGGAATTTTTTCATTATAAGTTCTGAATTTTTCACAAGAATTCGACTTTTTTCTAAAGATTTCAAATTCAATGTTTAACTTTTTTCTTTCAAATACCAGTTTAAATTTAGAATTAAATTTCTAATACTTTCTTCCTTAGTTTTGAAACTTAACTCATACAAAATTAAAAAAAGATTTCTAAAGATTCGACTTTATCTCATATTTTGATCGTAGCCTCAAAACTTTGGAGTTTTTCTCCATATTTTCAGTTTAAACCAAAACTTTCACGCGTTTTTCTGAAATTTCACAGCTTGAATTTTTTTATTATTACTTCTGAATTTTTCACAAGAATTCGGCTTTTTTCTAAAGATTTCAAACTCAATGTTTAACTTTTTTCTTACAAATACCAGTTTAAATTCAGAATTAAATTTCTAATACTTTCTTCCTTAGTTTTGAAACTTAACTCAAAATGAAAACATAGGTTTCCAAAGATTCGACTTTATCTCATATTTTGATTGTAGTCTCAAAACTTTGGATTTTTTTCTCCATATTTTCAGTTTAAACAAAAACTTTCATGCGTTTCCCCGAATTGTCACAGCTTGAAATTTTTTATTATAAGTACTGAAATTTTCACAAGATTTCGTCTTTTTTCTGAAGATTTCAAACTCAATCTTGAAATTATTTCTATCTTCTCGAAATTACAGCTTTAAGTGCGAAATTTCCAAAGATGTCGCGCTTTTTGATTATCGAGATTTAGAATTTTTTAAAGGATTTGACTTAATCTAAAAATCTGAGCTCAATCCCCAAGCATCGAAAGTTTGGTTCTTTTCTAGAAAATTTAGAACTTGACAATTTTTGTTATAAATTTGGAGTCTAAAAATTCTGTACTATATTACCTAAAATTATAAATTACAAATAAAGGAATTTTAATGGTTTTCTAAATGCTTAACAATTTAACAAATAATTAAAATACGAGAGAAGCTGCAATAATGCAATCATCCAAACGCATGTAGTGGTTCATAGGTCACTACAAATAGTTGTTCTACGACGTTAAGCAGAAACGGTCACTTTGAGAAGGCCAGAGAGTTTATTCCAATGCACAGATCAGCATATTTAAACATTTTATTAGATTTAAAGTTTGGGAACCAAATATCGGTTTCAATTTGGTTAGATTTCGTCAGCTGTCGTCAGTAACTAAGTTACTCTACTTTTCTATGTTTCTTTAAGAAAAAATGACACTTTCTGTGCTACAGGTCATAAAATAAAAATCGTTTAAGAGCCATCGTCAAATCTATACGAATCAGTATCGTCAGCTGCTTAAAACCAAAACAGCGCAATCACTAGAAATGATTCAGTCGTTGCACAAGAAGCATCACTTAAAAGGGTTATTTCGGAAGGGTTGGCAGTATTTAATTCAGCGGGTAGCGCTAATTGTGAATTCATATGCAAATTTGCTCATCGGCTCGGTAAAGTATTAATCTGGACTCATTATTTCACAGCTTTTAACCCCATCAGGGCGGCTTGCTGGCAGTCGCATCTGTTCCACCAAAAACAATGTAACAGATTATACACCGAGGGTGGCTTTTCTGCATCCTAATCATCATCGTGATGAATATAATTACCACTCGCTTTGTCTAGCTTTGGGGGATCAGTTGAATCAGTTGTATTTAATATTTTACTGGTGCCAAAACGAAAGTATCTCTCTTAAGATGATAGTATGGCTATCGAAACGCGTTAGAGCAACCTTTGTTGTGTTTGTATTTAAATTTTTGAAAATAACCAAGGACCAGTCCGTTGCACTAAAATCCAAAGTGTTTAAGATCCTGATCTATGATTTTTGTGGAAATTTTATTTTTCTTTAAATTTACCTCCTAAAGGGTCTTTGAAGACAGTTGATAGTTTGGGGAAGTTGCCACTTGTGTGCTTACGATAAAAATAGGATCTTCACTAGGAAAATTGAAGGTTATTTTCTTAAAGTCATGTCATATTTTCGTGCATTAAGTGCATTGGATCATAGCCTTGCTTTCAAAATTCAATTCATACTGACGACTTGTTATGTATCGAAGTGTGTACACAAACTTTTGGAAGTAATTAGATAAGAGATAATTAATTTAAATTACATAATTTGTCATTAGTTTAAGACACTTTGCTCTTAAGTCTGCTTAAGATTGGAAGACGTATTACGTCCATTAAGGAGTCCGATATCTCATTAGGCGTCTGCGGACAATAAAATGATGGATGCCTGCGACAATGGTAGGAGTAAGAGCTGATAACACTAAATTCATTACTCGAAAAGAATACGATACCTAGCATAACAAATTATAATTTATTCATGGAGGGTAGGCACCAAGTGATTAATATTGAGATTCATCTAGCAGCTTCCAGTCCTGGGTTCTTTCACCTCTTTTCAGCGTCAGCCCACCTGGGCAGCTACACCCACCACCCGTTTAATTACGAACACACGTGATGCATCTCGCACAATGTGTGTATTATTCTATCAGAGGCCTTAATTGTTTTCCAGAGAGGATTTGCATTGCTAAGGGCCTGACTGATAGGTGTCAGAATGGTTCACGACCGCCTTACCCCACAGCTAGTCATGACTTCTCGCGAAACTCCGATCAAGACCAGATTGGAACCGCTTAGCACCTTTTGCTTTATTTCCAGGTAACTAAGTGGAGTGTAAAATATGCTCGACTCTCTGTTAATTAGAGTTTTCTCTGAAGCGATACAGTTTGTTGACCAAGCAATGGAAAAAACGTCAATACGGGATTGGTAATTTACTGCCTAGGAGAATCGCAACAGGGGGACATTTTTTTTGTAATTGTGCTGACAATAGTTTTAGGTTTCGCTGACTGATATCACGAAAGCGTGGAAAAATTTTAAATTTAGGGATTCTTCAATTTTTTTTAACGAAATTCATGAAATTTCAACAACATTAACTTAAAGAGAGTTTCGTCCTAATATTTTTTTATTTTAATTACAAACCACGGATAAGCGATGGCTGGTGCCGCCGATAATCATGCTTTACCTATTTAAAATTACATAATGATAACAAAACTAAATCAACAAGCTTGCATGGCTTTAAAGAGTTTGTGCAGATTGCAGAATGATGTTTTGTTCAAATTCGTTGATACGATCATATGTAGATTTAGCTGTCTCACGGCGATTCTCTAACCAATATATTGTATAGCCAAGTTACACTATAACGCGCTAGATGGCGTTGTTAGACTTCGACCTGTAAAGATAAAATTATAAAAATTAGAAAAAAATTATGAGGTGCTGCTTTTATGCAAAAACAACCTAACCTGGAATTTCTACTGGATCAACTACTATTCGAAAATGTCCACCTTTTTTTCTAAATTTCGGAAACATATCTGAATTTTATGTTAAAAAATCAAAACGTGGAACTTTTACTGTGCAAAATGATATATCTTCTGCTGTTTATATTTCTTTGGTGGATGAACCAACCGATCGTCTTTTCTTCGCATTTCGCACCTCAATAAATCACACGAGTTTGTTTTGTTAAAGCTGTAAGCATGTCAACCGTTCATATTTATATTATTCCATAGGTTAATGTAGAGCAAAAATGGTAATAAATGCCCGCAAATTAAAATAAATTGCCCTGTCTCGGCGCGAGCGTAATAAAACGGGCAATTTATACAGTTCACAAAGAACAATAATTGCATGCAAATAGAATTTTTCTAGAACAGAAGGTGACACGATACGGCGTGTTCAAATGGTGTTAACTGATATTAGCCATTGTTCATAGCCAGTGATAAATAAATTAACTCGAATCTCTTCGTTGGTCGTGAAACCTGCACAATAAATTTCGTTAAGTGCGTTACCGGTATGGTAGCTTAACCTGAAGCGGACCAGCTGAAGTTTCATTACGGTGGATTAAAAGCACAATTACGATTTATTTGATTTGATATTTCGAATCTGATAAGTGAACATGGTATTGATCCGATTGTTTATCCGAAAGTTATTATCAAGAATGCGACATTACCATATCTGAAATATCAATCCTTCCACCTTCCACCACGTTGTTCGCTGAGCTGGGAGTAACGTTTCATCAACCCTATCCAGTAATTTATGAAAACAGTTGGTCGCTTGTTTCCCCTAACGCGCATGATAATTTATGCGATTTTAACAGAGTAGCAACAATGGCACATTATCCTGCCTGCAGTAATTAGTGATCAAGTAGGTGGAAATGTGGGGCATACAGTGCTTTCAACAAGACAAAAGAAACAAAAAAAGCGGCTTACATACTATGCACATCTGCCTAGCTTTCGTACAGGCCCCATGTCGCCCGGAACCAACCATAATTACATTTACTTTTAATCGAGAATTCTTCAAGCAAATAATCATTGTTGGATGAAATAAAACCACCAATTTTTAAGTTGCTCAAAATATGCAACCCTGCAATGACTCCTTTTATTTTGAGAAGTACTCCTTTCAAGAAGAAAACAGAAATATGCACCCCCGTGTGTGATACTTTGACGTTTATTAATGGACGGAGCATTCAATGTGTTAGAATAGTATCGAATTGGGGCCCAAATTGTGGAATAAGGATGAATTCTGAAAATACACGAGGTAGAAAGAGTATGTTGTCAGAAGCGTCACTATTGGCGATATCATATGCAAATTGGCGATCCTGATTCCTTCTGTCTCCTTTTTTGGGACCTAATCCTAGATTGGTGCTTCATTCATTTGTATATCTAAGGAGTTATATATTTCCATCTTTTCTGTTGCTTCTCAAGTGGTCGATTATTTTCTAGCTTGGTGTAAGAGGCAACTAGATGCACTACCCAATTCTTGGTTCCAAGATGCCATAAGCCTTCTCTCTGTGTTTGAAAGAACACCGCATTGCTTTTCTTCTGTTCCTGAAGGAAGAGGAGTTTGGACTCTGAGGAGGTTGTGGTGATACGCTAATTGACACTTTGGTTCAGCAACATTTCTAAACCTTCACATTCTTTACTTTGCAGTAGAGTTAAAAATATGTGGTCAGCGAGTGGGAGTCGAACACAGGACCGTCACGTTACCGGGGTCAGTCTCCTAACCACGGAACCAACACTACCACTACTCTCAACTCTACTCATTCACGTCACATAACGTACTCCTGATATCTGGTGTCTGCTATAACTTTGGTACACCTTTTCTAAGAGCCAAATCTTCCCTTGTGTCGAAAGAAGTGACAGGATGTCATAATTTCGACACAAGAGAAGATTTGGCTCTTAGAAAAACTTCACCAAAGTAAAAAATTTGAAGGTTTAGGAACTTGTGTTCAGCTTGGTCAATATTCGCTGCCAAAATTTCAGAATACAGCAGTGAGTATTCGCGAGGGTTGCAGCGGCGCGATATTACCATCTATTCGCGAGCAGTTTTGTGAGAAAATTTTTTCAGAAAAATGTCCAATATTGCCTGCTTTGACCTTTCCCTGGATTGCTTCTAAAACATGAGAAGCACACCACCTTTCAGAATAAGGTATTGGCTATTTGCGAGGGTTGCAGCGGCGCCAAATTACCAACTATTCGCGAGCAGTTTTGCGTGATGAGTTTTTTAGAAAAATTTTGAGGGTTCCCTGCTTTGACCTTTCCCTGGATTGCTTCTAAAACAGGACAAGCACCCCACCTTTAGGAATAAAGTACAGGATATTCTCGAGGGTTGCAGCGGCGCCATATTACCAACTATTCGCGAGCAGTTCCGTTTAGTGGATTTATTAGAAAAAGCTCGAGGTGTGCCTTTTTTGACCTTTCCCTGACTTGTTTCTAAAACAGGAGAAGCACACCACTTTTCAGAATAAAGTAGTGGCTATTCGCGAGGGTTGCAGCGGCGCCATAATATTATTCGCGAGCAGTTTCGCCTGGTGGATTCTTCGGAAAAATTTTGAGGGTTGCCTTCTTTCACCTTTCCCTGGATTGCTTCTAAAACATGGGAAGCACACCACATTTCAGGATAAAGTAATGGCTATTCGCGAGGGTTGCAGCGGCGCCATATTACTATCTATTCGCGAGTAGTTTCGCGTGGTAGATTTTTCGAAAAGATTTCGAGGCTTGCCTGCTTTGACCTTTTCTTGGATTGCTTCTAAAATAGGAGAAGGACACCACCTTTAGGAATAAAGTACAGGTTATTCTCGAAGGTTGCAGCGACGCCATATTACCAACTATTCGCGAGCAGTTTCGCGTAGTGGACTTATTAGAAAAAGCTCGAGGTTTGCCTTTTTTGACCTTTCCCTAACTTGTTTCTAAAATAGGAGAAGCACACCACCTTTCAGAATAAAGTAGTGGCTATTCGCGAGGGTTGCAGCGGCGCCATATTACTATTCGCGAGCAGTTTCGCCTGGTGGATTCTTCTGAAAAATTTTGAGGGTTGCCTTCTTTCACCTTTCCCTGGATTGCTTCTAAAACAGAAGAAGTACATCACATTTCAGGATAACGTAATGGCTATTCGCGAGGGTTGCAGCGGCGTTATATTACTATCTATTCGCGAGAAGTTTCGCGTGGTAGATTTTTCCAAAAGATTTCGAGGCTTGCCTGCTTTGACCTTTCCTTGGATTGCTTCTAAAATAGGAGAAGGACACCATCTTTAGGAATAAAGTACAGGTTATTCTCGAAGGTTGCAGCGACGCCATATTACCAAATATTCGCGAGCAGTTTCGCTTAGTGGATTTATTAGAAAAAGCTCGAGGTTTGCCTTTTTTGACCTTTCCCTGACTTGTTTCTAAAATAGGAGAAGTACACCACCTTTCAGAAGAAAAGTAGTGGCTATTCGCGGGGGTTGCAGCGGCGCCATATTACTATTCGCGAGCAGTTTCGCCTGGTGGATTCTTCTGAAAAATTTTGAGGTTTGCCTTCTTTCACCTTTCCCTGGATTGCTTCTAAAACAGAAGAAGTACACCACATTTCAGGATAACGTAATGGCTATTCGCGAGGGTTGCAGCGGCGTTATATTACTATCTATTCGCGAGCAGTTTCGCGTGGTAGATTTTTCGAAAAGATTTCGAGGCTTGCCTGCTTTGACCTTTCCTTAGATTGCTTCTAAAATAGGAGAAGGACACCACCTTTAGGAATAAAGTACAGGTTATTCTCGAAGGTTGCAGCGACGCCATATTACCAACTATTCGCGAGCAGTTTCGCGTGGTAGATCTTTTGAAAAGATTTCGAGGCTTACCTGCTTTAACCTTTCTCTGGATTGTTTCTAAAATAGGAGAATGACAATCATTTCATTGTATTTTTTGCCTCGTTTATTGAGTTTATTGATTAACTTTAGTCACTACCAAATCAGAGATTTTGTTTCCTACGATCGCTATAGTAGACAATATTGGCTTTGGCTACCATTTTTGGGATGACTTTTCCTGGTGGATGAAATGTTCTTTTGAGAAAGATTTGGTTTCGTCCTTCATTAGCAGAAATCGTTTCTAAAATCAGGAGCGGATTAAGCTTGCTAGGGGTCCTGTGCAACTCACTGGTGGGGCCAATTGAAAATTTTGGCAACACAAAAATCTAGCAAAATTTCTAAAAAAAAAATCAATAACCAAAAATAACTTGCCACGCACTAAATATTTTTTTATAACAAAAAAAAGGAACTATTCATTTTAATGGGGCCCCTGTGCTATAGCACTTGTTGCAAACCTCTAAATTAGCCCCTCCTTGGAGGAACCAGCAATGATGTTGATAAATTTCAATCAAAGTTTGATTGACACTTGTAAAGATCCTTGTTACCAACATCATTTCCAAAGTCGAATCTGTAACAGACCATTAAAAAATGATACATTACACATTCGACTTATAGTAATTTTGGATTATACCTACAAGTCTTACTATAATTAAAGAAACTACGCGAAAAGAGTGTATATATACCAGAAAAATCAAAATTTCTATTAAGAAAAAGTGTTAGTGAAACGACAAAATTTCGAAGAAAAAAATTGAAACATTAGGCTAAGATTTTTAAGGACTAGTAACTATTCGAGCACAAAGTGAAATTCAAAAATAAATTCGAAATTTATTTAAAAAAATTTTAAGAATAATAGAAATCTTCGACAGAAAAAGTCTCAATTTTGAGAAAAAATTTTGATTAAGAGATTATTATTACGGTTAATTTATTACCGATTATGGATTACGAAGATATTTTAGAGAAAAACGAAGATAGTGCAAAAAGTCAAAATTTTTTGAAAAATTAGAAACTAAAAATAACATCGAAATCTTTAGAAAAAACTCATACCACCATTTCGCCTTTTTTTTAAATGTTGACTTCTTGTAAAAATTTAGATTCTTTCTTAAAATTCTTTCTCTAGAATTGTTGCTTTTTTTTCTAAATTTGGTCTCAAAATGTTGACATTTTTCAAGACTTTGTCATCTTTTGAAAGTATCGATTTTTCTTAAAATTTCGATTTTTTTCTAGAAATTTTTCCTTTTTTTCTTTAAAATTTAGATTCAAAATGTCGACATTTTTTAAAACTGTCGTAATTAAACAAAAACATCTTTTGAAAATTTCAAATTTTTTATTTCGATTTTTATCTAGAAATATAACCATTTCTTATAAATTTGAACTCAAAATGTTGACATTTTTCAAAACTTTGTCATCTTTTGGAAATATCGATTTTTTTTCAATTTCGATTTTTATCTGGAAATTTTGCCATTTTTCTTGAAAATTTAGATTTAAAATGTCGACATTTTTCAAAACTGTCGTAATTAAAAAAAAAAAAGTTTTGACAATTTTTTATTTCGATTTTTATCTAGAAATTTACCCTCTTCTTCTAAATTTAGACTCAAAATGTGGACATTTTTCAAAATTGTGTTATAATTTGAAAATTTCGATTGTTTACTACGATTTACGATTTTTTACTACGATTTTTCTCTAACAATTTTGTCTTTTCTTCTAAATTTTGACTGAAACCATCGACTTCTTTTGTCGTTTTATGAAAATTACAGTTTTTCTATAAACTTTGGTTTATTTTAAAATTTTCATTTTACTTTCAAAATGTTGTTTATTTTTGGTAATTTTGACCTTTTGAATTTCCTGTTTTCAAAAATTGTCAACAAAATGTTAACTTTTTCCGAAGCTTCTACTTTATTCAAATTTTCGACTTTTTTCAAAAATTTTGACGTTTTCTTAACATTTCCAATGATGTTTTTTTTCTATATTAGGTATAATTATTTCTCGAAATTTCGACTTTCTTATAAATTTCATTTTTAAAATTTAAAATTATTTTTTTTTAAAACATTCAACTTTTTTTTTTTAATTACGGCTTTTTCTAAAAATTCTTTCTTGTCGTGTCCATACATAAGTAACGACTAAAAAAAAAACTCCATTGCAGACAGTCACGGACCCTTGATACTCAGGCTCCGACCCGCAAGGTGTCCATGAATCCTAGGTTAAGAAACCCCGATCTAAGAGGGAGATTCCTCCAACGAATGATTACGAATGATTGACTTTTTGAAGCTGGTATGCGTTCCAGATCTTTCCAAAAGTCAAATATTCCTTTTTTATGAGTTTCGATTTATTTTTGAAAATTCTTCTTATAAATTACTGACTTTTATTACATAATCGGCTCTTTTTTTTGAAAATTTAACAATTTCTCCTAAATTTGACTCTTTTTCAAAATATTGACTGTTTCTCATTTTGCGACTGTATTTAGGACACAATTGTTTTTAAAATTTAAATTTTAAGGAGATTCCTAATTTTTTGATTTATTTGATTGATTTGGATTATTTAAAATATCGTTGAAATACAAAACTTGTCCCCTGAAACCAAGAAAGATTAAAAAACAAAACAAAGGTTGCTCTAACGCGTTTCGACAATCAAGCTATCATCTTCAGAGAGATACTGATAGCTTGGCTGTCGAAACGCGTTAGAGCAACCTTTGTTGTGTTTTTTAAACTTTATTGGTTTCAGGGGAGAAGTTTTGTATTTTAATTTTTGAAAATAACCAAGGACCAGTCTCCCTCTCCCCAAAATTATCGTTGCTTAAAAAATGTTGGCTTATTTCAAAGATGTGACACTTTTCTAAAAATGTAGACTAATTTGAAAACTTTTATTTTTTTTGGAAGTTTCGACTTTAAAATTTTCAATTTGCAAATATCTACCATTTTGATTGTTTCCCAGAGCATCTGCGGAAATTGTTGCACTTTCTTCAAAATTTTGACTGGAAATTTTGAAAAATTCGACTATATTAGACCTAAATTTCGATTTTTTTTAAGAATTCTCAAAAATGGTGGTTTTTTTTGGAAAAATTCAATTTTAAAAATAATTTGACTTTTTAAATATTTCGATTCTATTCGAATAGCTCGATTTTTTTGAAGATCTCGGCTTTTAATTTTATTTAATCATAATTTTGGCTCTTTTTTGAAACACTGACTGTTTGTCATTTTGCGCCAGTATTTAGAATATATTTTTTTTGAAAATTTAAATTTTAAAGAGATTTCTAATTTTTTTGTGAATTTAGATTTCCAAAGTATCGTTTCTCAAAAAATTTTGGTGTATTTCAAAGATCTGACATTTTCCTGAAAATTTCGACCACTTTAAAAATGTTGATTACTTTTGGAAGTTTCGACTTCAGAGTTTTCAATTTGCAAATTTTCGACCATTTTTATTTGTTACTTGAGAATTTGTAGACTTTTTTTGAAATGGTCGCACTTTCTTCAAAATTTTGACTCGAAATTTTAAAATTTTTGACCCTATTCGACCTAAATGTCGACTTTTTTCAAGAATTCTCAAAATTTTGATTTTTTTCGAATACTTTTTGAGACTTTTTAAATATTTCGATTTCATTTGAAGAATTCGATATTTTGGAAGATCTCAGCCTTTAATTTAATTTTTTTGGAAAATTTTGAGCTTTTTTGAAAATTTTAATTTGTTTTTGAAAGTCTCGAATTTCTAAAAACTTCGCATCTTTTGAATATTTCGATTTTCAGAATTTAGACTTTTTCTAGTAATTCTTTGTTGTCGAGCCCATAAATAAGTAACGAATCAAGAAAAAACTTTATTGCAGAGAGTCACGGACCCCAGATACCTACGCTACGACCCCCACGGGATCCATGAACCCTTTGTTAAGAAACCCTGTTCTAGGCGGGGGATTCCTCTGACGAATGATTACGAATGATGCGTTCCAGATCTCTCCAAAAGTCAAATATTCTTTTTTTATATAAATTTTGATCTTTTTTCTAAAAATTTGTACTTTCTTATAAAAATATTTTCAAAATTTTGCCTCAAAATTTTTAAAATTTCGATTATATTCGACCCAAATTTCGACTTAGTTCAAGAATTCTCAAAATTTTGACTTATTAGAACAATTCAATTTTTAAAATGATTTGACTCTTGAAATATTTCGATTTTATTTGAAGAATTTGATATTTTGGAAGATCTCAGGCTTTAATTTAATTTTCTGGAAAATTTTGATCCGTTTTGAAAATTTTAATTTGTTTTTTAAAATTTCGAATTTTTTAAGGACTTCGCATCTTTCGAAAATTTGGATTTTAAGATATTAGATCTTTTCTAGCAAATTTTTTGTTGTCAAGCTCATAAATAAGTAACGATTAAAAAAAAAACTTCATCGTAGACAGTCACGGACCCCTGATACCTACGATACGACCCGCAGGGGGTCCATGAATACTTTGTTAAGAAACCCTGTTCTAAGAGGGGGATTCCTTCGAAGAATGATTACGAATGATGCGTTCCAGATCTCTCCAAAAGTCAAATATTCTTTTTTTTTATAAATTTCGATCTTTTTCCTGAAAATTTGTATTTTCTTATAAATTACTGACTGTTATTACGCTGTTGTCTTTTTTTTTAATATTTGATAATTTTTCATAATTTTGATTCTTTTTTGAAATTTTTGATTGTTTGCCATTTTGCGCCAGTATTTAGAATATATTTTTTTTTTGAAAATTTAAATTTTAAAGAGATTCCTAAGTTTTATGTGAATTTAGATTCTTAAAATATCGTTTTCCAAAAAATTTTGGTTTCAAAGATTTCACATTTTTCTGAAAATTTCGACCACTTTAAAAATTTTGAATATTTTTGGAAGTTTCGACTTCAGAGTTTTCAATTTGCAAATTTTCGACCATTTTGATTTGTTACTCGAGAATTTGCAACTTTTTTTTCAAATTGTCGCACTTTGTTAAACATTTTAACTCGAAACTTTAAAAAACCTTGACCCTATTCGACCTAAATTTCGACTATTTTCAAGAATTCTCAAAATTTTAATTTTTTTCGGAAAAGGTCAATTTTTAAAATGATTTGACTTTTTAAATATTTCGATTTTATTCGAAGAATTCGATATTTTGGAAGATCTCAGCCTTTAATGTTTGGAAAATTTTGATCTTTTTTGAAAATTTTAATTTGTTTTTGAAAATCTCGATTTTTTTTAAAGACTTCACATCTTTTGCAAATTTTGATTTTAAAAATTTAGACTTTTTATAGCAAATTCTTTGTTGTCGAGCCCATAAATAAGTAAAGATTAAAAAAAAAACTTCATCGCAGAGAGCCATGGACCCCTGATACCTGCGCTACGACCCGCAGAGGGTCCATGAAGCGACGAACCAACGAACGATTACGAATGATGCGTTCCAGATCTCTCTGAAAGTCAAATATTCTTTTTTTTTATAAATTTCCATATTTTTTCTGAAAATTTGTACTTTCTTATAAATTACTAACTAACACCGTTGGCTCTTTCTTTAATTTGATAATTTTTCATAATTTTGACCCTTTTTTGAAATATTGACTGTTTGTCATTTTGAGCTGTATTTCGAATATAGGTTTTTTGAAAATTTAAATTGTAAGGAGATTAATAATTTTTTTTTGAGAATTTTGGAATATTTAAAATATCGTTGCTTAAAAAATGTTGGCTTATTTCAAGAATTTGACATTTTTCTAAAAATTTCGTATAATTTGGAAATTTTTATTATTTTTGGAAGTTTCGACTTTAAAACTTTCAATTTGCAAATTTTGACCAATTTGATTTTTGTTCTCGAAAATCTGCGGACTCTTTTTTCAAATTGTAGCACTTTCTTTAAAGTTTTGACTCAAAATTTTGAAAAATTTAACCACATTGGACCTAAATTTCGTCTTTTTTCAAGAATTCTCAAAAATGTTGGCTTTTTTTGGCAAAATTCAATTTTTAAAATGATTTTCTTTTTAACTATTTCGATTCTATTTGAAGAATTCGATTTTTTTAAAGATCTCGTCTTTTAATTTTATTTTATCATAATTTTGGCTCTTTTTTGAAACACTGACTGTAATTTTGCGCCAGTATTTAGAATATATTTTTTTTGAAAATTTAAATTTTAAAGAGGTTTCTAAGTTTTGTGTGAATTTAGATTTTTAAAATATCGTTAAAATTTTGGTTTATTTCAAAGATTTGACATTTTTCTGAAAATTTCGACCAGTTTAAAAATTTTGATTATTTTTGGAAGTTCCGAGTTCAGAGTTTTCAATTTCCAAATTTTCGACCATTTTGATTTGTTCTTCGAGAATTTGTAGACTTTTTTTGAAATTGTCGCACTTTCTTCAACATTTTAACTCGAAATTTCGACCCTATTCGACCTAAATTTTGACTTTTTCCAAGAAGGCCCCAAATTTTAATTTTTTTGGAAAACTTTACTTTTTAAAATGATTTGACTTTTTAAATATTTCGATTTTATTTGAAGAACTCAATATTTTGGAAGATCTCAGCCCTTAATTTAAGTTTTTGGAAAATTTTGATCTTTTTTAAAAATTTTAATTTGTTTTTGAAAATCTCGAAATTTTAAAGAGTTTGCATCTTTTGAAAATTTTGATTCTAAGAATTTAGACTTTTTCTAGCAAATTTTTTGTTGTCGAGCCCATAAATAAGTAACGATAAACAAAAAACCTCATGGCAAAGGGCCACGGACCCCTGATACCCATGCAGGGGGTCCATAAACCCTATGTTGAAAAACCCTATTCTAAGCAGGGGATTCCTTCGCCGAATGATTGCGAATGATGCGTTCCAAATCTCTCCAAAAGTCAAATATTCTTTTATTTTAATAAATTTCGATCATTTTTCTGAAAATTTGTATTTTCTTATAAATTACTCACTTTTAGTACACCGTTGGCTCTCTTTTTCATTTGAAAATTTTTTATAATTTTGACCCTTTTTTGAAATATTAACTGTTTGTCATTTTGCGGCTGTACTTAGAACATAGTTTTTTTGAAAATTTAAGTTTTAAAGAGATTCCCAAATTTTTGAGAATTTTGGATTATTTTAAATATCGTTGCTTAAAAAATGTTGTCTTATTTTAAAAAGTTGACATTTTTAAAAAAATTTCGACTCATTTTTATTATTTTTGGAAGTTTCGACTTCAAAACTTTCAATTTGCCAATTTTAACCAATTTGATTTTTTTTTCTCGAGAATCTGCGGACTTTTTGTTGAAGTTGTAGCACTATCTTTAAAGTTTCAAGTCAAAATTTTGGAAATTTCCACCCTATTCGACCTAAATTTCGACTTCTTTTAAGAATTCTCATTAGAAAAATTCAGTTTTTAAAATGATTTGACTTTTTAACTATTTTGATTTTATTTGAAGAATTGGATTTTTTTGAAGATCTTGGCCTTTAATTTTATTTTTTGTAAGATTTTTACCTTATTTTAAATTTTAATTTTCTTTGAAAATATCGAAATATTTAAAGACTTCGAATCTTTTGAAAATTTCGATTACAAATATCGACTTTTATCTCGAATTCGAAATTTCGTCTTTCTTGAAATTTTTACTCCTTAGTAAATTTAACCTTTTGTATAATCGACTTTTTTTAGGTTTAGATTTTTTCTATATATGTTATTCTTATTGCAAATTTGGAATTTTCTTGAAAATTTCGACTGTTTAAAATCTGAGGTTTCAAAATTTCAACATTTTCTCATAATTTTGACTTGGCGAATTTCGAATTTTTTGAAGAATTGTAAAAATTTAAATACAAATACAAACCTTTCCTTTATATATGCCGATAGTCTAAAAAATTGATTAGCAAAACAGATAACTTTGTTGGAAGAAAGGGTCTTTGGTAATCTTCAAAAATTGATATACAAATCTTATCCCCTGAAACTAAGAAATATTAAAAAACACAACAAAGTTGTTCTAACGCGTTTTGATAGACAAGTTATCATTTTAGAGAGGTACTAACACCAAATTCTAAAATTTTGTTTCCTTGTTTTTGGATTTTAATCTTTCTTTGTTTCAGGGGGACAAGATTTGTTTTTCAGTTTTAGAAGATAACCAAGGACTAGTCCGTTTCACCAAAACTGTGCTTTATTTGATCATTATATATTGGAATTTTATAACTGTATAGAGTTGTGACGCAGCTGTCGCACTATCTAGCGATGTTCTACACGTTGATGTGGCGCTTCGAATGGTTAAATTACCGCTTATCTCAAGCAATTGCATGTGTTTTCTGTAAAATAACTTTAAGGGGCGGATTACTCGGGAACTCCTATGAAAATGTGGCAAAACCTTCCATGTAGTCTCCACAATATTTTTAATGGGGGCTTTGTATACATTGTGGCCACAACATTTTTTTTGACTACAAATAAGTCATTTATTTTCGTGTGGTCCCTTGTGCCCTGAAATTGGCCCCTACCAAGAGTTTTCACCAAATTAGAAACATTTTTGACGAAGAATATTTTGCTCATCGTTCATAGTCGGAAACTCCCAAAAATATTCGCCCAATTTACTTTAGGGTTAGGTTTTACATGGCTTGATTATAGTTCAAGACGTACACATATTCTGACTGGTTAACGCTCTAACGCGATGCAAAAAGGCGAATTCTTATTGAAAGTTGTAGTGACTTTTTTCCAATTGAATATTGCATCGAACGCAGCTGTAAAACTGATATGAATCTCCGGTATATTTATCAATATTTTTATCGAACGTCAGCAATAACTTCCATCGTTTATTTGTTTTACATATTGCGATGCAATACTGCATCTCTCAATTCGCTGTTAAACACACCAGATAACAAATACTGAAAACATCAAGAATTTCCAGATTCCTCTTGGTAAATGCGTTTACAGGGCCGGGCAGTGTTCAATAGGCAGGTACGTATTTGGGTTGTAGACACAGGCATGTGGCTTTTTGTTATACCTTAAATGATATGAATTTTCTCGTAAATATATTGAATATATTAGATATTATGTTGAACATGATCTTATAACAAAAACGGGCTCTGTAGAACTGGACAGTTGATTAGTCCAATCTGCTGAACGCGTTAAAAACATAATAATTATTACACATCCATAAGGACAGACAAATATGATTATAATGGATATTATTTTATATCATAGTTCAACAGAGACCACGCTTGTCTGACAGAGTGCCCACATATGGAAAAAATAGGACACATCAGTTGTTTAGAATTATAAAAAAATCATCTAAATATAAACAAAAAGTTTCATTAGGACAGCAACAATCAGAATTGAAACTTCATTAATTTGGGGGTTTGCTAAGATCAGTGAAAGCAATTCCCCCTTTGATAGGTAATGAAGAAAGCGTGAATAATGCCCATCATCTGCCGATAAATCTATATGGGTACCATATTGGTGCATACCAGAGTCGAGATAAGAGAGCGAATCAAAGATCGAAGCTCGTCGCGGAGGATGACTGACAGGTTTGTTTGCCGCGGGGCGGGGGTCCGATCTTACCGGCCGAACACCTGGGGCACTATTTGATAAAATCTATCGCTTATAATTAATTGTGTTTTTATATTTTGTTTAATCATTCTATTAGAAAAGATCTCGATGCCACAAAAAACATGCCATCGTTTAAAAGAACATTTTCCGAATGCCAATGCAAAGTGTTTCTGATTAGAGATTAAAACGTTTTTGAAAGGTGTTTAGATTTTGTATCTTTGGTTATCTTGATGCATTATTAGGAAGATCGCCGGCTCGGGCTAATTGCGATGTGTCCGTTTTGTGTTCCACGTACCCATTTATCATGGTGGTCGAGCGTGAATCGGACTCAATTTCGGTGCTTTTTCAATACTCTAATAAATACAATACCAATACAAGTCATCTAGATTGAGTAACGTTAAAAATGACAACCGAATTTTACAATCAAATTTTTCAATTACTGTCATTCGTTTGTTAGAAATACTATACTATTATATATTATAGATACGATAATCACGTATCATGTTTAACACTTTTAATAAACATAGAAACTTTTTTGTATATCGTCAATTGTGTAGGTCACATGTTAAACAATATGCGACTTCTGGTGAGATCTGGAGCGCACACCTAGGTCATTCTTCAGAGAAGTACCTCCTCTTAGAACAGGTGTTCTTAATCTGGGGTCCATGGACCCTTTGGAGTAGAGATGTCCATTTGGAAAATACATCGATGTTTTTATTTGATGTAATACATTGAAAGAATACATCGATGTTTTTTCGATACATCGATTCCCTAACATCGATGTTTTTAAACAAATATTTTAAGGGAGCCATTATTTAGGGATGCAACGTCATTCAAAAAAGAATTGATATTTTTTTAATGAAACATCCATGTCTCAAACATCAACTTTCGATAACGATGCATCGATGCTTTTCCGATGTTTTTCAAATATTTAATTGTGTCAAAATTACGAAGGTGCAGCAAGGACATCGATTTAAAAAGAATATTATTTGAAATTTCAAATTTAACGTTAAAATTTCGACTCCTTTCTCGAAATTGCGAAATCAGCATTGAAATTTTGATTTCAATCTCAACATTTCGATTTTTTTTCGAAAATTCAATTTCTTTCTCAAAATTTCGCCTCTAATGTCGAAATTCTGACTTTTTTTTAGAAATTCGAAGATAAAAGTCCAAATTTCGACTTCAATATCGAAATTTCGACTGCAGGTAAACTGAAACTGACTTTTTTTTAAATTTCAAGAAAAAGGTGAAGATTTTGACCTTAGTTTTAGAATTTCGAGAAAAAAAGTCAATATAAGCAAATATTTCAAGAAGAAACTCGAAATTTCGTCTCCAAACTTGAAGTTTCTAAGCCATTTTTTTTAATAAACTAATGGCTCTTCTACGCCTAATTTTTTTAAAAATGACACTTATTTTCCTTTCGAATTGAAACCTATATTTTCTTTTATTTATTATTGCCCCCAAATTTTGACTTAAAGCCCATAATCTACGTTTTTTTGGTAAAAATTCAAGATAGAACTGCGGATTTAAAAAAAAAGTCCTTGAGAAAATTTTTTAAAGACTAAATTTTGAAAAATGTTGAAATTTTCATTAAAAAATTAAATTTAAAAAAAAATTCATGTTTTAAAAATATTTCGAAATTTTGATAAAATTCTTTTCAAAAGTCAAGCAAAATTTTGTAAAAATACCAAATATTATAAAAATCAGCATTTTTAAAAACCGCGAAGTTTTGAGAAAATATCAAAATTTTGTCAAATATATTCCAATTTTTTTAAAAACGGAAATTTTCAAAAAAATTTAAATCTTCGAAAAGGTCGAAATTTTAATAGGCAAATCTTAAATTAAAATTTTAATTTAAAATTCAAAATTATTAAAAAATTTAAATTAAATTTAAAAAAATATCGACATTTTCATAAAAAAAGTAAAAATTTTTAACAAAAAGGTTTCCAAAAATGTAGAAATTCTGAAAAAATTGATATTTTAAAGAGTTGCAATTTTGAAAAATAGTAAGAAACTTCAAGACAACATTTTAAAAAGGTTTGAAAAAACCGAAATTAAAAAAAAATATGAAATACTAATTTCATTTAAAAATAAATTATGATTTTGAACAAAGTAAAGATTTCCAAAAAAAGGTGAAATCAAAATTTCAAAAAGGACAAGATTTTAATATAATGTCATGAGATGAGGTTTTTAAATAAATTAAAATATCACGTAGTCATACTTCAAAAACTGTTTAGAATATTGTCAACAAACAGTAAAAATTTAAATATTTTCAAACTGGGCCGAAGAAATGTTAAATAAAATCAATAATAAACATAATGTCAAAAGCTGGAAAAGTCAAAATTTTTAAGAAAATTGGACAATGATATTGACATTTTCAGAAAAAATTTAATTTTTTTTTATGAATAAAAAAAATTTTGGAAAAGGCCAACATTTTTGGAAAAAATAGAATTCTGAAATTTGGAATTTAAAAAAAAATCGAAATTAAAAATCAATTGTGATTTGTAAAAAATCTTAATTTTTAAAAAAGTTAAAATTGTGAAATAAAGTAAAAAAAAGGAAAAAGTATTTAAAATTTTGAGGAAATTTTAAGTCAAAATTATGAGATTTTCATAAAAAACTTAAATTTTCAATAAACAAAATTTAAAATTTGCAAAAAAAGGTTTAGATTAAAAAAAACTCGAATTTCTTAAAAGTCAGACTAAATTTTATCAAAATGCCGAACTTTAAAAAAGACGGAATTTAAAAAAAAAGTTTTGAAACAATATCGAATGTTGAACATTTTCGGAGTTCTACTAATTTTTAAGAAGGTCAAAATTTTTGGAAAAAATGTAATTCTGAAATTTGGAATTTAAAAAAAAATCGAAATTTAAAAAAATGTGGTTTGAAAAAATCTGAACTTTGAAAAAAGTTTAAGTTGTGAAATAAAGTCAAAAAAAAGGAAAAGGAAATTAAAATTTTCAGGAAATTTACAGTCAAAATTATGAAATTTTCATAAAAAACTTAAATTTTCAATAAACAAAATTCAAAATTTGCAAAAAAAGTCTAAATTAAAAAAAAACTCGATCTTTTTAAAGATTAGATTTTATCAAAGTGCCGAACTTTGGAAAAAGACGGAATTTAAATAAAAATTTTGAAAAAATAGTGAATGTTGAACATTTTTGCAGTCCTACTAATTTTTAAGAAGGTCAAAATTTTTGAAAAAATTTAATTCTGAAATTTGGAATTTAAAAAAAAATTGAAATTAAAAAAAAATTGTGATTTGAAAAAATCTGAACTTTCAAAAAAGTTTAAATTGTGAAATAAAGTCAAAAAAAAGAAAAAAGACATTAAAATTTTTAGGAAATTTAAAGTCAGTTATTAAACTTTCATAAAAAAATTAAATTTTCAATAAACAAAATTCAAAATTTGCAAAAAAAGTCTAAATTAAAAAAAAACTCGATCTTTTTAAAGATTAGATTTTATCAAAGTGCCGAACTTTGGAAAAAGACGGAATTTAAATAAAAATTTTGAAAAAATAGTGAATGTTGAACATTTTTGCAGTCCTACTAATTTTTAAGGTCAAAATTTTTGAAAAAAATTTAATTCTGAAATTTGGAATTTAAAAAAAAATCGAAATTAAAAAAAAATATGGTTTGAAAAAATCTGAACTTTCAAAAAAGTTTAAATTGTGAAATAAAGTCAAAAAAAAGAAAAAAGACATTAAAATTTTCAGGAAATTTAAAGTCAGTTATTAAATTTTCATAAAAAAATTAAATTTTCAATAAACAAAATTCAAAATTTGCAAAAAAAAGGTCTAGATTAAAAAAACTCGACCTTTTTAAAAGTCAGACTAGATTTTATTAAAATGCCAAACTTTAAAAAGGACGAATCTTGAAAATTTTTGGAAAAAATGTAATTCTGAAATTCGGAATTTAAAAAAAAATCGAAATTAAAAATCAATTGTGATTTGTAAAAAATCCTAATTTTTAAAAAAGTTAAAATTGTGAAATAAAGTAAAAAAAAGGAAAAAGTATTTAAAATTTTGAGGAAATTTCAAGTCTAAATTATGAAATTTTTACAAAAAACTTAAATTTTCAATAAACAAAATTCAAAATTTGCGAAAAAAGCCTAGATTAAAAAAAAACTCGATCTTTTTAAAGATTAGATTTTATCAAAGTGCCGAACTTTGAAAAAGACGGAATTTAAAAAAAAAGTTTTGAAAAAATATCGAATGTTGAACCTTTTTGGAGTCTACTAATTTTTAAGAAGGTCAAAATTTTTGGAAAAAATGTAATTCTGAAATTTGGAATTTAAAAAATAAATCGAAATTAAAAAAAATTGAAAAAAATCTGAACTTTCAAAAAAGTTTAAATTGTGAAATAAAGTCAAAAAAAAGGAAAAAGAAATTAAAATTTTCAGGAAATTTACAGTCAAAATTATGAAATTTTCATAAAAAACTTAAATTTTCAATAAACAAAATTGAAAATTTGCAAGAAAAGCCTAGATTAAAAAAACTCGATCTTTTTAAAGATTAGATTTTATCAAAGTGCCGAACTTTCAAAAAGACGGAATTTAAAAACAAATTTTGAAAAAATAGTGAATGTTGAACATTTTTGGAGTCCTACTAATTTTTAAGAAGGTCAAAATTTTTGGAAAAAATGTAATTCTGAAATTTGAAATTAAAAAAAAATCGCAATTAAAAAAAATTGTGATTTGAAAAAATCTGAACTTTTAAAAATGTCTAAATTGTGAAATAAAGTCAAAAAAAGGAAAAAAGAAATTAAAATTTTCAGGAAATTTAAAGTCAAAATTATGAAATTTTCATAAAAAACTTAAATTTTCAATAAACAAAATTTAAAATTTGCAAAAAAAGTCTAGATTAAAAAAACTCGATCTTTTTAAAGATTAGGTTTTATGAAAATGCCGAACTTTGAATAAGACGGAATTTAAAAAAAAATTTGAAAAAATAGTGAATGTTGAACATTTTTGGAGTCCTACTTATTTTTAAGAAGGTCAAAATTTTTGGAAAAAATGTAATTCTGAGATTTGGAATTTTAAAAAAAATCGAGATTAAAAAAATTGTTATTTGAAAAAATCTGAACTTTCAAAAAAGTTTAAATTGTGAAATAAAGTCAGAAAAAGGAAAAAGAAATTAAAATTTTCAGGAAATTTAGTCAAAATTATGAAATTTTCTTAAGAAACTTCAATTTTTAATAAACAAAATTCAAAATTTGCAAAAAAAAGGTCTAGATTAAAAAAAACTCGACCATTTTAAAAGTCAGACTAGATTTTATCAAAATGCCAAACCTTAAAAAAAAGTTTTGAAAAAATATCGAATATTGAACATTTTTGGAGTCCTACTAACTTTTAAGAAGGTCTAAATTTTTAGAAAAAATGTAATTCTGAAATTGGAAATAATAAAAAAAACGAAATAAAAAAAAATTGAAAGATTTGAAAAAATCTGAACTTTCAAAAAAGTTTAAATTGTGAAATAAAGTCAGAAAAAGGAAAAACAAATTAAAATTTTCAGGAAATTTAAAGTTAAAATTATGAAATTTTCATAAAAAACTTAAATTTTCAATAAAAAAAATTCAAAATAAGCAAAAAAAAAGACCTAATCTAAAAAAAAATTCGACCTTTTCAAAAGTCAGACTAGATTTTAATAAAATGCCAAACTTGAAAAAAGACGAAATTTAAAAAAAAAAGTTTTGAAAAAATATCGAATGTTGAACCTTTCTGGAGTCCTACTAATTTTTACAAAGGTCAAAATTTTCAAAAGAATTCTAATTCTTTTAAAAAACAAAATTTTCAAAAATTTAAAATTATCAAAATATTCCAAATTTTTGAAAAAATCGAAATTTTGGAAAACACGAATTTTGAGAAAAGATCAAAATTTTTAATAATCGAAATTTTGAAAATTATCGATATTTTCGTAAAAAGTTTAAGTTTTTAATAAAAAATCAAGATTTCTAAAAAAAGTGGATATTTTGATTAATTCTTCTCTCTGAAGATGATACCTTGGCTGTCGAAACGACAAGTTTTGTATTGCAATTTTTCAATAATTCTAATTTTGTAAAAAAAATTTTAAAACCGAAAATTACTTTTAAGGATTAACAATTTCAAACCAAGTTTCGAAATAACAGATGAACATTGGACAAAAATTTCAACGTATAAAAGGTAAACTCAAAATTTTAAAAATGTTCACTTTCATCCTAAATGTTTATAAAAAATCTTCTAATTTTGGGTAAAAATTCAAGAATAAACTCCTGATTTGGAAAAAAAAGCACAAATTTAGGAAAAAAACTAAAGTTTATAAAAATTGAATTTGGTTTAATACAACATACTAGGACCCACTCGAGATTTGTAAGAAAATTTTGAATTTAAAAATACGCAATTTTTAAATCTAAACATGGAATTTTAATAAAAAATTCTAATTTCTAGTAGAGAAGGTATTAGTTTTTTTACCCAAAAATTGACAATTTCTTAAATATTTCAAATTTGGAAGTTTGGTTCGAAATTTTTAGAATTCTGTTATGGTTTTTATTTGGAAACTTTTATTGACTAAAAAATTAGACTTTTTTAAAAATGTTGATTTTTTCTCTGGAAATGTCGACTTTTTTCTAGAGAAAAAAATAAATAAAAATTTACAAAAGTCGAACAAATTCTTCTTGAAGAAACTGAAAGTTTTAAGTTTGAACTAAAAATTTTAATAAAAAGTGAAATTTTTTTTGATCGAAAATTTAAAATAACTGCTAGATAAATAATAAATAATTGTGGATTTACAATTGAAATTTTAACAAATGTATTTAATGCATCGTATGAAAATACATCGATATTTCCGATATTTCTTTGCTTGGCAAAACATCGAATTCTTTTCGATGTCTTTAATGGAAAGATCGAATGATTTCGTAACATTGATGTATATTGAATATCCCTACTTTGGTGGTCCGTAGCGTATCAGAGGTACCATACGTGGCTGGATTTTTTTTTAGTCGTTACCTATTTATAAATAGGACAAGAAAGAATTCGTGAACAATAAGGTGCTTATTGGACAAAAAAGAGTATACAAGATAGGACTGTATGATTTTTTTTTGTCGATAGTTGCTTCTGTTGGGTTCATGAATTTTTTTGGTCCTTTAAATATAGTGGTCTCGATAAAAAATAATTTGGCCCATTGGACTTGATTGATGATATTTTTGGTTTGATGGAACGAACTGGTCCTTGGTTATCTTCAAAAATTGAAACAGAGAACCTGTTTCTTGAAACCAAGAGAGATTAACAAACACAACAAAGGTTGTTCTGTATTTCAATTTTCAATAATTTTTGTCATCAGAGTTACTGCAGCGTGATTATCAGAGGTCCGTGGCTGTCTACCATGGATATTTTCTTAGTCGTTTCATTACTTATTTATGGGTACGACAAAAAAGAATTTTTGGAGAGCAAAATGCTCACTCGACATTTAATGCTGTACAAGCTAAGACTGGGTGATTTTTTTTGGTCGACAATAGCTTCTGTTAGGTTCACGTTTTTGGTCGTTCAAAATATAATTGACTTCACAAGAAAGAAAGGTCATGGACTTGATTCATGACATTTTTGGTTGTCAGAGTTACTCTTGGGATGGTAAACTTTGTTTTAGTTATCACGAAATTTCAAAGGGAGTGATCCATAGCGTTTGTGTAAATTTGAAAGCAATCCTCGACTACTAAGAGGTTAAGGAAGCCTTCCTAAAACGCCTATTAAATTCCAATATTACATCACTTAAAGCAATCCATACAGGTTACGATTACTGATAACCATTTCCACATCTTACAAAATCAATTTTTTTAAATCTTGAAGGAATCTTGACTTAAAGGAATTCCTACAGTTTACGATTAGTAATAACTATCTCCACATCTTTCAAAATCAATTTAAAAAAATTACCCAGTTGGTCATAAATGTGAAGGCGGTACACATAATCGAACGAAATGCTGCCCTCGTAGAGATTTGGAGCGATTTAAGCGTATAAAAGCTGCCAAATTAGAGTATTTGCTAAAGGAATAAAAAACCGCAGATAGTGTTCGTGTTGTCTTGCAGGGGGAATCCAGTGGCAACATTAAAAGCCATTTTGTCACCGTCCACACTCGCGGATATCGGAAATTAGGTAATCGAGCTTCGTACGAGACCTGTTTTTAAAAATTACTCAACCCCAGATAACTCACCTTTTCAAGTTCGATTTGATCAAAGAATCGACTGATCTTCTGGGATAATTAAGCCTGGATATTTTGCAAGCATGTAGGTTTATTGCGAGTGCACTCGCAATGATTTTAATTTAAAACCAAAGTGTCACATCTGCATCATGGAGAATTTATAAAGGTTATTTGAACGTTCAGACTGGATGTAATTTGTTGTGAAGCTTAAAGCACTAAGAGCTTATTAAAGCATGATTATAAAACATTGTAATAAAATTTCACACATTAAAATAAAATTCGAATAAATTAGAAATAAACTGGTCGTCATTAAGAGAATGTTTACTGCAGTTAGTGTCAGATGCGCTCATATTTTTGTTAATAAATTACTAAAAACGAAAATAATAATCATAAAACTATAATACGACTACTGAACCTCTCTCCTTTTTTTCAAACTACACGCTGTCCGGTCGGTTCTAACTTATATTTTATTTTATTGATTAAAATGAGCACTATTCGTATGTTTACTTTAATACAATTCATACCGACTTTAACGACCACTACCGAATTGTACCCCATTTGCATACGGATGCGTTTTACATTTGGAATCAACAATTATTACGAATAAGGTTCTTGTGAGCTCACAACGTGACAGATAATTAACTAAAACCCGGATCGTAAAATCCTTATTTATGGTTTTTGTAAAAGGGAAATACAATTTTATGTTAATCTGATACCTCACACGTCTGAGACAGCTGCACTGAAACATGAAAAGTTATCTTGAAACTCAACATTTGCGAGCAGTTTTCTATAAAATTCCAGAGAAATCATCGCATTCCTGGCTTAGCAAACCATTTGCTCTAAACTCCCAGAGGCAAGTTTATGATGGTTTAGGTCTTATGAATTGTTTGTTCCTAATTTAAGGATTCTAATACACAGACCAATAGTTTTGACAAATGACCAATTAAATGTTCTGTAATTAAACAGTTAAACGTGCTTAAAATTGAAAATATGTACAACCGCAACCATAGACTAGTTTCGGCCTTCCTTGGCCTCGTCAGCTTGGTTCAATTGCATCGTAATAAACTTGTATATATTCGTATATACAAGGCTTATTATCTCAACAGACCAATAGGTTTAAACATTTATTAGATTCGAAGATTGGAAACCAAAGACCGGTTTCGATCTTGTTAGATCTCGTCAGTTTGGTATATCCAACTTGAATGCTAACAAACTGACGAGATCTAACAAGATTAAAACCGGTTTTTAGTTTCCAATCTTCGAATCTGATAAATGTCAAACCTGTTGTTCTGTGCATTAGAATCGAAACGCGTTAGAGCCACCTCTGTTATGTTTTTTAATTTTTCTTGATTTCAGGGGACAAGATCTGTATTTCAATTATTAGAATCCTTATCTTCTGGGGACTTTCCTAGAAAGCAACCGCTTCTCTAGGTGGCAGTGTTTCAACTGTTAGTAGTTCAGCTGCCTATGATTCACTATACGTGTCTAGAGAGCTGTATAAATTTACAGTTCAGGTTGTACTCTACTTGCGTACGATCTAATTGAAGGGTTCATTACATCCCTATTCCACAAAACTTATTTGTGCTTAAACGAAATTTGTTTTCAAATATCTTGAAAGTTCTATGCTTCAAAAAAATATTTTCTCTATAACTGGAAATGCATAAGGTGTTCTTTGGGTTCAAAATACAGAACCACTGGTTCATGATGCGAATATCCGACCATATACATTTCTTAAGTCTGGTTCTGGTTTTGCAGTCAGCTGTTATTGAGCATGAACATGACACCGAACATAACATTCTTTCTGAGAATTTTTGAATTATTTCTGACATTTTTCATTACTACAACAGGAGGATACATAATGCAGAAGTTTCTGAATAACCTCAACAAGTATGATACTATCTGCAAAACAATCATTGGAAAACCTTTGTGACTACGCAGGTAAATAGCTTGTAAAAGTCATCATTTCCAAGGAAGACCAAGCATCAGTAAAGCTGTATGTACAACGGTATTCTTCACCAAGCTATGACGAACCGTCCAGACTAGACAGTTATGGAACCATAGCAAATTCATTTTCCAACAAGATGAATACTGCAAACATCATCTTCATTCAAAAGTCATTTAAGGTAGAGAATTCCCAAAATTACAGACCAATAAGCTTCTTATGCAATGTGGAGAGGATACTAAACAAACAAAACATCAGCAGTAACCTTAACGTCATTCTTACCTCCAATCAGTTGCCAAGAGCGTTAAAAATATCACTCACTGGAGTACCAGGCAGTAGGAGCAACCTTTTTGAACATCTTTAAGGCAGTTAAAACACATTGAAACCAATAATGATTAAAAAAACACAACAAAGGCTGTTCTAACGCGTTTCGATAGCCAAGCTATCATCTTCAGAGAGATATTTCTCTGAAAGTATCTCTCTGAAGATGATAGCTTGGCTATCGAAACGCATTAAAGCAACCTTTTTTGTGTTTCTTAATCTTTTTTGGTTTCAGGTGACAAGATTAGCATTTCAATTTTTAAAGATAACCAAGGACCAGTCCGTTCTGCCAAAAAAAGATTGTATCTTACTTACGCAAACCGCAGGTGGAGTATATCCAGTCACATATCCTAACACTACCAGAGAACTATTTGGCTATTTAATACGATTTTTGACATTCCATTTGAAGTGGTTATTTCTATTAAAGGTATCATTCCATTTGAAGTGCCAAGAAAACTCGTCCGTCATACTATAACTACGAAATGGAATATTTATCGGGTACACTAATGGCTCCAAGATGGATGAAGGCGGTGGTCAAAGTGAAGAAGTCAAACGACCCCAGAAAAATCTACAAAATTATGGAGTACGACAAGGATTGACCTGGTCTCCTGTTCTAAACTGGGCAGTACAGCAGACATTCCTAGATCAGAATAGCGCCTTTTTAATTTAATGTTATCTTTAGAAGTATTAACAAGATTCTGGAGGATCGACTTTGCCTCCATATCTCATCTACTTTCGGGTGATGTAGCTTATGTATTCTGAATTCACGTGTCTTTCAGAATTCAACTTTTTTGATTAAAACCAAGCGCTTGTGATACCTTGAAGTTCGGTCTTTTCCTCTGAGCTGGTTTAAGATGCAAGTATTTCGTTTTAGATGGATTTAAATTTAGTTCAGTGTCAGTTTGGATCTAATTTAGTAAAAGTGGGGAAGCACGTAAAGTTCTTGTTTCTTTGGAATGGGGCCCATTTTTGTGTCTTAACTTTAGCTGCTTAGATAACTTCTATCCACCACAATCTCTTTCCATTAAAGATTTTCAAGAAAGTCTCTTCCTTATGGTCTTTTGCAGCAAACAAATTATCATGAACCATATCCCATCCATCTGCAGCTTCTGTATTCGAAATTCATGTGTCTTTAAGATTTCAACTTATATGATTAAAACCAAGCGCTTCTGATACCTTAAGGTTCACCCTTCTCTTCTGAGCTCTGATACTTTGAAGGCTTGACTCAGATTTCATTTTTCCTTTGCATGCAAGTGTTTGGTTTCAAATGCATGCAAGTATTTGGTTTCAGATGGATGAAAATCTAGTTTAGTATTAGTTTAGATCTAGTTCAGTAAAAATGGAGAAGCTTGTAAAGTTCTTGTTTCTTTGAAATGGGGCGCATTTCTGTGTCCAACATTTTGTTGCTTGGATAACTTTTATCCACCACAATGTCTTTTCATTAAAGATTCTCAAGAAAGTCTCATCCTTATCGTCTTCTGCAGCAAACAAATTATCAGGAACCATATCTCATCTACTTCCTGGTGATGTAGCTTCTGTATTCAAAAAAAGTTCAGTATCAGTTTAGATCTAGTTCAGTAAAAGTGGGGAAGCATGTAGAGTTCTTGTTTCTTTGGAATGGGGCCTATTTTGGGCAAACTTTTGTTTCTTGGATGACTTCTACCTACCACAATTTCTTTCCATTAAAGCTTCTTAAGGAAGTCCCATCCTTATGGTTTTTTGTAGCAAATAAATTATCATGAGCCTTATCCCATCTACTTCCTGGTGATGTAGCTTCTGTATTCAAAATTCATGTGTCTTTAAGAATTCAACTTATATGATTAAAATCAAAGCGCATCTAATACTTTGAAATTTGCCCTTTTTCTCTGGACTGTCTAACCTTCAAGCTTGACGCTGGTTTATGTATAAGGCAATGATGCTGACCTTCTAATCTTTTAAATTTCGTTTTGATCTTTATATATCGTACACACTTTTACCTTTTAGTTGCTGTTACCCAAAGTTGATTTCTGCTAAAGGAACATTCACTTTTGAAGGATTTCTGATAACTTGAAGGTTTGACGTAGATATTATTTCTCCTTCTCGTGCAAGTGTTTGGTTTCAAATGCATACAAGTATTTGGTTTCAGATGAATATACTTCAGTATCAGTTTAGATCTAGTCCAGTAAAAGTGGGGAAGCATGTAAAGTTCTTTTTTCTTTGGAATGGGGCTCATTTTTGTGTCTAATATGTTGTTGCTTGGATAACTTCTACCACCACAATCTCTTTCCATTAAATATTCTCAAGAAAGTTTCATCCTTATGGTCTTCTGCAGCAAACAAATTATCATGAACCATATCCCATCTACCTTCTGGTGATGTAGCTTCTGTATTCGAAATTCATGTGTCATTAAGAATTCAACTTCTGATACCTTGAAGTTCACCCTTTTCCTCTGAGCTCGCTAACCTTTAAGCTCGAAGCTCGTTTATGTATAGACAATGATGCTGGCCTACAATTTTTTTTAAATTTCGATTTGATCTTTATGGATCGTACATACTTTTACCATTTGGTTGCTTGGTTGCAGTTTGCCACCGGTCTTTTCCTCTGAGCTTACTAATCTTTAAGTTTGAATATTGTTTATGTATCAGACAATCATGTTGACCTTCTAATCTTTTAAATTTCGTTTTGATCATTTGGATCGTACATACTTTTACCATTTGGTTACTGTTTGCCAAACTTGATTTCTGTTAAAGGAACGTTCACTTTTAAGGATTTGTGTTACCCTGAAGGCTTGACGTAGATTTCATTTCTCCTTCGCATGCAGGTGTTTGGTTTCAGATGCATGCAAATATTTGGTTTCAGATAGATTAAAATCTAGTTCAGTATCAGTTTAGATCTAGTTTAGTAAAAATGGGGAAGCATGTAAAGTTCTTGTTTCTTTGGAATGGGGCCCATTTTTGTGTCCAACATTTTGTTGCTTGGATAACCATCACAATTTCTTTTTATTAAAGATTCTCAAGAAAGTTTCATCATTATCATCTTTTGCAACAAAAAAATATTATAAACCATATCCCTTCCACTTTCTGGTAATGTAGCTTCTGTATTCGAAATTCATGTTCTTTGAGAATTCAACTTAAATGATTAAAACCAAAGCGGGTCCAATACCTTAAAGTTTACCCTTTTTCTATGAACTGGCTAATCTTCAATCTTGACGCTGGTTCAGGCAATGATGCTGACCTTCTAATCTTTTAAATTTCTTTTTGATCTTTTGGATCGTACATATTTTTACCATTTGGTTGATGTTACCCAAAGCTGTTTTCTGCTAAAGTTACATTCACTTTTGAATGATTTCTGATATCTTGAAAGCTTGATGTAGATTTCATTTCTCCTTCTCATGCAAGTGTTTGGTTCCAGCTGCATGCAAGTATTTGGTTTCAGATGGATTTAAATCTGGTTCAGTATCAGTTTAGATCTAGTTCAGTAGAAGTGGGGAAGCATGTAAAGTTCTTGTTTCTTTGAAATGGAGCCTATTTTGGGCAAACTGTTGTTCCTTGGATGACTTCTACCTACCACAATTTCTTTCCATTAAAGCTTCTCAAGGAAGTCTCGACCTTATGGTCTTCTGCAGCAAACAAATTATCATGGACCATATCCCGTCTACTTTCTGATGATGCAGCTTCTGAATTCGAAATTCATGTGTCTTTAAGAATTCAATTTTCACCTTTCAGTAAAAGTGGGGAAGCATGTAAAGTTCTTGTTTCTTTGGAATGGGGCCCATTTTTGTGTCCAACGTTTTGTTGCTTGGATAACTTTTATCCACTACAATTTCTTTTCATTAAAGATTCTCAAGAAAGTCTCAACCTTATCGTCTTCTGCAGCAAACAAATTATCAGGAACCCTATCTCATCTACTTCCTAGTGATGTAGCTTCTGTATTCGAAACCAAACGTTTCTGATACCTTTGAGTTCGCCCTTTTCCTCTGAGCTCGCTAACCTTTAAGCTTGAAGCTCGTTTATGTATAGGTAATGATGCGGGCCTTCTATTTTTTTTAAATTTTGATTTGATCTTTATGGATCGTACATACTTTTACCATTTGGTTGCTGTTTGCCACCGATATTTTCCTCTGAGCTCGCTAACCTTTAAGTTTGAAGTTCGTTTATGTATCAATCATGTTGACCTTTTAATCTTTTAAATTTCGTTTTGATCTTCATGGATCGCTCATACTTTTACCATTTGGTTGCTATTTTCCATTTTTCCAAAGTTGATTTCTGCTAAAGAAATGTTCACTTTTGAAGGATTTCTGATACCTCGAAGGCTTCACGTAGATTTTATTTCTCCTTCGCGTGCAAGTGTTTGGTTTTAGATGCATGCAAGTATTTGGTTTCATATGAATTTAAATCTAGTTCAGAATCAGTTTAGATTTAGTTCAGTAAAAATGGAGAAGCATGTAAAGTTCCGGTTATTTTCAAATGGGGCCTTTTTTTGGGCAAACTTTTGTTTCCTGGATGACCTCTATCTGCCACAATTTCTTTCCATTAAAGCTTCTCAAGGAAGTCCCATTCTTATGGTCTACTGCAGCAAGCAAATTATCATGAACCACATCCCATCTACTTCTCGGTGATGTAGTTTCAATATTCGAAATTCATGTGTCTTTAAGAGTTCAACTTATATGATTGAAACCAAGCGCTTCTGATACCTTAAAGTTCGCCCTTTTCCTCTGGGCTGGCTAACCTTCAAGCTAGAAGCTCGTTTATGTATTAGGCGATGATGCTGACTTTCTAATCTTTTAAATTTCGTTTTGATCTTTTGGATCGTACATACTTTTACTATTTGGTTGCTGTTTTTCAAAGAATTTCTCCTAAAGGAATGTTCACTTTTGAAAGATTTCTGATAACTTGAAGGCTTCACGTAGATTTTATTTCTTTTTCGCATGCAAGTATTTGGTTTCAGATGCATGCAAGTATTTGGTTTCAGATGGATTTAAATCTAGTTCAGTATCAGCTTAGATCTAGTTCAGTTAAAATGGGAATGCATGTACGGTTCCTGTATCTTTGGAATGTGGCCTATTTTTGTGTCCAAACTTTTGTTGCTTGGTTAACTTCTATCCACAATAATTTCGTTCCATTAACAGATTCTCAAGAAGGTCTCATCCTTATGGTTTTCTGCAGCAAATAAATAATCATGAACTTTTACAAGGGTTTAAAAAGTGTTCGCCTTGGGGTACCTACTTCTTGAGATACAAGTCTGGCTTTCTTCATTGCTAAGATCAAAAAATATGTTCATCAAAATAATATCATCATCAAAAATATGTTGGCATTCCGAAAACAGGACCTATGTTCCTTAGCAATTGACATTTACCAATCGTTTTATTAGCCGTAAATGCACAATTATTGGTGGTTCCAAGAAAATTGTAGCCTATAGATCAACAGTGACGTAAATCAGACAAAGAAGATTGATTTGCTTCTGTAACACTCACTTGGAAGGGAACCATTAGAGAAACAGGCGCAGTTATAGAGATCCAGACTTTTTCGAATAGAGGTTTCCATATTTGTACTTATAGGGGTTTTCAGGGGTTAAAATGACTGGAACTGGCACTCTGGATTCTGGATTCTGGATTCGTTGTGGGTTGCCTAAAAATTTTAGGCCAGCACTTAGGCCACCCTTTCCGGGCCCATTGTGCTATCCCCGTGATTGAGGTGTCCTTGGTTATTTATTCAGCCACCCAACCTTGTTGAGAAACTGAAGAACGTCCCTTGGATGCGCCTCTCTCAAACTGGCCACACTAGGCCAGAAGTCCCCCAGCGTGGATCCTCTGATTGATGCTAGTGCCGGGCAGTGACACATCATGTGCTCGACACTCTCATCTTCTTCTAAGCACCCTCTGCAGCTCAGGTCGTTTATGATTCCCATTCTGTGTAGGTGTTTGTTTAATCGACAGTGACCTGTCCATATCCCTACAAGTTTCCTGAGATTATTCCTTGAGAGTTGTAGGCATAGTTTTGCCCTTTCCCTTCACGGCATTCTAATGAAAGCGTGAGTTTGTCGGCATGTTGTTATTGATGCCCATAAGGCTTTGTGTTTACGATAAGTTTCTTCGTTAAGTAGGGATCTTACGGTTGATCTTGCCAGGGGAAGGGTTGGTTCTGGTCCAACGAATTGTCCCTCCGAACCCTTCCTTGCCAGTTTGTCAGCGCGTTCGTTTCTCTCTTTCCCAGAATGTCCTTTGATCCATATTAGATCAATTGCATTCTCTTGTGATAGACGTTCTAGAGCTAGGTGGCAATTCCATACCAGCACTGAGTTTGTTTTCACATTCCTCAGGGCCTTAAGGGCTGCCTGGCTGTCCGTCTTTATTTGGATATATTTTCCTGTAATGTTCAGTTGCGTCATTTGTTCGGCGCTATATAAAATTCCCAACATCTTCGCTTGAAAGATTGTTGAGTATTTATCTAGCTTAATACTTACACTTAGGTTCAGGTCTTCCGAGAAGATTCCTGTTCCAGTGCCCGTATTTGTTTTCGATCCATCCGTGTATATACTTACGCCTGGTATCCTTGCTTGTACTTCCTCCATTTTTATACGGTAGGATTTTGGACCTGGCACTCTTCTTCTTACCCATAGAGTCTTCTCGCTTGTCCAACTCTCGTTTATCCAGGTTAGTCTGCGATATATTACTGAATTTCTAAATAATGGCAGCTACGAGTAATCATATAGGTGCAGAAATAGTCATTATTTACTAAAAAATAAGAGACGCAGTGGCGGTGATTTTTTGACTGGCAGGTGCCGATTAAAATAAAATCTTTTCTAAGCTTATGGTAACTTGCAGATGAATTACAGAGCTATACAGATGCACACAATTAGTACTTCATAAATTAAAATTATTTTTGTTCTCACAGTAATAAACTCTTATAATGTTTTTTTATGAAATTTGTCTTTGGTGATCAAATAAATATTCCATTTAAACTACACAAAACGCACAAGCTTTATTTTTGATGAATAAAATCAACCCAATGGTCTCTCGAAGGAATGAAGTATTCTGTTGAAATACCGAACTTGTCTCCTGAAACCAAGAAAGATTGAAAAACACAACAAACGTTGCTCTAACGCGCTTCGACAGCTAAGGTGTCATCTTCAGAGATATACTGAATCTTTCTTGGTTTCAGGTAGTATTCTATGATTACCATCTCATCAAAATTGGTTATATCCTGCACCATATTTTTGGATATCATCACTAAAGTATTTAAATGGTTGGTTTGGTGCATATTTTGTAAGGAACTCTTTATCATTTTCAACGTCCAAAAGCATAAGTATTGTTAAAATTAATTTTAGTAATTTTACTGTTTCAGAAAATGATTTGGTTAAATTCTCTTCTGGTTTAGATTCTCTATACTAATATAGCTACGGCGGCAATAATATTTACAAAATCCGGTCGTGAATAAATAACCCTCTAGTTCTGTTTTCAATCGAGGTGCACCTAAGTGTGGATAAGCCGAAGTCATAGCTTCAAAAATATTAACTGGTTAAGTTAATAGCGACAAATTAATTGTTAAGGTTGTTAGATCATTAGAGAAATGTCTAAATAAGGAGCTAAACTTTCAATATGTCTTTGGTCGATAAGTTTTATGAGAAAATTTTGAGGTACAATTAGTGATTACTCAATTTCTAAAATTTGGATACTCTGACATGGTTTGTAGATAGCTTTGTAGTCTTTAGAAGACATCGCCACTGTTTTTTTTTTGTGTTTACAAAACTTTAACATCTTTTCTGAATACAAAACGTAAATGATGTAATGTGTTGGGTTCGATTAATAAATAATGCAAGTCACATAATGATAACAAAGTAATAAATTATCTCAATGGGGGTGTTTCCATATCTCACTGAGGTGTAACACAATAATTGCCTATTTTGCAAGTTAGATTAGAATGTATTTAAAATTTAGTATCATTCCTAACTGGCACATGGGTTTAATTGATAATAATTATGACTTGGTAACCGCTAGCTAGATAATATGCTAATCCTATTAGTAATTATGTTAGATATACAACTCATTATTTTAGATATACAACTCGAGCATACACCAACTGTCCTTAAAATTTACGAATTGTCAAAAATGGAGCTTTATGTTTTACATTTTTTTTTTTAAGTAGGATCGACTTTCAACCGCAATTATGCCCTTGGGGCATTGCCAGTGGGAGATGGAAATGAAGATAAATTGTGATGGCGACGATAAAAGGCTACGCACGTTATCGCTTGCCAAGGAATTTGAAAGTTCTATAGAAAAATAAATTGTCAAGTTAGACTTTATAGATATTTACTGGTTTCGACTCTTTTGTATATTTTGGTGGAACTGACTAGTCCTTGGTTATCTTCAACAATTGAAATACAAATCTTGTCCCCGGAAATTAAGAAGGCCATCGAAATGTGTTAGAGCAACCTTTGTTGTGTTTTTTAATCTTTCTTGGTTTCAGGGGCAAGATTTCTATGTCAATCTCTTGTATGTCTTAAGAAAGTTGCTATAAAAGAAATTAGAGCTGTCTGTCAGTTCTTGCTAAAATCTTTTATGAAAATACTTGTAGAAAAGATATAAGTGGTCAATCATCTGCGTGTGCTTCAATGACTACAGAGACAGTGTTAAAAGTTTCATTGTCATTTAACGTGTTTTTCTAGATGAATTTTTATCATTAGAACAGTACTCTAGTGTTGGTCTATCTTGGGCTTTATAAATAGTGAGTAGCTGATACTATGTGAAGGTGTTTTTAGCCCGAAAAAGGTAGCCTTACCCCTTAGAGGTGCCCAAGCTTAATAGACCGTGTTGTAGTTCCTTGTAATGTCATATTTCAGATTTGGGAGTCGAGCGTCAGTAGTTAATCGATGGTGTACTCGTTAAATGAAGAGCTCTTGACCTATTCTTCTTCTTGGTGTGCCATATTCGTTCAATGGTTAGCAATCATGTTGGCTGTCATTATTTTATTTACAGTTGTACCAAAAAGCTGACTTGTCCGAACCATTGTTTTAGGTTTCTAAGTTCTTCGTTTACCAGGTCCACGCCTTCCATCAACTCTTCCCTGCATGATCAAATGCAACATGTCGTATACCTCCTGAAGTCTTATGGATCAAATAAGACAGCTTTCAAATCTTCACTGCGCTTACAATTTCTTTATCCTTCTTCATCCTGTTCAGGACTTCAACGTTAGTGACATGGTTCATCCAGATTATTCTCAGCATACGTCTGTATGACCACATTTTAAATGCTTTAATCCGCTTCAAGATATCCTCTGTTAGGGTCCATGATTCCAGTCCACAAAAGAACAGAAAATACATAACACCTGACCATTCTCATTATAAGATCAATGTTTATTTCATGTCCACATAGAACCTTTTTCATCCTTACAGAGGCAACCCGAGCTTTCTGACCACACTGTTTTGGTTTTCTGACGCATAAAACAACAAATTCATCTTATTTTAGTTACCAGACAGTTAATGCACCCAATGAAAGAGTTTATAAAATACTCGACGTTTATAATTACAGAAGAACTTTAATGTGAAATTGTGAACAGTACGGAACACTCTGAGCAGAAAAATGTTCAAATAATAAGTTGGCTAATACTCGTGGTATACTTTTCAAAAAGTGTGAGTTTTGTGAATTTATGAGAGAACACATCAACATAATTCAGACAAAAAAGCTATTACTGGAAATGATTCCGAAGAACTTCCCCTATCGAAGATTAATGGGAATCCGGCCCTGCATCTGGATTAAGTGATGGTCAGGTGGGCGTCTGGGCCTCTGCTATTGTCAGGTGTAAATTCCCCGACGCGTTGTACACGACGGCGGAGGGACGCGCTCTCTCATTATAACTTACTCAGTACTGGCAATACGTTACGATCCGAACACTTTCAACTGCAAAGGAGTGGGCCCCGTACATGCTCCACACATTCACCGCCATCAATAATACAACAAATTTAATCTTCATTATTATTCCGATCTGTGGTGCTTCCCGCGGTTGTCCAAATATTAATAAAACCGCATTTTTAATCCGCCAGCTGGCCAAGTAATGGATTTTTAAATTAACTTTGTTGATATTGCGCTAAAGGACCAAATTTTAGAAAATTGTGAAGCTGATTCGATTAAACTTTTCACTTCTCTTCCTAGAAATCAGAACCAAATCTTGATTTAGGTTTGGAACTAGTTGCTTCTAGGTTGCTTCTCAACAAAGAACAGCATTTTCATATTTCTCTGCGAGGATTATCTTGAAATGTTAATTGCTGTTGTAATTTCTTAAGAAACAACGTGTAATTAATGACTCAGTAAAAATGGAGAAAATCTTGGGCCATGCAATGCCCAGGATGGTAAATGTGCCAGATTGTAATTAACAGAATACGTGACCCTTTCGGATTCTTCTCAGTGTTTTACAAATGTAGAGTCATCATTCATCATTAACTCTCAACAATTAATTATTGTTCTTTCGTTATGTGGCCGGACCCAATGACAAAAGATTTATTGTATTGGAAAAATAATTTACATTGAATTATTCAATCGCCTTCTAAACCACATGACTCCGCTGTTGTTTACAATTCGGTCGCTCTCGAATCGAAAACTACGATCGTTTAGCGTTCGTTTATTAATCACAATATGGGAACATTGTTTAATTAGCTTTGTTTTGTGTGATGCAACGCCCATGAAAGGCTTTGTGCACCAAAATGATCCAAGTCATGCCACCCACTACTAACGTCAACTACCCATCGAAACCATGGAGAGAAAAACATACAGAAAAGTTATACAAGTTCACCGATCAATGTTTTTTTTCTATAGAATTTCTTAAAACTTTTGTCAGATGTTAGGAACAGTGTTATCCACATCCCTGCAAAATTAAAATACTCGTGCCGGTGCCGAAGCCGAGATATTCAATGTCTAATTTACAATTTTTAACATGTAAGGTAAGTTAAGGTAAGGGCAGTTAGAGAAAGAGATTTTAATTTATTGGGATCAAATCTTTCAATAGATTTTGATAACACGCCAATATATTATGTAGGGTAATATTAGGAATCAAATAATAAAATATTAAGGCTTACAAACGGATACTGTTTAACATAATCGCAATTTGAAATTACACATCTCACGGAATTTCGATGCTTCGTTAGGGAAACATCTTGAAGTAACGACAACGAGTCCTGAATCACAGAGAACCACAAAGCACCTGCGGATATGTGTTGGAGAAGCACAAAATAAGTAACAACCAGAAGGTTAACTCCGGCCTTATCTTTTTGTGGTCGATGCCGACAGCCCGTGACCTGAAATTATTATAATTTGCTTTTTTTATATAGGCACACCGCATATTATTTCAATTGTTACCTATATTATGATATTATTGAAGTAATTGTTGAAATTACTTTAAATCATTAAATCCTACAATAAAATTCGTAGAACCAAATATGATACTTCAGTCCTAAAGAAAACGGTTCAAAGAGCTGGATATACAACTGGACCCGTTCCTTTAAAATTTAAGACCCTCCCATCCTTACTGCACTTGCAGCTTCGACCTAGATGGGTTTGAATGTCACAGGACTCACAGTCGCTTGAGGAGTGTTAGCCTTCTGGTTATTATTTTTTTTATAGTATAGTGCTCAGAAGATCTAGTGCAAAGCTGCTTCGAGATTTGATTGTATCCACGCTGACAATGTATGCTAAAAGTCAAGTTGTGGTGGCGTCTGGCGTTTACATCTCGCTTACGCGGCGAATATATCAGATTTCAAAGACGATTACACCCATTGAATTATCGATGACATTCTATCTATTCTATGTTCTATCTACATGAGTCTGATTAAGGTTTTCAGTTTACAATTGTTTCGATTACGATAGTAAGAGTCCATTTTTAGGTACACGAAAGCTAAGAATGCAACATCGTTCAAAAATTGAGATACAAACCTTGTCCCCTGAAACCAAGAAAGATTAAAAAACACAACAAAGGTTGTTCTAACACGTTTCGATAGCCAAGCTATCATCTTCAGAGAGATACTAACACCTAATCCTCACTTAATCCTTATATACTAAGAATATTCACTTCGTGCATGATCGATCGTATCCGAAGGCGCATGCGCATCTAATCATACACGTCGTAGTGTCACAATTTCTTATCTATCAACCTCAACCATTTTTAACAGAGGTGCATGGCCTAAAGGTCCAGCGCAACCATTTATAAGGTTGTCGCAAGCCTTATGGATGCAGACCTGTCCATTGGACTTAAAGTGTTACTATACAAATCAATCATAAGACCAGCGATGACCTACGCATCTGTAGTTTGGTCACAGGCGACGGATAATCAGATGAAAAAACTCCAGGTGTTCCAGAACGTCTTTCTAAGCCATGGACGCTCCATGGTTTGTGAGAAACAATCAGCTCCATAGGGAAGCTCAACTATCTTTGGTAAGAGATTTACTTAAGGAAATTAATTCCAGGGCGATGGTAAGAGCGAAAACGCATCCCAACGAACTAGTTCGACGGGCAGTGGATTAGGATCCAAATATCCCAACCAGGATTAGAAACCAAGGATGGTCCTCTAGGCTACGACTTCCATTGCGAAAAATTTTGTTTTGTTTGTTTCTTATGTTTCAGGCAAAGCAGCTTGCAATAGTGCCCCAGCACTATTGCAAGGTTTTTAGTCGGTACCCGCAGTTTGAGCGGAACTCCGACACTATCTGGGTTATCTTCCCAGATGCCCGTAACGGATTTTCCCCTACTTTAACAAAAAAAAAAAATATGGATGCAGTCGATCATGCTCAAAGTGAATATTTTTAGTATGTAAGGGTTAATTTTAGAATTAGGTGTTAGTATCCCTCTGAAGATGATAGCTTGGCTATCGAAACGCGTTAGAGCAACATTTGTTGTGTTTTTTAATCTTTCTTGGTTTCAGGGGACAAGATTTGTATTTCAATTTTTGAAGATAACCAGGGACCAGTCCGTTCCACCAAAAAAAAATCGTTTAAAAAAGCATCGAGGTTTGAACATCGATTTTTTTTTAATGAAACATCGATGTTACTAATGCACAGACCAATAGGTTTAAACATTTATTAGATTCGAAGTTTGGAAACCAAAGACAGGTTTGAGAGATCTTGTTAGATCTCGTCTTGTCTTCTGGGAACTTTCCTAGAGAGCAACCGCTTGGCTAGGTGGCAGTGTTTCAACTGTTGGTAGTTCAGCTACCTATGATTTACTATACATGCCTGGAGGGCTGCAGGAATTTGCAGTTTAGGTTGTATTCTTCTTGCATAAAACATTGATATATCAAACATCGGTATTCAATAACAATGCATCGATCCTTATCCGATGTTTTTTTAAATTTATTTGCTGGTTTAAGAAGTCAGAATTGCAAAGGTGTAGAAGAAACAATAAGGACATAATTTAAAAAGAATTATTTATTTTAGAAATTTCAAGTTTAACGTTAAAATTTTAATATTTTCTAGAAATTCAGAGATTAAAGTCAAAATTTTGACTTTAATATCGAAATTTTGATTGCAGATCAACTCGAAACTTCAACTTTTTTCTTGAGATTTCGAGAAAAAAGTGGAAATTTCGAAGTTAATCATAGAATTTCGAGAGAAAAAAAACTAAACTTAAAATGTCGCCTTTAAATTCGAAGTTTCTAAAACAGTTTTTCTTAGTTGATGGCCTAATTTCTTCAATTATTTGTTGTGACTTTCGAGAGAAAAGAAAAAAGACTCAAAATGTCGCCTTTAAACTCGAAGTTTTTAAAACAGTTTTTCTTAGTAGATGGCCTAATTTCTTCAATTATTTGTTGTGACTTTTGAGAGAAAAGAAAAAAGACTTAAAATGTCGCCTTTAAACTCGAAGTTTTTAAAACAGTTTTTCTTAGTAGATGGCCTAATTTCTTCAATTATTTGTTGTGACTTTTGAGAGAAAAGAAAAAAGACTTAAAATGTCGCCTTTAAACTCGAAGTTTCTAAAACAGCTTTCCTTAGTTGATGGCCAAATTTCTTTAATTTTTTGTTGTGAATTTCGAGAGAAAAGAAAAAAAACTCAAAATGTCGCCTTTAAACTCGAAGTTTCTAAAACAGCTTTCCTTAGTTGATGGCCAAATTTCTTCAATTTTTTGTTGTGAATTTCGAGAGAAAAGAAATAAAAATCAAAATGTCGCCTTTAAACTCGAATTTTCTAAAACAGTTTTTCTTAGTTGATGGCCTAATTTCTTCAATTATTTGTAGTGACTTTCGAGAGAAAAGAAATAAGACTCAAAATGTCGCCTTTAAACTCGAAATTTCTAAAACAGCTTTCCCTAGTTGATGGCCAAATTTCTTCAATTTTTTGTTGTGAATTTCGAGAGAAAAGAAAAAAAACTCAAAATGTCGCCTTTAAACTCAAAGTTTCTAAAACAGTTTCTCTTAGTTGATGGCCTAATTTCTTCAATTTTTTGTTGTGAATTTCGAAAGAAAAGAAAAAAACTCAAAATTTCGCCTTTAAACTCAAAGTTTCTAAAACAGTTTTTTTTAATTAATGGCCTGCCTAATTTCTTCAATTATTTTTGTTGTGAAATGACATACTTTCCTTCCAAATTTCTTTCATTCCTTACCTTCCATTTCTTACTCTTACCTTCCTTCCAAATTTAAACCTATATTTTATTTTATTTATCTTTTTTATCCAAATTTTGACTTAAAACTCAATATCTACTTTTTTGCACCAAAAATTAGGTTTGAAGATTAAAATTTTCAAAAAATAGAACATTGAAAATTCAAAATTTTGAAATTTTCCAGTTTGATGTCAAATATTTATTTAAATGCTAGAATTTTCGATAAAAATTCAAGGTCAATCGCCAGATTTGAAGAAAAAATTCAAATTTCGGAAAAAAACGGAAATTTATAAAAACAAAAATTTGGTTTAATAAAAAATTTTGGTTATCTTCAAAAATTGAAATACAAATCTTGTCCACTTTGCTTTCAGGGGACAATATTTGTATTTCAATTGTTGAAGATTACCAAAATTTTGTATTAAACCAAATTTTTATTTTTATAAATATTAGTTTTTTTCCGAAATTTGAACTTTTTCTTCAAATCTTTTCTTTAAAACAAGATTTTGGATTTTTGAATAAAACATTAATTTTACATTTTTTTGATGGAACTGACTGGTCCTTGGTTATCTTCAAAAATTGAAATGCAGAACTTGTCCCCTGAAACCAAGAATGATTAAAAAACACAACAAAAGTTGCTCTAACGCGTTTCGACAACCAAGGTGTCATCTTCAGAGAGAAACTACTACTACTAGTTTCTCTCTGAAGATGACAGCTTTGTGTTTTTTAGTCTTTCTTGGTTTCAGGGGGCAAGTTCTGTATTTCAATTATTAATTTTACAAATATTGAAACTTTTAAAAAAGTCAAATTTTGAAAAAGAAATAAAATTTTTGGGAAACCTCAAAATAAAAAAAAAGATTAAATTTTGAAAAATGTTGAACTTTTATAAAATATGAACATTTTCAAGCAAATTTACTTTTTTAAAAAAAAGTCGACATTTTGATAAAACTCTTTCCAAAAGAGTCGGGCAAAATTTTGTAAAAATGCCAAGCTTTATAAAAGTCGGGATTTTTTAAAAAAAGTTAAGATTTGGGAAAATATTTAATTTTGAAAATTTTGTCAAAAGAATTCGAAAGTTTTTAAAAAACGAAATTTTCAAAAAGTTAATAACTTTTCCAATGTGGAAATTTTAACAGACGAATATGATAACGAAGGCTTCCACGGCCAGAGTCTGTACAGGAGATACTTCCTCCGGGATTGGACCGTGTCAAAGAACTGAACACTTTTAGTATTTTTTTGACACGGTGCAATCCCGGAAGAAGTATATCCTGTATGTAACAGACGAACTTTGAATTAAAATGAAGGAGACGAAATTTAGAAAAATTACGACATTTTCGTAAAAAGTCACAATGAAAAGATTTCCAAAAATGTAGAAATTCTAAAAAGTTCGATACTTTAAAAAGAGTTGCAATTTTAAAAAATAGTGGAAAATTTCTCGGCAACATTTTGAAAGAAATTTGAAAAAATTGAATTTGAAAGTAAATTATAACTTCGAAAAATAGTTAAAATTTCAAAAAGAACATATTAAAAATAATGTCAAATATTGAGAAATTTTGAAATTAAAAAAAATTCGAAATTTTGAAACAAGTCAAAATTTTTTACGTAATGCCGAATATTGGAAAATTTTGAAATTTAAAAAGGTCTAAATTCTAGAAAAAGTCAGAATTTGAAATAAAAAAATTGAAATATTTCAAAAGATGCAGAAATCTTCAAGAAAAGTCAAAATTTTTGAAAATTCGTGCTAATTTATTTTTTTGATGTGTAATTCTGAAAAAGTCAGAATTTTGATAAAAAAAATCGCAATTTCGGGAATGGCCAAACATTTTAAAATAAGAAAAACTTTGAAAAAATACTACGATTTGAAAAATCTAAATTTTCGAAAAAGAGAAATGTTTAGAAAATTACATATTTTGGACATTTAAAAATGTCGCCATTTTTAAAAAGACCAGAATTTTAAAAAAGAAATTAACATTTTGAAGAAATTAGGAGTCGAAATTTAAAAAAAATGTTGAAATTTACATAAAAAGTGGGAATTTTAGAAAAACTCGAGCTTTTTAGAAAGTCAAGGCTAGGTTTTGTAAAAATGCCAACTTTAAATAGTCGAAATTTTCAAAAAGAGCAAAGTTTTGAGAAAATACATCGAATTTCGAAAATTTTGGGGGGCCTACTAATTTACAAAAAAGGTCAACATTTTGAAAAGTCAAAATAATGGTTAGAGTTTTCAAAGTTAATGCTCAAAAAATTTTTCTTAAAATTTTCATTTTTTATTTTCAAAATTATAATTAATATACAACAGATAGTTGCGATGCGATACATCGATTTTTCAAAAATCGTTTGTAAACTGAACGATGCATCGATATTTTTTATGCTTTAGCATTGATGTTGAAAAATCGATGTTTACAAACGATACATCGATCTTTTCAAAACATCGAACTATCGTTTGCATCCCTAGCTACACCTACAAATGCACTCATAAGTATTTGTTAAAAAAAACCTCTTGATTGATATTCCGTGTTTAAATGCCCTTTTTTAACACTAAAAAATTAACTACTTCAGGGCAGTTACCGGAATTGCTCTCATTAAGTAAATTGGGTCCTCTAATCAGTGACAAAAATCAGATAGAGATCTAATGAAAATTTCTGGTCAGGTATTAAAAATAACACAGTGGCGGGCATTTAATTTTGCGAGCACCACATAACTTGCATAATATTTATGCATAATGACCCTAATCGCACCGTCGATCATCCGATATAAAACAGTGGAGCTCATGCGAGCATGACGTAAAATTACACTAGATTTGACATTCCACATAAAAAAAAATCAAGCGAAATTAGTACCTTTTGTTAAAGTCGATCGTAAGATTTAATTTCCACGTGACTTAGGTCATCCACCCGTGTGAAAAGCCGGAAAATTATTACTGAATCTATTTTATTTCCAACAAACCCACACCAATTAATCCCGGTCGGCGTTACGACAAATCGTAATAAAATAAAAGTGTTATTGAGAGCATCAACAATTGTGAAAGCTGAAATTGTATCTGATATCTAATGGGCCATTGTTAGACATTTAACTTTGATTAAACATGTGGGCGAGTTCATTTAAAAAAATCATTTCCTGTGCATTACAATACACGCATAATTACCCGGAGAGAAATAATTGTCATAATGACATCTATTAAGTGCAGTACAGACTAACGACTGCCCCAAACGTAGACAATCGAGGTGTACTCGGACATTATCCGATGCAAACCGTAACTTAATAACGTACATTCGCAAAGCAAGCGCAGAAGTAAGCCCGACTGTCTCATTTGCAAACAACAAGTCCTTAATAGCCTATAACTTTTGAGAAAAAAGGTTACATTAGCTAATACTACTTGACTGGATGAATGAGCTTATTGCTTACGAAAGCATATCATACTTTTAACTCTTATCATCGTCTTTCCAATATTTTAGTTGTAACAATGGGCGCACATTTTGTTTTTTATTTAAATTTAATAAATTTCAATTTTAAAGTTTCGAAAAATTAGTTAATTCCGAGTATTCTAAATAGAATGATTTTTTTTCTAAATTTTGCCTATTTTTTAAATTGTAACGTTTTTCTCATATCTGTAGATTCAAAATTGAGTAGTGAAAACTTCTTTAGGCAAGTTGAGTGATTTTGGATAGGGGGTAAACTTGTGGTATTGCGTGACCCTCACACGTTACTAACGTGCCCTAATTTAAAAGTATTTTATTGTTACTGTCTTACAGCATATTAAAGTGAATTTCATTATCAATAGATTAATAGGTTGGTTTCCACGCCACAATAGATATTAGATTCGTTTCCACGCCACTACAAGCATCCACTAACCATAAATATAAAAAGGTAGGTCAGTTTGACAGACTTATTTTCAAACTAGCTGACACCATGTTGTTTTTTCAAAATTTCTACCTATTTTCAAAATTTTGACATTTTTAAAATTTCGACATTTTTAAAATTATGTTTTTTTCGATTTATTTAACATTTCTTCGGCCCAGTTTGGAAATATTTAAATTTTTATGGTTTGTTGACAATTTTAAAAACAGTTTTTGAAATGCGACTACAATAAGGGTCTACCATGAAGAATTTTTAAAATTGTCGAACTTTTTTCACAATTTTCACATTTTTTGAAAATTTCGATCTTTTATCATCAAAATTTTGACTTCTTCACAAAAAAGCTTTTGTCAAAATTTTTACCTTTTATTCAAAATTTCGATATTTTTATAATTGTCGAACTTTTTTTCAGAATTTTCACATTTTTCGAAAATTTCGATATTTTCAAAATTTTGACTTCTCGAAGAAGGTTTTTTTCAGAATTTGATATATTTTCAAAATTTCTACCTTTTTTTTCAAAACTTCGACATTTTTAAAATTGTCAACTTTTTCAGAATTTTTAAATTTTTTAAAATTTCGATCTTTTATCATCAAAATTTTGACTTCTTCTCAAAGCAGCATTTTTTAAAATTTCATTGTTTCTCAAAATTTCTAACTTTTTTCAAAATTTCATGTAAAAGAAAAAAGGTAAGGGTTCCACCTTTCTTCAAACCTTCAACGATTTCTCGAACTTTTGATCTTTTTTGAAAATCTCGATTTTTTTCAAGTTTCTTGAAGTTGAAAACTCTTATGTAGTAAACTGGACTCTTGTTTGAACAATGTTCACTCTTGAAAAATTATATTTTTCTCAAAATTTCGACATTTTTAAAATTGTCGAACTTTTTTCAGAATTTTCAGATTTTTTGAAAATGTTGATCTTTTATCATCAAAATTTTGACTTCTTCTCGAAAAAGGTTTTTCCTAAATTTAATTTATTTTTCAAAATTTCTACCTTTGTTTCAAAATTTCGACATTAAAATTTTCACATTTTTTAAAAATTTTGATCTTTTATCATCAGAATTTTGACTTCTTCTCAAAGCAGCTTTTTCCAAAATTTGACTTTTTTTTTCAAAATTTCTACCTCTTCAAAATTTCGACAATTTTAAAATTGTCGAACTTTTTTCGGAATTTTCACATTTTTTGAAAATTTCGATCTTTTATCATCAAAATTTTGACTTCTTCTCGAAGAAGGCTTTTTCAGAATTTGATGTTTATTTTTCAAAATTTCTACCTTTTTTTCAAAATTTTGACATTTTTAAAATTGTCCAACTTTTTTCAGAATTTTCGCATTTTTTGAAAATTTTGATCTTTTGAAAAAAAGGTAGAAATTTTGAAAAATAAACATCAAATTCTCGAACTTCTCGAAGAAGCTTTTTCCGAATATATTCTTTTTTCAAAATTTTCACCATTTTTTTAAAATTTCGACATTTTTAAAATTGTCGAACTTAATTCAGAATTTTCACATTTTTTGAAAATTTCGATCTTTTATCATCTAAATTTTGACTTTTTCTCGAAGCAACTTTTTTCAGAATTTAATTTATTTTCATAATTTCTAGCTTTTTTTCAAAATTCGACATTTTTAAAATTGTCGAACTTTTTTCAAAAAAACTTTTTTTAAAATTTAGATGTTTTCTCCTCAAAATTTTGACTGTTTTACGAAGAAGTTTTTTCAGAATTTGATTTTAATTTCAAAATTTCTACTTTTTCTTCAAAATTTCGACATTTTTAAAATTGTCGAACTTTTTCAGGATTTTAACATTTTTTGAAAATTTCGATCTTTTATCTTCAAAATTTTGATTTTTTCTCAAAGCCGTTTTTTTTTCAGAATTTGATATTTTTTCAAAATTGCTACTTTTTTTTAACATTTCGACATTTTTTAAATTGTCGAATTTTTTTTCAGAATTTCGATCTTTTCAAAATTTTGATTTCTTCTCGAAGAAGCTTTTTTTAAATTTTATTTTTTTTTCCAAAATTTCTACCTTTTTTTCAAAACTTCGACTATTTGAAAATTCAATAATGCACAGACCAATTCCTTGTCTTCTGGGAACTCTCCTAGAGAGCAACCGGTTCGCTAGGTGGCAGTGTTTCAACTGTTGGTAGTTCAGCTACCTATGATTCACTATACACGCCTGGAGGGCAGCATGAATGTGTAGTCTAGGTTGCATTCTTCTTGCATATTTAAAAATTGTCGAACTTTTATCAGAATGTTCACATGTTTTGAAAATTTCAATCTTTTATCATCAAAATTTTGACTTCTTCTCAAAGCAACTTTTTTTAGAACTTGATTTTTTTTTCAACATTTCGACATTTTTAAAATTATCGAACTTTTTTCACAATTTTCACATTTTTTGAAAATTTCGATCTTTTATCATCAAAATTTTGACTTCTTCACGAAGAAGCTTTTGTCAAAATTTTTACCCTTTATTCAAAATTTCGATATTTTTATAATTGTCGAACTTTTTTTTCAGAATTTTCACATTCTTTGAAAATTTCGATCCTTTTTTTTTGATCTTTTCAAAATTTTGACTTCACGAAGAAGGTTTTTTTCAGAATTTGTTATTTTTTTCAAAATTTCCACCTTTTTTTTTTCAAAACTTCGACATTTTTAAAATTGTCAACTTTTTCAGAATTTTTACATTTTTTTAAATTTCGATCTTTTATCATCAAAATTTTGACTTCTTCTTAAAGCAGCATTTTTCAGAATTTGATTTTTTTCTGAAAATTTCTAACTTTTTTCAAAATTTCAATATTCTTAAAATTATCGAACTTCTTTCAGAATGTTTACATTTTTTAAAAATTTCGATCTTTTATCATTAAAATTTTGACTGCTTTTCGAAAAGGCCTTTTTCAGAATTTGATTTTTATTGCAAAATTTCTCCTTTTCTTTTTCTTCAAAATTTCACCATTTTTAAAATAGTCGAACTTTTTTCAGAATGTTTACATTTTTTATAAATTTCCATCCTTTATCATCAAGATTTTGACTTCTTCTCAAAGCAACTTTTTTCAGAATTTCATTTTGTTTTTAAAATTTCTACCTTTAATTTAGACATTTTTAAACTTGTCGATCTTTTTTCCAGAATTTTCACATTTTTTGAAAATTTCGATCTTTTTAAAATTTTGACTTCTTCTCAAAGAAGCGTTTTTCAGAATTTGATTTATTTTCAAAATTTCTACCTTATTTTTAAAACTTCGACATTTTTAAAATTGTCAAACTTTTTTTAGAATTTTCACATTTTTTAAAAATTTCGATCTTTTATCATTAAAATTTTGACTTCTTCTCAAAGCAGTTTTTTCAGATTGTTTTTTTTAAATTTCTACCTTTTTTCAAAATCCCGACTTTTTTAAAATTGTCGAACTTTTTCAGAATTTTCACATTTTTTTGAAAATTTTGATCTTTTATCATTAACATTTTTTTTTACTTTTTTCAGAATGCGATTTTATTTTCAAAATTTCTACCGTTATTCAAAATTTCGACTATTTGTAAAAATTTTTACTTTTTTCAAAATATTATTGAAGTTGATTTTTTTCTAGAAACTTCGAATTTTTGTAACTTCGACTTTTTAAAATATTCGCCTGTTCCTCAAAATTTTTAAGTTTTTAGAAGAATCTGACTTCTTAAATTGTGAATTTTTAAATTTTGATCGAATTGTGCAAAATGAAGTCGAGAATTCGAGACTAAATTTCGATTTTAAAATAAACATTTTAAAAAGAAGTATTGTTTTAGGTTTAAATTGAAAAGTTAAAAAAAAAGTCGAAATATGAAGCTTGAAGATTCTTTTCGAGCTTGAAATTCAAGTAGGAATTTTGAAAAAAGATCACAAAGCGAAATTTTGGCTTCAATTTAGAAATTACGATGTTTTAATAGTTTTTAGGAACATTTTGTTTTAACATTTTGAAGTTTATTCTCGAAATTTTAACATAATTTCTAGATTTTGGCCCTAAACTAAACTAAACTGAACTGAACTGAACTGAACTGAACTGAACTGAACTGAACTGAACTGAACTGAACTGAACTGAGCTGAGCTGAGCTGAGCTGAGCTGAGCTGAGCTGAGCTGGGCTGAGCTGAGCTGAGCTGAGCTGAGCTGAGCTGAGCTGAGCTGAGCTGAAATGAACTGAACTGAACTGAACTGAACTGAACTGAGCTGAGCTGAGCTGAGCTGAGCTGAGCTGAACTGAACTGAACTGAACTGAACTGAACTGAACTGAGCTGAACTGAACTCAACTGAACTGAACTGAGCTGAACTGAGCTGAGCTGAGCTGAGCTGAGCTGAGCTGAACTGAACTGAACTGAACTGAACTGAACTGAACTGAACTGAACTGAACTGAACTGAACTGAACTGAACTGAACTGAACTGAACTGAACTGAACTGAACTGAACTGAACTGAACTGAACTGAACTGAACTGAACTGAACTGAACTGAGCTTGAAATTCAAGTAGGAATTTTGAAAAAAGATCACAAAGCGAAATTTTGGCCTCAATTTAGAAATTACGATGTTTTAATAGTTTTTAGGAACATTTTGTTTTAACATTTTGAAGTTTATTCTCGAAATTTTAACATAATTTCTCGATTTTGGCCCCAAACTAAACTAAACTGAACTGAACTAAATTGAACTGAACTGAACTGAACTGAACTGAACTGAGCTGAGCTGAGCTGAGCTGAGCTGAGCTGAGCTGAACTGAACTGAACTGAACTGAACTGAACTGAACTGAACTGAACTGAACTGAACTGAACTGAACTGAACTGAACTGAACGGAACTGAACTGAACTAAACTGAACTGAACTGAACTGAATTGAACTGAATCGAACTGAACTGAACTGAACCGAACCCAACCGAACCGAACCGAACCGAACCGAACTGAACTGAACTGAATTGAAGTTAACCGAAGTGAACGGAACTGAACTGAACTGAACTGAACTGAACTGAACTGAACTGGACTGAACTGAACTGAACCGAACCGAACCGAACCTAACCGAACCGAACCGAACCGAGCCGAGCCGAGCCGAGCCGAGCCGAGCAGAACCGAACCGAACTGAACTGAACTGAACTGAACTGAACTGAACTGAACTGAACTGAACTGAACTGAACGGAACTGAACTGAACTGAACTGAACTGAACCGAACCCAACCGAACCGAACCGAACCGAACCGAACTGAACTGAACTGAGTTGAAGTTAACCGAAGTGAACTGAACTGAACTGAACTGAACTGAACTGAACTGAACTGAACTGAACTGAACTGAACTGAACTGAACTGAATTGAACTGAACTGAACTGAATCGAACTAAACTGAACTGAACTAAACTAAACTAAGCCAAACCAAACCAAACCAAACTAAACCAAACCAAACCAAACCAAACCAATTCAAACCAACCCAAACAAAACCAAACCAAACCAAACCAAACCAAACCAAAGATGACGTTTTAAATAAATTTAGGTATGACGTAGTCATATTTCAAAAAATATTTTAGAATATTGTATATATTCATTAATAAAAATTTAAGTGTTTCCAAACTGGGTCGCAGAAATGTTAAATAAAATTAAAATAGACAAGTTTTCAATTTGGGAAGACAGGCGAAAATTCGAAAAAGTTTTCTTTTCTAAAATGTTGACAAAAAAAAATAGAAATCTCTTTCATCTTGTTTCGATTTTTATTTTTCATTTCGGGATTTTGACATTTTAAGAAATAAGAAGTGAAAGAAAATTTTAAATTGTTTCCTAAAATTATAACTTTTATCGTTAAATGTCGACATTATTGTCAACTTTTCGTTTTTAAAGTAGAAATTAAAAAAAACATTAGAAACCCCCACTTGGAGTTTAAAATGGATAAAACATCGAAATTTGTTAGAAAAATTGAAACATTTCTTTAAAACAATCTTCTTTTGCTGTTCGCATTTTGACTTTTTCTTCAGGAATTCTAGAATTTAATATCCTAATTTAAAAGTCGAAATTTTCATTTGCTTTTCAAAACTTCACCAAATATTTGGAACTTGGAAAAAAATGTTTAATTTCGATAAATTAAAAATTTCACATTTTAAACCGAATATTTTGGAAAAAATTTCGAAAAAATAATGTCTCAAATTTTTGATTGTGTACAGAAAAGTTTGACTATAACTTGAAGTTTCGAGAAGAAACTCCAAAATGTTTGCATTTCGATTTAAACATGGGAAGTGAATTTGACACATGATCAACGATGTCAGCTCTCAAATTCATGGACAACTTTACTCTAAATATAATCTTGTGTATTGTTCATCATATAAAAATCAATCGTTATTGCTCATTTCTACTATCTTAGAGGCTGAATTTTGAAAAATCCTCTATTAGTGCTCACCTGCGTGTTAGGGGAAACACCTGTATGAAATTTTATGCTCCTAGACGTTTAGGCTGTGCGTTGTCTGTCAGTCAGTGCTTAGAGATTTATTAAATAGGTATTTCCAATATTCTGGCCTGTTTACTAGCGTGGGTTCGAACTCCACTACGTATTACCTAGTTTTAAGTTTTTACTTCTGTCGTCAGTCTGCAACACTGCCTATATATGTTTTATATCTATTTTTCTTATTACTGAAAGTAAATTAAAAACTTCACATTTTAGTGTTGGTTGGTATAGACATCTTGGCATTAAAGTTACTGCTAAAGGGGTCGTAATTTTAACACTCTTTTAACACTTTTTTTGCAATCAAGATAAAGTCCTTATGGATCGTATAAAATAAATTTTATAAAGATATAATTTAGAGACCATTAGCATGCAATGCGTATTTGGGAGTAATGAAAATAAATAATTTTAATATTCCTATAACATAGCGAGCCAACCAATGGTACATTGGGCTTGGTATATTGTGGAGATAATTATTATGTCCTGATTTGTATGACTGCTGTATGAATAATAAATAAAACAGTAATTGCGTATGTTACAAGTGTTGTGTTGTACTCGGCATATGTAGAATTTTAATTTAGCCCATACGTTATTAAAAATACATTTCCTGTCAATTCTTTAAGTGCCTAATTTTTAGCTCGAAGTATATTACAAACAAATCGAGCGAGTCTCGTATCGATTATTTATGGAAATATCCGCCGAATTATGATAATTTTCTTTTATTTGTCCACACAAATTATTTATAAGACCCATTCTGAATGCCTCACTAACTGTTTAATATTTAAACACGGCCAGGCGACCTAGCAATTATTTTTTGTTGTTGCACAATTCTGCTCCGTTTGTCGAATACTATTAATACAAATGTTTCATCTCTCAACTTGGGATTTCTACTTTTTTTGGTGCAACGGACTGGTCCTTGGTTAGCTTTAAAAATTGAAATACAAATCTTGTCCCCTGTTCCCCTTAGTATATCTCTGAAGATGATAGCTTGGCCATCGAAATGCCTTAGGGCAACCTTTGTTGTGTTTTTTAATTTTACTTGGTTTCAGGCGACAAGATTTGGGTTTCAATTTTTGGGATTTCTATCCCAGAAAATTTCACAATCACGTAATTAGTAGCTATTAGCAAAAACTTGGTCCTACCGCAAGGTTTCTTAACCTCTTTGTAATGGCATATCAAAGATTTGGTTCTACCGCAAGGTTTCTCAACCTCTTTGTAATGGCTTATCACTTTCAAAATTTCGGAAATACCACAAACATTTTGAAAAATTGATGGGCACAATCCCAAATCAGAAAATTATCTGCAGAGTGTGGTATACTTTTACTACACTCCACAAATGGAGGAATAGATAGAATTTTGTGAAAATGAGGCGAAATTTTCTGAAAAGTTCGATTTTAAACACAACTTCTAAAGATATTTTTCCCAAAATGTTTACCTTTTTATTTAAATTTTAATATAATATTTAAATTTTGCTGAGTTTACAATCTGGGTACTTGAAATGTCCCAATAAATATTTTTCTTAACATTTTTATTTATTTCTTAATTTTGAAATATAATTTTGCTTTAATAAATAAAAGGCCGAAATTTTAAAGAGAAGCCAATTTCGTGAAAAAGTCGACATTCTGAAAACAATAAACATCGCTTTTTAAGAGTAAAGTCAAAATTTCGAAAGTAATGCAAAATTTAAGATACAACTTGAAATCTCTGGAAAGACGAAGTAAAGACAAATATAAATAAATTGACAACATTCTAAAAAAAGACCATTTATGAAACAAAAAAGTCCAAAACAATAGAATCTCTAAAATAAAATCAAAATTTCAAAATGGTCAATTTGAGGATAAGGCAAATTAGAGGAAATACTTTCTTTTAAGAAGAAGAGTCAAAATTTTTATAAAAAACGAATTTCGTAGAGAAAGTCATAATGTTCATAAATATTAAATATCGAATTTTGAGAAAAAACCAATATTTCGAGAAAAAGACAAACTTTAAAATACTCAAAATTTCTGGAAAATTTGTGTCTAAAAGATCAACATTTTTGGAAGAAACCAAAAGTTAAGGAAATTAATAGATCTTCGAAGCAAAGCTAAAAATTCGATAACACGAGCGAGAAATAAAATTCAAAATGTTTCAGAGAAAGTCAAATTTTAAGGAAAAAAGTAGAATATTGCTAATAAAAATCTAAATAAAAAATAAACAAACTTCGTGAATAAATTTTAAACAAAATAATACGAATTTTGAAAAAACAGTTGAAATTCTGATAAAAGGACAAGTTCTAGGAGAAAAGAAAATTCAAGAAAAAAAATGGAAATTTTACAGTTCTGCGCGCCATTTGTTGAGAATATGGTCCCATTTTGAAGAAAAACTTGGGATTTGCGGAAACAAAAAATCGAATTTTGAGGTACGTGAGTCAAATTTCGAAAAAATGGGAGAGAAATATCGATTATTCTTCATGGTGAACTCATTGATCGGAAATATTATGTTTATTAATTATTATTTAACATTTCTTCGGCCCAGTTTGGGAATGTTTACATTTTTTATTGTATGTTGACAATATTCTAAACAGTTTTTGAAATATGGGCCGAAGAAATGTTAAATAAAATTAATAAACACAAAAAAATATCGATATTTCGAAAAAAAAGACGAATTTCGAGGTAAAAATCCAAAGTTTGAAAACCCCAAACGAATTTTGAACAAAAAATCGGAATATCGAAAAATAAATAAAAATTTTGAGCAAAACATAAAAATTTTGATAACATCAAAATTTTGAGAACAACGAAATTTCGAAAAATAGTCGAAATTTAATAGATAATTCGAAATTTTTCAAAGGGATTCAACTACGAAATCAAAATTAAAATTTCGAAAAAAGAACGAATTTTGAAAAACTTAGATTTTCAGAAAAACTTAAAACTTTAAGAAAAAAAATTAAGAAAAAAGTCGAAATTTCTGGGTTCCCATGATTGAATGAAATGGAAAACAAACTTTCCACTCTGTTCCACCACGACGTCGGAAAATATCCAATATTGAGATAAATTTCAAAATATTGAAAAACAAGTTGGGATTTTCAGAGGTGGATTTAAAAATTCAGTTGAAGTTTTTAAAGAAAATGCCAAAGTTTTGTCTTTTTATAAAATAATCCAAAAAATGCAAAAAATATTTTTTTAAACTTTCAGTCAAATATCCTGAAAATTTTTGCCTTTTTATCAAAAACGATCTTTTTGGGTTTATACACAAAGATTGTTTTTGATAAAAAGGCAAAAAATTTCAGCACAATAAGACGAATTTTGGAAAAAAATTGAAATTCCGATAAAAAGATTAGGAAGTTCTAGGAGAAAACGAAATTCAAGAAAAAAAAATGGAAATTTTACCGTTCTGCGCGCCAGTTTTTGAGAAAACAGTCCAATTTTGAGAAAGAACTTAAGATATGCAGAAACAAAAAGTCAAATTTTGAGGTAAGTCAAATTAAAAAAAAAATGGTGTTCTTAGAAAAATATCGAAATTTCCAACAAAAAAAAAAGACGAATTTCGTGGTAAAAATCCAAAGTTTCAGAAACCTAACCGAATTTTGAAGAAAAATCGGAACATCGAGAAAAAGAGTAAACATTTTGAACAAAACATCGAAATTTCGATAACAACTTCAACATTTTGAGAACAACATCAAAATTTCGAAAAAAAAAATCGAAATTTAGTAAATAATTCGCAAATTTTCAGAGGCAGTAAACTTCGAAATCAAAATCGAATTTTCGAAAAAAGGACGAATTTTGAAAAAGTTGCATTTTCAGAAAAAGTTGCATTTTCAGAAAAAGTTAAAATGTCAAAATAAAAGTCGAAATATTTGGGTTTCCATGATTGAATCAAACGGAAAAAAAACTTCCCGACTTTGTCCCACCGTGACGTCGAAAAACGTACAACATTGAAATAAATTTCGAAATTTTGACAAAAAAGTTGGGGTTTTTAGAGTTGAAGTAAAAAAATTAGTTAAAATTTTCAAAGAAAATGCCATTTATTGGCATTTTAAAAAGATCCAAAAGTTTCAAAAAATATTTTTTAAATTTTTCTGACAAATATTTTTACTATTTTAACAAAAGATCGACCGAATGTCGGGAAGGTGAATTTTAATAAATAAATCGAATGTATTATCAAAAAAGATGAAATTTTTACAAAAAGTCGAATTTTGAGAAATTGCGAATTTTCCAAAAAAATTAGGAGAAAGCGAAATTAAAAAAAAAAATGGGAATTTTACCATTCTACCCGTCAGTTTTTGCGAAAATGGTCCAATTTTGAGGAAAAACTTGGGATTCACAAAAACAAAAAATCGGATTTTGAGGTAAGTAAAATTTCGAAAAAAAATGGCACCTTCAGAAAAATATTGAAATTTCGAAAAAAAAAAGACAACTTTCTAGGTAAAAATCTAAGGTTTTAAAAACTCAATCGAATTTTAAACAAAAAATCGGGTAATCAAGAAAAAAATAAAAATTTTGAGCAAAACATTGAAATTTTGAGCAAAACATTGAAATTTTGAAAACAACATCAAAATTTTGAGAACAAGATCGAAATTTCGAAAAACAAAAAATCGAAATTCAGTAAATAATTCGCAAATTTTCAGAGGCAGTAAACTTCGAAATCAAAATCGAATTTTCAAAAAAAGGACGAATTTTGAAGAAGTTGCGTTTTCAGAAAAAGTTGCATTTTCAGAAATAGTTGCATTTTCAGAAAAAAAGTTGAAATTTCGAGATAAAAGTCGAAATATTTGGGTTTCCATGATTGAATCAAACGGAAAAAAAACACTTCCCGACTTTGTCCCACCGTGACGTCGGATAACGTACAATATTGAGATAAATTTCGAAATTTTGGAAAACAAGTTGAGGTTTTTAGATTTGAATTTAAAAAATCAGTTAAAATTTTCAAAGAAAACGCCATTTTTTGTCTTTCTAAAAAAAATCCAAAAGTTTCAAAAAATATTTTTTAAATTTTTCTGACAAATATTCTCAAAGTTTTTGCTATGTTAACAAAAGATCTACCGAATGTCGGGAAGGTGAATTTTAATAAATAAATCGAATGTCTTATCAAAAAAGACTAAATTTTTAGAAAAAGTCGAATTTTGAAAAATGGCGAATTTTCGAAAAAAATTAGAAGAAAGCGAAATTTAAAAAAAATGGCAATTTTACCACTCGACCCGTCAGTGGTCCAATTTTGAGGAAAAACTTGGGATTCACAAAAACAAAAAATTGGACTTTGAGGTAATTAAAATTTCGAAAAAAATGACACCTTCAGAAAAATATCGAAATTTCGAAAAAAAAGGCGACTTTCTAGGTAAAAATCGAAAGTTTTAAAAACTTAAACGAATTTTGAACAAAAAAGCGGGATATCGAGAAAAAAATAAAAATTTTGAGCAAAACATCGAAATTTTTATAACATCAAAATTTTGAGAACATTGAAATTTCGAAAAAAAGTCGAAATTTAGTAAAAGGTCAACCGAATTTCGGGAAGGTAAATTTTGATAAATAAATCGAAAGTCGTCTGAATAAAAAAGTCGAAATTTTTAGTAGTCGAATTTTGAAAAATGGTAAATTTTCGAACAAAAAAAAAACGAACAATTTTGAGACAAAAATTCGAAATTTTGATAGTCCTATGATAAAAGATGTAAAATTTCATAAGTAAATTCGAAATTTCAAAAGAAAACGACTTTTGTGAAAAAAGACGAATTTTGAGAAAAAGCTCGAAATTTCGAGAAAATGTTCAAATGTTAAGGAAAAAAAGAATTTTCAAGGAAAAATGGAACAAGTTCTTTAGTTGAGATTGTAATCTTCTGGTTGGCCTTTCAAACCAACGAGGAGCCTCCACTCTAGTCTAGCTGCGTTCATGCCCCTTTCGAAGAATTATCTTGAAAGAAGATAAGGGAACTTAAAAACCCTTTTTTCTGAAATCGGTGGTTGAAAACGCCTACTTTCTCGGCGCCACAACATACAGTCCCAGTCCGTTGCTAAGGAATCGTTAGGAAACAGCCTGAGAAAACTTTTTCCTAGTCGAGAAAATAGGTAACTTTTTCTTACCAGATAATAAGAAAGGAATAGTGATTGAGAAGGAATCGATTTCATAGAAAATAAAATGTCAATAAAAATTTCTTCATTTAAGTAATGTTACGAGCTTATCGGTTCGAATGATTACACTTGTGAATAGTACCTACTTTATTACTAAACTAAACTTGGATCACCACAATTGAACAATTAATTCACTTATTATTGACTTTTACTAACTCACTAATTACACTGACTCTAACTGACCTACTCGAGAGAAAGCTGACCGTCTTATATAGTTTTGGCATCCAGGTTCTAGAAAAATCCGTCAGATAAGGCTTATTGTTTGCCGAAATTTCGGGAACGCTTATCTGCCGTTTGCTTCGTTATCGCGGTCGTTTTCCCCTTATCAGATCATTCTAGAAACTTTTCTTATGTACTAAATTCTACAATTCTATTCTAAATTCTATTCCATCTATTTACATTGCGTTACAGTAATATTGATTGTAATTTCGGAAAAAAATACTACGTGTATGTACTAAAAGCTCATTCCCAAGTTCAATGTTTGTTAACCTTGGCTAACGCCTCGGCCACAATTTACATCGTCGTACGGGAATATATTGCTTTTACTACTAGATACATAATATACTATTTATTACATAGGTATGAAAATTGAAATACAAAACTTGTCCCCTGAAACCAAGAAGGATTAAAAAACACAACAAAGGTTGCTCTAACGCGTTTCGATAGCCAAGCTATCATCTTCAGAGAGAAACTGTTGCGTTTTTAATCTTTCTTGGTTTCAGGGGACAAAATTTGTATTTCAATTTTTGAAGATAACCAAGGGCCAGTCCGTTCCACCAAAAAAAACATAGGACTCCTAATATATATTGTTAAGTAGGCTAGCCATGAACTCATGACACTCACTCATGATATGGATTTCTAGAGTACATGGAACCAGGGTAAGAAACCCTACTCTACGGAATTAGATAAACAATTGTCTTACAACTCGACGAAAAAATTGCCCAAAATTAAATTAAATTAACTAAATATATGGATCAATTGTTTTGTTTTAATGCGTCAATTTGTTTCTGGTTTTAAATTAGAACCAGATTTAGTTGACTGCTTTAGGATACCGATAGATGGTGCTGTCGATCAAAGATACTTTCTCATTTACCTTTATAATTTTAGTTTGTATAAAGGTAATAAAACTAACCTTAAGCAGCTATGGTAAGTTTAGAGAGTTCGTGCGAATTGCAGAATGATGTTTTGTTCAAATTTATTGCTACGACCAAGTGTACATTAAGCAAGTCCCCAGCTATATATTGAGTAGCAAAGTTGCGCCCTATCGCGTTAGATGACGCTGTAAGACCAAAATATTTAAAGAAGGGACTAAATGCAAAATTATGTGAATTATTGTTAGACTACGCAATCGTCGCTGTTAGATCGTTTATTTACATAAAAGAGGGAGAAACTTTAGTAACTCCTTCTGCATTTAATATTAGTTTGCGCGTATTTCAAACAGTTTTTCAAGATAAAATGTCTCCTATTAACAAACCCGCTTTGCAAGGTACACCTGTAGTAATTTTCGTCAAAATCGAGTAGTTGTACCCCGGTAAGCGGACACATAGACGGACAAACACTTCAAATTTAGTTAAGGTTCCAATTTTCGATTTTAAATTTCATAAATTTTAATTTTGTTCTTTTTTTTTACACGATTTCAGTTGTGAAAACAGATACCCAATAAATGGTTCAGTAAAAGCGATAAAATCTTAGTGCGCGCCTCTTTTTTCCACAACATTATCATTATAAACTGAAATTCAACTGACAAGATCTTTCCATGTTAGGTAATATGGAAAGAATGCATGGATTTGTAAAATTATATTATAACATTAAGCTAATAAAGTACATGATCCCGTGAGAAACGGCAACGTGACTGAAACAATAACACGTATTTTAATAAGTAGGTATATCTTTCTCGATCACCCCCGTTATTGTGAGGTAGGTTGGTCTTCCTCTTTTGAATATCCTGACTAGCCTACCATAACTTGCCGTAATTGTTGACCACAATAAGCCACAACAAATTGTATCAGAATAAATTAAACTTAGGAATCTTTTATGCTATTATGACTGCGTTAAAAATAATGACTACTTTACATTCTTGAAGGTTGTCGCATTATTTTCCCATTCAGTCGAACCGGAAGCGATTTTTTTTAATCTTGTACGCATTTTTGAGCTCGTATTCGATCGGGCAGACATCTAGACGTCCAATTTCTACAACCCCAAGAATCGGACATTTGTTTGACAATCTTGCTTGTGACTTTAATAAAATTTTGCCTTTTTTTCAAAATTGCCGCCTTTTTTCTTAACATTGGGATTTTTTTTTTTAAATTTCAATCTTTTGGCAAAATTTCGCCTTTTTTTTTAAAATGCCGACATTTTTCTTAACATTGGGATTTTTTTGAAAATTTCAATCTTTTAGTATCTGACTTTCCAGAAATTCGTACCTTCTTTTTCCGCTTCTTCTTCTTCTTTTTCTTCTTCTTCTTCTTCCTCTTCTTCTTCCTCCTCCTCTTCTTCTTTTTATTCTTCTTTTTCATCATCATCTTCTTCTTCTTCAATGTTTGAGATAGGTATCTCAACCTGTTTTGGTCTTCAAGCGTCTTGTTTTTCTGATGTCGAGGTTTCTATATTTTCATGGGTTTCCCTTTGTTCGTTTTCCTATTGGTTTCAGTATCTTTGGTTTTTTGACCATCCTATTTTCATCCATTCTTTCGATGTGTTAGTTCCAGTATTTTCTTTTGTCACTTATGAATCTATATATGTCCTGCATGTCACCCAGTCTCTGTATATCTTCATTCTGCATATATCTCTCAGTGTATTCCTACGTATCGTTCTTAATTTTTTCATTTTCATGGTTCTCATTATTTGCGTTGTTCTTTTTGTATCTGGCTCCACCTGGACCGTGCGGTAATTTTTCTCGGTCTGATGCAAGTTTTTAAAATGCCACCTTGTAAAATTTTTTTGTTTAAAATAAACAAAACAACCTTCGATTCTGAGTTGAATGATCAATGAATAGTTAAGTTTAAGCTTAAAGCAGAATTGTCAACTCATAAGTAGCAATTATTTCAAAATTTCGATTAAAATATTTAAATTTTGTAATATCGTATAACAAAATATCGAATCCCCAGTCGAAATTATGACTTCTTTGGGGTAATTTTAAATTTGACTTTTTTGCTGAAATTGTTGCTTTGAATTTGAAATGTCGACTTTTTCTCGAAGATTCGACAATAGTTTTTAAATTTAAATTTTTTTATAAACAATTTTAATCCTAAAATTACGAAAATAAAGTAAAATCGTAAAATATAAATTTTGTCAAAAAAAAATCACGAAAAACTTTTTAATTTAATTCTTTCTATCGTTTTAAACAATTTAGGAGTTTTTTTTAAATCAAAATATAAACTTTTCTTTGTAATAAAAGTTAAAGAAGTTTTTACATGTTTATTCAAAATTTTGATTTTAATAGCGACTTTTTTTCGGAATTTTATAAACAGTCTTTTGTTATTCGTATTTTAGTTTTGAAATCATTCCTGAAATGTTGGGTTTTTTTATGTATTACTAGCATCAGTTGTGGTTGAAATTCGACCAAAACCAAATACATGTTTGTATGCAATTGTCAATTCTGATTTGAAGATTTGAGGAAAGGTCCCACTCCTTTCCTCAAATCATCAAATTCCATTCTATTTGAAAAATGACTTTTAGTCGACAATTTTGACCTGTTTAAAAATTTCTATTTTTTTATCTGAATTAATTTTTCAGAATTTTGACCTTTCCTCGAAATTTCGACCTTTTTGACTATTATGAATTTTTATTGTTGAAAATGATAACGAAAGCTTCCACGGCCAGAGTCAGTACAGGATATACTTCTTCCGGGATTGGACCGTGTCAAAGAACTACTAAAAGTGTTCGACGTTTCGCCCACCATCGTAGGGGGCTTCTTCAGGAACAAAGAAAGAAAATAGATGAAAGGAGGAATATCAGGGAATATGCAAAAAAGAAAAATAAAAAAAATAAATAAATAAAAATAAAAAGGCCAATTTGAAAACATCAGAGCACGGTAACTCAGTATGTCCACCATACCAGAGGCGAAACTCTTCTGAATTGAAAATTGGTACAAAGGATAAGAAAGGTTAGACAGAAGAGCACGGTAACTCAGTATGTCCACCATACCAGAGGCGAAACTCTTCTGAATTGAAACTTGGTACAAAAGAAAGTTTAGGCAGAAGAGCACGGTATGTCCACCATACCAGAGGCGAAACTCTTCTCTTTTTTATTTTCCTTTTTTGCATGTTCCCTCATATTCCTCCTTTTATCTATTTTCTTTCTTTGTTCCTGAAGAAGCCCCCTACGATGGTGGGCAAAACGCCGAACACTTTTAGTAGTTCTTTGACACGGTCCAATCCCGGAAGAAGTATATCCTGTATTTTATTGTTGAAAATTGTGAACTTGCGAGTTTTTAAAGTTTCAGCTTGAGAAAAAATAGAATCTTTGACAACTTCCACTTTATTCGAAATACTTTTTAAATTTAAAATTTTTTGAATATGTTCTCTCCACAATTCGGCTTTTATTTTAAACATTTTGAGTTTTTAATATTTCGGCTTTTGCTCGAAATTTTCACTTTTACCACTTCGTCTTTCTTTGAAAATTCTGTTTTTTTGAAAATTTCAGTTTTTTAAAAATGTCGAGTCGATGAAAGTTTTGATTTTTATTTTGAAACTCTTCCCTTTTTGAACATTTTAACTTTTTTTTTAAATTTTAACCCTTAAAAATAGCGATATTTCAAAACATTTACTTTTTAAAAAGTGTCCATCTTTTTTTTTTGATTTCCACCTTATTTAAAAGACTTGACCTTTTTTGCAAAATCCTGCTTTTTTTTAAATATTCACTTTCGTTGGAATGTTTAACTTTTCCAAAAATCGGGACTTTGTAGAATATCTTTATTTCTTTAAAGATTCAATCTTTTTTCAAAATTTCTATTTTTTTTTTGAAAATTGTCACATTCTTGAAATATTCCTATTTGTTTGAAATTTTTTGATTTTTTCAAAATATCCACTCCTCTTGCGATTTCCAATTTCAAAATGGTGCCTTTTTGAATATTTCGATTTTTGATTCGATGTTTTTAAAATTTCATTAACTGACTTGAATATTTCGATTTTTTTGAAAATGTTGACACTTTATTGAAAATTTCAATTTTGATCCCAAAATTACGGAAATGATAAAATGTGAAGGCGTAAAATTTAAATTTAAAAAAATCGCGAAATACTTTTTAATTTAATTCTTTCTATCATTTTAAACAATTTATGGGATTTTTAATCAAAATTTTAACTGTTCCTTGAAATAAAAGTTAACACAGTTTTTACATGTTTATCCAAAATTTTGATTTTAATAGCAACATATAGACATTTTGCCGAAATTTTATAAACAGTCTTTTGTTATTCGCATTTGAGTTTCGAAATCATTCCTGAAATGTTGGGATTTTTTTTACATATAATACTAGCATCGATTGTGGTTGAAATTCGACCAAAACCAAATACCTGTTTGTAGGCAATTGTCAATTCTGATTTGATGATTTGAGGAAAGGTCCCACTCCTTTCCCCAAATCACCAAATTCCATTCTTTTTGAAAATTAATGATTTTTAATCGAAAATTTTGACCTGTTTAAAATTTTCTATTTTTTTTATTCTGAATTTTTTTCAGAATTTCTACCTTTCCTCAAATTTTGACCATTTTGACTGTTATGCATTTTTATTGTTAAAAATTGTGACCTTGCGACTTTTTTAAATTTTCGGCTTAAGAAAAATCAGAATCTTTGGTAACTTCCACTTTATTGTTCGAAATACTTTTTAAATTTAAAATTGTTTGGATATGTTCACTTCACAATTGGGTTTTTATTTAGAAAATTTTAAGTTTTCAATATTTCGACATTTGCTCGAATTTTTTACTTTTACCACTTCCTCTTTCTTTGAAGATTCTGTTTTTTTGAAAATTTCAGTTTTTTAAAAATGTCGAGTCGATGAAAGTTTTGATTTTTTTTTGAAGATCTTCCCTTTTTGAACATTTTAACTTTTTGAACATTTTAACTGTTTTCAAAATTTTGCCCCTTAAAAATTGTGATCTTTCAAAACTATAATGCACAGACCAATAGGTTTGAACATTTATTAGATTCGAAGTTTGGAAACCAAATACCGGTTTCGATCTTGTTAGATCTCGTCAGTTTGGTATATCCAACTCGAATGCTAATAAATGTTCCGACAAGTAAGTACTAAAACATTCACAGGCGTCAAGCGAGTGACTCTTTAGTACTACCACCTACTGGTCCATAGAGAAACTATGGCCATTGCCAACAATGTCGTATGCAAGAAGAATGCAACCTAGACTACAAATTCATGCAGCCCTCCAGGCGGGTATAGTGAATCATAGGTAGCTGAACTACAAACAGTTGAAACACTGCCACCTAGCGAAGCGGTTGCTCTCTAGGAGAGTTCCCAGAAGACAAGGATTCTATAATGCACAGACCAATAGGTTTGAACATTTATTAGATTCGAAGTTTGGAAACCAAATACCGGTTTCGATCTTGTTAGATCTCGTCAGTTTGGTATATCCAACTCGACTGCTAATAAATGTTCCGACAAGTAAGTACTAAAACATTCACAGGCGTCAAGCGAGTGACTCTTTAGTACTACCACCTATTGGTCCATAGTATTTGGTTTCCAAACTTCGAATCTAATAAATGTTCAAACCTATTGGTCTGTGCATTATAGAATCCTTGTCTTCTGGGAACTCTCCTAGAGAGCAACCGCTTCGCTAGGTGGCAGTGTTTCAACTGTTGGTAGTTCAGCTACCTATGATTCACTATACCCGCCTGGAGGGCTGCATGAATTTGTAGTCTAGGTTGCATTCTTCTTGCATACGACATTGTTGGCAATGGCCATAGTTTCTCTATGGACCAATAGGTGGTAGTACTAAAGAGTCACTCGCTTGATGCCTGTGAATGTTTTAGTACTTACTTGTCGGAACATTTATTAGCATTCGAGTTGGATATACCAAACTGACGAGATCTAACAAGATCGAAACCGGTATTTGGTTTCCAAACTTCGAATCTAATAAATGTTCAAACCTATTGGTCTGTGCATTATAGAATCCTTGTCTTCTGGGAACTCTCCTAGAGAGCAACCGCTTCGCTAGGTGGCAGTGTTTCAACTGTTGGTAGTTCAGAGCTACCTATGATTCACTATACCCGCCTGGAGGGCTGCATGAATTTGTAGTCTAGGTTGCATTCTTCTTGCATCTTTCAAAACGTTTAGTTTTTAAAAAGTGTCTATCTTTTTTTTTGAGTTCCACCTTATTTAAAAGACTTGACCTTTTTGCAAAATCTTGCCTTTTTTTTGAAAATATTGACTTTCATTCGAATGTTTACCTTTTCTAAAAATAGCGACTTTTTACAATATCTTTATTTCTTTAAAGATTCAATCTTTTTTCAAAAGTTTTGGTGGAACGGATTGGTGCTTGGTTATCTTTAAAAATTGAAATACAGTCTCTCCCTGAAGATGACAGCTTGGCTGTCGAAACGCGTTAGAGCAACCTTTGTTGTGTTTTTTAAAGTTTCTTGGTTTCAGGACACAAGTTCCGTATTTCAATTTTTTTCAAAATTTCTTTTCTTGAAAATTGTCACCTTGGAATATTCCTACTTATTATAAATTTTTTGATTTTTTCGAAATATCAACTCTTTTCCAGATTTCCAATTTCGAAATGGTGCCTTTTTGAATATTTCGATTTTTGATTCGATATTTTTAAAATTCCATTTTTTTTAAACTGACTTGAATATTTCGATTTTTTTTTGAAGATGTTGACACTTCTACTGAAAATTTCAATTTTCAGTCAAAAGTTCCACTTAAATATGACTTTTTTTCAAATTTTTGATTATTTTAAAAATTTTTAATCTTGAATTTCAACTTTTGAAAATTTTAAATTTTGAATATATTTACTTTTGGAAATTTCGACTTTATTGAAAATTTTTACTTTTATTTTTTTGTGTACTTTTTTAAAACTTCTACTCAAAATCTCTAATTTTTTCAAAATTTTGACCTTTCAAAAAATTCTACTTTTTAAACAAATTAATAAAGATGTTTACCTTTTTGTTCAATTTCAATTTTTTCAAGGTCAAATATAAGGTTCAAATATTTCTAAATTTTGACCTTTGTTGGGATTTCAGTTTTTTCGAACATTTCAAATTTTGTTCAGAATGTTTATATTCCTAGTTTACTTTTTAGGGGAATTTCGTCTGTTCTGAAATTTTTGATTTTATCGTAAAATCTCGACACAATAATTTTTAGTAATTTCCACTTTTTTTTATAACTTCACACGATATTCAAAAATTTTATTTATTCTCTCAGTCTTTGTATTACTTAAGGATTTTGCATTTCTCTGAAGATGAGAGCTTGGCTGTCGAAACGCGTTAGAGCACCTTTGTTGTATTTTTTAATCTTTCTTGGTTTTAGGGGACAAGTTTTGTATTTCAATTTTGAAAGACAACCAAGGACCAGTCCGTTTCACCAAAACCTAAGCTTTCTCAAAAACTCGAAAATGTTTATAACTCGAAAAAGTTAAAATTCTTAAAGGTCCATTTTTGTGAAAAGATGCAATTTTCAGAAAACGTCGGAATTTGAGAAAGAATATCGCAATTTTTAAAAACATTGTTCTCAAAACTCATAATTAAGTAGAGATGTTGAATTTAAAAGAAATCTCCTTCTCGAAATTCCCAAAAATATTTTTCGCGAGATTTTTATTAACATTTCGATCTGATTTAAAAGTGAACATTTTCAGAACCACATAACCATTTGAGCTAAAAGTTGTGACTTGTTGAAAAGGATAAATATTCAAAAAAATGACAAAATTTGGAAATTAATACACCACTTTTGAAGAAGTCCAAAAATTAGTATTTTGAAAATAAAATCGAAATTTCAAAAAAAATTGTATTTCAATTTTTGAAGATAACCAAATTGAATATTTTGATTTTTGAAAAATTTACTGTTTTAGAAACTTTTAACCTTATTAAAATATTTACTTTTTGTGGAATTTTTAATTGTTAAAATTTTGAATCTTTCAAAACTTAATATTTTATCAGAATTTTAAATTTGTTGCTCAAAATTTCGATTTTTTCTTCAAAATGTCATATTCCTCTACAAATTGTAAAATTATTTCCCGGTAAAAATTTGCAATTTTTTTTATTTTTTCAAAATGTCCACTTTGAAAATTTTGTCCTTTTTCAGAATTTTGATTTTTATCGAAAATTCTAACCATTTTTCAAATTTTCGATGGTTTCTTAAAGTTTTGACTTTTTTTGAAAGTTGTAGCTTATTTTCAGGATCTCGACATTTGCTCTAAATTTCTAGTAATTTTTTTAACTTTGTCCATCTTTGACCTCAACAAATTATTGAACATATTTCTCAGATTTCGATTCTATTTTGAAATTTTAGGTTAGTCTTAAAAATGATAAGAATTTTAAAATGTAAACGCAGAATTTTAAGAAAAAAAAATGAAAACTTCGAGAATAATTCCTACATTTATGAAAAAACTATCAAACTTTTTTTTTAGTTCATTGTTCTCTTTCATGAATATCAAATAAAAGTTATAAAAAAAGTTCGCAAATGAATAAAAGAATATTAAAATTTCAACGGAAGCAGTACTCAACTCAACGAAGAGCCGCATGCAGCGCTTAGAGCCGCATGCAGCGCTTAGAGCCGCATTAATCCACCCTTGACATAGGCCGATATGGAAAGCGATGTGTAAAATTTTTTAATTATTGAATGGTTCAAATTAAATGTTGATTTAGCTGGTTATGCCACCCCCTTAAGGTGCCGCCTGATGCGGTTGCTTCTTTGCATCAAAGCACGACACGGTCCTGGATTCCACTTCATACGTAAAATTCCTACCGATTTACTAAATTTGTCATTTTCTGGAAATTATGATTTTTATCTCATAATTCGATATCTAGGTAAACTTTTTAGGAATTTTGACTTTCCAGTCGAAATTCGTCATTTTATTAAAATTTTGACTTTTCGCTTTAAAATTGGCATTTTACTAAAATTCGTCTCTGCGCCGAAATTCATATTTTTCAAAAATTTGACTTTTCTGTAAATTTCTAATTTTCTGATTTCTGAAATGTTAGTCTTCTTTGAAAATTTGATAATGACAATTTTTGATAATGTCGAGTTTTTGAGAGATAGGATTTATTCAAAATTTCCATTTCATTTCACCTTTGGACTACTTTTCAAAATTTCCATGTCTTGTCAAGATTTGAGCGTTTTTAAAACATTGTTGTTTTTTTCTAAATTTTGTTTTTAAATTTCGACTTTGTTACGTCTCGAGTTTTCGAAAACTTCTACTTTTTTTAAAAAAAATGGAGATTTTCGAAATTTTGACACTGTTTTTTTTTAATCGACAATATTGTCGACAATAGTAATTAATATGTCAGAAATGACTTTTTTTGCTTGAATAACGATAACGCGGCGAAAAATCGTCGCTGAAGGTTCAGAAACTAGTCAAATTGAAGGGAATTTAATTATCTAGAAGAGTTTTATGATGGGATCACTGAAAAAAATATCGAAGTTCGTTATTCTTTTTAACGATAAGAAAAAAATTACCAATAAGTAGTCGACGTGAACTGCTTTATCTGGGTCCTTGAAACATGTTTTTATCTTACCTGTCTGGCCATTTTCGCGTTCGTCCTTGTGTCTGGGCACCGTTAACACTACTTACCCAAATTTGAGTCGCATTCAAGATGCTTTAGGTACCAAACCAACTACCTTAGACCATTAGTTAAGCATCAGATTTATCCTGTTGGAAATTCGATGCGTCTATTTGTCCATGTATTATGTATAAAAATATTGACTTCTCAAATAAGTTGTCTAAATAAGCCGCACGAAATGATATGCATAGAGCCGGTAATAAATCATTTGGGCGTTCTAAGTGCCAGTCTGGCTGTTTATTTGTTCAAAAGTAAGCCGTGTGTCGATGATGACGACCGTTAAAGATGTTAATTAATGCATGACACTCATTTTCTAATTAAACCGAATCCTTCAATTAACACGTACTCGTGTGGAATGTAATTTCGACTACTATCTCGTCTTTGAGCAAATAATGCGGACTTGAGCCATCACTAAAACAAACATATTAAAGTGGACGAGGTTGTCAGCGCTTCTTGAAATAATGGAGCTATTGTCGAAACGAATATCACAATTAAAGGAGTATTTTACTGCAAGAGCGCAGAAATTGGATGAATTTAAAAAGAAACACAAATTTTGAGGTAATTTTCAAAATGCTGAAACTGGGAGACAAATGGTCATAGAGAAATAGAAAAAAAGCAAATTAAAATTCCAAATTTTGGGAGCAATTAAAGGAGCATTTTACTGGAAGAACACAGAAATTAAGAGCAGAAATTAGATGAATTTAAAAAGAAACACAAATATTGAGGTAATTTTCAAAATGCTAAAACTGAGAGACAAATGGTCATAGAGAAATAGAAAAAAAACAAATTAAAATTCCAAATTTTGGGAGCAATTAAAGGAGCATTTTACTGAAAGAACACAGAAATAAGAGCAGATATAAGATGAATTTAAAAATCAACACAATTATTGAGTTAATTTTCAAAATGCTGAAACTGACAGACAAATGGTTATAGAGAAATAGAAAAAAAGCAAATTAGGGGTCCAAATTCCAGGGGCAATTTAAAGGAGCATTTTACTAGAAAAATACAGAAATTAGGCGTAGAAATTAGATCAATTTAAAAAGAAACATAAATATTGAGGTAATTTTCAAAATGCTGAAACTGAGAGACAAATGGTCATAGAGAAATAGAAAAATAGCAAATTAAAGCTCCAAATTCTGGGAACAATTAAAGGAGCATTTTATTGGAAGAGCACAGAAATTAGGTGCAGAAACTAGATGAATTTAAAAAGAAACACAAATATTGAGGTAATTTTCAAAAGGCTGAAACTGGAGGACAAATTGTCATAGAGAAATAGAAATAAAGCAAATTAAAGCTTCAAATTTTAGAAGCTATTAAAGGAGCATTTTACTAAAAGAAACACAGAAAGTAGGCGCAGAAACTAGATGAATATGAAAAGAATCACAAATAATGAGTTAATTTTCAAATTGCTGAAATTAAGAGACAAGTGGTTATAGAGAAATGAAAGCAAATTAAAGCTCCAAATTTTAGAACCTATTAAAGGAGCATTTTACTGAAAGAAACACAGAAAGTAGGCGCAGAAACTAGATGAATGTGAAAAGAATCACAAATGTTGAGTTAATTTCCAAATTGCTGAAACTGAGAGACAAGTGGTTATAGAGAAATAGAAAAAAAGCAAATTAAAGCACCAAATTCTAGTTTGAGTTAAACATTTTCTAGATGACTTCTATGAAAACCATTAACAATTTTCCCAAAGTTTTTTCTTACCTTTAAAAAGGTTCACGGACTGTGATAACTTTTTTTAGTAATATCATCATAAAACTCTCCTTGATAATTGTATTCCCTTTAATTTTAGTGGTTTCTGAACCTTTAGCAACGATTTTTCGCCAGGATGAAACAAAAAAGTTCATTTCTGACTTTGGCGGTCAATGATAATAAGTGAAAAGGGATAGCTCAAAGTTCAGACACCAGTCAGTTGGGTTAGATCAGGGGTTGGCAAACTTTTAAGCCAAAAGAGCCATCCGCAATGAAAAAATTGGTTTCGTGAATTTCAAAGAGCCACAAGTTTCTATTTCTGTTTTCACATTTTATTTCACAGTTAAATCAGATAAATCAGACAAAATTTTGGACAGGGAGAGACCCCCTGACTTATGCAGTCAAAAAAAAAACATATTCAGCCCAAAAGACCTTTCATTTCTCATAATTTGAAGCTTTATTTCAAAATGTGCCTTTTTCTCGTAAATTTGACTTTTTTAACTCTTCTCTTTATTCGTCTTTTTTTTTAACTATGTATTTGGACTTTTTTCTCTAAATTTTCCTCTCTTCTCAAAACTCGACAATCCGTGAAAATGTTTACTTTTTTTTAATTCGACTAACACTGAAAAATTCTCGAAATTTCTCAAAAATTAATCTTTTGTCGATTTCGTAATAAAAAAAAGTAAAAACTTAAAGTAATAATTTGGAAATGTTAAATAAAATAGTTTTTGAAGATTTCGATCTTTTTCTCAATTTTTTTTTTCGAAATTTAGATTTATTCTTAAATTTGACTTTTTTCCAAAATTATATTTTTTTAACTTGTTCTAAATTGCGACTTTTTTTCTCGAAATTTCTATTCCTATTCTTACGTTCTCTTTTAAAATTTTACTATTTCCCCCAAATATTGACTTTTAATGAATATTTAAACTTTTATTTAATTTCTGGAACTTTCGACCTGTTTCGCAAAATTAAGTGTTTCTCGAAATTCCAACTTTTAACTAAAAATTCGACATTTTATTATGTTTCTGCAAGCTGCGATTTTAGCGACGAAATTCACCAATTTTCACAATGTTTGACTTCATCTAAAAATTTGATTTTGTTCTTAAAATTGACTTTCTCTGGAAAATTTTGACTTTTTTTTTAAAGTTCAACACTTTTCTCTAAACTGGAAGTTTCACCCACATTCCTTTTTATTTAGAAATTATTTTACCAATTTTCTCAAAATTCGAATTTTTCTGAAAATTTGAAGTTTTTTTATTCGTCTTGTTCTCGAAATTTCAAATTTATTCTCAAAATTTAATTTTCTCTGGAAAATTGCAAATTATTTATTTTCTACTTCTCTGAAAAACTTCGACTTTTTAAAGTTCGACAATTTTTTCTAAACTCTGAGTTTTTTACAATTTCTCTTATTGAAATATTACAATTTTTCACAAAATTCAAATTTGTCTAAAAATTTTGGGTGTTTTAAATTTGTTCTGGGATTCAATCTAATGTTAATGTCAAAATTTGACTTTTTTTTTAATAAAATTTTGCTTTCTTGAAAATTTTTGACAAATTCATATTTTTCGAAATCTCTTTTTTTCCAAATTTAAATTTTAACGAAAATATCAACTTTTATTTCGAACAAAATTCATCTATTTTCAAACCTCAAAATTTGATTTTTTTTCTTAAAATTTGACTTTCTCTGGGAAATTTTGACGTTTCTTTCAAGTTTAACACTTCTCGAAATTGGAAGTTTTATCAACATTCCCTTTCCTTTCGAAATTATTTTACCAATTTTCTCCAAATTCAATTTATCTAAAAATTTGGAGATTTTTTAATTCGTCTTGTTTTCGAAATTTCAAATATATTCTCAAAATTTAATTTTCTCTGGCAAATTTTTATCGAAATTTGGAACCTTTTTTAAAATGTTGACTTTTTCCTTAACATTTTTCCTAAAATTTGACTTTTTTCTACTTCTCTGAAAAACTTCGACTTTTTTAAAGTCCGACACTTTTTTAAGCTTCCAGTTTATTTTACAATTTCTCTCTTTTTGTCGAAATTTCGAGCTTTTATTAAAATTTTGACTTTTTCCTTGAAATTCTTCCTAAAAGTCGACTTTTTTTTCCTCTGAAAAACTTGGACTTTTTTAAATTTCAACAATTTTTCTAAGCTTTCAGTTTATTCTTACAATTTCTCTTTTCAAAATTCTGCAATTTTTCAAAAAATTCAAATTTGTCTAAAATTTTCAGGATTTTAAGTTTGTTTTGAGTTTCAATCTATTGTCGAAATTCGACGTTTTTTTCTAAAATTTTGCCTTTATTAAGAACTTTCGATAAATTCATTTTTTCGAAATTTCTTCCTTTTTCCGAATTAGATAAATTCATTTTTTTAAATCTCTACATTTTTTCCAGTTTTTTTCGAAATCTCTTACTTTTTCTCAAAATTTGGCTTTTTCTGGGAAATTTTGACCTTTTTTTAAAGTTCAACTCTTCTAGAAATTTTCTTAGAATTTCCTTTCGAAATTATTTTACAGATTTTCTCAACATTCAATTTATCTAAAAATTTGGGGATTTTTTAAATTCATCTTGTTTTCGAAATTTCAAATTTATTCTCAAAATTTAATTTTCTCCGGAAAATCGCAAATTTTTATCGAAATTTGGAACCTTTTTTAAAATGTTGACTTTTTCCTTGAAATTTTTCCTAAAATTTGACTTTTTTCTACTTCTCTGAAAAACTTCGACTTTTGAAAGTCCGACACTTTTTTAAGCTTCCAGTTTATTTTACAATTTCTCTTTTATCTGAAAATGTCAAGTTTTTTTAAATTTACTTTGGGTTTCAATCTATTGCGGAAATTCGACGTTTTTTTTCTGAAATTTGGCCCTTATTTGAGAACTTTGGACCAATTCATTTTTTTTAAATTACGTTTCCCAATTTTTTTTAATCTCTTCCTTTTTCTCAAAATTCGGCTTTTTCTGGGAAATTCTGACGTTTTTTTAAAGTTATAAACTTTTTTCGAAATTTTATTCAAATTTTCTTTTGAAATTATTTTAAAAATGTTCTCAAAATTCGAATTGATCTGAAGATTTGGATTTTTTTGTAAATCGCCTTGCTCTCGAAATTTCAAATTTATTTTCAAAATTTAACTTTCCCCGGAAAATTGTAAATTTTTTGTCGAAATTTCGAGCTTTTATTAAAATGTTGACTTTTTCCTTGAAATTTTTCCTAAAAGTCGACTTTTTTTTTCTCTGAAAAACTTTGACTTTTTTAAATTTCAACAATTTTTCTAAGCTTTCAGTTTATTCTTACAATTTATCTTTTCGAAATTCTGCAATGTTTCAAAAAATTCAAAATTGTCTAAAAATTTCAGGTTTTTACGTTTGCTTTGAGTTTCAATCTATTGTCGAAATTCGACGTTTTTTTCTAAAATTTTGCTTTTTTTAAGAACTTTCGATAAATTCATTTTTTCGAAATTTCTTCCTTTTTCCGAATTAGATAAATTCATTTTTTTAAATCTCTACTTTTTTTCCAGTTTTTTTCGAAATCTCTTACTTTTTCTCAAAATTTGGCTTTTTCTGGGAAATTTTGACCTTTTTTTAAAGTTGAACTCTTCTAGAAATTTTCTTGGAATTTCCTTTCGAAATTATTTTACCGATTTTCTCAACATTCAATTTATTTGAAAATTTGGAGATTTTTTTAATTCATCTTGTTTTCGAAATTTTAAATTTATTCTCAAAATTTAAATTTCTCTGGAAAATCGCAAATTTTTATCGAAATTTTGAACCTTTTTTAAAGTGTTGACTTTTTCCTTAACATTTTTCCTAAAATTTGACTTTTTTCTACTTCTCTGAAAAACTTCGACTTTTTTAAAGTCCGACACTTTTTTAAGCTTCCAGTTTATTTTACAATTTCTCTTTTATCTGAAAATGTCAAGTTTTTTAAATTTGCTTTGGGTTTCAATCTATTGCGGAAATTCGACGTTTCCTTTTCTGAAATTTGGCCCTTATTTGAGAACTTTGGACCAATTCATTTTTTTTAATCACGTTTCCCAATTTTTTTAAATCTCTTTCTTTTTCTCAAAATTCGGCTTTTTCTGGGAAATTTTGACTTTTTTTTAAGTTAAAAACTTTTTTCGAAATTTTCTTCAAATTTTCTTTTGAAATTATTTTACAAATGTTCTCAAAATTCGAAGTGATCTGAAGACTTGGATTTTTTTGTAAATCGCCTTGGTCTAGAAATTTCAAATTTATTCTCAAAATTTAACTTTCCCTGGAAAAGTTGCAAATTTTAATCGAAATTTGAAACTTTTTTTGAAATGTTGACTTTTTCCTTGAAATTTTTCCTAAAAAAACTCCGACACTTTTTAAGCTTCCAGTTTATTTTACAATTTCTCTTTTATCCCAAAATGTCAAGTTTTTTAAATTTGCTTTGGGTTTCAATCTATTGCGGAAATTCGACGTTCCCTTATTTGAGAACTTTGGACCAATTCATTTTTTTAAAATCACTTTTCTCAATTTTATTTAAATCTCTTCCTTTTTATCAAAATTCGGCTTTTTTGGGAAATTCTGACGTTTTTTTAAAGTTAAAAACTTTTTTCGAAATTGTCTTCAAATTTTCTTTTGAAATTATTTTACCAATGTTCTCAAAATTCGAATTGATCTGAAGATCTGGATTTTTTTGTAAATCGCCTTGGTCTCGAAATTTCAAATTTATTCTTAAAATTTAACTTTCCCCGGAAAATTGTAAATTTTTGGACGAAATTTCAAGCTTTTATTAAAATTTTGACTTTTTCCTTGAAATTTTTCCTAAAAGTCGACTCTTTTTTCTCTGAAAAACTTTGACTTTTTTAAATTTCAACATTTTTTTTTAAGCTTCCAGTTTATTCTTACAATTTCTTTTTTCAAAATTCTGCAATTTTTCAAAAAATTCAAAATTGTCTAAACATTTCAGGTTTTTAGGTTTGTTTTAAGTTTCAATCTATTGTCGAAATTCGACGCTCTTTTCTAAAATTTTGCCTTTTTTGAGAACTTTCGATAAATTCATTTTTTCGAAATTTCTTCCTTTTTCCGAATTAGATAAATTCATTTTTTAAATCTCTTCATTTTTTCCAGTTTTTTTCGAAATCTCTTCCTTTTTCTCAAAAGTTGGCTTTTTCTGGGAAATGTTGACCTTTTTTTAAAGTTCAACTCTTCTCGAAATTTTCTTGGAATTTTCTTTCGAAATTATTTTACCGATTTTCTCAAAATTCGAATTTATCTGAAAGTTTGGAGTTTTTTTTTTAATTCGTCCTGTTCTTGAAATTGCGAATTTGATTTTAAAATTTAGCTCTCCCTGGAAAATTACAATTTTTTATCGAAATTTCGAGTTGTTCTAAACTTTTTCCATGAAATTCTTCCTAAAATTAAAGTTTTTTTCTTCTTCACTGGAAAACTTAAACTTCTTTAGAGATCGACAATTTTTTCTAAGCTTTCAGTTAATTTTTACAATTTCTCTTTTTAAAATTTTACTATATTTCAAAAATTCAAAATTGTCTAAAAATTTCAGGTTTTTAATTTGTCCTGGGTTTCAATCCATAATCGAAATTCTAGTTTTTTTTTTTAAATTTTACCATTTATTGAGAACTTCTGATAAATTCCTTTATCTCATTTTTTCGAAATCTGTTTCTTTTTCTCAATTTTTTCGAAGTCTCTTTGTCTCAATTTTTTCGAAATCTCTTTTTCTCAAAATTCGGTTTTTTCTAGAAATTTCAGCTTTTGTTTCACACTTTGATATTTGCCGTTTTTGAAAATTTAGATTTTTTTCACACAAAAAGTAATTCACCTTTTTTTTTCACGAAATTCCAAGGTTTTAGAAAATTTACAAATAAGAAAGTAAAATTCATGAGAAAAATATTTTTTAGAAATTTCGACTCCCCAAGTTGGTCTTTTTCTAGAAAATTCAAATTTCATGTGATTTTTCAAAATGTTAATACAAATCAATCAAATATTTCGGAAAATTACTTCCTGAAATCATACGATTTTGTCAAAATTTTAGTAAAACGTAGAAGTTCGTATAACAGTGTTTTTGGAAATTTAGACTTCTGTAGGTCACTTGTTTAATGAGTGTCTGAGTGTCTCTGAGTGTCTGTCCGCTCTAGCTTTTATTTATTTGTTTTATTAAGGGAATTTAAAGAACCGCACTTTTCTTTTAAAAGATCCGCATGCGGTTCGCGAGTCGCAGTTTGCCGACCATTGGGTTAGGTTAAGACGGCGTAACAATTTCAGGTAGGAACTGATTTTCTGAGAGACACATTGAGTTTGTCCAGAGCTAATAACAGATTCGTTCAGATGATGGGTTTATACGAGTCTACGCAGCTTTTAGTGCAATTCTACTCTTCAAGTGCGAGAAATCGTTTCTGCTTCATCGTCGAACAACAACCAGCCCAACAGCATTGCACCGACCCATTAAAGAATTCTTCGAGAGGTGTGACACCCATCGCGGCTTCGCCCTCTCTTCCTTTCACCCCGCGTAACGTCGTAATCAGTTATGCATATTAAGTTAGTTAAGCTCATTATTATACCCGTAGAGTCTCGTTATTTATAAACGACAAGCCGAACTCCCAGTATATGCAGATTACTGTTGGACACATATGAACGCCTGATAACCGTTCATGCTTAAAGGGATTAACAGAAATTCTGTAATTGCCGCTTTCGCATCTTGTTACTCACCTATTATGGGCTAAATTGTCGGAAAGTGCGCGGATAATGTGGATTAAATTTGACAGAAGGAGATGTCTTCGCAAAAATTGTTAATTATAATTTACGATCCGCGCTGATTTATCGGGTGCATCGCTTAATTTGGTATCTTCGAACAGCATCCTCACCAGAAGAATTCTTACTCGATTATTAACTGGAAGTGTCTAATGTCCAAGCATTTTTGAGCAGTTAAAATTGATGTAGGAGCCAAGAAAGATATTTTGAAGGGTGATGGGGCCCTTCTAATTTGTCTTTACTTGTCATTTAGATAAGTATTTTAGGAGCTAGCACAGATTTAGTAATTACAAGAAATAGAGTAATTATGGCAGCTGGTATACAATACACCACAGTCAACTCAGACGTTAAGATCGCGTTTAGCACGACGTGATAAACCCTGTTAGTCATTAGGAATTGTTTCTTGAGACATTTTGTGGAGTTAAAATTAACACCAGTTCCATAAATGTTGCGACTGTATAAAAATAGTTTTATCTGAAAATAAACAATTTCTTTATTTTTTAATTAGTACATAAGTCTGGATAAGCAATATGCATAAATAAAATATAGTTTAGTTTGGTCTATTAACTATTCAATGTAGCATTAGTATGCGTCAGATCGAGATTCGCTCTTTACGGATTTTTTAATGCATACTGGGTGATTCAGTTATAATGGCATTAATTTCAAGGAAAGATTTTTTTACAGTTTAATCCACTCGCATTATGCTTTCAAAGCACTGCAAGGATGCGCAAACAAGGATAAATGGCGATGAACCGCCTTCTTAAACAAGGATAGGTTGTAATTTTTGGGGAAAATTACTTTCGGTAATAAGTTCCATAACTTGGAAGTTCTATAGAAAAAAAAAATCTGCGTAGACAGAATTCTTTACTGTGTCAAGCTGGACCGCAGAGGAATTTGCTGTCTCCAACAAAGATAGAGAAAATTAAGTATAATACGAATAAGTGATTAAAAAACAATTTTTTGGGTTTAATTACTTTGAAAAATAATATTTTAAAATCATAATTTAAAACCCTTTTTGAGCTGTCACTGACTCCAAAGGCTCCAAGGCCTAGATAAATAGAAAGAGAAGAATTTACAGCTGCGCAGTTGGGACTCGGACGAAACAAATAAACAAAACTTTGCTAGGTTATGTTTAAATGACAATACGAAAAACATTAAATGATCCTGGCGGCACCGATGGTTGCCGAAAAGTCGTTGGATCATTTGCTTTTTTATATGATAATCGGGTAACAACGAATGGCAAAAGTTACGCGAAAATAAAAAAAGGTGAAATCGCGAGATGGATGTAAACGTTGATGTCGATGTTGTAAGTAATAAATTAAATTCGCTGTTACGGATACAAGTGTTAAAAGTGGCGAATACCCGAGAGTTATTTCCCGACGTTTCATGTTTTGTGACCCTTTGTGATACGATGGAAATTTTTTAAAACATGTGTATGTTTCGCCCTCACCAGTCCGGCTTATCATTGCAGCTGGTGAGATGATGGTAACGTGATCAGCGTCTGTAGCCTTAAAGCATTTAATGTGGTCAGTAGCGCCCGGCCTTTGGTGGTCAATGGGGTCTATTTTAAAAAGTAGAATAAACATTTTTTTTCGATTTTCTGTCTTTACTAAGCTTTCTGAACACGTAGTTAAAATTAATACCATTATGACTGAATGACCCTATACATATCGTTAGCTATAGGGATTGGATAAAAAAGTCATATACTTCTTTATTTTTCTATAATTTAACATGTATTTGTGGGCGCAACAAAAATTTATGCATTTCAAAGAAAATGGGCAAATTTTAATTTTGTCGCTTATCATCTCATCTCATAAATATTAAACAGCTTTCGCGTATGACGCCGATGCAAAAGCTAATACTCGAGCAATGGAAATCTTCACTCCATTTAACAATTACAACCCAATTATGCAAAACAAGGCTATCGCCACGTTCGGAAATTAACAGAGTCGAGTTAAAACAGCGGGTCGAGCAGGAAGTGCACCGATATGGCCAGATTAGGTGCACTAATTTGAATTTGTGATATATTTGTTAATTATGGAACATGGATTTCGGAAATTAAATTGTTGGCCCTTGAATAATCATTGATATACGGGCCGGGCGAAATGGCAATCCACAATTAATGGCGCTCTCTGATGATTATTAAGATTAGAGCTGCAATATAAACGCTTTAGTATGAACTTGGCAAGTTGAGGTATATAACTGCGAAAGTATGTTTGTTTATTATCTTTTCAGGACAAAAATTGAAAGAATAATATATGAGGCGTTTTGTGCAAAAATAGCTCAATTGAATCCATGGATATATACTGAAAGTTAATAAAGAAACACCTAATTTGTAATACTTATTGTAAATTTGAAATACTGCTGCCATCTACTAAGTTAAACAAGTATTGTACCGTCAGCGGTTGCACTTACACATGTCAATGTTCTGAGTAGAATAAATTAAAAATCAGGAAATGTCCAAAATGTCCAAATAAGTTGGTTAGTCCACTTTTGCACTAAACGCTTCATATACTAAACATTTTCATTCCAATTAATATTGTGCTTAAGTAGAATTAGCTGGTAGAGAACTAACGCCCCCAACATTTTACTATAGGACCCACAGTTAGGAACGTAACTAGGGCAAACTTTTTGTAACTTTGGATAGTCAATTGCTTTGTTGGTTTTTTTAACAACGTTCTTTATTTTATTACGCTTGCACGCAAATTAATTACTTATCTCTTTATCCGAAAACCGGAAACACATCATCACACGTCCTAAATTCTAAACACTTTGTCGAATTATTGTCCGAATTAACCCTAGACCCCAATGATATACTGGTAAGTTTTGACGTCTCTTCACTATTCACTAATATTCCAGTTTCCGACTCCATAACGATAATTCGTCAATTACTTTCAGGCAAAGAGAATGCAGATTCTCTAGCTGATTTAACTGAAATGTGCCTCACCTCGACTTATTTTTTTTTCAATGGCAGCTTCTTTAAACAAGTCTGCGGCACCCCAATGGGTTCCCCCTTATCCTCAGTCGTAGCAAATATTTTCATGGAATCTTCTGAAAACACTGCGTTGGAAACTGCTGATTTAAAACCAAGGCCTGGCTTCGTTATGTAGATGACATATTTATTGTATGGCCACATGGCAAGGATTCACTAAATTTATTTTTGGGACACTTAAACAGTTTATATTGTTCCATTGTCACCATGGAAATCGAAAACAACGGTTCTCTTCCTTTTCTTGACGTTTCTTGACCGTTTACCAAACGGTCGCGTCTCTGATTCCATTTATCGAAAACCCGTACTAACCCATACTAATCGTTATTTGCATGCAGAGTGTTATCATCACCCTTCCCAAAAACGGTCTGTTATAAATTCACTGGTTTCACGAGCTATAGCAATTTCACAACCGATAAATCTTTCAAAGGAGTTGAACAAAATTCGTTTCAACCTCCGCAACAATGGTTACAAATCGCACGACATGGAAACTGTCATTAAACGACATATTCACCCTACCCCTCGTCCTTTACAAAATTCAATAATTTCCTCTAAAGTCTTTCTTCTTTATGTTCACGGAGTAACAGATCAAATCGGAAAATTATTGAGAAAGCACAACATCAAACAGATTTTTTCATCATCCTCAAACATCTAACAGCTCCTCCCATCTCCCAAAGATAAAATTTCATCCTTTTGTTCTAATGGTGTGTACAAGGTTCCTTGTTCTTGTGGCTTAATGTACATCGGAGAAACGGGGCGATCATTTAAGACGTGAATATCCTAGCACCAAAGATGTCTTAGGTCTGGTTGATTTTTGCAGTCAGCCACTGCGGAACATCAGCATGAGACCGGACATAAGGTTCTCTTTGTTAATATTTTAATTATATCCAATAAACCCAATTACTGTCATAAAGCGAGGCCATTAAAATCCAAAAATTCCCCAAAAACATTAACAGAGACGACGGTTACATGCTTTCCTCCATCTGGAAACCAACCAACAGAAATCTTCAAGAGTGATCGTACAGACGAATGGTGCATAAAGTTTACCTTTCCCTCTTTCCTCTCAGAAGAGATTCCCAATTACTACAATAGAAAGATACGCGAATCCATTGAAATCCAAAACTTGCCCCAAAAACTTTAACAAAGATGACGGTTACGTGCTTTCCTCCATCTGGAAACCAACCATCGGAAATCTTCTTGAGTGATCGTGCAGACGAATGGTGTATAAAGTTTCCCTATCCCTCTTTCCTCTCAGAAGAGATTCCCAATTACTACAATAGATAGATACGCGAATCCATTGAAATCCAAAAATTCCCCAAAAACTTCAACAGAGATGGCGGTTACGTGCTTTCCTTCATCTGGAAACCAACCATTGGAAATCTTCGAGAGTGATCGCGCAAACGAATGGTGTATAAAGTTTCCCTTTCCCTTTTTCCTCTCAGAAGAGTTTTGCCTCTGGTATGGTGAGTTAGCCTGCTCTTCTGTCTAATCTTTCTTATCCTTTGTACCAATTTTCAATTCAGAAGAGTTTCGCCTCTGATATGAATAAATAAACAAATAAATAAATAAATAACAGGTTTATTTCCAACAGGTACACACCCAATTATAGGAAACATTTAAACTATTAAAATACAAAAGTAAATGAAATTATACGGTACAGAACATTAATGTATATGTATCTAAAATTATATTCAGCTTTCCAGATATGTGCTGATTATAGTTTTTAATTGGTCATAATTAATATCACAATAATTCGAAATGCTATTGAATACATTACACATGTTATATATTGGTGATCTACGCATAATGTTAGTACGGAAATGTCGACAATAAAAACAGTTATTTCCACGAGAATGCTGCCGAGGAACCAAAAAACAAATCTTATTAATCAAAGACATACAGTCAATATTATTATGCAGTAGGTTATATAAAAACGTTAATACAATACAATTTCTCCTATTGCATAAAGAATTCATGTTAAACATATCTAGCAAAATTCTAGTGTCAATACCTCTATCAGGATAAAAACCCTGGGACTTGAAAAACATAAATTTCAAAAATTTTCTTTGAATCGACTCAATTAGCCCTATATTATTTTGGTAAATAGGATACCATATTAAAGTTGCATATTCTAACTTAGATCTAATATACGAAAAATACAGTACTTGCAAACTTCTAATATTTGAAAAACAATTCCAGTTTCGCCTAAAAAAACCAAGTAACTTGTGAGCGGATTTAGTGGTATGATAGATATGGCTCGAAAAGCTAAGTTTGTCGTCGAATACAACTCCCAGATCTTTCAGTTCGGAGCATCTTTCCAGGGTGTAATTATTGATATCATAGTCGAATAATATATAATTCCGTTTGCGAGTAAAAGTTACTGTTTTGCATTTAGATATATTTAATTTTAAGAAATTATTATTGCACCAGCTTAAAATTCTATTTAGTTGTTCTTGTAAGTAAAAGCAATCGCTAATATTAGTAATGTTATTGTAGATTTTTTGATCGTCTGCAAATAGCAAATGATCGCATTCAATGACAGAAGTTATGTCATAAATAAAAATTTAAAAGAGTAATGGGCCTAGATTTGATCCCTGTGGAACTCCGGAAGTTGTTATATATCTCTGAGATTTGTGGCTTCCATATTCGACAAATTGTTTTCTGGAAGACAGGTAGGATGTGAACAGTAATATTAAATCCTCAGTGAAACCAAAACCCTTTAACTTGGATAGTAGTAAATAATGATCTATTTGATCAAAAGCTTTCTGTATATATGTGTAAACTACATCAACCTGCCCTCCTAGATCCAAATTGTCGCATATAAAGTCACTTATGGTTGCTAAATTTGTGACTGTTGATCTTTTTAACATAAAACCATGTTGATTTGGTGATATTACTGGACCTGACATGGGTGTAAATGTTATTATATAAAATCATTTCAAATACCTTAGCAAAATTACATAAAATAGCTACAGCTCTATAATTTTTAATCATCGATGCATCTCCTGATTTTAGGATCGGACATATTCTAGTAGTTTTCCATACATCCGGAAATTTAGTTGTTTTTATAATAAGATTGTACAAAATACATAGTGGAGATGCAAACACGTTAGCACAGTCTTTAATCACTACATTAGGAATGTTATCTATGTCAGCGGTCATCTTATTTTTCAATTTTTTTATTGATTGCAAGATATCATCTTCTGTAATTCGTATTAAATTGATTTTACTGGATGAAAATGAAAAATCTTTATTAATATTTTCTGGATTGGAATTTATGTAAACACTAGCAAAGTATTTTGCAAAACCATCCACTACTGCTTGTGGTGAGTCGATAGTTTCGTTATCAATAATCATACTTCTAGGAATTCGAGAGCGACTCCTTTTCAATTGCACAAATGACCAAAATTTAGTTGGATTACGTGTGATTTCATCTTCCGCTATTGAAATGTGATTTTGGTAAGCAGAATCCATTTGCCGCTTAACTTCTGCCCTTAGAGTTTTATACTGATTAAGGTAATGATCATTTTCAAATTTTTAAAAAATCTTATAAGCAACTTCTCTACATCGCAGAGTGTTCTTAATTTTTGTAGTAAACCAGGGTGAAAAAGTTCGATTCTTTTTTCTGTATTTTGGCACACATTCATCCATAATTCCGTATAATATTGTATAAAAAGTTTCACATGCGTCATTAACATCTATGTAGGATTGCAATTGTGACCAGTCAGTGTGGTATATTCGATTGTATAATTGAGGAAAATTAGCTCGCCTGAAGTTATAAGCCCTACAGTCCGTATTGAAAGAAAAATTCTCTGTACGAGTTGTATTCAACTGAACGTTCATAATTAATGATGGATGATGAAAATCTTCTGTAACAAATGGTAATTCGTCCCTACTAACCTCACAACTGAAATTTCCAATGATCAAATCTAACATTCTGCCGTTTGCGTTCAATACCGTATTATATTGCTTCATGTCTAGGAATGCCATAAAATGTTTTATTAATCTAACCTTAGTATCACCTATATCAGTAGTGTATCCTATTTAAATTGAAGTCACCACAAATTAATATTTTACAATTTTTTTGAAAAATCGTTAAGTTTTCAAAAGCATCAAAAAATAGTTTATAAATTACCGTTGGTGTAGAAGGCGGAATATAAATAGCAAAAACAAATAAAACAGTACTATTAACAATTACCTCGCATCCAATGATATCTATACTAGGTACCACATCAGCAATACCACTTAAATTGAGTTTAGTAACATTAAAGTTGCTTTTAACTGCAATCATCACCCCACCTCCTCTATGATGTCCAGTAGCTTCCAGATTACGATCAGTTCTAAATACTAAATAAGAAGAAGGTAGTACTTCTTGGCTGCTAATGTCTTCAGAAAGTCCAGTCTCTGTTATAAACACACAGTCGTATTCAACTATTGCCGCAGCATTGAAAAAGTTTTGTACTTTCGTTCTAATCCCGTTTACATTTTGATAGTAGCAGTGAAAATTGATATCAGAATTGTAATTGGATGTACCTCTCAGTTTAAATTCTTGATAGTAGGAATGCCATTTGTATATACGATTTTAATGTTTGTTTCACCTGCATGTTTTCTTTCTTCCAATTCCGATTTAACTCGTCGATATTGTTCAATTTGTTTGGGTGTTTTATCGTGCGATACAAATATGCCAGTAAACTGTTCCTGTGACCTCAAATTCTTTGCCATATTTATAACCTGACGAACCTGATCTTCGTTCTCCAAAATTACCTTAATGACTCGAGTCTTATTCGGCATATATCTTCCTAAGTGAAGAGATTTTAATTCGTTAGGTCTATTAAGGTGAACATTGGAATGTTGAATAATTGCAGATATCATGGACTTTTCTTTGTTGATTCGTTCCTCTCTGGACGAATCATAATTCTCAGATGCTCCAAAGATCATCAGATTACATTTGCGTTTTTGTCTTTCCTCTACTTCCTGAATTGCAGCATTCAAAATTCTTTCATCATTAGGATTTGATACAGTCGATTTTTTAACTTCATTGAGATCCAATTTTAATTCTTTTATTGTATCTTTTATAGCGTTTACATCTGTGAGATAATTTTGTGAAATATTACTTTCGAGTTTATCGAATCTTTCATTAAATTCATTTTGCATATTGCGCATTAATGCCATAATATCTCCTAATTGGCCCATAAACGAGTTACAAGAATTACACATTATCTTAATATTCTTTGATTTATTGCGAGTAACTCTTATGTCGTCTGTAGAAAGACCCACACAAGCAAGATGAACCTCTGCGCGACATCCATCACAAGGAATTGTTGGTTGACCCTGTTTGGTAGTTGCCTTGCAATTCGGACACTGGTGCGGCATTCTTGTGTGATGGGATATCACTTCTGCGATAACTTTTTATATACATATAGAAGATAAGCACACAATGATTTCGTAAAATTAAATGATGAATATTGTTCTTATAGTACAATTATTACCATTACTTCCAATATCAAATTTTTCAGTGAACAGAATTAGAAGCAGAATTGTTAGTTGTAAATGTTGGTATATGGAAAGTTTATTTTGATGCACTCATACCACATTAATTTCACTAATAACATAGGTACGCAGGAATTCAGCACTTGCACGTGGCGAACGATTCACATGATATGGTGGACATACTGAGTTAGCGTGCTCTGATGTTTTGAAATCGGCCTTTTCATTTTTGCATATTTCCTTATATTTTTCTTATTATTTACTGTTTCTTTTCCTTGTTCCTGAAGAAGCCTCCTACGATGTTGGGCGAAACAGTCGAACACTTTTAGTAGTTCTTTGACACGGTTCAAATTGCGAAAGAAGTATATTCCTGTACTGACTCTGACCGTGGAAGCCTTCGTTATCATACTCTTTATCCTATCTCCGTAAAAAATTAAGCAATTGTATAGGAGAGGCAAAATATCAAAATTTTAAATTTACATCATGCAATTTCTTTTTTTTTTTATTCCAGACTCCCCCAATACTCCAAATTCCCAGTTTAACTCAACATTTAAATTCTTGTCTCAGGTAAAATTCCGGACTATTTCGTGATTTTTCAGGATAAACAAAACCAGCGTGAAAACGGTCAACGATTTGGGATAACAAAACTTCTTTTTCCTGTTGGTATCACTGTATCATTAGTCAAGATGTCTATTTGGTTGGGTACAATTATGATTTAGTTATGCAAACAAGCGGGGGTCAGATTCGAGACCAAAGAACCGATTTCTTGATTGATGAACGTTGGTCGTAAGAGTTCAACATCACACCCAGGGTGCCCCACAGCACTATCTGATCCATTTGCATCTCGTGTCTTTAATGCTCGACAATTAGCCTTTTTTGTACGTTATTTGGCATTGCTCCTAACTCGAGTGAATTTAAATTTATTGCGCTTTGCTCGAATTCCTAGTTAATGTTTATTTTTTAAAGCAATGAGTTGTTAGTTTATAATTAGTTTGATAGCGAGAAGATCTGTTATTGTCTCAGATGATTTTTTTTGCATTGAAAACTTTTTTAGACACGTTGAGCGAATTTGGTTTTAGAAATGAATCAAATAACGTAATCAATAATAAGACAATCAATTTTGTGGCAGCAACGTTGCAACTAGTTGAATGGTTGACTGTTAACTACGCATATTTGTGTAAGCTCTTAATAATGACCAAAAACGGAGATGAAAAACTCTTAAATATTATGAAGTTGTGATAAAAATGGGAAAAGATATGTACTTGGAAAAGAAACATGTATGACGAAATCAATTTAGAAGCAATTAGATCAAACTAACTTAACTCTATTACCAATCAACCTCTAATAAGGTAAACAATTGTTTAATTGTAGAATTCTCCAAACGATCCCTCATACAGACAGCTCTTCCCTTATCTCTCCGTAACCTTTGATCACCTACAGACGAATTATCCAAAAGCTGAGGTTGTCTTTCTCGGTGACTTCAACGAACACAGCATTCCATGGTTAAGGTTTTCTTCCCTAACTGACGACGCAGGAAGGGTGGCAGAAGCTTTCGCCATCACTTGTGGACTATCGCAATTAATTGAGGAACCCACAAGAATTCCTGATGTAGATACCCAGCTTGTAGCAGCCTCTCGCCCGCTTCATATACCACCTCCTTCCCAGACGCAGTCTCGTAGGGTTTGGCTCCTTAATTCTGCAAACTGGGAAGAATTAAGAGACTCTGTGCATCTTTCCCATGGAAGGAAGTCTGCCTTAACTTAGACAACCCTTCCTTTATCGCCGAATCCATCACGGAAACTATCCTGATTGGTATGGAATGCTCAATTCCCCACTCCCAAAAGAAGCTGCCTCCAGTAAATCTTGGTTCAGTAAAAAATGTGCTCGGGCTGTCTCCTGCAAAAATCGCGCCTATCATCGTTGGCGAAATAATCCCTCAGTCGAGACTCGGACCATATTTGTAGTTGCACGAAATTCTTGTAAACAGGTTATTGACGAGGTAAAAGGTGATTTCGGTCGTAAAATGGCACCAGAGGCTTATCAACTGTCCGAACGGTTTCAGGTCCTTTTGGGGATTTGCAAAGTCGATTGGAAAAAATTTTACATCTTCAAATTTTCCACCCTTACTTGATGAAACTACTAATGTTGCTACTACCCCCAAGGAAAAGGCTGACATGTTAGTCTTAATGTTTGCTGAAAATTCCAATCTTGATTCTTGAAACGCAGAACCTCCTATTCTTCCTAAGGTTGGCACATTGATACGGCTGAAGTTGTTTTCAGACAACGCACAATCAGGAAGATTCTCTTTGAGCTGGCGACACCTCGAAAACTTCCGGCCTTGATGGTATTCTCGCTACTGTTCTTAAAAAGTGTGCCCCAGAGTTGACTCCTGTCCTAAGCAAACTATTCACACTCTCTTATAGTAAAGGTGTATTCCCTAACATTTGGAAATGTGCTAGAGTGCAGCCTGTCCCTAAAAAGGGAAAAAGGAATCTGGCTAACAACTATCACCCTATATCTTTGTTGCCCGTTATCTAAAGTGATGGAAAAGGTTATCAACATCGAGATTCTCACACATTTGGAGGAAAATAGAATCATCTCCGACAGGAAATACGGTTTTAGACAACAACGTTCCACTGGCAATCCACTGGCATATGTTACTCATATCTGTAACTGGAATGTGAACAGTGGTTGCAGTTTTTTCATCAACGTGAAAGCATTCCATAAACATTTAACAATATAGTGATTAGTACCTACCCCTCTAGATTTTTTTCATTTGTCTTGACGTATCAAATGCATCGCATCTGTCGAAATATAGACCTGCTGTGAGTAACCCCCGATAGAGCCCTTAAACTTTTGGTGAAGTCTAGAAGTTCTATCGAACAATCTTGGTACTGTTTCAAATCTTTGGAAGTATTCTTCATTATCTGCTATTTCCACCCATGAATGGTCTCTTGGTTATCATGTTGATCAAAATGTGATTTTTTGTGAGCAACACTGATCTGGAATGTGATCGTGTCACTTATACTTTTAGTGAAGTCTAGCAAGGTACTTGAAACGATATTGGTTCTATTCTTTCAAAGTATTATTTCTCATCTGCTAGTTCCATCAGTTCAAAATGATATGTTCCGCCTCTGATCAGCGAGGTGTAATCATTTGAGTAGTTCCAGAGGCAACACTGACCAAGTTCTTAAGATATAGTCAAATTTGGTCAGAGTTGCCTTTTACGGTGATACCATAAGATTGGTTGGTTCTTAAGGTGATACCATAAGATGTCGTGTATGGTCAAAGTTGGTCAGTGTTGCCTCTTACCATGATACCATAAGATTGGTTGGTTCTTAAGGTGATACCATAAGATGTCATGTTCAGAAAGATCAGAGATGATGTCAAATCGTTCTTAGATGAATCTATGAGCTTTTTTATCGTCTTTTCCTCTTCTTAGCTTTTGCTAGTTCTTAGATAAGTCTATGAGCTTTTTTATCTTCTTTTGCAGCTTTAGTATTGTCTTTGACCTGGAAAATGTCTAGTTTTTACATTTGGTTTGGTTGAGATTGTTGCTGCAATAAACCCCCAATAGATAATTATGGTATCAACATGTATTAAAAGTGAGACATATTTCTTAGTGGCACCTAGATAATACTGAAAATGCTATAGGATTGCTGACTAATGAAGGGGATGGAGGTTGCATGAAATTCTCATGTGTTGGATTTCGTGGCTCAAATGGACTCAACTTGTTTCACTCGCTTGATGCAACTATCAAATAAAAGAAAGTAATATTGCATAAAGTCCAGGTAACTATCAAAACTTTTCTCCCATTTCGTAGCCTTCTGATGGAAGAAATAAGGGACAGCAGACGACGACTATAAAATGTAAGATGCACTAAGTAGTTTCCTGGCGCCGGAAGCTTAACTTCCCTTAGACTGGAAACTGGTAACAAGTAACACACCTCAACTTAGCTGATGGTAGCTACATCTCCCATCAAACTTTATCAACTTACCTTACAGAACTAACATCTTAAACTTTACTAAAACTTACTCCGAGTTCTTTGAAAGAATTAAACTTGATGAGTCACACATCGGTCACATAGCTAGTCTAGAATAAAACCAAAATGACTAAAAAGCCACCTACTTTGTTAACCAGCACATCAAATAAAAACCAAAAATACAAAACTCAAAAGCCAAATCCAAATAATAATCGTTACGCTATGGAAAAAGCTATGGAAAAACTTGGTGAGGCTAGAATTGTGGCATTGGATATCTCAAAGGCGTTCGACAGAGTCTGGCATTGATTTCTTCTCGCCAAATTAACATCTTATGGTCTTCCTCCTGGACTCTGTCATTTGATATTTAATTTTTTCGCTGACAGATCTCTTCAGGTCGTCGCCAATGGCATCTCATCCGAAACATTTGCAATTAACGCAGGGGTGCCTCAGGGGTCTGTTCTGTCTCCTACTCTATTTCTGTTACACATAAACGATCATTTAGTTTCAACTTCCAATTCTATATACAGCTACGCAGATGATAGTAACCTTGTCTACCGTCCATTAGTATGTTTATTGCATTATCCCTTGATGTTTGCTTAGAGAAAACCACGGCATGAGTTTTTGAAGCGTTGAAGTCGACCAAATTGTTCTTACCCCATTTCAGAATAATCTCGAGATTCCGATTAATCGTCTGTATCTACTGTTCTCTAAGTCGATCTAAAGCAGCGATAGATAATGGCTGTGTCAGAGAAAAAAGATGACACAAGGTTACTCTACTATACTACTACTGCGTTAATCGCAAATGTCTCGGATGAGAATGCCATCGACGACGACCTGAAGAGATCTGTCAGCGAGAAAATTGGATATCAAACGACAGAATCCAGAAGGAAGATCATAAGTCAATTTGGCGAGAAGAGACCGGTGTCAGACTCTGTCGAAAGCCTTTGAGATATCCAATGCCACAATCCTAGCCTCACCATGTTTTTTCCATAGCTGAGTTACAGATATGAGTAACATATGCCAATAGATCGCCAGTGTCTAAAACCTTATTGACTATCAGAGATGATTCTATTTTCCTCCAGATATTTGAGAATCTTGATGTTGATAACCTTTTCCATCACTTTAACGGGTAACAAAGATATAGGTAGTTGTTAGCCAGATTCCTTTGTCCCTTTTTAGGGACAGGCTGCACCTCTAGCAGATTTCCAAATGTTAGGGAATACACCTTTGTTGTAGGAGAGTGTGAACAATTTGCTTAGGACAGGAGTCAACTCTGGGGCGCACTTCTTAAGAACAATAGCGGGAATACCATCAAGGCCAGAAACTTTCGTGGTGTCGCCAGCTCAAGGAGAATCTTCTGATTGTGCGTTGTCTGAAAACAACTTCAGGCATCGAAGTGCCAACCTTAGATTGGATTTTTCAGCAAACATTAAGGCTAACATGTCAGCCTTTTCGTTGGAGGTAGTAGCAATATTGCTACTTTCATCGAAGTAAAGGTGGAAAATTTGACGATGTAAAATTCTTTCTAATGGACTTTGCAAATCCCTAAAAGGACCTGGAACCAGTTCGGACAGTTGATAAGCCTCTTCATAAAAATAATTCATTTGAACTTTTGCAAAAAAGTTGAAAATATCAATTATTTGAAAAACCTTTATTAATTGTACAATTATTCTCAGTTCTCGATGTAACTTTGGTACCAATCCACATATCTCATAGTTTATTTTTCAGTTCTCTTTTACGTCGATATTAATAACCAGAGATTTTTACTATGACTTATATTTTTGTACTTTTACGTAAAGACTAGGATCACTACTCGTTTTTATAGTTTGTTAACGTATACTACAGGCTATATTTCATAATTTCCAGAATGTATTAAAAATTAGTATACTTTAAGGAATTTTTAACCAAGTAATCGACCTAACTGTAATTAATCAGTTCAGGTTATAAGGCATCGTTTATTTTAAACGAAACAAAGGTTGGGATTACAAAAGCTGAACCCAGTACGTAATTACTTAATTGCAAGGTGAGGGAAATTGCTGTATCGATTCCAGGTAACATTAAATAATTTATATCTTTATTGAAAGCTTGGCGATAATTGGTTTAATTAAAGTCGAGTCCAACAATTATAAAAGCAAGATTCCGAGAATGTGTCACTAACGACGCCCGTCAATTATTCATTCGGTAATAGCTTCCTGTTGTATCATTCGAACACACATCAAAAAAAAAAAAAAAGAAGAACAGATTCTCAGTAGGTGGCGGCATCAAAATTCAAGATTTATAAGGCGCGTTTCTATTAAAATATTATAACACCCACTACGTGTGTATGATAGCCTCATGAATGCTTATTAAGTGCTTTTTTGTTTCCACTCTAATCCGGGGAATTTGGGCAATAAATTAACGCGTTAACAGAGAACATCCTTAATATAATATCTCCATTTTAAATTAGGAATTCTGGTTGAATTTATACTGATTTACAAATAGCTGAAATCGACACAAATCCCTGAAAGTGTTATAATAATAAATATTACTGTTTGATTTCAAAGTAACTGTCTCGTATCATTTTTTAGTGTTACAAATACCCAAGAATTTTATGTTTGTCTGCCCATATGTTTATCCTGTCGAAACTCGCGAACGTCTCAACCTATTTTGATGCATTTTCCACCAAAAATGGAGATTACAGTTTAGACTACCTAGTCGAACTTCAACTGTGACATCAATTTTATTACAATTGTAATTTTATTAAGATTTCAAAGCATAGACATCAGTTTTTTTCAAATATCTTCTAAAGCAGGGATGAGCAACCTTTTTTTTTACAGCGGGCCAACTACAAGGGTTAAAAATTTTGCACTAGACGCATGTGAGGAAAATATGAACGATAAATTAGATGATTAACACTAATTATTAAGTTTTTATTAACACAACAAAAATAAACAAAAGTTCTATAAAACATTAGGGGAAAGGGGGGCAGATTCAACCTTGAGGCATATTCAACCAAGCCCTTTTAAAGGGCACTCTAATTTAGATTTAGCTTCGTAAGGCTCCTATGTAGCTTTTCATACGTCAGTTTCATACGTCAGAACACTCACCAGGGAAGTTACATTACTCTACATGTTCATTTTTTAGTGTTTAAACAAAATTGAGCAAAAATCAGATTTTAAGTTAATTTTTTGATTTTCAATTTTTTCAGGCGAATTTTCTAAATTTGATCTATAACGGGCTGCCTTCGATATATGTTAAATGGTAGATTGTTAATATTTATAGTACCCCAAGCGTAAAATTATAGACAGAGGAAACAAAAATATTTTTTCAAAAATTTAACATGGGGACAGATTCGACCAGCGTTGGATGGGACAATTTCAACCACTGGCTTAGTGGGTTCTGATAATCTTAGCGTGGTTTCTGTCCCATGATGTAACTTTTTCTTTTACCGGAATACTTGTATTATTTACGATGATTATCAACTATGGAAAAAAAAATTGATTTTGAAGGTTGATGAGTGTAGGTTTAAAAATCCGATTAAAGATGTTTTGCTCCATAATAGAATGTGATTTCCAACTGGTGACATTTCCGCTAAAACATATAAAATACTGTGTAGGAAAAGAATTAAACAAAATTAATGCAAATGTCAAATTAAATTTTTGTGCCAAAAAACACTAAGTTACATATATCCGTTGGTCAGTGATATATCACCAGCTGATCAAGGTAACATAGTTTTAAAATTCTCAAGTCCAAATTCTGCAGAAAATGTCATTTTTATTTAAGTTTAACCTCACATATTACAATGTTTACTAACACCAACGTTATTGTCTTTGAGTATTGTTTTGAACCTTACTTCAAACATGTTTCGCCAATTTTTTATTTTACTTGCAAAATACATAATGAACTTATCTAGGTAGAAAAACTATTTTTGTTTAACTCCATAAAAAAATATGTATTTATATCTCATGGTTACCCCATCATTTGGTTGAATGTACCCCGCTAGTGGGGCAGTTTGAACCATTTCTAAGGTTTTTTTTTTAAACGCTGAATGCTGGTACTAAAATTATTTTTAAATCACTGAAAGTTAGTCAGTCTGCAACCTGGACTACAAATTCATGCAGCCCTCCAGGCCTGTATAATGAATCATAGAGAGCTGAACTACCAACAGTTGAAACACTGCCACCTAGCGAAGCGGTTGCTCTCTAGGAAAGTTCCTAGAAGACAAGGATTCTAATGCACAGACCAATAGGTTTGAACATTCGAATCTAATAAATGTTCAAACCTATTGGTCTGTGCATTATAGAATCCTTGTAAATAAAGATTTATAGAATACTACCCAGCCTATAGTTACCAGATTTTTCTAATACAACTTCAAAAATGGCACATTGAATAAAAAATGGTTGATTCTGCCCCCCTTTCCCCTACCTAATTGAAATACATAATAGAAATTAAAAGAGGGAAATTATTGTGGGAAAAAATCTTAATCAAACTTGTATGAGAATTCTGAAGTTGTCAAATTTATTACAGCAACTCGCAGAGAACTTTCCAGTCGTACGTTATTTGATCTGGAACTGTGGCCCCTTTTAACTATTTCCATTAGTTTGATGGAACGGACTAGTCCTTGGTTTTCTTCAAAAATTGAAATACAGAATTTGTCCCCTGAAACCAAGAAAGAATAAAAAACACAACAAAGGTTGCTCTAACGCGTTTCGACACCCAAGCTATTATCTTCAGATGATGTAGAGAGAGATATCTCTCTGAAGATGATAGCTTGGTTGTCTAAACGCAAGAAAGATTAATAAACACAACAAAGTTTTTTGAGTGAAGTTGGACTGATCCTTGGTTATTTTCAAAAATTGGAATATAAATCCTGTCCCCTGAAACCAAGAAAGATTAAAAAACACAACAAAGATTTTTTTTTAGTGAAATTGGGCTGGTCCTTGGTTATCTTCGAAATTTGGAATACAAATCTTGTCCCCTGAAACCAAAAAAGATTAAGAAACACAACAAAGGTTGCAATTTATGTTGTGTTTTTTAATCTTTCTTGGTTTCAGTGAACAAGTTCTGTATATCAATATTTCCATTACACAAACCTCTTCCAAAATCATAGGCCTAATTAGAATAGGGCAGGGTGGGGTCAAACGCCTCACCCTGCTCCACTCTGGTTCATGCAGCAAATTGAAATTTATATGTATTCAATTGAGGGGCTTCCAATTCTTCAGAATTCATCTTTTTCCTTGAAACACTTTATCAAAATTTCTATTTCTTAAATTTCTTTTACAAAATTTGCCTTTTTCTTTTAAAATTTCGTATTTATTTATAAAATTCGACTTATTTTACCAAACATGACTGTCAAAATTTCGTATTTAAAAGTTCGTTGTTTTTTTTCTGAAATTTCGCCATTTCTCGAAGTTTGACTTTTCTGAAAATGTCGACTTTTGAAATCTTGAAAATTTCAGCTTGTTTATTAAAATTTGCCTTTTCGTTAAAATCTGGTGGATCTTCTGATAAAAAAGTACATTTTTAAAAATTTTTCTGAAAGGACGAAAATTGCGAAGAAAATTTCTTCGTAAATTTCAACTCTTTTTTTAATACAAATTTCCGGAAGTTTACAACTTGTTTGTCAAAATTTCGATATATTATCAAAATATTTGACATTTTCTAACGCCAGTTGAGGTAAGGTAAGGCGCCTGTCTTCCTCTGAACTTGAGGAAGTCAAGGAAAAATAAATATTCGGTTTTTTTTCCATAAAATTTGCTTTTATAAATTTCGATAAAATCTGATTCTTTCTGGAAATTTTCGAAATTTTATTAGGATTAAATGTTTTTTCTCAAAATTTACATCTTTTTCGTAAAAGTTCTCGCGTAATATTGTCATTTTTTCGGGGTTTTGACTTTTTTAATATTTCGACTTTTTTTTTAAATTTGACTTTCTTTGCAAAATTCTTGGTCCATTTCAAAGTTTTCCCAAAATTTCGCATTTTTGCAAAATTCGATATTTTTTTTAGCTGAAAATGTCGATCTTTAGCTTCTGATTTTTTAGAAATTTTGGGCGGTTTTCTGGAATTTGCCTTCTTCAGGAAATCCTGATTTTTTTTTTCAATATTCGATATTTAATATTTCTATAAGTTTTTTGTTTTTCCTAGCAAATTCGTCTTTTTTTTAAATTTTGAATTTTTCTAAAATAATCTTTACCTTAAATTTGCCTGTACCTCAAAATTTGTCTTTTGAAATTTCGATTTTATTTTTAAAATACTACTTTTTAACCTTATTCGTCCATTTCCAAGTTTTCTTAAAATTTCGCTCTTTTGTAAATTGCAATATTTTTCCGAACATTTAGCTGAAAATGTCCATCTTTTAGATTCTGATTTTTTTAGAAATTTTCACTGGTTTCCTAAAGTTTGCCTTTTTCAGGAAATCTTGATTGTTTTTCTCAATATTCGATATTTAATATTTCTATAAGATTTTTTCTTTTTCCTGGCAAATTCTTTTTTTTTAATTTTGAATTTTTTTAAAATAATCTTAACCTAAAATTCGCCTATACCTCAAAATTTGTCTTTTGAAATTTCGATTTTATTTTCAAAATACTACTTTTTGGACTTGTTGGTCCATTTCAAAGTTTTCTCAAAATTTCGCTTTTTTCCAAAATGCAATATTTTTCCTGAACATTTAGCTGAAAATGTCCATCCTTTAGATTCTGATTTTTTAAGAAATTTTCACTGGTTTCCTAAAGTTTGCCTTTTTCAGGAAATCTTGTTTTTCTTTTCTCAATATTCGATATTTAATATTTCTATAAGTTTTTTCTTTTTCCTGGTAAATTCGTCTTTTTTTTTAATTTTGTATTTTTCTAAAATAATCTTTGCCTAAAATTTACCCGTACCTCAAAATTTTTCTTTTGAAATTTCGACTTTATTTTCAAAATACTACTTTTTGTACTTTTTCAAAAATGGTTTATTTATTTCCAAATTTTGTCATTTTCCTGAATATTTTCAACAAGTCACAACTTTTAGCTCAAATGTTTTTATGGTTCTGAAAATGTTCACTTTTAAATCAGATCGGACTCTTGATAAAAATGTTGCGAAAAATATTTTTGGGGATTTCACTAAAAAGATTTCTTGTAAATTCAACATCTCTACTGGATTATAAGTTTTGAGAACAATGTTTTTAAAAATTACGATGTTCTTTTTGAAGTTTCGACTTTTTCTGAAAATTGCATCTTTTCACAAAAATGGACCTTTAAAAATTTTAACTTTTTAGAGTTATAAACATTTTTCGAGTTTTTGAAGAAGGTTAGGTTTTGGTGGAATGGACTGGTTCCTTGGTTATCTTCAAACATTAAAATACAAAACTTGTTCTCCTGAAACCAAGAAAGATTAAAAAACACAACAAAGGTTGCTCAAGCCCGTTTCGACAGCCAAGCTATCATCTTCAAGAGAATATCAAGGAACCAAGAAAGATTAAAAAACACAACAAAGGTTGCTCTAACGCGTTTCGACAGCCAAGCTATTATCTTCAGATGATATAGAGAGAGATATCTCTCTAAAGATGATAGCTTGGTTGTCGAAAGGCATTAAAGCAACCTTTATTGTGTTTTTTAATCTTTCTAGGTTGGGTTTTTATTTTTTTTTTCAACTTTTCCAATTTTCCTCTTCAAATTCGACTTTCTTTTGAAATTTGAAATATTTTCTAGAAAGTTTAATATTTTTTTGGAAATTGCAACGCAATTGTCAAATACCATGAATTTTTTTTCCAAGTCTTTGTTTTTCACGAATTTTTTAAAACTTGATTCCCGGTAATTTGAACTTGTCTGAAATACGTCTTATTTTCCAAATTTTGACTTTCATCTTAAAATCCGATATCTGTTTCCGGGTATTTCCATTTGAAATTGGTTTTTTTCTGAAGATTTAGATTTTTTTTACAAAATTCGTTAATTCTTTTTAAATTGGATCGAAATTTTATTAGAAATCTTAACAATCTGAAACAATATTTTTAGGAAATTTTGAGAAGAAGATTTCTTGAAGACTTTCCAGAATATATCAAAACTGTAATAAAATAAAAATTCTGCATAGACTATTTTTTAAAAGTTGCATGTTATTTTATCTGAGTTCGACTGGTTCAGGAAATTACCACCCCTTTAACAAAAATTGACTTTTGGAAATTTTCGTCCTTTTTGCATTTCCACTTCTTCGAAATTTCGACGTTTCGTTTAGGTTTTTCTGAAGGTTTATCGCTTAAGATTGGGCTTTTTTCGAAATTTCGATTTTAATCTGAAAATGCGTTCCCCAGTTCTGTAGTTTTTAGTGAAAATCCATATTACTCAGCTAGAACATTTTCTTTTTTGTCCATGAATTTTTCTGAATGATTGTTGCCCCTCTCTTGAAGAAAATCCAATGCTCATGTACAAAATATTTCATGAGTTGTATTACATACCTGACTAATTATGTAGGCTGTTTTACTAGAATTTTTGAATATCCCTATTGTGAAATTTGATCCCCAAATTGGTGTTGTTTTATAGATCTATTAATTGCATTTCTGCTCATTTGGAATTGTTTCTGTGTCCTATATTAAATGACTAAGAAAAAATACGGAAAATATTAACAATTTCTTTGGATTGAACTATTTTAAGTCTCTTGGTTTATTAATGTTTTGAATTTCCTGGCCATATTTACTTCAATCTGAGGGAATTTGTTTTTTGGGCATCGAAAATGTTTCGTGTTTTTTAGCCACATAGTTTTCTCTCAAATGGTTAAGTTTTTTTTCGTCAAATTGTTGAACATTTTCTTTTCCAAAATTTTTATGTAAAGCGGTAGAGCTTAAACGGACCGCACGCCCCGAGTGCCGCGTCTTGCTCTTCCTATTCTAAAGGGTGCATATTGCAACAAAAATATTTTAGATTTTCGATTTTACACAAAAGCGAATCTGTCCTTTTTTCTATAGACGAATTGAGAGATAATAAGATTTTAAAAGCTGAAAAAAAAAACTAGTTATTTAGTTAATCCTTGTTTATCGTCGTTTGCCAATCATATTCAAGTTTGAAAATCAAGAAATGTGCACTTAGTTGGTTGGTCAATGATATCGTCAATAATTTTAATAGTTTTGGATTTCAACTTTTTCTGTAGTGATTGTGTGCAGTGGGGTGTGACCAACGAGTTCGTCTGCCCTGTGGCCAGTCGAACTCGTTGGTCACAGTAATCAAAAATAATATCCCTATGCAGATTCATAATCAGTATTTACAATTATGTCTCAAAAAATTGTTGAAATTTTAATATTAACAATATCAATTTTACACTTTTTTTTAAATTTTTCACTGTACATTCAAAGCCATTTCTTAATATCTCAACGTCCAAGAAAATAAAAATTTCAAGTTCAGGCTCAGTTTTTTTGATTCGATAATTTTCTTATTTTTTTTCGAAAGTTTGATTTTGTTTTCCATATTTTAGTTTAAACATAACATTCTTTTGTTCCAAAAATGCCTACTTAAATTCGAAAACTCGACACAAGGTCGTATTCAATTATTTTTAATAACAATAAAATAGGGTTTAAAGCCAACTAAGAACCTGATTTTGGAGTGTTTCGTGTCAACTTATGTAGGTTTGTAATTGTTCAACTTCTAGATAAGTTTGACATATGCGAAAATGCGCATGACTCATTTCATTCTGTGACGGGCGAGTCTCCCCTAACGTTTTTACAAATGGTCAAAGAATGATGTAATTTAGAGAATACCTTATGCTTACTAAAAACTAATTAATTAACATTATAATTTGTTGAAATACAAATCTTGTTCTCTGAAACCAAGATAGATTAAAAAACACAACAAAGGTTGCACTAACGCGTTTCGGCAGCCAAGCTATCATCTTCAGAGAGATACATTTCAAGGGATAAGATTTGTATTTCAATTTTTGAGAATAACCAAGGATCAGTCTGTTTCACCTAGACTATAATTTGTTACACTATTAATAACCAGTTTTTACTGATTGTGAGTAAAACATTTAGTTATTTTGATCGTTTTAAAGATTATTCATTTCAATAACTACTTCATTTCGTCTTTAATGAGTGTTCACCTTGTGCCAGTGTAAAGAAACCCGACGACAATTTGGAGACACCAATTTACTAAACCAATTCGGTTAGTCTGGAATTAAATCACCACACCTTGGGATACCTCCCACATTATAACCACTATTTACTTGTGCCATTGTGCGGCTGCAATCTTACACTATTAACAATGGCCCAACGGGGTATCTTATACAAAATACATAAATACATTGAATTCATTATATATACATATATCTCAGATAGCTGGGCAGTGATAGCGATGGGTTATATTAGATATCTGACCGAATGAAGAACCCAGTATTGCATTGGATAACTGGAGTGTTTCCTAACGAGCTAATCAATAGATCACGGCTGGTCTCTGATCATTTATCATCCTTCTTAAAGAGATTTGTAATAAGTATCTTAAGACCATTTGATTTTTTTTTCTAGAAAGTGTCACAGATGACTATTAAATTTATGGGTGGAAATTAATTATTATTGTCATTTGGGATTGAATAAAATCGAAAGCCTCGGACAAAAGAACCGATATACATGGGCTATAAGCTTGAGCAGACAACTTATAACATAAGGAGGGTTTCCTGCAGACTGATCATTTGAACATTACGAATTTTTTGATTAATATAAGTGAAATTTTTATAGACCCTTAATTGTAATATAATGGCGTTTAAAATAACCCAGTTGCCTCAATAAATTGTATTGTTTTTTAAAATCACCAGGGGATTTTTTTTTAAATAAATGTCTAGAAAAAAAGTCAAAATATTTTAAAGAAGTCTGAATATTGAACCAGTCCTAATGTAAAAATGTTGAAAAATAAACGAAAGTTATTAAAATAATCTTTTTCCAGGTTTCGACTTTAAATCTGGCATTTTCAGTTCGCAAAAGGTCGTAAAAATTTTATAAATTAAATTTTTCTAAAAATATGAATTTAAAATTGAAATGTTGTGATTAAAAGTAAAAAATTTCTTAATTAAAGTTGAAACTTGATAAGTAAGAAATTTGAAGATTTTTTTTGTAAGTTTTCACTTGAAAGTCGAATTTTGGAGAAAAAAGTGGAATTTACGAAATTATAATCAAAATATAATGATATCAACTTCATAACAAAAAAATTCCACATTTTTTATTATGAAGTTACAACTTTTTCAAAAAATTAAAAATTTTAAATTAAACTGATGGATTAAAGCTATTAAAAAAAATTCTAAATTTTCCGATTTAAAAATGCCCAAATTTTGTGTAATGAAATTTGTAAAAAAATCGACATGTTAGATTTTTTTTAGGGTTCAATTAACATTTTAGAAAAATAATAGAAGAAATTCCTAAAAAAAAGTTATTAAAAATTGTTTGGTGGAACGGACTGGTCCTTGGTTATCTTCAAAAATTGGTTAGTATCTTTCTGAAGATGTCAGCTTGGCTGTCGAAACGCGTTAGAGCAACGTTTGTTGTGTTTTTTAATCTTTCTTGGTTTCATGGGACAATTTCTGTATTTCAATTATTAAAAATTGTATTCTCAAAATTATGGCTTATAAGAGATTTTGATTTTTTACAGAAAAGAGCTGAATATTTAAAATTTTATTCAAATACCAAATTTAAATTTAAATTTTTAAATTGAAAACTGTAAAAACATTATCTCGAAATCAAAGTTTTTTCTCAAAATTTCGTGTCAAATCTCGAAATATTGCTTTATAAATTACCAGTTTTTCTTAAAATTTGATTTTTTTTTCAGAATGGGGTGACTAAGTTTAAAAAACCGGCAAAATTCAACATTTTTTTAATTAAATTTAAAACCTAAGATGAAAATTACAAATAAAAATAAAGAAATTTTAAGAAAAATTTAAATTTTTCTAGAAGCGAAATTTGAGATTGAAAAGTCAAATTTTCGAAAAACATTCGAATGAGTTTAAGCTAAATATTTCAAAATTTAGAAAATTCGAGAATGAACTCGAAATTTTAAGAACTGCTTTATTTGACAATGTTACACTCCTGAATATCCTAAGAGTAACCTAAAATATGTATATATTTTTAATTTCGACTGCGAGGTCAAAATGTTTTTCTTGTTAATTATGAATTTTGGCCTGTTAATGCCTTTTCTTACCTTTTTAGTGCCTTCTTTAGCTTTTCGGTTTTTTTGTGAAACGGAGTGGTCCTCGGTTATCTTTAAAAATTGAAATATAAATCTTCTCCCCTGAACCAAGAAATTCGTCAATTAGTATCTCTCTAAAGGTGACAGCTTGGCTATCGAATCGCGTTAAAGCAACCTTTGTTGTGTTTTTTAATCTTTCTTGGTTTCAGGGAACAAGATTTGTATTTCAATTTTCGTTTTTGCATAATTTAACATTTTGCTTACCTCTTTACCTTGTTTAATTGTGCCTAAAATCCAGCCTCTAATAATAACAAATGGCATCAAATTTTAAGAAAATCCTTGCATTTTAGTACGAAAATAAAATGATCCATTCAAAATGTTTTTTAAAAATGTTTCACGTTTGGAAAGTTCAGTTCTAGCTAGTGTGAAGCCAAGAAATTTCGGGGATGTCAACAGCTTTCTAGCCCCCCTCCCCCTCCCATGGTTACGGACCTGGTCAGGAATTAGGATTAAAAGTATCACAAACTACAGATCTTAGTTCATTAGTCAAACTCAATTAAATTGTTATTTAAAAATAATAAAACATGACATAAATGGTTCAGTGAGTCAAAATGTATTTCTGTATTGTTGTACATGTAACAATTAATTTAATTATACAAGGCGATCTACTAATTGGAGGTGTCATGTGAGTTATTAGTAACCATTGTTTGATATTGGGTTAATACAATTATCGTCTAAGGATCTCACACTTTCTTTAACAATAAGAGTTAATAATCATTACTTACGAATGTTTGTTTTTCTCACTGTTAATTTGTGGAAGCAACCTTGTCCATTAATGAAGCATAAAAGGCGAGAAACACTTTAAACCTTCATCACTTTGACTTAAATTTGGCGTCACCAAAAGATTTTACTCGATAACAAATCGACGAAAATTAGGTTCTATATTTCGTAAAAGAAGTCCAATTGTCTAAAAAAGATGCTCGCATTAATAGGATTGATCCGCCCAAGGGCAAAATTTTTGAAAAATACAACACAGTCGTAGACAGCAAATTCCTGTGTGGTCCAGCTTGACTGAGGACTTCTATCTACGGAGACACTTTTTTCTATAGAACTTTTAGCTATGGAACTCCTTACCGAATGGAATTTTCTTCAAAAATTACAACCTATCCTTGTTTAAGAAGGCGGTTCATCGCAATCTATCCTTGTTTCCGCATCCTACTCGTAGCGCTTTGAAGGCATAATGAGTGGATTAAACTTTAAAAAAATGTGCGTTTAAAAAAAAACAATCTAAATTTCCAAGAAAATCAATTACTTTGAAAAAAAATATTCTGAAAATTTCAAAAATCGACCTGTAGTCAAAAAAATCCAAATTTTATGGCAAAAATAAATTGGCGTAAGAAATCGAGTGGCGAGTGGATTAAATTTAAAAAATGTCTAAAGAAAAAGTAGAAAAAAATCAAAATATCAAGATTAAAATAAAATATAGCGTTAATAAAATATTGAATTGGAGGACGAAATTTCAAGTCCAAAGAGAGTTTTGCTTCTTTATCACATTGCCAATATAATGTGAACTTGTCCCAGTGTTTAGTTGATGTTTTACCTAATATCGAAATTTTAGAAAAAATTAAAAAAGTGGTGGTGTATGTTTTTCAGCAATAAAAAAAGTTTTCGAAAACATCCATAGTGTAATGTACAGAAAGGTCCTCACAATTAAAAAAATTAGAATCAACATTCCTAAAAATGTCCAACTTTAAATTTAGGATCAAAAATTTGGGAGAAAATAAAGTTGAACAAATGTGAGGGAATTTAAAAATTGAAGTTGGAACCACACGAAAAAGGTTAATATTTGGTAATTAAAGTGGAACTTGAACACATATTAATGATAACAATTGTCAACATTTTATATCCAAAGCAGCAATATTGAAATAAAAAATTTACACAGAATTTACACTCCAGATTTCGAAAAGAATCGAAATTTTAGAACTAAATTGAACATCTTGAAAAAAAAAACAATATTAGTAAAAAAAGTCATAAAAATTGAAATTGTGAATTCAAAATTTTGGGAAAATCGTGAAATTTTAAGAAAAAATTTCTTGAAATGTCAACGTTCTCGAGAGATTAAATGCGGAACCAAAAATAAGAATAAACTTTCCTAGAAAACGGAGAAAAAGAAGAACGGACACTGGTACAAATAAAAACAATTTTTGAAGTTGCGGAAATTAATATATCGTTGAAGCATCGATACATATGCAGCCGCAACAGGGACAGAATTTATGACATAACTACGTAAAGTGGCGACCGTTAGCTGTTTTTCCAAGTTAACCACACAATTTTTCGCTGGACAGTTTTAAGTATAACCAGTAATTAGTATCAGGGTAATAATTAACTTTAAGGTGTAATTAGCTATGCTCCGGTAATTTGGGCTTAATTATTGCTTACTCAACTAGAAAACATTTGTTTTTACAAACAATTAAAACTATTTGTATAAACAGAAGTTGGTATCTCTTTTGTAGACTTTGCAATTTGTCCAAGTAAAAAATAATTACTGACCAATATTGCGCTAATGATAAATCGATAATATAAAAAAGCTCGACAACGATATGATTTTTTAGCTGTCTAAGTTTGGTCAAAATGCCCTAAACATTCCACAATTTTAATAATCGATCTTATAAATTCAATTGATGTTTACGATTTGAACGCCAGTAACTCTAATTTAATTAGAAATTCGTCTGGAAAAATGCCAATATCCAATAATTTTAATTTGTTGAAGCAATTAAAGAATAATCAATTCGTGCAGGCATTGACGTCACGGCCGCTGAAGGCTGAAATGTCTTCGTTGATTACGCGGAATCTTAATTCTTTCTTGATATATTTACACAACCTTGCGCGAAACATTTAACCCACATCTACGTGCGCCATTTAAGTAGGTGTATCGTACATAAAACAGCGTCAGAAGAAAGAAAGAGAAACCTTAGTTGATGAATTTATCAAAATAAAAAAGAGTTTTAGTGTTATATTCGGGAAATTTCGTTGTTATTTGCTTAATTTCGTTGTTATTCGATGAATTCGATAGTACAGACGAGAGTTATTATTTAAAAATCCAAACTGGAAAGAGCCAGCAGTAACCAAATGACAATTTAATTTAGGATTAAGTGATTATAGTAAAAAAAAACAACTTAACTTGCTGCTGAAATTATTTGTGAAAGGTGATATTTTGAAAAAGTCATGTCCAAAATAGGCTGAACTTTTTAAACAACTCCAAATTTGAAAAAAAAGACGAAATTTTGGAAATGAAATTAAAATTTTGAAAAGGGAAAGTTTGAAACTATTTTAATTGTCAAAACGTAATAATAATGTCGAAATTTCCAAAAAAAAAATAATCAAATTTTTTAAAATGATCAAAATTAAACAAAAATAGGTTACAGTTTCAGGAAGGGCTGCAAATTAAACAAAAAGGTCGGAATGTTCTAATTATTAAAAAATTTCAAATTTAGTTGAATTAAAAAAAAATTTAAGTCGAAGTTTTGAAGAAGAATCGAAAACTTCGAGATTTAATCAATTTTTTTTTAAATAAAAAGTACATTTGTATAAAACTAAGGATCTAAAAATGTCTAACTTTTTACAAAAGTGGTATTTTTCAAATAAAATTGTCAGTAAAGTCGTCATTTTTAAATAAATTTTAAATTTTCAAAATAAGCGGAATCCTTCAAAAATATGTCGGAATTTTGAAAAGAAACAAGTTTTTAAAAGGAGTCAAAATTATAATGTTAAAATTCTCAGTAAGAATGTTGACAGTTCCAAAAAGTGAAAATTTTTGGCCCAATCCATATTTTTCAAAAATATCGAAATTTACAAAAAAAGTCAGAATTTTGAAAGGTCGCAGATTTAGAAAAAGGCGGATTTTTCAAAAATAATTCATATTTTTCAAAAAAATCGGCGTTTTTAATAAAAGTCAAATTTATAAAAATAAATAATAAAAAGAGGCAGTCAAAAAATAGTCGAAATTTTTGAGATGAAATTAAAAAATATATAGACATTTTCAATTAAAATCAAATTATTCAAGGTAAAGGTAAAATTCTTCAAAAAAAGTCAAAATTTTCAGAAAAAAGTCGTTTTTCTTGTGAAAATTCGTCATTTAAATAACCTGGAAATTTTTAAATAACCAAGGGTTTAAAAAAATATCAAAATATTCAATAGGCATCAAAATATTTATCGAAATTTAAAACAAAAATCGTTCCAAATCGAAATTTGAAAACTTTAAATTTTTAGAAAGTGAAAATTTTTAGAAATTAAACAAAAAATCCGTCTTGGAAAACTTGAAGTTCTAAAAATGAATGTGCCATAAGATTCGAAATTTACAACGGTTTAAATTTTCAAAAAGGTGAAAATTTTACAAAATTTTGAGAAGACAAAATTTTGAAAAACCTAAATTTCTGAAAAAAAAAACTTAAAATCATCAAAAAAATTCAAAAGACTTAAGACTTTTAAATAAACAAAGAACATTTTTGATGGAACGGACTGGTTCTTGGTTATCTTAAAATTGAAATACAGAACTTGTCCCCTGAAACCAAGAAAGATTAAAAAACACAACAAACGTTGCTCTAACGCGTTTCAACAGCCAAGCTGTCATCTTCTTAGCTGTATTTCAAAGAACATTTTCAAACAAATTATTTGCTTTTTCCAAAAAGTGCAAAATTGTCTAAAAAGTTAAAATTTTTGAAAAAATGAAGACATTTTCAAACAAATTTAATTTTTTTTTTTTTTTAAATGTAAAATTTTCAAATACTTTCAAAGTTTTAAAAACCTCAGATTTTTAAAGCAAGTCGAAATTTTCAATAAAAGTGGAAATTTTCAAAAAAAAATCAGAATTTTTGAAAATAGCGGAATTTTTCACAAAAAAAAAAATAATAAATCTGTCAAAAATATAAAGGTGAAATTTCTGAAGAGACACAAATTTTCAATAAAAGTCGAAATTTATAATAAATGTCGAAACTTTCAAAAAAAAACGAAATTCTTAAAAATTGTTTAAAAAAGGTCGAATTTAAAAAAAAAACGGAATCTTCAAATAAAACTGCAAAAAAAACTGGAAATTTTCAAAAAAACTAAAGTAAAAATTTTAAAATAAAAGCCTTAAGATTTGAAAAGTGGTTAATTGTTATTGTAGCCGGAGACCTTAATGCCAAAAACGTCGAGTGGGGCAGCAGAGTCAACAACAAAAACGGGAGGACACTTCAAAGGTTCACAGCACAGAACGGAATCGATGTAATGGCTCCAGAAGAACCAACCCATCATCATAACGCCACAGGAATACCAGATGTCCTGGACGTTGCACTGATGAAGGATGTTCGATACACTGTTAAGTTAACATCAGTTAGTGAGCTCAGCTCAGACCACAACCCAGTGATGATGACCATCGGAGATGATCGTGGACCCAAGCCTCCAGAAACCTGCAAGAAAACAAACTGGACACAGTTCAGGGAGTATCTGGCAGCAAACCTGGAAGAGCTTGGAGAGATCAATACAAACGATGACATCAACACAGGGGTGGAGAGACTGGAAACCACTATAACAGATTCAATTCTGGCTGCGACCAAAACTTTCCGGCGTACAGAAGGAAGGGAACCACTGCCAAATCACTTGGTGGAGCTGATTAAGAGGAAAAATCGTGCCAGGAAGAGAGCAAGACGGACCAATCTGCAAGCAGATAAGGCGGAAGTCAACAGGCTCATCCACGAGCTCAGGTATGAACTCAGAGAGCACAAAACTTCTAAATTTCAGGAACACCTAAGAAGCTGCAACCTCGAAACTTCATCAGACCTCTGGCGCACAGCCAAAGCTCTAAGAGGAGTTAGGAAACCTTTCCCTCTGATACACGGACCTCAAGGAATGGCTTACTCAGATCAGGAAAAGGCCGCAGCTTTTGCTGAGACCTTTGAAAGACACTGTCAGGCCACACTTGAAGAAGTGGACTTAGACTTCGTAGATGAGGTGGAAGAAGAGGTTCAAATTCTTCGGGAGGATGTGCCAGAGGAAGACGACGTCATCCAGCCGACTAACAAGGAGGAAATCCAAAGCCTTCTGCGCAAGCTAAATGTCAAAAAGTCTCCAGGTCCAGACGGAATTCCAAACCAAGCTTTGAAGTCTCTTCCGGACCAAGCTGTCAAATACTTTGGAGCTATAGTCAATTCTATGTTTAAATTCCGATATTTTCCAATCAGATGGAAGACTGCAAATGTTATCTTTATTCCTAAACCAGGTAAGGATGGGAAATTTTCCCAAAGTTACAGGCCAATCAGCCTCTTATCCAAATTGGGTAAGGTGGCGGAAAGGATTTTAAGGAAGCGTCTGCAGAATATCATCAGCGATCGCGACATCATTCCCAAGGAACAATTTGGTTTCCAACCTATGCACTCTACCTCAGACCAACTGCTGAGAGTGGTGGAAACAATCACGCATGAATTGGAACCAGGTAGTTGGAGCTATCTTCTTCGATATCTCCAAGGCATTTGACACAGTTTGGCATGAAGGATTAGTCTACAAGATGCACCAGTTTGGAATACCTCTAACAATGGTTCAAATGGTAAGCTCGTTCCTGGACCAGCGCTCTTTCAGAGCAAAGGTGGGACAGGAACTATCAAACCAGTTTAGGTTACAGTATGGGGTACCTCAAGGTTCTGCCTTGTCACCTCTGCTGTATTCTCTGTTCACAGCAGACATTCCGAGAACCAATCCAACAACCGACAACACCTTATTGGCAACTTACGCAGATGACACAGCTTTAGTGGCGTACTCTTTCAGCCCAGAGGTGGTCACCAGACGACTTCAGGAGGCAACAGACAGTCTACTAGATTACTTTGGCCAATGGAGAATTCAAGTCAACGCAGACAAGACCCAAGCAGTCTTTTTCACTCGAAAAAGACTCCAACCATATGGACATGTAAATGTTCATGGGCAAAACGTTGACTGGAGACTTCAGGCAAAGTATCTAGGTGTCATTCTAGACAAAAGACTAACATTCCAGGCACACATCGATTATGCAGTGTCCAGAGCCAAAATGCTGAAGGGACTGCTGCAAGCGATGATTGGTAGAAATAGTAACCTGTCCATTGGACTTAAAGTGTTACTATATAAATCAATTATAAGACCAACAATGACCTACGCATCTGTAGCCTGGTCACAAGCGACGGAAAATCAGATGAAGAAACTCCAGGTGTTCCAGAACGTCTTCCTAAGACAAGCCATGGATGCTCCATGGTTTGCGAGAAACAATCAGCTCCATAGAGAAGCTGAACTACCTTTGGTAAGAGATTTTCTTAGGGAAATTAATTCCAGGGCGATGGTGAGAGCAAAAACGCATCCCAACGAACTAGTTCGACAGGCGGTGGATTACGATCCAGACATCCCAACCAGGATTAGGAGACCAAGGATGGTCCTCTAGGCTAAGACTTTCATCGTAAAATTTTCTGTTTTGTTTGTTCTTATGTTTCAGGCAAAACAGCTTACAACAGTGCTCCAGCACTATTGTACTGTTCCGACGAAGGGATTGGGGGCCAAGGGCCCGGCCCGAAGAAGTAGGGGTTTTTAGTCGGTACCCGTAGTTTGAGCGGAAGCCCGACACTATCTGGGTTATCTTCCCAGATGTGCGTAAAGCATTTTCCCCTATTTTAACAAAAAAAAAAAAGAAAGTGGTTAATATTTTCCTAAAAAAAACATAATTTTTAGAAAAGCCAATATTTTCAAGAGTTTTTAAAAAACATTGACATGCTCAAAAAACTGGAGAATTTCAAAAAACATCGAAATATTCAATAGAAATTAAAATATTTGTCAAAATTTTGAGAAATAACTGGTCAAACCGAAATGTTTAATAAGATTTGAAATTCGAAAATCTTTGAATTTTTAAAAAAGTGAGATAATTCCAAAATTTTGGGAAATGTCAAAATTTTGAAAAACGTAAATTTCTCAAAAACCTAAAATTATGAAAAAAATTCAAAATTGTTTAATGAAATAAAATTGACTGATACAAAAAAAACATTTTCAAGAAAATTATTTATTTACTTTTCAAAATAAGGCAAAGTTTTGGAAAAGTTGAAATTTTTGAAAAAATAAAAACATTTTCAAACAAATTTAATTTTTTTAAAAAGTTTGAAATTTTCAAAAAACTTTCAAAGCTTTAAAAACCCAAATTTTTGAATCAAGTCGAAATTTTCGATAAAAGTTCAAATTTACAAAAAAAAATCAGAATTTTTAAAATTAGCGAAATTTTTGACAAAAAAAATAAAACTCTCGGAAATAGAAAGCTGAAATTTCTGAAAAGGTAGAAATTTTAAATAAAAGTCGAAATTTTTTATAAAGGTAAAAATTTTCAAAAAAAGTAAAATTCTTAAAAAAAAATTATTCAAAGAGGTCGAATTTTTGAAAAGAAAATCGTCAAAAAAAACTGCACAAAAAACTGAAAATTGTGAAAAAATCGAAGCAAAAATTTTGAAACAAAAGCCTTAAAATTTGAAAAATGGTCAATATTTTCCAAAAAAGCACAATTTTTAAAAAAGACCAATAATTTCAAGATTTTTTCAAAACCATCGACATTTTCAAATTGTCGAATTTTTAGAAAAAACGGAATCTTCAAAAAAAACTGCACAAAAGCTTTTTTCAAACTAGAAAGTTTGAAAAAATCGAAGTAAAATTTTGAAACAAAAGCTTTTAAATTTGAAAAACGGTCAATATTTAAAAAAAAGCAAAATTAAAAAAAAAACAATAATTTCAAGATTTTTTCAAAAACAGATATTTCCAAGAAGAATGGAGATTTTCGAAAAACATTGAAATATTCAATAGGGATCAAAATATTTATCAAAATTTAAAAAAACCGTTCAGGCCGAAATGTTTAATAAGATTCGAAATTTGAGAATGTTAATATTTTAAAAAAGGTGAAAATTTTCCAAAACTTGAGAAAAGTCAGTTTTGAAAATTTCTCAAAAAAAAACTATTTCACAAATTCAAAATTGTCAGAAGACTTTAAATTTTCGAAAAAATAAAAACATTTTCGAACAAATCGTTTTTTTCAAACAATATAAAATTTTCAACTTATAACGTTGGAAACCCGAATTTTGGAAAAATGTCGAAATGTTTGATAAAATTTGGTATTCTAAAAAAAAATGAGAATGAAAAAAGCAAAATTCTTTTAAAAATATTTGGAAAAATCAGAAATTTTCAGTAAAATTCGAAATTTTTAATAAAAGTGGAATTTTCAAAAAACTGAAAATTTTTAAAAACGTCCAAATATCAAAAGGACTCAAAATATTAAGAAGTAACATTTTGAAAGACAGCTATAAAATTTGAAAAATGATCAATATTTTTCAAATAAAAGAAAATTTTTTAAAAAGCTAATATTTTCACGATTTTTTGAAAAACATGGACGTTTTTAAAAATCTGGAATTTTGGTGCAACGGACTCCTCTTTGGTTATCTTCAAAAATTGAAATCCAAATTTTGTCCCACCAAGAAAGATTAAAAAACACAACAAAGGTTGCTGTGTTTTTTCTTCTTTCTTGGTTTCAGGGGACAAGATTTGTATTTCAATTTTAAAAAAAAAAGATTTTCAGAAAAGATCGAAATATTTAATAGGAATCAAAATAATTGTCAAGATTTTGCGAAAAAAATTGTCAAACCGAAAAAAACAATAAAATTCGAAATTTGAAAATGTTAAGATTTTCAAAAAAAGTAAAAATTTTACAGAATTTAAAAAATAAAAACATTTTCAAACAAATCATTTTTTTTCCAAAAAATTCAAAAAACCCTAATTTCTTAAAAAAAAACTATCCAACAAATTCAAAATTGTTAAAAAACTTAAAATTTTTAGAAAAATGAAAAACATTTTCAAGCAAATATTTCTTTTACAAATTCAAGATTTTAAAATAACTTTCAAAACTTTAAAAACCCAATTTTTTTTAAAAAGTCAAAATTTTTGATACAGGTTGGAATTTAAAAAAAATTAGAACTAAAAAAGCAAAATTCTTCTAAAAATAGGCGGAAAAAATAGAAATTTTCAGTTAAAGTCGAAATTTTTAATAAAAGACAATATTTTCAAAAAAAAAAAATTAAAGCCAGAAAAATTATTGAAAAAAGTCGAATTTGAAACAAAAGCCTTAAAATTTGAAAAACGATCAATATCTTTAAAAAAAGCAAAATTAAAAAAAAACAATAATTTCAAGATTTTTTCAAAAACTGGAGATTTTCAAAAAACAGAAATATTCAATAGAGATCTAAATATTTATCAAAATTTGAAAAAAAAAGCATTCAGGCCGAAATGTTCAATAAGATTCGAAATTTGAAAATGCTAAAATTTTCAAGAGTGAAAATTTTCCAAAATTTTGAGAAAAATCAAAGTTTTGAAAAATTTAAATTTCTCAAAAAAAAGTATCCCACAAATTCAAAATTGTCAAAAAACTTAAAATTTTTGCAAAAATAAAAACATTTTCAAACAAATCAATTTTTTTTTTAAATTCAAAATCTGAAAATCTTCAAGAAACGACAAAATATTCAAAAGGAAGGAAGCCGAAATTTTAAAACAAAGGCTCTAAAATTTAAAAAGTGGGCGATAAAAAAAGCGAAATTTTTAAAAATCCAGTATTTTCGAAAAAATCGAAATTAAAAAGAATTTGGACTTAGAATGGAAAGTTTTTAAAAAAATGATTTTTTTCAAAAAAATTAGAATTCATAAAATGTGGTATTCTTCAAAAAAGACAACATTTCTAAGATGTAGAAATTTCGAAAACAAAATCGAAATTGGAAGTTTCAAAAATTCGAAATTTTGAAAAAACCAAAAATTTTCAATAGTCGATATTTTCACAGTTTTACTCTTTTTCTCGTAGCGTGGAGGCAAAGAGGAAGAAATTTCATGTAATTGGCAATCTATAACAGATTGGCAATCTATAACAGATTGGCAATCTGTAACAGATTGGCAATCTATAACAGATTGGCAATCTATAACAGATTGGCAATCTATAGCAGATTGGCAATCTATAACAGATTGGCAATCTATAACAGATTGGCAATCTATAACAGGTTGGCAATCTACAACAGATTGGCAATCTAAAACAGATTGGCAATCTATAACAGGTTGGCAATCTATAACAGGTTGGCAATCTACAACAGATTGGAAATCTATAACAGGTTGGCAATCTACAACAGATTGGCCATCTATAACAGATTGGCAATCTATAACAGATTGGCAATCTATAACAGGTTGGCAATCTACAACAGATTGGCAATCTATAACAGATTGGCAATCTATAACAGGTTGGCAATCTATAACAGGTTGGCAATCTACAACAGATTGGCAATCTACAACAGATTGGCAATCTATAACAGATTGGCAATCTATAACAGGTTGGCAATCTATAACAGGTTGGCAATCTACAACAGATTGGCAATCTACAACAGATTGGCAATCTATAACAGATTGGCAATCTATAACAGATTGCAGATCTATAACAGATTGCCAATACTTTACAAAAGGTTACTGTAAATTTAGAATTGTGGAAGGAGTAACTGGCGAGAAAAAGCCAATAAAACATTAATAGAAATACTAATACTTCACAAGAAACTACAGAGGATGACAAAAAAAAACAAGCTGAACTTTTTTTGGTCACCTCTGAATTTGGCTGGGGCATGGTGCAACGGACTAGTTATCCTCAATAATTGATATACTTACAAATCTTGTTTCTTGAAACGAAGAAAAATTAACACACATCACTAGTTCTAACGCGCTTCGATAGCCAAGCTATAATCTTCAGAGGAGTACCCAACATGAGACCTAACTAATAGAGATGTCATATTCTAATTGCTTGGGAAACAGAATCTTATGAGTGGCTTGGTCGAAGCGCAATTATGATAGACACATTGGGTGCCCCTGCTGTTCCAATTTTTTGCACTTTGCCAGAAATACATTTTTTAGAGAAATTTCCAGAGAGACGTTTCCTAGAAAAATAAATCGTGACTTGGAGGGACGTGCGAAGAGATTCTAATTGTTATTAATGGGCTTTAAATGTATCAATTGAGAAATGACCCAGTAACCAAAAAGTCATTAAATAATTACGTCCACTAAGATTGTTATTAGTAAAGTGCTCCTGATTAAAATTTCCGTCGTAGGCAATAAAAATCAAAACTAGCATTTACCAATTAATTAAGACTCCAGTAAGAGAGTCGTGATTATTTGTCACTTAAGATGATAACCCAGCAGACCATTCACACGTTAAAACTTGACGAGTGTGACTTCCATTAACTGCTTAATTGGACTGCTGTATACCCTTATCAAAACCAATTATACAATATATTCGTTTAAGTGACACTATGTATATTATTAAAATTACAGCATCCCAATGACGAATTACATTTGAATGCTTAATTGGTAAATTGTTTGACATTATAGCTTGGGCTCCTATTTTCTCTATCCAAGATTAAACAACGACCAGCGGATAAACGTTGAATTATTTACATCTTAGGTGATTATTCAAATTTAACCAAACGAATTGATGGCACTGTTTTGTTATGGGCTGAATTAATAAGGCAGACTAATTTATTTTTAAGCTGATATTCTTAATCTTCCCGAGGTTGAATAAAACATGATTTACTGAAACGTCGAACTAACATTGTGTCTAACCCAAGAAATTATCAGACTTAATTTTCGACAATAAATTGAGATTTTAAGGCGGACGGTAGGAAATAGATTAAATACTTAGTTTTTAGTTAACATTTTCAGAAAAATATTGAATGTCCTAAAAATAAAAACCTGACAAATTTCTGACAACAATTTCGAATACTGACTAATGAGTTATTTAGACATTTTTCTTACTAGTTGCTGGGGGAACCTTTTATAGGCAGGTATTCGTTCCAGATCTCTCTAGATGATAGTCGGACCCCTTGATATTCGCGATATGCGAATAAGAATAACGCAGAACAGCATCAAAGGAAACGTTACTGTTGGAAGTAATAGAAAAAAACTTTAATCTATTTGAAAAAGAAAAATCGAACCATTGTATCTTCAGCTTCTTAGAGTTATTTTTGGATATTTTTAGAAATATTGTGGGTAGTAGATTGCAAGTTTGGTTTGACCACAGGTCATTTATTAGGTCCAATATGATTTTATTATTCAGTAATGGGGTACAACACTCGTGCCTGATAAACAGCTAAAAAAGGGGGAATTTAAGTCTGAGAAATCATGAAGACGATCGATAACAAATAATCGCTCCTTTCAATAAATGAGGTTCCTGGAAAAGGCGGATTAATTATGAAATGAATTCCTGAATTCACGGTAATCAATCGCCGAGAAGCTAATAACATTGAAGAGTGGACAAAGCTCCCCCTAGCGGACGACGCCATAAGCACACGAACAATGCCATCGTCGTTAGTCCTTGTTCTTCGCTGTCATTGTCATTAAACAATATCATAGTTGATACAATATGTGCCGCTAGAGCAACCATTATGGCACGTAAGTCGATTGGCCATTGTGTAGACACCATTGTTCTTTATATTAAGGATGAGGACTCTTGGATGACCGCTTATGGTATAATAGATTCCATCTTATCAGGATCAGTCTTTATGTGACCACAAGCAGTCATAACTCGAAGAAAAGACCCTTAATTAAAACCACCCTCATTCGAATTTAACTCCTCTTGCGATGCGACACGTTACATGCGACGCGATGTCACATCCTGTAACCGAAACGGAATTATCCCGTTTACATTTTAATGTCGCGTATGGGAAAAAGGGCGTTAAGGACGGACAACTTTAATGAACAAAAGGAGCTGAAAAGGCGATACAAGTGACATTCGACAAGTCTGAGGATTAACGGAGTCGAGCCGTTGACGCGCTTCTGGATTTACTAGATTTCGCCGCCTCGATCGCGACGTCTCCCTTTTACAATATAAACAGTAAAAAAAAATGTGCTTAGTCAGACCAACTCTACAGGTTGAAATAGTGCATCTGTCCCAAAAGATTGCAATGGCCCAATTTGATTCAAATGTAGTCATTCCTCTTACTTAAATGTAGCTATTCCTCTTACTTAAATGTAGTCATTCCTCTTACCTTCACTTCAGTTTAATTACTTTTTTGGGAGGAATTTTGAAAACGGCCTCATAAGAACTTGCTCATAAGATAGCCTTAGGACTTTAATTCGATTGTAAGATGCCTAAATCTCTTTATCACTTTCTACCAAAATTAATAGAGCATTTACAGTAACTCACAAGGAAAGTACCCGAGGTGTACCCCACTGATTTTTTTAATTTTGTGATATGTTATAGTACAAAACAAAATATTGGACACGTATTTTTTGTTAGATGCTAACTCGGCGATTTAAGTGGTGAAATCAGCCCTTAAAGTTAACCCCAAAAAACAGTTTTTCTTTAATAATTCAAGAATTAATTAAAATTGTTTGATCAAACAAACGCTCTGTTATTTCTCATAAAAAAGCGCTCCTAAAAACATATTAGTTATGTTAAAAACTTGCAACCCCTAATTTTCATGGGGGTGAGTTTCATTTTTTTTCTTATATATCAATTTTTGAACAATTGAATTTTATCAAATGTAACAATTTTATTAAGAACACTAAAAAATAAAATTGACCTGTCTTGGGGTTTTGCAAAAAAATCCTTGAAAGGGGTGATTTACCCCTTGAGTTAATTTTTTTCTGTAAGAGTTTTATATTATTTCACTTTTAGTGCAAATTATATGTCAGAAAAAGCATTATAGCAGCAAAATAAAAACCATATGTTTGTTTAATTATTTATATCATTCTACAAAAAAAATGACTGTAGGGGTAAATCACCCTTTCCAATGCTTTTTTTTTTGAAATCCCGAGACAGATCAATTTTATTTTTTAATTTTCTTAATAATTTTGCCAAATTCCATAAAATTCAAAAATTTAAAAGTTGGTATAAAAGAAAAAAATTCAACCCACCCCTATACAAATTAGGGGTTGCAACCCTTTGGCATAACTGATACGTTTTTAGAAGCACATTCTTATGGGAAATAACGTAACAATGGTTTTACCGAAAAATTCCAATTTATTCTTGAGATATTAAAGAAAAACTGTTTTTGGGGGTTATCTTTAGGGGGGGGGGGAGTTCACCACCTAAATCACAAATTTAGCATCTAAAAAAATTGTTGATACATAATTTTGATGAAATATCAATATATAATAAGTTAAAGGTGAAAAAATAAATGTTTAGATTCGCAATTTAATAACGAACGAATCCATGGGGTTCTCCAAGGATCATAAAAATAGGGGTGTTACGTTATTTCACTCTTAATGCAAAATATATGTCAAAATAATCATTATAGAAATAAAATTGAAAACATATGTTGTGTTTTACTTTCCATATCACTGAACAAAAAAATATTAACTCAAGGGTTAAATCACCCCTTTCAAGGATTTTTTCTGCAAAACCCCGAGATAGGTCAATTTTATTTTTTAGTATTCTTAATAAAATTGTTAAATTTGATAAAATTCAGTTGTTCAAAAGTTGATATATAAGAAAAAAAATGAAACTCATCCCCATAAAAATTAGGGGTTGCAACTTTTTAACATAACTAATATGTTTTTAGGAGCGCTTTCTTATGAGAAATAACAGAGCTTTTTTGATCAAAAAATTCTAATTAATTCTTGAGTTATTAAAGAAAATCTGTTTTTTGGGGTTAAATTTAAGTGCTGGTTTCACCACTTAAATCGCCGAGTTAGCATCTAAAAAAAAGTGTCCAATATTTTGTTATGCACTATAACATATCACAAAATGAAAAAAATCGGTGGGGTACACCTGGGGTACTTTCCTTGTCAGTATAATGAAAATGCGCGCTAAGAAACACAAGCGTAAGGGTTCCATATAATTTGTGGGTTTATTCTTAAGACATGACTACTTGCGAATGAATTTTACTTTAAAAAATGTTCATTGTACTGAAAGATTCTTTTATTTCACAATAAAAAAATATTTTTTCAGGAATTCTATTTACTTTAAACATTCTTGTTACTTCCAATGCACAGACCAATAAGTTTGAATATTTATTAGATTCGAAGTTTGGAAACCAAAGACCGGTTTCGATCTTGTTAGATCTAGTCAGTTTGGTATATCCAACTCGAATGCTAACAAACTGACAAGATTGAAACCGGTCTTTGGTTTCCAAACTTCGAATGTAATAAATGTTCAAACCTATTGTTCTGTGCATTAGAATCCTTGTCTTCTGGGAACTTTCCTAGAGAGCAACGGCTTCGCTATGTGGCAGTGTTTCAACTGTTGGTAGTTCAGCTACCTACGATTCACTATACACGCCTGGAGGGCTGCATGAATTTGCAGTATAGGTTGTATTCTACTTGCATTATTGTTACTATTTGTTCTCAAGTTTTCAATACTAAAGATGGCAACTTTTTAAAGAATCTAACATTTTTTGGACATTTTGCTTTAAAAAACGATTTTTTTAAGTTTCAGTTTTTAAAACATAACAAAGGTTGCTCTGACGCGTTTCGATCTTCGGTAACCAAGGACCAGTCTCTTGCACCAAAATTATGGCTTCCACTTTTTTTGAAAATTTTGGTTTTTACGGGTTTTGCCTTTTTTTTAAATTTTTACCATATTTTGAATATTTCGATATTTTGAAAAATTTCAGCACTTTTTTCAATAATTCGAATTATTTAAAACTTAAAGACTTTATTAAAAATTTTAAATCTTTTTCAGAATTTAGCCTTATTCTCAAAATTGTTTTCTAAAAATATCGATTGTTTGAAATTTTCGACTTTCTTCAAAATTTGAATTTTTTTATTTTTATCTGTTTATGAAAATGTTGATTTTACTCAAAATTTTGTAATTTTGAAAAATTTTGACTTCTGCGCCTTTATCTCGAAATTCTCTCTCTCTCTCTCTCTCTCTCTCTCTCTCTCTCTCTCTCTCTCTCTCTCTCTCTCTCTCTCTCTCTCTCTCTCTCTCTCTCTCTCTCTCTCTCTCTCTCTCTCTCTCTCTCTCTCTCTCTCTCTCTCTCTCTCTCTCTCTCTCTCTCTCTCTCTCTCTCTCTCTCTCTCTCTCTCTCTCTCTCTCTCTGAAGATAATAGCTTGGCCATCGAAACGCGTTAGAGCAACCCTTGTGTTTTTTAATCTTTCTTGGTTTCAGGAGACAAGATCTTATTTCAAATTTTCAAGATAACCAAGGACCAGTGTGGTCCACCAACATTAATCAATTTTCTTAATTTGCACATTTCAAAAAAAATTTGACTTTTCCAAATTTAGACTTCTTTAAAGTTCCGATCTTTTTTCATAAATTCGTTTTTTTTAAGTGTCGAATGTTTTCAAAAATTTCATTTTTCTTAAAAATTATGACTTGCACATTTCAAAAATATTTTGACTTTTCCAAATTTAGACTTCTTTAAAGTTCCGATCTTTTTTCATAAATTCGTTTTTTTTAAGTGTCGAATGTTTTCAAAAATTTCATTTTTCTTAAAAATTATGACTTGTGACGTTTCGAAATTTCAAATTTTTTAACTTATACTTTTTTAGAATTTGTAATAACTTTTTCTAGAGATTTTGACTTATTTTGAAAATTTCGATTCATTTTCAAAATTTACCTTTTTTAATACGATTTTTTGGTTTCCACTTTTTACAAAATTTCAATTGTTTTCTCAAATTTTGTTCGACTATATTTAAAATTAAACTTTTTTCAAAATTTACTTTTTCAAAACTTTTTCTTTTTTCTAAAAATTTCGGCTTTTCTAAATTTAGAATTTTTAAAAATCTTGACTTTTTCCATTTTTCCAAAATTTCTGCTCTTTGAAAATTTCTACTCTTTTTGAAAAAATTTCAAGCTTTTTGCAAGCTGAATTTTTTCTAAAATTTCGACTTTTTGATATGTTAGAACTTTTCAACACTTCACTCTTTTTCACTTTTTGCATATTTTAATTTTTTTGTTTGAAAATTTCGACTTACTTCAAAATGTGGACCTTTTTTATAAATTTCGATTATTTTCTAAATTAAAAGACTTTTAAATATCGATTTTTTCAGATTCTTCGAAAATTTCTGAGAATTTCGCCTTTTTAAAAAATTTTATTTTTGAAAATTTTTGTTCGACGTTTTTAAAAAAACTACTGTCCTAAAATTTTAATTATCCAAAATTTTGATTTATTTAAAAATTTTAATTTTTCTAATAATTCTGGTTTTTTTTCTATTTTCGAAAACTTTTGTTTTTTTTTTTAAAATATCAACAGATACGTAGATACTTTTCTTAAAATCTCGAAATTATTTAAAATCTAACCATTTTTGAAATTTTAAGATTACTTTTCAAAATTTCTGCTCTTTGAAAATTTCTATTCTTTTTAAAATGTTAAGTTTCTTGCAAATTGGGATTTTTCTAAAATTTCGACCTTTTCAAATGTTAGAACGTTTTAATACTTCACGCTTTTTCACTTTTTGCAAACTTAAATTTTTTTGTTTGAAAATTGCGACTTCAAAATTCCGATCTTTTTTGAAAATTTTCATTATCTAAATTGCAAGACTTTTTGAAATTCTATAATGCACAGACCAATAGGTTTGAACATTTATTAGATTCGAAGTTTGGAAACCAAATACCGGTTTCGATCTTGTTAGATCTCGTCAGTTTGGATATATGGTTTCCAAACTTCGAATCTAATAAATGTTCAAACCTATTGGTCTGTGCATTATAGAATCCTTGTCTTCTGGGAACTCTCCTAGAGAGCAACCGCTTCGCTAGGTGGCAGTGTTTCAACTGTTGGTAGTTCAGCTACCTATGATTCACTATACACGCCTGGAGGGCTGCATGAATTTGTGGTCTAGGTTGCATTCTTCTTGCATACTTTTTGAAATATCGATTTTTTTAAACTCTTTGAAATTTTCTGAAAATTTCGCCTTTCTTAAAAATTTTTCAAAAAATCGAGCTCTTTTCAAAATTTCTACTTTTTGAAAATCTTTCAAAGTTTTATTTATGAAAATTTTGGTTCGACTTTTTTAGAAAAATTGGTTTTCGAAAATTTCAACTATCCAAAGTTTCTAATAATTCTGGTTTTTCTTCTATTTTCGAAAAGTTCTGTTTTTTTTTTGAAAATTTGAACAAATAAGTAGATATTTTTTTTAATTTGAAATTTGATTACTTTTCAAAATTTCTGCTTTTTGAAAATGTCTACCCTTTTTGAAAATGTTAAGTTGCAAGCTAGATTTTTTTAAATTTCGACTTTTTGAAATGTCAGAACTTTTCAACATTTTACTCTTTTTCACTTTTTGTAAATTTTAATTTTTTCTTTTGAAAATTTCGACCTACTTCAAAACTTCGATCTTTTTTGAAAATTTCGATTATTTTTTGAATTGCAAGATTTTTTTAATATCGACTTTTTTTTTAATTTTTCGAAATTTTCCGAAAATTTCGCCTTTTTAAAAGATTTTTTAAAATATCGACCTTTTTTCAAAATTTCTACTTTTTGAAAATCTTTCAAAGTTTTATTTATGAAAATTTTTGTTCTACTTATTTAGAAAAACTGCTTTCTTAAAATTTTAACTATCCAAAGTTTTGATTTATTCAAAAATGTCAACTTTTTTAATAAATCTGGTTTTTCTTCTATTTTCCAAATATTTAGCTTTTTTTTGAAAATTAAATACGTATATACTTGATTTTAAATCTCCAAATTTTTCAAAATCTTGACCCTTTTTGAAATTCTTAGATTACTTTTCAAAATTTCTGTTCTTTGAAAATTTCTACTCTTATTGAAAATGTTAAGTTTCTTGCAAGCTGGGTTTTTCCAAAATTTCGACCTTTTGAAATTTCAGTACTTTTAAACATTTCACTTTTTGTAAACTTTAATTTTTTCTTTGAAAACTTCGACCTACTTCAAAACTTCGATCTTTTTTAAATATTTCGATTATTTTTTAAATTGCAAGATTTTCTTTTAATATCGTTTTTTTCTGAAATTCTTCGAAATTTTCTGAAAATTTCTCCTTTTTTAAAATTTTACAAAATTTCCAGATTTTTTCAAAATTTCGACTTTTTGAAAATCTTTTAAAGTTTTATTTTTTAAATTTTTTTTTCGACTTCTTAATAAAAATTACTTTCTAAAAATTTCAACTCTCCAAAGTTTTGATTTATTCAAAAATGTTAACTTTTCTAATAATTCTGCTTTTCCTTCTATTTTCAAAAAATTTAGTTTTTTTTTGAAAATCTGAACGAATACGTTGATACTTTTTTTTAAAGCTCGAAATTTTTTAAAATCTTGACCATCTTTGACATTTTTAGATTACTTTTTAAAATTTCAACTATTTCTAAAAAAAATTACGAGAACTTTTAAAAATTTGGAAATTTTTTTCCAATTTTCGAATTTTGAAAATATCTTTAAAATTTGGCATTTCTGTTTTAAAATTTTGATTTTACTTTTTTTGGACATTTTAACTTTCCAGGAAAATTTCATCATCTTTCAAAATAACATTTTCTAAAATTTCGACTATTTAGACATTTTGATTTTTTCAATACTTCCATTCTTAAAAAAATATTTACTTTTTAAAAAATGTTTTTCTAGATTTCTTTTCTTTTATTTTGAAAATTTCGACTTTTTTGAGTTTCGACTTTTTTCAAACTTTTACCTTTTTTTAGAAATTTTTTTTGTAAAATTTGATTTTTTCAAAATTTTACGTTGGTAGAATTTCGAGAAATTTAATTTATTTTAATTCAAATTTAAAACAATTTTAATTTTTCATAAATTTTGACTTCAACACGAAATATCGAGGATAAAGTCGAGATATTCACGCGTTAGAGCAATCTCTATTGTGTTTTTAAATCTTTCTTGATTTCAAGGGACAAGATTTGTATTTCAATTTTCGAGATATTCAGAAAAAATTCGAAATTGTCGAATTTCACCAGATTTTGGGGTTTTTTCCGTAATTTCGACTTTAAATAAAACTTTTGAATTTATTTTCTAGCATTTCGATTTTAAAGTGAAAGTTTCTTTAAGAAAGTCAAAATCCTATAACTGCTAACAAAAAATTTTTGTTAAATAGAAACATAATTATTAAACATTTTTGTTAATCCTAATTGAAACACAGAACTTGTCCCCTGAAACCAAGAAAAATTAAAAAACACAACAAAGGTTGCTCTAACGCGTTTCGACAGCCAAGCTGTCATCTTCAGAGAGAAACTAACATCTAATCTTAAAATTAACCCTTATATACTAAGAATATTCACTTCGTGCGTGATCGGCCGCACCCGAACGCACATCCAATCATACACGTCGTTGTGTCACAATTTCTTATCTATCAACCATTAACTATTTTTAACAGAGATGAATGGCCTAAAGGTCCAGCGCAACCATTCATAAGGTTGTTTCCAGCCTTATGGATGGCTAAGCTCTCACATGCATTTAACATATAATTCTTATTAACTACTCTTAACAATTTAATATCATTATCTATCCTATGATCTAATTCAAAAGCATGTCGAGCCACACTTGACTTCTCAGTTCTTCCGTACCTCAAATGAGCCAAATGTTCTTTGAGTCGGATTTTAAGAGATCGTCTAGTTTGTCCGACATACTTTTGAGGACAATCCCTACATGAAATTTGGTAAATACCAGACTTATCTGTTTGCTCTACTTTATCGAATTACAAGTTTTTGTTTTCATCTGATGAAAACAAAAACTTTAAATTCGTCTCACTTCCATTTGAACCCTCGCTCACGCAGGGTTTGGGTGGAATTTTACGAAATCAGGGTTTTCGGGTTATTTATACTTCTAATGGAAAATTAAATTCGCTTTTGGGTAGTTTAAAGGATAAAGTAGAGCAAACAGATAAGTCTGGTATTTACCAAATTTCATGTAGGGATTGTCCTCAAAAGTATGTCGGACAAACTAGACGATCTCTTAAAATCCGACTCAAAGAACATTTGGCTCATTTGAGGTACGGAAGAATGGTTGATAGATAAGAAATTGTGACACAACGACGTGTATGATTGGATGTGCGTTCGGGTGCGGCCGATCACGCACGAAGTGAATATTCTTAGTATATAAGAGTTAATTTTAAGATTAGATGTTAGTTTGTCTTTGAAGATGACAGCTTGGCTGTAAAAACGCGTTAGAGCAACCTTTGTTGTGTTTTTTAATTTTTCTTGGTTTCAGGGGACAAGTTCTGTGTTTCAATTTTTGAAGATAACCAAGGACCAGTCCGTTCCATCAAACTTAATCCTAATTAATTTATAGTCATATTTTATGGCGCAATTTGTAATATTTATAGTGCAATTTTTAGCAATTTCTAATGCAATCTATGGCGCAATTTTGGTAAATTTTTAGTGCAATAACATCCGGTCTTTAGTGATAAGCATTTCGGTCGAACTACTAACTTCGAAAAGCAACGTCTTTCTAAAACTATCTATCATTACGAAATTCTAAATTTTCTTCTTTTTACATTGGGCAGATCGATACAATGAACTTTCTACTACTCTATGTCAGATATTTAAGCATAATGTTGGTCCAAATTTCTTGAAACAATAAACTATTATGTTGCATAGCGCAGCTTGCAACATTTAAAAGGCGCCGAAACATAGTATCGAATTAGTGACATCTGCGGCATCAAAGCATAAAAATTTAATCGGAAAATTATTAATGAATGGCCTAATGACAAGTTATTGTGCACGAAGCACAATAGGGGGAAACGCAACGTGTGAAATTCTTGGAAAACGTTCAGTATTGACCAAGAAGGAACCAAACTGGAACGTTCCAGGCGACTTATTAATCATGAATATCCCTTCCTGATAGAATTTCTCAAATAAAACATTTCATTTTCTATTGCTGTCATTAGATGACGCACTTAAGTTGGCATTTTGCTTTATAATTTTAGCTGCAGTTGCGGCATGCACTCCCGACAGAAATTAGAGGTTCTGTGACACTCGTTTTTCCTTCAATTGAAAATATTGTTTCTTTGTTGCCTTTACCATCAAAATGATAAAAATTAATCAAAATAGAAAAGAAAAATCAACTATAATGTAAAAAATCATATAAAAAAGGTTTACCTCTGTGGGGAATTGAACCCGGATCTTCTCATTATCTCTATGCCATTATCGTCGTCCCTTCGCGCCGAAAGACGCAATGTGCGCTGGTACCAAAAAAGAATATACATTGTATATTAATGTAAATCACTTTTCGATTGATGGTTTAAATTTAAGCTTTCCAAATCTCGACTTTTTATTACATTCTAACCTTGAGAAATTCGACTTCTTTTGAAAATTTCAATTTTGGTAAAAGTTTAAACATTTTTGAAAATTGTGATCCATTGTTTTGAAAATTTCGGCTTTTCTGAGCTTAAATATTTTACTTTTTTTTTTAATTTCAAGCATTTTATTTTTTTTTAATTTTCACTTTTTGAAAGATTTCTATGTTTTTCAAAATTTGATTTCTCGAAATTTTGGTGGAACTGGTCCTTGGTTATCCTTAAACATTGAGATACAAATCTTATCCTCTGAAACCAAGAAAGATTAAAAAGCATAACAAAGGTTGCTCTAACGCATTTCGGTAGCCAAACTACCATCTTCAGAGAGATACTGAAATGTTGTCTTCTTTAAATTCAGTTTTAATGAAAATTAAATATTTTTTAGTTCTTATAGGCTATTTGGAAATCTGGATTTTTGTTCAGAAAATTCAGAAAATATTCGACCTTTTTTTAATTCTCGACATTTCAACTTTCTCAAAATTTTAGTTTTAAAAATTTCATGTTTTGAAAATTTGGCCTTTTTGAAAAAAATTGACATTTCAAAATTTTAACATTTTCTTAAATTTTCATTTTTATCAAAATTTAGATATTTATTCTTCTTGATTCGAGTTCTCTTGGAAATTCCCAGTGTTTCCTATATTTTGATTTTTTGAAAATTTCGACTTTTTCTCTAAATTTTGACTTTTTTGTAATTTTGAGTTTCTTAATCAACATTTCAAATATACTTTTTTTTTGTCAAATTCCTAATTTTAAAAAAATTTTGACAATTTTTCCAAAATGTTTGGTAATTTTTAATACTGAAAAACAAATATTGCCTCCTGAAACCAAGAAAGATTAAAAAGCACAACAAAGGTTGCTCTAACGCAATTCGATAGCCAAGCTATCATCTTCAGAGAGATACTGAAATTTTGACTTCTTTAAATTCAGTTTTAATGTAAATTAAATACTTTTTATTTCTTCTAGGCTATTTGGAATTCTGGATTTGTTTCAGAGAATTATTTCTACTTTTTCTAAAATGTTTGATTTTCTTTTTATTCTCGACATTTTGAAGATTTCGAATTTTTGAAAATTTTAATTTTGAAAATTTCAAGTTTTGAAAATTTCTGGTTTTGAAAATTTCAGAGCTTAGAAATTACCACTTTTTGTAAATTTTGCCATTTTTGCGAAAATTTGAACACCAAAATTTTGTCCTTTTTGAAAATTTTGCCTTTTTGAAAAAAAATTGACATTTAAAATTTTTCTAAATTTCCATTTTTATTATAATTTAAATATTGCTTTTTATTGATATTCGATTCCTTTTTCGAAATGCCCAGTATTTCCTAGATTTTGATTTTTTGAAAATTTCGACTTTTTCTCCAAATTTGCTCTTTTTTGTAATTTTGAGTTTTTTAATCGACATTTCAAATATACCCTATTTTTTTGTCGAACTCCCAATTTTATAAAAATGTTGACAATTTTTCCAAAATGTTTGGTAATTTTTAATACTGAAAAACAAATCTTGTCCCCTGAAACCAAGAAAGATTAAAAAGCTCAACAAAGGTTGCTCTAACGCAATTCGATAGCCAAGCTATCATCTTCAGAGAGATACTGAAATTTTGATTTCATTAAATTCAGTTTTAATGAAAATTAAATATTTTTTATTTCTTAAAGGCTATTTGAAAATCTGAATTTTTTTTCAGAAAATTATTTCAATTTTTTCTGAAATGTTTGACTTTCTTTTTATTCTCGACATTTTGAAGATTTCGACTTTTTGAAAATTTTAGTTTTGAAAATGTCAAGTTTTGAAAATTTCTGGTTTTGAAAATTTTAGAATTTAGAAATTACCACTTTTTGTAAATTTCCCATTTTTGCGAACATTTAAACTCCAAAATGTTGACCTTTACGAAAATTTTACCTTTTTGAAAAAAAATTGACATTTCAAAACTTTTACGTTTTCCTAAATTTCCATTTTTATTAAAATTTAGATGTTGATTCTTATTGATATTCGATTCCTTTTTCGAAATGCCCAGTATTTCCTAGATTTTGATTTTTTGAAAATTTCGACTTTTTCTCCACAATTGCTCTTTTTTGTAATTTTGAGTTTTTTAGTCGACATTTTAAATATACCTTTTTTTTGTCGAATTCCCAATTTTAAAAAAATGTTGACAATTTTTCCAAAATGTTTGGTAATTTTTAATACTGAAAAACAAATCTTGTCCCCTGACACCAAGAAAGATTAAAAAGCACAACAAAGGTTGCTCTAACGCATTTCGATAGCCAAGCTATCATTTTCAGAGAGATACGGAAATTTTGATTTCTTTAAATTCAGTTTTAATGTAAATTAAATACTTTTTATTTCTTATAGGCTATTTGGAAATCTGGATTTTTTTCAGAGAATTATTTCAATTTTTTCTAAAAGGTTTGACTTTCTTTTTATTCTCGACATTTTGAAGATTTCGACTTTTTGAAAATTTTAATTTTGAAAATTTCTGGTTTTGAAAATTTCTGGTTTTGAAAATAACATTTTTCGTAAATTTCGCCATTTTTGCGAAAATTTAAACTTCAAAAGTTAGACCTTTTTGAAAATTTGGCCTTTTTGAAAAAAAATTGACATTTCAAAATTTTTCCTAAATTTCCATTTTAATTAAAATTTAGATATTGATTGTTATTGATATTCAATTCCTTTTTCGAAATCCCCACTATTTCCTAGATTTTGATTTTTTGAAAATTTCGACTTTTTCTCCAAATTTTGTCTTTTTTGTAATTTTGAGTTTTTTAATCGACATTTCAAATATACCTTTTTTTGTCAAATTCCCAATTTTATAAAAATGTTGACAATTTTACCAAAATGCTTGGTAATTTTTAATACTGAAGAACAAATCTTGTCCCCTGAAACCAAAAAAGATTAAAAAGCACAACAAAGGTTCCTCTAACGCGTTTCGTCGATAGCCAAGCTATCATCTTCAGAGAGATACTGAAATTCTGACTTCTTTAAATTCAGTTTTAATGAAAGTTAAATATTTTTTTATTTCTTATAGGCAATTTTTGAAAATCTGAATTTTTTTCAGACGATTATTTCAATTTTTTCTGAAAACTTTAACTTTTTCTAAATTCTTGACATTTTTAAGATTTCGACTTTTTGAAAATTTCAAGTTCTGGAAATTTCAGAGTTTGGAAATTATCACTTTTACTTACGCACTTAACGCTTTCGATACCCAAGCTAGCATCTTCAGAGAGATACTGATTGATGAATTTCTTGGTTCGGGGGAGAAGATTTGTATTTCAATTTTTAAAAATAATCAAGGACCAAAAAACCAAAAAAACCGAAAAGCTAAAGAAGGCACTAAAAAGGTAAAATACTCTAAAAAAAAGACATTAACATCATTACTTCTTTAAATCCAGTGTTAATGAAAATTAAATATTTTTTATTTGATATAGGCACTTTTTGGAAATCTGAATTTTTTTTCAGACGATTATTTCAATTTTTTCTGAAAAATTTGACTTTTTTTTAAGATTCTTGACATTTTGAAGATTTCGACATTTTGAAAATTTTGGTTCTGAAAATTTCAGAGTTTGGAAAGTATCACTTTTTGTAAATGTTGCCATTTTTGTAAAAATTCCAGCTTCAAAATTTTGACTCTATAAATTTTGAGTTTTTGAAAAAAATTAACATTTCAAAACTTTGACCTTTTCGTAAATTTCCATTTTTATCGAAATTTAGGTAGCAAGCTTTATTCGATTCCTAGTATTTTCTGGATTTTGATTTTTTGAAAATTTCGACCTTTTCTTCAAACTTTTACTTTTTTGTAATTTTGAGTTTTTTAATCGATATTTCAAAACTCCTGTTTTTTGTCAAATTGCTATTTTGATCGAAATTTTAACAATTTTTACAAAATGTTCGGTTATTTTTAATATTAACTCTTTCTTTCTTAGAATTAGATTAGTTTCTAGATTATAATTGTTTGAAAATTTCGTCTTTTCTGAAAATTTCGATTTTTTTGAAAATTTCGATTTTTTCAAAATTTTGACTTTCGAAAATTTGACTTCTTATACGTTTTGATTTTGACAAAGTTTTCTATTTTTTATTTTGACTGTTTTGAAAATATTGGTCATAAACTATTGACCTATGAATTCGTAAACAGTGTTCATTAGGAGTGTGTTGTGAATCGGGAGCGTCTTGTTGGAGGGTTTATTATATCTTCCTATTTTAAGCGGTAGAGTAACATTTTATCATTTTTTGTCTTTATTAGGCCTTCCCTGTTTTATGTTAGGTGGATAATTCAAGTGCTAATGAGTAATTCCAGAATGGAACTCTCGTTAGATTTAATTTTAAGGTTTCCCCTCATCTCTTTATTGCTTTTTTTGATGGAATATTTGATTATATAATTCTGGACTGAAACAGGATAAATTAGGAGATGGTTTAGATTGGCGACCGATTAAAAGTATATGTTTTTTTTAACTGTGCTGTTTACTTTGCCTTGTACTTAAGCGAATATTTGGTTTAACCTAATTGTCCTGTTAAAATTAATTACAAAATGCTGAAACACAAGACTGAAACGCTGAACTCTTATTTAGTTTATTTATATCCATGAGTGAAAGTCGACTGAAAACTACAACTGGCTCGTAGTGATGTGAGGGTGGGAAGACGTAAATTTAGACTCGGATTAACTTGCTACAGTTACTGAAATATTTAATGTAATTTCGCATTATTTCAAACGGTCTCATTTAGAATCGTACAAAGTTTTTGACACGGCGTTTATTAATAAATATCTCGAATTACACGCGACGCCCGAAGTGTCGAAAGCGGTCACAATAACCGCCGATATCCCGAAAAAAAATCGCCGCCGCCGGGCGTTGTTTTGTTTACTTTTCTACGAAATTGAAGTGCTCTATGATATACCATAGTGATGGACAAAGCTTCCTATTTTGAACGAAACCTGTTGAATTGGGCCTGCGCAAGAGGTGCGAAGGGGATAACCGATCAAAATATTAGGTAGGTCGGAAATGTTTACTGTAAAGTATCGATTCGAAACTGAAAAGGTTATTTTCAAGCTTTGAGGCTACCGAAAGTAAATTCACTTTTCGCCTAATCGCAGTCGGGCTTCCAAGAAAAATAAACGCAAAAGTGCAAGTAATTTCTCAGGTGTTGCAACTCGCATCTGTCACTGGAATCACAACCTTTTCCCCACTTATCATTATTATTGTTATTTTTGTGATGAATGCAATAAAGGGGCAAAAAATTTCAGATTTATTTCAATTTCTGTCCATCTTGTTGAGATTTAAATGTCGAACGTTTTTGTAACATTTCGACTTTACCCTGAAAATTTCAAAATTCAATTTCAAACTTCAAATTGTAATACTCTTAACAGTAGAGCATGTTGGTAAAGCAAATTAACGCGATAGTGACGCTAAACCATAAATTTACCTCCTATCAAATCGCTCAAAGAAGCATGAGAAGTTTGAACTTTAAAAGTGGGTGATCGGCACCGGGGTTTGGACTCGCGACCTCTCCAGCTTGTCTAGCGAACTAGGCAGCCCTAACAACTAAGCTATAATGTCCTTGACATGTCCGCTTTTAGCTTGTGTGTTAAATATACCTATATGCCTTATTGTAAGTTAAATTGACTATAATGCATTATTTAAATTGTGTTTTGTTTTGTTGTATTGTATTTTATGCAAGAAGAATGCAACCTAGACTACAAATTCATGCAGCCCTCCAGGCATGTATAGTGAATCATAGGTAGCTGAACTACCAACAGTTGAAACACTGCCACCTAACGAAGCGGTTGCTCTCTAGGAGAGTTCCCAGAAGACAAGGATTCTATGAATGCACATACCAATAGGTTTGAACATTTATTAGATTCGAAGTTTGGAAACCAAATACCGGTTTCGATCTTGTTAGATCTCGTCAGTTTGGTATATCCAACTCGAATGCTAAGAAATGTTTTAGTACTTACTTGTTCGAACATTTATTAGCATTCGAGTTGGATATACCAAACTGACGAGATCTAACAAGATCAAAACCGGTATTTGGTTTCCAAACTTCGAATCTAATAAATGTTCAAACCTATTGGTCTGTGCATTAATAGTATTGTATTTTGTTTAATTGTAAAATCACTGAGCCGTACAACAGTGAGTACTAAATTGGTTTGTACAAAAGGAGCAGATTTTTATATCTCACGAGAAAATGAAAAATATCGTACTCTTGCGCCTCAGATGTCACAGGTGGCAGTGCTAATAACATGCTGAATAATAATAAATAAAAAGTCTGAAGAGTGCAATTAAAAAAAGAGTCTAAAGTGGTAGGCCAGTTTGACATCATTTATTTTAAATTTTTTTCAATATTCTGGCTTATTTACTAGTTTGGCTTTAAACTACACCACACAGACAGAGTTATTTCCGAGTTTGAAGTTTTCACTTCTGTCGGCAGTCTTCAGGTCTACCTATTTTCTATTTTCATGAAACACTCAACATGTTTATAACTTTATTGAAATTGGCTTTAAAATATAACTAACAATAAGTTATATGAGGTTATTTCTAATAGTTCCACAGTTGATACGTTTTTTTTTCTAATTTAAAACAATCTTCTCAAAATTTTAAACCCTTGCTTTGGTGTTGCTTATGTAAGAATTCTTTAAACGCCTATTAACGTATTAACGCGCTTTTAAAATAATGAATCATAATAAGAGCAGATAACGTAAAATCCAATTAGCACATTAAATTAAATTATGTAGACAACTAATCCGTTTAAGTAAGAAGCTAGTTAAATTTGTCCACTTGGAACTATCCAGATGATCTTAATTGCCCGACATGATACTTTAGCGTGACATCAGGCTATCTTTAATTCACTACACTGTAAAATTAATGTAAAAATAATTGTACACTAAACAAGATAATTAGGCTCATTATTATGTGGAACCAGACAGGGGCAACCATGTAAATGCCCACGTTAATTCCTCGTAATAAAATGTAAATTTTACTTACTGTATTTTTCTCTTTAAAACAATTACTTCTGTTGAAGTTTCCTAGACTGTGTCGACGCGCTGGCAATTTAACTTTTTTTGTTAGACTAGTGTTCTATACTTCGATAGTACAAAACTATACGTGGTAGTACACTATACATTGATAGTACAAAATAGGTAACAATTATTTATTTTGTGTCGATAATCTTCGACTATCACTATCCTCTATACTATATTATACTATATGCTATACATGGACAGTTTGTATCATCAGTAATATCGATAGATTTTTACAAAAATAACGACAGTTGTAGCTGCTAATTATAATGAATAAAACCTTCCAATTTGACCTGCCGTTGCCATTTAGGCTCCAATGATCGTCCCCGCGAGGGAGAGAGCTGCTCCCATTCACGATGCATGCCAAAACGATACGAATTTTCCCTACGTTAGTAAATATCGTACGTGTAACATGCGAAAAAAATTCTCATTAGTCAATTTATCCTAAATCTATTGGAAGATGTAACATACACTTGACCATATGATGTAATAGACGAAAAACAAATATGTAAACATAATTTTTTAAGGATTTCATATTTTGTGGAGTCAGCTCAGCAGCGTCTAATTTCTGCTCTAATTAAATTGAAGGAAACACCACCGCCTAGAAATGCATCGATAATTTCATGCATATTCCATTAGATTTAAACTTTGTTCATTTTAGTTCCTAATTGAAAAATAATGTCAGTGGCCCGAGCGTCATGCGATGCTATTAGCAAAGAAAAATTAACCTAATATTTCCCTTACCTAATCACAAACTTTTCAAAGTATAATCAAAACGGGGGGTAATGGATTTAATGACATAAAAACTTGAACGAGTAAAAAGTTACTAATAAGACGTTAGACGCTTCTGGGGAGACGTGAAGGTGATACGGACCCAGTTTGGCGTATTACGGTGCCCGTCTCAAATAATTTCCTTTTTTTATAGTAATTTACGTTTTAATCAGTTGGCAGTCACGCAACACTAATTATTCCTACGCGGCCCATTATTGCGCCAACTGCCTTTGTTACCACCCGAATTAAGTTCGGTTGTGCCACCTCCAACTTCATTGTTTTTTTCCAGAAACTCATACACAGGTTGTCATTACAATTACGCTACAGTTACTCGGTGTAATTAATTCTAGATTAAGTCACAGTGAATTATATTAAAATTATATTTTTAAACCTTGTGGAATTTTCATATGGGAACCGCTGTTGCGTTTCAGCGGTTTCAGTATTTGGAGCGAAATTTCCATCCTATTAAACATTAGCGAGTAAAAGATCGATTCTGAAACCAACAATGGACCTAGGACGTGTTTTAAATAGGAATACCATTTTTTTTTCCCTAAAATTTTGACCAACGGACAAATTATTTTCCCATTTCGAATATAAACTCACACTTTTTGAAGTGAAAATTTGGCGTTGAGCGATTTTGGATAGGAAGTAAACTTATCGTGTCGCGTCATCGTCACCGTTACGTATCACCATCACGCGTACCAGCATCCTTTACTGTTAATTTGAGAAAGATTAGCGTCATGGTTAGGTTAGATTAGATTAGGTTAAGTTCAGTTAAGTTAGGTTAGGTTAGGTTAGGTTAGGTTAGGTTAGGTTAGGTTAGGTTAGGTTAGGTTAGGTTACGTTAGGTTAGGTTAGGTTAGGTTAGGTTAGGTTGGGTTAGGTTAGGTTAGGTTAGGTTAGGTTAGGTTAGGTTAGGTTAGGTTAGGTTAGGTTAGGTTAGGTTAGGTTAGGTTAGGTTAGGTTAGGTTAGGTTAGGTTAGGTTAGGTTGGGTTAGGTTAGCTTAGCTTAGGTTAGGTTAGGTTAGGTTAGGTTAGGTTAGGTTAGGTTGGGTTAGGTTAGCTTAGGTTAGGTTAGGTTGGGTTGGGTTAGGTTAGATTAGGTTAGGTTAGGTTAAGTTAGGTTAGGTTAGGTTAGGTTACGCAACACCATCAGTTTGCCTGGTAACAAAAATAGCTCAACGCGTCTAAAAAATTGTAACTTCAAAAATGCATTGTCGGTACCAGGGTTAGATTCCGCGACCTCTCAAGCGAGTCAGGCGATAAACTCAGCCCTAACCAACTAAGCTATACTATCCTTGATAAGTCCGCTTTTAACTTGTGTATTAAACATAAATACAACCTTTAAAAGTTAAGTTGCATTGTGCGCCAAGACTGCCTAACTTTTTTTATCATAAATATTTTTATTTTTCATTATTTGTGTAAATATGGAGATTTTTTTAAAATTAAGACTGTATTTTGATTTTTTTCAAATTCAGAATTTCGACTCTTAATGTATCTATCAAAAATTTTATTTTTTGATAATAATAAATTTTAAAATGAGAAATTGCTTGATAATGATCTTTTTCAGAATATTTTCCATATTCCTTGAAATTTTGTGCGTAAAATAAGAAATACGACTTTTTCTGGAAATCCTTTTTTAGAAATTGCAACATTTTATATCGCTGAATGTAAATTCGAAAGCACAAATTTTTTATTAAAATTTTAAATTGAAACTCAAAATTCAGATTTTTTGAAATAATTTTAATTAATTAATTAATTAGTTAATTTTTATTGCAAAATTTGGACGTTCATCTATATGCTGATTTTGGTCACACTCTTCATCTGACATTTTTTAAAGCTTTTACAAGATTTCAGCTTTGAAGTTTTTTACTTTTCCCAACGCCTGTCAGTTTTTCCCAAATTTAATTTTCACTTACGAATTCAGGCCCACCGAGAGAATTCCTGGGCCCGGGAGCAATTATGAGCTCTGGGGCTCTACATTCCATGTGCTGGGCATGCATTCTTTTCAGGCAAAAGAACCTAAAATAAAAACAGGTTTACCTGATTCCCAATGTTCGTTTTGACAAATAAAACAATTAAAAGAAATCGATTTTTTTTAATGTTAACTTTTTAGTATCTAGATTTTTAATTTCGACTTTTTTTGAAAATCCAGACTTTTTGATATTTTGAAATTTTTCAGAATTTCAGCTTTTCTAAAAAAAAAATCCAATTTGTTCCTTTTTTTTTTGAAAAGTTGGACTTTTTTTTTAAATAAGGTAAAAATTTCTGTTAAGAATTTCCGCCTATGTATTTCAAAATGTGGACTTTATGAACACTTCGATTGTTTTCAAATAACCCGATTTTTATTGGAAAATTACCACTTTCACAAAATCTCATTTTTTTAAAATATCCACTTTTTTCGAAATGTTGCCTTTTTCTCGAAATTTTTACTTGTGTTTGAGAATCTCGACTCCCAGAATTTCAAATTTTTCTCAAAATCTTAATGTAATTTAATTTAGTTAATTTTGAATTCTTTTTTTCGCTTTTTCCAAAATTTTAAATTTTTTATATATCAGGATTATTTAGAAAAATTAGATTGTTTTTTTTGGGTATTTTGACTTTAACCAAAGTTTGGAATTAATTGAAAAGTTTTAACCTTTATTAGTTTTTTGATTTATTTTTAAAAATTTTGACCTTTTTCCCTTATTGACAATTTATATATTTTTTAAATTTCTATTAGATATTTTGATTTTTGTTTTAATATTAAAATAATTTTGAATAATTCAATTTTCTACTAATCTCGACTTTATCAAAATTATGAGTTTCTGAAAATGCCATATTTTTAAAAATCTGACTTCGATTTTTACTAAAAATTTCGACTTTTTTGAATAGTTCGTATTGTTTTGAAAATTTAGGATTTCAAATCCTCCAATTTCTTTTCAAATTTTGCACATTTTTCAAAATTTGACTTGCTTTGAAAATGTTGACCTTTTCGCAATTTCGTTTTTTCCACAATTTTAACTATTTCTGCAAATTTTGACTGTTCTGTTAATTTGTGCTTTTTCCAAAACTTAGAATTTTTTGAAAATTTGAGCCAACATTTAGATCTTTTTTTTTTAAATTCAACTTTTCAAAATCTTTATTTTTTATAAAATTGCATATTTATTTTTTTTTAAATTTCGACCTTTGTTAAGAAATTTTGATATTTTTCAAAGTTTCGACTTTTTTTGAAAAACTGGTATGTATTTTGTTATTCAAAAATTTCGACTTTTTTTAATAGTTTGACTCATTTTGAAATTGGACTCAATTTGAGATTTAAAATTTCAAATTCTCCAATTTCCTTTCAAAAATTTCACATTTTTCAAAATTTGACTTGTTTTGAAAATTTTAACTCTTTAGCAATTTCGCTTTTTTCCAAAATTTTGACTGTTCCTGCAAATTTTGACTTTTCTGTTAATTTATGCTTTTTCTAAAATTTCGAATTTTTTGAAAATTTTGAGCCAACATTTCGACCTTTTCTTTAAATTTCAACTTTTAAAATTTTCTATTTTTATGAATTCGATTGTTCTGAAATTTTTTTTCGAAAATCCTTCAACAATTTTGCAAAATTTGTATATTTTTTTTTCTTTCAAAATTTCGAAATTTCGACCTTATTTGAGAATTTTTGATATTTTGTAAAGTTTCGACTTTTTTGCAAAATTTGCATCGATTTTGTTTTTCAAAAATCTCGACTCTTTTGAATAGTTTGACTTATTTTGAAATTGACTAAATTTAAAATTTTAAATTCTCCAATTTCTTTTCAAAATTTTTACATTTTTCATAATCTGACTCGTTTTGAAAATTTCAAATCTTTCGCAATTTCGCATTTTTTCAAAATTTTGACTTTCTACAAATTTTGACTTTTCTGTTAACTTGTGCTTTTTCCAAAATTTAGAATTTTTTGAATGTTTTAAGTCAACATTTCGACCTTTTTTTGTAAATTTAAAAGTTTCAAGATTTTCGTTTTTAGTAAATTCGATTGTTTTGAATTTTGTTTTCGAAAGCCATTAACGATTTTGCAAAATTTGGATATTTATTTTTTTTTCAAAATTTCGACCTTATTTGAGGATTTTTGATATTTCTCAAAGTTTCGAGTTTTTTGCGAAATTTGCATCTATTTTGTTTTTCAAAAATTTCGATTCTTTTGAATAGTTTGACTCATTTTGAAATTGACTAAATTTCAAATTCTTCAATTTCTTTTCAAAATTTTTACATTTTTCATAATCTGACTTGTTTTGAAAATTTCAACTCTTTCGCAATTTCGCATTTTTCCAAAATTTTGACTTTCTACAAATTTTGACTTTTCTGTTGACTTGTGCTTTTTCCAAAATTTAGAATTTTTTGAATGTTTTAAGTCAACATTTCGACCTTTTTTTGTAAATTTAAAAGTTTCAAGATTTTCGTTTTTAGTAAATTCGATTGTTTTGATTTTTTTTTCGAAAGCCATTAACGATTTTGCAAAAATTTGGATATTTATTTCTTTTCAAAATTTCTACCTTCCTTGAGGATTTTTGCACTTTTTCAAAGTTTCGACTTTTTTTGAAAAATCTGTATCTATTTTGTTTTTTAGAAATTACCACCTTTGACTCATTTTGAAAACTTAAAATTTCAAATTCTCCAATTTCTTTTCAAAGTTTTCACATTTTCCAAAATTTGACTTGCTTTGATAATTTTGATCTTTTCGCAATTTCGTTTTTTCCAAAATTTTGACTGTTTCTGCAAATTTTGACCTTCCTGTTAATTTGTGCTTTTTCCAAAATTTCGAATTTTTGAACATTTTGAGCCAATATTTCGACCTTTTTTCTAAATTTTAAATTTTCAAAATTTTCGTTTTTTGTAAATTCGATTGTTTTAAATTTTTTTTTGGAAACCTAACGATTTTGCAAAATTTACCAAATTTTTTGAAAATTTCCACCTTTGTTGAGAATTTTGGATATTTTTCAAAGTTTCGACTTTTTTGAAAAATCTGTATCTATTTTGTTTTCCAAAAATTTCGACCTTTTTGAATAGTTTGACTCATTTTGAAAACTTAAGATTTCAAATTCTCCAATTTCTTTTAAAAGTTTTCACATTTTCCAAAATTTGAGTTGCTTTGATAATTTTGATCTTTTCGCAATTTCGTTTTTTCCAAAATTTTGACTGTTTCTGCAAATTTTGACTTTTCTGTTAATTTGTGCTCTTTCCAAAATTTCGAATTTTTTGAACATTTTGAGCCAATATTTCGACCTTTTTTTTAAATTTCAAATTTTTCAAAATTTTCGTTTTTTGTAAATTCGATAATTTTGAAATTTTTTTTGGAAACCTATAACGATTTTGCAAAATTTACCAAATTTTTTGAAAACTTCCATCCTTTGTTGAGAATTTTTGAATATTTTTCAAAGTTTCGACTTTTTTGAAAAATCTGTATCTATTTTGTTTTCCAAGAATTTCGACCTTTTTGAATAGTTTGACTCATTTTGAAAACTTAAGATTTCAAATTCTCCAACTTCTTTTAAAAGTTTTCACATTTTCGAATATTAGACTTGCTTTGATAATTTTGATCTTTCCGCAATTTCGTTTTTTCCAAAATTTTGATTGTTTCTGCAAATTTTGACTCTTCTGTTAATTTGTACCTTGTCCAAAATTTCGAAATTTTTGAACATTTTTAGCCAATATTTCGACCTATTTTTAAATTTCAAATTTTCAAAATTTTCTTTTTTTGTAAATTCGATTGTTTTGAAATTTTTTTTGGAAACCTTCAACGACATTGCAAAATTTACCCATTTTTTTGAAATTTTCCACCTTTGTTGAGAATTTTTGATATGTTTCAAAGTTTCGACTTTTTTGAAAAACTTGTATTTATTTTGTTTTTCAAAATTTTCGTTTTTTGGATAGTTTGACTTATTTTGAAAATTAAAAATTTCAAATTCTCCAATTTCTTTATAAAGTTTTCACATTTTTCAAAATTTGACTTGCTTTGAAAATGTTGATCTTTTCGCAATTTCGTTTTTTCCAAAATTTTGACTATTTCTCCAAATTTTGACTTTTTTGTTAATTTATTTTCCGAAAATTCGAATTTTTTGAAAATTTTGAGCAAACGTTTCAATTTTTTTAATTTCGATTTTTCAAAATTTTCAATTTTTGCACATTCGATTATTTTGAATATTTTTTTGACAACTTTCAGCAATTTTGCAAAATTTACACATCTTTTTTGAAAATTTTGATCTTTATTGAGAATTTTTGATATTTTTCAGTTTCGAATTTTTTGAAAAATTTGTATCTATTTTGTTTTTCAAAAATTGGGATTTTTTTGAAGTCTAGATTTGATTCTTTTTTTCTTTTTCAAAATTTCTAGTTTTTGAAAAATTGAATAATTTCCAAATTCCCACCATTTTTCGAATTTTTTGATTTTTTTCTCATAATCCTTACGTTTTCTGAACAATTCGACATTTTATCTTCAAAATTTCAACTTTGACTCGAAGTTTTGATTTTTTTTTTCAATATTTCAACCTCTTTTCAAAACTTGGACCTTTTTTTGAAAATTTCAACCTTTAACTATTTCTGGAATCTTCGAATGTTGTAACTTCAATTTTTTTTGAAAATTACGTTTCAAATTGCGGATTTAAAGCTGGTGTTAAAAAGGTAAACATTATTTAAAAGTATTCTTCCAGTTTAAGCTGAAAATTTAAAAAAAATAATCAAAATTGAGAAACATTTTCGAATTTAAAATTTAGATATGACCTTTTCAAAAAATGTCTTGGTTACTTATACGACTGACTCGACTGACTCGAGTATTAACTACTTTTAACACTTGCACTAAGGACTTTTCCGCAACAATCGGTGCCGCCAGGATCATTTAATGTTTTTGGTACTGTCATTTAGACATAACCTAGCATTCTTTTGTTTATTTGTTTCGCCGCAACTGTGTAGCTGTAAATTCTTCTTCTTTCTATTTATCTGGGCCTTGGAGCTTTGGAGTCAGAATATCTTTTTTTAAAGTAATTGATTTTCTTGGAAATTTAGAATGATTTTTTTTAATACGCCCAAATTTTTTTTAAGTTTAATCAACTCGCAAGGGGCAATCCCATTAAGCCTTCACAGCACCGAGAATAGGATGTGAAAACAAGAATAGATGGTAATGAAGCGCCTCCTTAAACAAGAATTAAGTTGTAATTTTTGGGGAAAATTTCGTTCGGTAACGAATCCCATAGTTTGGAAGTTCTATAGAAAAGGGAGTTTCCATAGACAGAAGTCATTTCTGTGTCAAACTGAACCACACAGCAATTTGCCAGAATTTCGAAATTTCGAATTTTTTTCGAAACTGTCGGAGAAAAAGGATGTCACCATCATATCATATCATATCATATCATATCATATCATATATCATATCATATATCATATCATATATCATATCATATCATATCATATCATATTATATCATATCATATCATATCATATCATATCATATCATATCATATCATATATCATATCATATCATATCATATCATATCATATCATATATCATATCATATCTAATCATATATCGTATCGTATCATATCTTATCCTTTCATATCATATCACATCACCATAATATCTCTGATTGGAGGTTAAGGCCAATAAATCATTTATGTGTAATAGAAACAGAGTTGGAGACAGAATAGACCCTTGGGGTACCTCTGCATTAATAAAAATTGTCTCAGATTAAATATCTTCAAAGATGACCCATGAAAACTGGATATCAGAGTGGAAGTTCATTGGCGAGAAGGAATTGGTGCCCCAGACTCTGTCCAATGCCACAATCCATCACATGGCTGTAGAGATTTTGTTGTATTTAAAGGAGATGTTATAAATCATACAACAATCTGATTATTTGATAATCAACATTTCTCTGGTTGATGGTTTAAGTTGCCAAAAATTTAGAATAAATGGGATCGGATTTATTTGGTCTAGGGGCCCCACGGAGGCTTAATGCGGCCCTGTTTAAAGTGTGTAACTCTGGGGTAAAACGGTACATTTTCCGAGCAAATCGAGCTTTATTTAATGCCAACAAATAAGTATTTGGCACGCAATTCATTTAGGAAAATTGCCCATTCGCAATTCTATGCGGCGGTTTATTAAACAGGCGCGAAATCAACAATGGGAATATGATCGAAATGCAAATGGACTCGCCCGAAACGAATCTAAAACTCGAACGAAACGTTTAAAGATTCTCGCTAATTACGTCAAGCGTATAATTAAACTTATGATATAGAGAAAAATGAGAATCAGAAACACTCACTAAAATTAAAATCATCTCAACATAGTTACGATTACGAGGCAGTGTAGGGGTGGGATATAAATAGAAATAATGTGGACATTTGCCGGTATCATAAACACTCGTCTTAGGTGAAATGCTTTTGCAATATTAATTGCCTACAACGTCATACAGTGTATCAGAATATATGTTATTAACAACTTTAGTGTTCCCAAAATAAATTTTAGTCTAATTAACATGAAACAGTTTTCAGATTTTAATATCTTCCAGCTTATGACTTGGCGCTCGGATCAACAAGCATATATCACGGTTTTTAAATTTATTGAGGCGACGTCTCTAATTAGCAGTTAAATTCGCAGACTCGGTGCTTGATATAATACGAATTAAAATATATTTTTAGGTCACATTCGACACTTTATTGTCTCCTTGAAGGCAAAAAAATAAGAGTCACGTAGCGAAAATCCTTGTAATAACGTAAACGATTACGATCGAAGGGTCCATGAAAAAATTTTTGTCTTTTTTCCCAACTTTTTTATTTGCGACGAAGGATGCCCAAAAGGATTCTTGGAGAAATGCGGATGGATACCTGCGTATGCGTTAGTCAGTGGCCGGCGAGATACCCTTAAACATATCAGTGCACATTAGAGAATTAGTTAGTATATCTAAAGAATTCATACATGTTACGATTGGCACTATCTTGGTTTTGTTCTGTAATGCATTCATTGGCATTAAGAGATAAAAAGGCACTCTTAACTTGCTTAAAGAAAAAAAAAATTACTTTTACAAATTATGGTCGAATTTTCGATGTTAAAATCAAATTTTTGAGATCAAAGTTAATATTTCCAAGGAAAGCTCAATTTTTTTAAATCAAAATATTGTAGCGAAATGTAAATTATAGAATTTAGTACGTAAGAACATTTTCTAGAAATATCTGATAAGGGGAGAGCGGCCGCGATAACGACGCAAACGGCAGATAAGCGTTCCAGAACTTTCGGCTAACGATAAGGCTTATCTGCGGGATTTTTCTAGCACCTGGGAGCCAAAACTATATAAGGCAGTGGCCTTTCCCTCGAGTCAGAGTTAGAATCAGTCAGTTAGACAGTTTAGTTTGTGGGTTAGTAGATAGACGTCAATAAGTGAGTTCATTATTCAATTTTAGTGTTCCGAGTTTAGTTTGGTAATACAGTGGGTATTATTCATCAATTGTTTAATAATCAATTCGAACCGATAAGCCCGTAACAATATTGAGAAAAAGTTAAAAGCGTTAAGTTCAAACTGAAACGTTTGGTATAAGATTCCAAGATATTTAAACTTTATCCGAATTTTAAAAGGTTCAAGTTTCAATTAGAAATTCTGACAGAAAAAAATGCTAATTTTTGACAATACTGGAAATTTATAAAATGATTTCGAGATTTTACTGAAAACAACGATTTTAAAGTTGAACTTGAGGGTAGTTTAAGGGCAATAATCGTAGATCTTAGATCTTCACTGCTTAAGCGAGACATGAACTCCAGACTACCCACACCACTTGATTTTTAGCATAGACCGTCCTGCGTGGATACAACAGTACAAATCCCCAAGTCAAGAGAGTTAAAAACACTGCATTGCTTATGTGATTAAAATTTACCCCACGGTGCTTTAGCCAAAGGACCAAAGGAAGGAGTAGTCGTGCTGCTATGTTGCTATTAGTTCAAGATAGTTTTTCTAACATGGGGAATGGAGCATCATCCGCGAGATGTGTCATTTCAAATTGCGATTACATAAAAACGGTACCTCTGGAAATCACCATATTTTACTATTTCATTCACAATATCACCTTACATAATATATTACTTTTGTATCAAAATCTATAGAAATATTTGGGCGCAATAAATTAAAATAAACAAACTTCTAGAAATACTGTAGATATCAGTCTTTGAAATCAAAATTTTAGACAAAAACAATGATCAAAAACTAAATTTATTTAAAAAAAATCTTTTCGAGTTATCTTGAAATTTCCTTTTTTTATGGTAATTCGAAAATTTTGACTTCTAGTAGTTTTGAAACTGCGAATAGCATTCAGAATGGAAAAATGAAAAAAAAATCGTGTTACTAAAAAACCTGAGAATATTGAAACTGGTGAAGTTTTGCAAAACTTGGTTAGTTAATATTTCGAAAAAAAGGTGAAGAATTCTAGAAAAACGTAAAATTCTTAATGTCAGGCCCCCTTTCATGAAACGATACGACGTTTAAAAGTTTCCCCTAGTAAATTTATGCTGATTGTGATTCTGGTTTGTAAATAAGTTTATAATAAAAAACGAAATCCACAGTGTTCATGAATAATTTAGTTTGCAATTTTTGCCTCACTTTGTCGTTATATCTAATAAAATTCCATTTGTTACCAGAACCCATTAGAACGTAACCTTTGTTCCGTTGAACGCATATGCACAAATGAAGACCGTTACGTGGATACAATAAAGAAGACAATCCATATTGTAATCATTTTTATTTGCATACACTTAAAAATAACGCCGTTGTAAAACAATACGGACTTATCCAAACCAGTTTAACATGTGTACTTAGATAATCTGTCCGGCAATCTAGAACAAGGCGAAAGGGGTAGCTAATGCACCGGTATTTAATATTTAAAGGCCCGACAAGGACCCCAGCGATCAGTCCACACTTGCATTAATTAACATATGTCCAAAGGGGTCAGCTGCGATTTACAGAAAACCACCTTGATTGATGCGCTCAGCTTAGGCCCTTGTTAGCACACACCGAAGGGATCAAGTGAGCAGCCCCGAAACAAAAGAATAGCCGGTTTTTGCAAGCGTGTTTTGTTTGAACAACATGGGAACCCTCGTCGTTACTTATTCCTACGACTTTTGGCTCGGACTTTGGCCGATTGTCTTAGCGGCGGTCGAAACAATAAGGGACACCTTGGGCAACGGCGGGAAAAGGGCTCGAAAATAAAAGAACAAATCACCGGTAAATTAACGCAATGGAGAGGCGATAATATGAACTCGAATTTTAGAGGAAGGAAGTTGAGTGGAGCCACAAATTGTATCATTGGTTTTCCTGACGCCAAAATACAAAAATTTCTAGAAAAAAGTCAAAAATTTTTAAAATAATTTTGATAACTTACTTTTTCAAAACTTTGGATTATTTGGAAAATTGCGAAATTGTTAGATTCTCATTTTTTTATGTTTTACTTTAATCTTGAAATATTGATTAAATTTTTATCGAATTTCTGTGGTAAACAATGAATTTGTCAAAACTGAAATAAAAATCTTGTCGCCTGAAACCAAGAAAGATCCAAAAACACAACAAAGGTTGCTCTAACGGGTATCTCAATATCTCTCTGAAGACGATAGCTTGGCTATCCAAACACTGAAACCAAGAAAGGTTAAAAAACACAACAAAGGTTGCTCTAATGCGTTTCGATAGCCAAGCTGTCATCTTAACCTAACCTAACCTAACCTAACCTGATCTAACCTAACCTAACCCAAAATTTAAAAAAAAACCAAAATTTGTAGGCTCAAGTTAAAACCCAACGAATTTTCGTGTTGAATTTCAAAATTTATACAAAAATGTCGAAATTTTAAGTAAAATTAAAAACTGAAACTAGGAACTTATTAAAAATTGATGTACGAATCTTGTCCCATGAGACCAAAGGTTGCTCTAACGCGTTTCGATAACCAAGCTATCATCTTCAGAATTATCTGTGTACACTCAGAAGATAAAGATCAGTATCTCTCTTATTAAAAATTGAAATACAAATCTTGTCCCCTGAGACCAAAGCTTGCTCTAAAGCGTTTCGATAACCAAGCTATCATCTTCAGAGAGATCAGTATATCTCTGAAGAGAGAGATCAGTATCTCTCTTATTAAAAATTGAAATACAAATCTTGTCCCATGAGACCAAAGGTTGCTCTAACGCGTTTGGGTAGTCAAGCTGTCATCTTCAGAGATACTGAGGTAGCGTTAAAGCAACCTTTGTTGTGTTATTTAATCTTTCTTGGTTTCAGGGGACAAGATTTTTGTATTTTGATTTTTAAAGATAACCAAGAACCAGTCCATTCCATCATAGAAAAAAATGAAGTTGTGCTTTCAGCACTACTGAAAAAAAATCTTAGCTTTTTGAAATCTTCAGTATTTTTTTTTTGAGGTCCTTTGAAATTGAACAGTTACAGTGAATATCTTCGGCCTATCCATTACTTCCGTGGGTATATGTCATGTTTAGCAAATACTCCCAATTACGTAATTTTTACCCCGTTATTGATTATCAAATTTAAAAACAACTTTTTTACTTTGAACAACAATAAGTCAAGGAAAAATTATAGTAGAAGGCTCAGAAATCTGTTTAGTTAAGGCGGATTTTAGAAGAGTTTTATTGTGATAAAAAATAAAAATTGAAATTCGTTGGCCTTTTTAATTATAAGCAAAATTTTGAGAAAAATTTTACTTATGGTTTTTGTATGATGAAAAATTACTGATGTTAAAACAATTTTGAGCTTAAGATGTAAAAACTAGAAACTTGAGGCTTGAATATATTTTTTTTAATTTTAATTTTATTTTTATTTTTTCTAAAGCTATTTTCCTCCAAATTTTAATCTTTTGAAAATCATCTAAAAATTTGGGATTTTTTTTATATCGATTTATTTTTGTGATTAGTTTACTTAAAATTTACCTCAATTATACATATTAATGTAGCAACTTTCTGGTTAAATTTTATCCATTTGCTATAACCTGAGACTTTTAAGTAATTCGTAATGGAATTATTATAAATTTGCATGTGTATTAACGAGTAGAGTAAATTTTCTCAGTTTGGAAATCACAATTTGTCACTTAGTGAAGGAAAGTTACAATATAACTCATTACTTTAATAGAAATTACACGCTAACTTTTCATTATGTGCAATACATTGTTTGTATAAATAGCCTTCAGTATATTTGGAATTCTGAAATAACACAATGGTGGCAAACACCAATTTTAAACCAGAGACTCCTAGGAATTATTAATTACAACCTAATTTTAGCCATTCTTGAAATGTCCTTGATTAACCTCCACATAAAGTTATTTTTACTGGAACATAATTACATGACGTATAGAGAAGACACTAAATCATATTAAATTAGATGCTTTCAGGAATGAAACGAAAATCTAAGTTTAGTATCACGATCTGTCTATATTATTGGGAATGTCATTCGTGGGATTTCTTTTTTTTAATTATCCTGTACGATAAGTACCTAAAGTCCTGATAATAATTTGTGGACACAGTGTCGAAAATTTAATAAAAAAACTACGAGATTTGACTTCAAATAATAAAAAAAAATGCTTCCTAAGTCTTCAGTATTGATGGTATTATGAGGGTGGAACAGACTGAGCCTTGGTTAACTTTAAAAATTAAAATACAAATCTTGTCCCCTGAACCAAGAAAAATTAAAAAACACGACAAAGGTTGCTCTAACGTGTTTCGATAGCGAAGCTATCAGCTTCAGAGAGATAATCTGAATCTGATCTTTCTGAAGATGATAGCTTGGCCATCGAAACCCGTTAGAGCAATCTTTGTTGTGTTTTCTATCTTTCTTAGTTTCAGGGGACAAGCTTTGTATTTCAATTTTTGCATTATGACGAGAAAAACTTGTAATTATAGAAAAATGTATGAAAAAATATTAAAGTATAAATTTCAAATCTAAGCTCGTTCTGAAATTTCGATATTAAAAAACGAAAAATGTCATATAATAAAAAAACTTTTCGATTTCGACTGTGTCAAATTATGACGAGAAAAATTTGAAATTTATATATATATAAGTATATTCTAGTTGAAATTCGAAATCTGACCTTGAGAAATACTGAAGTTTTGAGAGAATATGACGAGAAAAACTTGTAATTTATAGAAAAATGTATAAAAAAATAGAAAAAATATTAAAGTATAAATTTCAAATCTAAGCTCGTTCTGAAATTTCGATATTAAAAAACGAAAAATGTCAAATAATAAAAAAACTTTTCCATTTCGACTGTGTCAAATTATGACGAGAAAAATTTGAAATTTATATAGAAGTATATTCTAGTTGAAATTCGAAATCTGACCTTGAAAAATACTGAAATTTTGAGAGAAAATATATGATAATTTGAATCTGATTTCTCTGAAGATGATAGCTTGGCTATCGAAACCCGTTAGAGCAGTCTTTGTTGTGTTTTTTATCTTTCTTATTTTCAGGGGACAAGCTTTGTATTTCAATTTTTGCATTATGACGAGAAAAACTTGTAATTTATAGAAAAATGTATGAAAAAATAGAAAAAATATTAAAGTATAAATTTCAAATCTAAGCTCGTTCTGAAATTTCGATATTAAAAAACGATCAAATGATAAACGATCAAATGATAAAAAAACTTTTCGATTTCGACTGTGTCAAATTATGACGAGAAAAACTTGAAATTTATATAAAAGTATATTCTAATTGAAATTCGAAATCTGACCTTGAAAAGTACTGAAATTTTGAGAGAAAATATACGATAATTTGAATCTGATCTCTCTGAAGATGATAGCTTGGCTATCGAAACCCGTTAGAGCAATCTCTGTTGTGTTTTTTTATCTTTCTTAGTTTCAGGGGACAAGATTTGTATGTCAATTTTTGGATTATGTCGAGAAAAATTTGTTATTTATAGAAAAATATATGAAAAAAATAGAAAAAACAGAAAAAATATTAAAGTATAAATTTCAAATCTGAGCTCGTTCTGAAATTTCGATATTAAAAAACGAAAAATGTCAAATAATAAAAAAACTTTTTGATTTCGATTGTGTCAAATTGTGACGAGGAAAACTTGAAATTTATATAAAAGTATATTCTAGTTGAAATTCGTAATCTGACCTTGAAAAGTACTCAAATTTTGAGAGAAAATATACGAAATTTTGACCTAAAAGTTAATGTTTTTGGGGAGAAAAATATTTCTGATCGTCTGCGAATTTGAAAAAAATTAATTGAAAAAAAGTTAGTCTATATTTTGAGGTTAAAGCGTAGAATGTTTCTAAAAGCTAGAATACTTATAAAAAAAGTCAAAATTGAATGAATATTTAAACACTTGAGAAAAATGTTTCACATTTTTGAAATTCCAATTTACAATAAAAATATCGACCTTATCGCAAAATTTTATTTATTTTTTTTGTTGAAAATTCTGATTTCAAATTCATATTTCTTGCGCAGTTATCGGTTCGAATGATTAACACTTCGTGAATTGTAACCACTTTATTTCTAAACTGAGCTCGGGATATCACAATTATAATTCACTAACACTGTTTAATCAACTAACTTATTCATTGACTTCCAACTAACCAACTGAGGGAAAGCCAACCGGACCTTCTACATATAGATCCCGTTTTGGGTTCTAGAAGGATCCAGCAGATAAGACTTTTTGTTTCTCGAAATTTCTGGAGTCTTACCTGCCATTTGATTCACTATCGCGGCTGCTTCCCCTTATCAAATTTTCTAGAAAATTCCTAACTACATTTTATAATTATATTTCGTTACAATATTTAGCCATTCTAGAGAGGTCTGGAGCGCTCACATGCGTATGAGTCATTTTATTCTGTGACATATTATATTATATATATTATCTTATTTTATTAAATTCTAGAGATTACATCATCTAAAAAAATTCATACACAATACGATTGCCAACAACTAATTCAATATTACATAATTTGTTACAATAATAGTTTTACGATTTTATTTCAAATGTAGAAAAATGGGAAATTATGAACGGGACAAATTACGTGCCGGCTGGAAGAAATAATCTATCGAAACGAAAGCATTTAATAGAATTTGCAGGCGATCATGCATACATTGAATTTGAGATAATGTGATTTGCTCTCAGCTTAGTATAATTCGAAAGTTGATGAGAGTGCCGGTCGGTGTGGGAATTGGTGTGACTTTAATCAATGGCTGATCACTGGAGCTCTAACTCAATCACAAGTTTTCACGATCCGCTGCGGTCACATACTTGTCCGGCTAATAGATATCTATGTGTATTTGTGTGTGACGTAATTGCTCATTTTCGTGACGTCACATTCGCCATCGGGGAAAACGAACGAGAAAATAAGGCGAAATCCAAGAGGGGTTTTCTGCCGTTCGATTACGATGCACCCTTTTACTAAATAACAAAATGTGAAATGGCACAAACATCAGAAATTTGTTCGCATATATCGGCAAATACTCACGGGCGACTAGCGTTTTTCTATGTAAGTTACCCGTTCCAGAATCTTCGACTTCTAGAGAAGTCTGAAATAGACATCGGAAGTCCATTCAGCAGCCGCGTTCCGGGTAAGTTTGCCTAACTGCAAAATTTCGTTTCTAAACACGTTATCATTGTGTGTGACATAATTGCTCATATTCATGACGTCACATTGGCCATCGGGGAAAACGAACGAGAAAATAAGGCGAAATCCAATAGGGTTTTTCTGCCGTTCGATTACGGTGCACCCTTTTACTAAATAACAAAATGTGAAATGGCAGAAACATCAGAAATTTGTTCGCATTTATCGTCAATGGGCGACTCGCGTTTTTTTTTATGTAGGTTACCTGTTCTAGAATCTTCGACTTCTAGAGAAGTCTGAAACAGACATCGGCGTCCATTCAGCCGCCGCGTTTCAGGTAAGTTTGCCTAACTGCAAAATTTTGTTGGTAAACACGTTACTATTACTAATATTTATTGCTTTAAGGTTCTGTATCTTAAAAGCAAAAAGTGGAACCCTTACAATCGCCCCTCTATTGTCCGTCCATTCGTCTATCATAAAAAGATTTTACTCGAAAATTATGTAACATAGGAATTTGAAATTTTGCATAGCAGCAGTACTCGATGACCCACGTAAATACTTTCAGCCAACGATTAAAAAATAAACTATTTTATATACAATGGGGGGTTAATTTGGTCCCAAAAAAATCAACTTTTAGTTAATATATCGTGTGAGGTATCATTTTAAAGAGCTACTTGTGAGGATCCTTAAATATTTTTTTTGTAAATTTTGCCACAGCAGCAGTTCTCGATGACCCACGTAAATACCTTCAGCCAACGATTGAAAAATAAACTATTGGGGGGTTAATTTGGTCACCCAAAAATCAACTTTTAGTTAATATATCGTGTGAGGTATCATTTAAAAGAGCTATCTGTAAGGAATCCTCAAATATTTTTTTTTGTAATTTTGGGTACAATGGAGTTAAAAATACAATCACTCCCTGACCTCCCCCGAATCTCCTAGGTTTCTAAAGATAACATTTAGATTTTAATAGGGTTGGTAAATATCGGGTCATATATTATTGGTAAATTGCTTTTTCGATTCCATTCCTGCGGGTTGATATATCGTAAGACGTTTAGAGAAAACATATTTTATTGAAAAATAGCTGCTTGCACCTTAAGGCTTTTCGACTCAAGTAGTGTTAGTTTTTTTCAAATAAAAAACTTGGTTTAGCTAAAGGACAGAATGCAGATCAAATTTGTCCTCTTGCACTGTTTTATTTAGATAAATATTTTCGGAGTTAGTGCAGGTTTATTAAATTGTAAATAACACAGTAATTACTGGTTGCAATTCGAATGGAATAAAATTTCAAATTCGTTAAGTAAAAATGACTTAATTTTTGATCTATTGACTGCTCACTATAGTAGCTGGTACGGAATCCTAATTGTTTTTCCTTGACTACCTCTTGGCTGATTTTTTTAAAATAAAATTCACTCGCGAAGTGTGGCCCTACCGCCAGTGTTCAAAGGTCTAATAAGCTTTAAACACTGCCAGTAAGTAACGAAAATGAAAGTAGATTGGGATGGACTAGTATTATACAATTACTAAAGGTGTCCACACACGTTACGACCCCTATTTCAACACTAGGCAATTTCTTCCTGTATTCATATTATATGTAAATACAAAATATATTAAAGGATCGGTTATTACGGAACATTTTATTAGTTTCAGAATCAAAATGTTAATTCACAAACAAAAGCATTAACACGAAATCTGGAGAAAGCTTATTAAAACGGTTCTGGCTACCCAAAACAGCTTTGAATGTTGAAAAAGGATTCGATCGGTCGAAATAACGTTGTGGTCGACTGTTTAAAGCCTTCACTGATATTACATGTAGATTGATATCGAACTAATGTATAGCATTTTTAGTTATTATTCATGCAAATTACGCTTTTATATCTGTGATTGTATAGAGCATGATTTTGTTTAATAACACCTACAATTTTAATTCCATACTTGAATTAATAACGTCTTATCGAAGCGATCAAATGACCGTTAACCTAAATTAATTATACTGTGGGGTATGGATCGAAATCTCACTCGAAATTCACACTTGACAATATCATATAGAAATAATCATTAAAGGTAAATCAAAATAATTTAAAATATGCCATGCAGATGTCTGCAGGAATGTTGAAGATATCACATCTTCCATCTATCCACAAAGACATTTTGGTTGTAAAAAAAAAAGATTTCTGTTATAGTAGTTCACCGGTCAATTGCTTTTCTATATATTTTCTTTAAATTTCTATCAGATGTTATGAACAGTGTTACCTTTACACCTGCAAAATTAAATTACTCGTGCCGGTGCCGAAGCCGAAATATTTAACGTCAAACTTACAAATTTTAACATGTTTTCTGAGAAATTTTAATTTATTGCGGCCACAGATTGTGATAAAAACATTATATATTACGTAGGGTATCATCATCATAAGTAAAATAGTAAAATATGAGGATGTATGGTTGCGAAATCTCGATGCTTCATTCCGTACTTTAGGGAAACATCTTGAAGTAATGGTAACATACCAACTCTACTACTCCTTCGAGATGCCAGAAAGCTTCGTTGCGTAAATTTTATCGTATAAGTAGTGCAGCATTGTTTACTCAGAAAATCTACTGCAAAGCAGCTTGGGGATTTGTATTACTGTATCCAAGCGGACGATCTATGCTAAAATCGATTATGTAGCGGCCCAAGAACTTTTCGCTACGATTTTTGCGGGTGAATTACCTTACATGTATACTTGTTGGTACATTTTTATAGACTGCGATAAAAACATTATGTATTACGTAGGGTAACATTGTAAGTAAAATAGGAAAATATGAGGATGTCTAGTTGCGAAATCTCGATGCTTCATTCCCTACGTTAGGGAAACATCTTGAAGTAATGGTAACATACCAACTCTATTACTCCTTCGAGATGCCAGAAAGCTTCGTTGCGTAAATTTCATCGTATAAGTAGTGAAGTATTGTCGGCTCAGAAAATCTACTACAAAGCAGCTTGGGAATTTGCATTATTGTATCCAGGCGGATGATCTATGCTAAAAGTTGATTATGAAGCGACCCAAACACATTTTGCTATGATTTCTACAGGTGAACACCTTAAGTGTATAATTGTTAGTACATTTTTGTAGTTTGTGACAAAAACATTATACAGGATGGGCCACGCTAAACGCTGCGACCTCTAGGAGGTATGGGGTAACATATTTTAAAAATAAATATAGCAGTGAAATATTGGACGCTAAGGTGAACATGCTAAAAATATTTTCAAATATACAGGGTGTTTCAGAAAATTGCTACATATCAAAGTTGTGATTTTTTAAAGGTGACACTATGTTTTTTTTTCTCATTTTTGAATTCAGTGCAAAACAGTCGTCAGTTTTATTCAGGTTTCTCTACACCAAAACCTTACACTTTTTAAATTAATCAGGTTTTTTTTAAAAAAGACGAGTTTTGCAAAATGTTAATCTTACTCCCGAAAGTGAAAAATTTTAATGGTGGCGTCTTCAAATTTTTATTTGGCATACCTCTTGCTAGAAAATGCAGTTGGGGCAAATACCAACTTTATCATAGGACGTTTCAAATTTACCGAAACATTTACTCAAAGTTGGGATTTCAATTTCTTTGTAGATTTAAATGGAACTCCCAGTATATTTTTATTTTAAATACTAGAAAATTTAATTCTCTTTCAGATGGTATAAACTTTTTCTACTTAAGTTCAATGGTTTGAGAGATAAAACTCATTTTTGACGAATTATGCTGCTTTTAATCCGATATCCAAGATAAAATAACATTTGATCATAGTTGGCAGACGTCAGTGAGCTGACGTAACTCTTATAATAAGTTAAATTGCACTTTCCTAATTCAAGAGAGTTTATGTTGACTTCTTTATTAAGTTAGTGGTTGAATTTGCTAAAATGGGAGGATATTCTGTTGACGAAAAGGTCAACATGATTTTGACAATAGGTGAATGTTACGAAAACTGTTTATTAGCATTCAGAGTATACGCTCAAAAATTTCCGGATAAAAGGCATCTAGATAACAGTGTCTTTCAAAGACTGTTGGCAAGATTTCGTGAATCAGGTACCATTGGTTATGAAACCCGTAAAATGTCAAAACCTGTTACGGGAAACGAAGAAAATGAGTTTCTTATAATGCAGTTAATTACTGAAAACCCTGATGTAAGTACCAGAATTCTTGAAAAAGAAACTACGATAAGCAGAACAAGTATACGAAGAATACTTAAGAAACATCAATATCATCCATATTACTATTAAATGCACCAACCTATGTACGGAAGAGATTTTGAAAGACGTTTGGAATTCTGTGTATGGTTTCTTGAGAAAGTTGGAGAAGAACCTGACTTTTATGGTTCTATTTTATTCACAGATGAATGCACGTTCCATAATACCGGCCTAGTTAATCGTCAGAATTTTCGTTATTATAGCATTGAAAATCCACATTTATTTCGTAGTCAGGATTATCAAAATCGTTGAAGCGTTAATGTATTTGGTGGAGTTATTGGCAATAACGTCGTTGGGCCATACTTTTTTGATGGCTCCTTAGGTGGGCAAGTTTTTTTAAGATTTCTAAAAACACATTTCTGGATTATACTAGAAAATGTACTCTTAAATACAAGGTCAAAAATGTGGGTTCAGTTAGACGGAGCTCCTGCCCATTTTCACACTTCCGTAAGGGAATATTTAAATAGGAAATTTCAAAATAAATGGATTGATAGAGGCGTTCCCCATAGATGGCCACCCAGATCCCGGATCTAATCCCAATGGACTTTTTCCTATGGGGGTATGTAAAAAACCTTGTATACAATGTTTTCCCTATCACCCCAGAGGACATGAAAAATCGAATACGAAATGCTTTTGAAACAATTGTCGAAAGTATTTTAACAAATGTTAAGAATTTTTTTGAAAAAAGAATAAGACTTTGTGTAGAACAAAATGGTTCCCACATTGAACATTTGTTGGAGTAGAACATTGTTTTTTATTTCTGTTGGATATTAGTTTCGCAATTTCATTAAATACTACACTAAGTATGTAGTTGTCTTTTTTAAATAAAACTATTTGTAAATTAAGCTAGGTTAAAATAAAACAAATGAAATTACCTTACATAAGTCACTATAATTTAGCAAAGCATGCCATCCTTGATCAAAATTTGTTTCTTTTTGGATAATGATGAGAAATGGCACAATTCCTGAAAACAGTTATATCTCTTAAACTGCTGAATTTAAGCATAGAAAACGTACATACCAACTTAAAGACAATTAAATATGTCATTATTTAAAATTAAAAGATACTGGGTGTTCCATTTAAATTTACAAAGAAAACGACGTCTGAAGTTTAAGTAAATGTTCCGATGAATTTGGAACATCCTGTATAAATTTTGAAACCTGTCCAAACTGCATTTTCTAGTAAATGGTATGCCAAATGAAAATTTATAGATGACACTGTCAAAATTATTTACTTTAAGGGATAAAATATTTCTTTTTGAAAACCTTGTATCTTAAAAAAAGTGGATTTTCTCTAAAAAGGTTAGGTTTAGGTATATAAAAATTGACTTTATTTTTAGCGCTGAATGTAAAAATAAAAAGAAAATATGGTGTCCCATTTAAAAAATTACAACTCTTATATGTAACTATTTCCTAGAACATCCTGTATATTTGAAAATATTTTTGACATGTAGACCCCAGCAACTCATATTTAAACATAATATTTACTTTTTAAAATATGTTATCTTATAGCTCCTAGAGGCCGTAGCGTAGAGGTTGGCCCACCCTGTATATTACGTAGGGTAACATTGTAAGTAAAATAGTAAAATATGAGGATGTCTAGTTGCGAAATCTCGATGCTTCGTTCCGTACGTTAGGGAAACATCTTGAAGTAATGGAAACATAGCAACTTTACTACTCCTTCGAGGTGCAAGAAGGCTTCGTTGCGTAAATTTTATGGTATAAGTAGTGCAGTGTTGTCGACTCAGAAAATCTACTGCAAAGCAGCTTGGGGATTAGTATTACTGTATCCAAGCGGACGATTTATGCTAAAAATCTATTATTTAGCGGCCCAAACACTTTTTGCTACGATTTCTGCCAGTGAACTACCTTAGGTATATAATTGTTGGTATATTTTTATAGATTGTGATGAAAACATTATATATTACGTTGGGTATCATAAAAAGTAAAATAGTAAACTATAAGGATGTCTAGTTGCGAAATCTCGATGCTTCATTCCGTACGTTAGGGAAACATTTTGAAGTAATGGTAAAATGCCAACTCTATTACTTCTTCGAGATGCCAGAAAGCTTCGTTGCGTAAATTTTATCGTATAAGTAGTGCAGTATTGCCGGCTCAGAAAAGCTACTGCAAAGCAGCTTGGGGCATTGTATTATTGTATCCAGGCGGACGATCTATGCTAAAACTTGATTATGAAGCGACCCAAATACTTTTTGCTACGATTTCTGCAGATGAACTACCTCAGGTGTATAATTGTTGGTACATTTTTATGAATTGTGATAAAAACATTATACACATCAGGAAAGTCAAACACTGTCCATAGGGAGAATGTTAATAAGAGATTTAACATTAAGAGCTAATAGTGGAATAGATGGGCGGCGCCTTGTATTCTCCTACACCGGTGTAAACAATTCAACGCAGAGCGCAGCGATCAGTGCTGGTGGAGATTTCAGTAGTACGTCATAGCTTCTAACGGGTTTTGTTGCGGGATTACTACTGGCAGGCAACAATTTTATTAAAATTTGCGTACCACATGCTGTTTCTTTTTTAGTCCGTTGATTTAATCAACGTCTCAGGTAAAATAAAACTGGTTTTCTTTGATAACCAACATAAATAAACGGGATTTCTTAAACAAAATAAATAATAATTCTAATGAAGAATATAACATAACTCTTTAAACATTACAGTATAAGGAGTTCAAATAGGCGGCTGCCAGACTGTGCTAAGCAATATTCCAGTCTATTGTAAAACTCTCGACGAGTTTTTTCTAACATCTAAACTGGAAGATACGAGCATGCTGCGTCAAAGTAGGGGAATACGTTCAGCGGCCGTAGAAAACTATGGAAGGGACAATTCTTAGCGTTTTACATGGACAATGAAAATATTTCCTTATCTGTATATAACGTAGGGTAACGTTGTAAGTAAAATAGTAAAATATGAGGATGTCTAGTTGCGAAATCTCGATGCTTCGTTCTGTACGTTAGGGAAACATCTTGAAGTAATGGAAACATAATAACTCTACTACTCCTTCGAGATGCAAGAAGGCTTCGTTGTGTAAATTTTATAGTATAAGTAGTGCAGTGTTGTCAGCTCAGAAAGTCTACTGCAAAGCAGCTTGGGGATTAGTATTACTGTATCCAAGCGGACGATCTATGCTAGAAAACGATTATGTAGCGGTCCAAAAACTTTTTATTACGATTTCTGCCGGTGAAGTGTATAATTGTTGATATATTATTATAGATTGTGATAACAACATTATATATTACGTAGGGTAACAGTGTAAGTAAATTAGTAAAATATGGGATGCCTAGTTGCGAAGTCCGATGCTTCATTTCGTAGGTTAGAGAAACATCTTGAAGTAATGGCAACATAGCAACTCTACTGCTCCTTCGAGATGCAAGAAGGCTTCGTTGCGTAAATTTTATCGTATAAGTAGTGCAGTGTTGTCGGCTCAGAAAATCTAGTGCAAAGCAGCTTGGGAATTAGTACTACTGTATCCAAGCAAACGATCTATGCTAAAATCGATTATGTAGCTGCCCACGAAATGTTTGCTACGATTTCTGCACGTGAACTACCTTAAGTGTATAATTGTTGATATTCCTTTCCAACAACTCGACATTAAATATATTTCTTTTTATTTATCTATGTCTCAATTTAATTTCCAGTTACTTAGTTATGTTCAATATAACATATAATCTAGCTCTTTGATGGTAGAACTCATGAAGCGACGCTCGAAGTTTTTTTATAGCTATTAGTTTCACGTCAAGATTGAAACTTTTTTGGAAATTTATCAAGGTTCAATTAAATAGTAAATTAATTTTCGATTTTAAGGTAGAAAAACAGAGGTTACTGAAGTAAAAGTCAAAATTTAGAGTAAAAAAAGTCGAAATCCTAAAAAGGCTAGTTTATAAAAAAAACTTTTTTCTCAAAATTTTAAGATAAACCTTGATACAGTAACAATTAAATTTTTCTTTTTTTCGATTTCAAAGTTTTGATTTTTGCTGAAAATTGTAAACTTCAAATGAAATCTCGCACATATAATGTCGAAACTTTAGAAAATAATACAAACATTAATTTAAAGTCAAAATTTTCAGATCAAATTCGAAAATTCGTAAATAAACAACAAAATTTTAAGATTATAAACAGGTTTTTTCTCGAAATTTCGACTTTTATTGTCGCTGCAACCATCAATTTGTTTTCGAAATTCATTTCCTTTGAGAAATTTGACTTTATCCTAAAAAAATTGACTTTTTTTTGGTGGAAAGGACTAGTCCTCGGTTATCTTCAAAAATTCAATACAAATCTTGTGCCCTCAAATTAAAAAAGATTAAAAAACACAACAAGGGTTGCTCTAACGCATTTCGATAGTCCAAGCTATCATCTTCAGTGAGTTACTGGAATCTCTGAAGATGATAGCCTTGGCTATCGAAACGCGTTAGAGCAACCTTTGTTGTGTTTTTAAATCTTTCTTGATTTTAGGGGACAAGGTTTGTATTTCAATTTGATTTTATTCTCTAAAATGTGACTCTTTAAAATTTGACTATCTTGGAAAAATTCGAACCGTTTTAATCGTCTTTTTTAATCGTTTTTTTTTGTCGAATTTTCAACTAATATATTTTTAATTTAACGTTATTTTGTTTCTGCGAATATCAGTTTTTTATAGAAAATCATCTTTTGAAAATATTGACTTTATCCTCAAAAATTGACTCCTTTTCTTCACTTTCTTTGAGAAATTTTAACTTTTTTTTTAATTCGACGCTATTGTTGAAGTATCAAGTGTTTGTTTTTGAATACTTTCAGAATTAATTTATTCTTTTTTTCAAAATTCAACTATTTTGAATTTTTCGACATTTTTTTATTCATCTCGAAATTTTAATTTATTCTAAAATTGTCACGTTTTGTGCAATTTTTTCAAAATTTCGACTTTTGATTTATATTATTCGATTTTTTCTTCCAAATTTCTTTATTGTTTCCAAAATTCCGTACTTTTCATACTTTCTTGCCTTATTACCAAAATTTTATTATTTTTTCTTCCTCTCTGGAAAATTTGGACTTTAGGTAAAGTTTAATAACTTCTGCACATTTTTTTTTATTTTGGCAAAGTTGAATTCAAGAAGGGTTAGTAATGCCATGAAAACAAAAACAATAATTTTCTCGAAGATTTTCGAATGTTTAGAAAAAAGTTTTTTTTTCCAATTCATTTTGTTCTTGAAACTTCTTGTCTTCTTCTTTCTCTTCTTCTTCTCCTTCTCCTTCTTCTTCTTCCTCTTCTTCTTCTTCTCCTCCTTGTTCTTCTTTTTCAATGTGTCTTTAAAATTCTACTTTTTTTCCATTAAATTTGATCTCTGGTAAGCTTTATTAATTTTATTTAACATTTCTGGGATCCAGTTTGGAAATATTTAAATTTTTAGTAACGAAAGTTGACAACATTTTGAAACATCTTTTGAGATATGACTACGTGATATCTAAATTTACTTAAAATGTCACCTAATGGGAGTTGTCAAAAAATAGATTAGTTTATTTTACATAGAGAAAGAAAAAATAAAATATCGAAGACCAAAATTAGACATAAAAAATTTTTCCAATAAATTATCTCTCTGAAGAGAAAAATAAAAATGTTTTGAAATATTTTCTTTTTTTTAATTCCTCTCATCATGAAACTTCGATTTATAATCAAAATTCGACGTTTTTTCTCAAAATTTGACATCCTCTGCAAATTTTAAATTTTTGGAAAAGATAGGAAATTTAAAAAAAATGTCGTTGTTGAATTCGTTTTTTGGCGATTTAATCATTTTTCTGAAAATTAGGCTTTTTACAAAAATTTTGAATTTACCACTCAATTTTAGACAATTTCTTTTTCTGAAAATTTCGGTATTTTTGGAAGATTTTAATTTTTTTTTTCAAATTTGCAACCTTTCTCTCAATTTTTCGACTTTAAAAAAAAATTTTTTTTAATTTAATCATTTTTCTTAAAATAGTCGCTCTGTTTAAGATTTTAGACTTTTATTTGAGACTTTGACATTTTCTGTTTCTGAAAAATCAGATTTTTTTTCCAAATGTAATTTTCTCGAACTTTCGACTATTTTCTCATTTCTTTTATTTTCTTAAAATGAAGTGGAGATTTTTATAGAAAAGCAGTATAAACGATTTTTTTAAGACATCGAGGTTTTTAAACTATTTTCCAGATACTTTAAATTTATATCAAAATTTTCCAAAAAATGTAAAAGTCGAATGTTTCGAAACGTGCAACGGACTGGTCCTTGGTTATCTTCAAAAATTAAAATATAAATCTTGTCTCCTGAAACCAAGAAAGATTAAAAGACACAACAAAGTTTTTTGGGTGAAGTTGGACTGATCCTTGGTTATCTTCAAAAACTGGAATATAAATCCTGTCCCCTGAAACCAAGAAAGATTAAAAAACACAACAAAGATTTCTTTTGGTGAAATTGGCCTGGTCCTTGGTTATCTTCGAAAATTGGAATACAAATCTTGTCCCCTGAAACCAAAAAAGATTAAAAAACACAACAAAGGTTGCAATTTATGTTGTGTTTTTTTAATCATTCTTGGTTTCAGGGGACAAAATTTGTATTTCAATTTTTACAACAAATGTTGATCTAAAGCGTTTCGATAGCCAAGCTATCATCTTCAGAGAGATACTCTGTCTTATTCTATAAATTTTAATTTGTTCTCAAAATTTTAACTTTTTTTCTTAAAATTTAACTTCGATTTTAATTTTGATTTTTAAATTCGTTTTTTTCGCGATTTAATCATTTATTTCAAAATTAAACTCTTTATGAAAATTTCAATTTTTACCTCTAAAATGGCGGCATTTTCCTTAACTGCAAATTCCGAATTTTTTTGATAACATTTGATTATAGTCCTAAAAATGACAACTTTTTTCAAAATTTTCGACTGTTATTTTAAATCGCTTTTGCGATTTATTTAATTTTCTCAAAATTGGAATTTTTCTAAAAATTTTGGCTTTACACATTTTCTGTTTTTGAAAATTTTGATTTTTGTTAAAATATATACTTATTTTTCGTCGAATTTTCAATTGTTTTCTTAATTTTGTTTAATTTTTTCAAAATTAGGTTGAGATTTCAATGAAAAATGTAGAAATGTCGGTGAAAAAACGTTTTTGGAGATTTGCATAAAAATATTTGTGAAAAATTTAAATTATTTCCCGAAACCTCAAAACTTGAAAAAATATATAATAACCGAATGTTTTTAAAAATTTCATATTTTTAAAAATTTCAAGTTTGTTTTTTTAATTCGTCTTGTTCTCGAAATTTCATTCGATCTTCAAAATTCGATATTCTTCCTTAAGATTTCATTTGATTCAAAAAATTTGAAATTTAATTTAAAATTGTAAACCTTTTTTAAAAATTTCTACCTAAAGTCGTTTTTTGCAAGTTAATTATACTTTTCAAAATTAGGGTTTTTCTGAAAACTTCGACTTTTATTTCTCAAACTTCGACATTTTTTTCTTTTTAGAAATTTCGATCTTTTGATGAAATTTAGATTTAATTCTGAAAAATTGAAAACTTTTTCCCAAATATCTAACTCTTCCTTTTATTGCGACTTTTCTTCGACCTACGTATTTTTTTTTTTAGAAATGTTGCCTATATTTTCCACTTGCTTTTAATTTTTCAAAATGAGGTCAAAATTTTAATTTCAAAATGTGGAAATTTCGATAAATCCTATTTTTTGGAGATACGGAGAAAATATCGTTTGGACGTCATCAGAATTATAGTTTTGGAAATTTCGATACTTTTTAAAATTCTTTTTTTTTTCTAAAAACGCTATTTTTTTAAAATCGTTTATTTTAGCAAAAATTGGATCGAAATTAAGAAAAGAAGCGACAATTTTGGGAAAAGTATTCGTTGAAAATCTCAATTTTATTCTCTAAATTTCAAGATTATTTTAAAATTTAAAAAAAAGTAAAAATCTATAATTCGGAAAACATACTTTTAGTAACCGACTTTCCATGAATTTCTTATTAGAAATTTTTGTTAAAAATTTCAGCAGATTTGATTCAACAATAAATGTACATTAAATCAGTCAAAACATTTCGTGCAAATTAGGTGTAGAAGTACAAGTCTTGTTCCTCGAAACCAATAAGGATTAAAAAACTTAACAAAGGTTGCTCTGAAGATGGTAGTTTGGGTATCGAAACGCGTTATAGCAACCTTTGTTTCTTTTTTAAATCTTTCTTGGTTTCAGGGGAGAAGATTTGTATTTTAAGATTTGAAGATAACCAAGAACCATTCGTTCCACCCAAAGTAGGTGTTGTCTTAGCCATCAATTTTTCAACCTGAATGTTGAAGGAATGTTATCAAGAAGAGCAAGTAAGGCATATTATAATGAATTCAGTTTAACGCCAGTGTCCTGTTTGTCCTTGAAACTCATCTAAGGTATCACTACGTAAATAAGTAGAATAATCGATTTTTCCTCATCTTCTCCTATTTGATTACTAAGTAAACATCGACTTAATTAAGCTAATTCCGGCGGAGTGTCCAACTGTTCTAATAACGATATAATTAGGTTTATTTGCTCAAACAAGTGCTACCCACGGCGAAGAAATTAGCCTGCTTATGTCGCTCGTTGCGACCGTTTGAATTAACCATATTGTCCGCCAAATTGCTTAATTTAATTAATTAACTCGCAGGGATAACGACAGCGAAAAAAAACGACTTATCAGAAACATCCTCGAGGTCATATCAGTTAAACCTCCGTTTTCTATTCGCAAAGGATAAATATTTACCCAAAAAAAGTAATTCTTGTCCAGGCGACACGTGTTCTAAAAAAATACGCACATTGTCCAAGTTAATTGAAGTTAACGTTAATATGACAACCTGATTTTAAATTTGGTATATGTATATAATTTTTTGCTTTCTAATGAACGAATAAGTTTGTAAATTCAGTTAGAGTCTCCGATGACTCATGAGTAGTGTGGAATTTATTTCTAATAGCGAGCATTCTTTCTGCACATCGCGTCGAAGGGTAACTTTTTATTAAAAGTAATTATCTTTCTGGAAGTAAAGGAGAAAATTAGAGAAAAATAATTGCTTTTATGACAAGCATCCAATTGGATCCAATCGTAAACAAGTGCCAGAAACAAAAGAAGCACGAAGATAGTTAATTGGGACCGAGATAAGAAACTAAACAGTCAACACTGAAGGAAAATACAAATAATTAACAAGCCGGAACTGTGTTTACCCACAAATACGTCTCATGTATAGATAACCTACGAGACAAACATTTATAATGGCTCTAATTTAATTAAACGCTATGCTTTCAATTAACACTTATTAATTTACTCCCTGTCCGAGAATTAATTGAAACGGTGTTAAACAACGAGTTGTTTTATATTTCTGTCAATAAAGGCAAGGCGCGTTTTCAGTCCAACGATAGCTTTCTTAACTAAGCTTTTAGAAAACTTAACTGGGTACTTTTTCGCTCACAGACAAGTTAACCTCTAACAAAAGGGTTTAAAATGATAACAAAAGAAATTGATTGTTACCATATGGTCTATGTAATGCTTAATTTAATAGTTGAAACGACTGAACTGTTTCAAACGAAGCCTTAAAAATCTCTAATTACTTACCATTAACATTCGTTCGTCTTTCCACGCAATTAATTAAATACCTGACAACTCTGTATGACATTTAATGACCGCTTTTCAGTATATACTTGTTGATTTTGTTCGTGTACTTATATCTTTGTTTGTAACACATATGTGACTTTCTGATATGCATTCTGAATTCATGGAACCATGTATGTTAATTAGTTGAAAAGTTAAGTATAAGTTGGAAATTGCTTTACGAAAAAATCAAAATTAATCGCCGCGTATCACGCAACGATGCATTTGGCAAGCTTTGGATAATTTAGATGTAACATAAATTCCCGATGCGAAAATAGCTCAATCCAAAATTCAATCCCCTTTACCGAGGGCAAGAGGCCAGAGGAAAACGACTAATGTAATATTAAAAAAAATAGGAGACTGCCGACAGAAGTGGGAACTTAAAACTGGGAAAGACGTAGTATAGTTCGAACTTAGTAAACAAGGCAGAATATTGGAAATATTTGAAAATAAGTTCTGTCAAATTGTCTACCCTTTTATATTTGTGGTTGGTAGATGCTTGTATCGTGTGGACACGAACCTAATATTTACTGATAGTGATAGTTTAGTATGCTAGCTCTAATGTTAATAATATAATATACTTTTAACAATATAGCATGTTGGTAACGCGTGATGGTGACACGTGATGATCACAAATCCAAAATACTCAACTAGCCTAAAGAAGTTTTCACTTCGATAACAATATTACCATTTACTTCAGTTGTGTTGGTGGCAACAATGATGAATTTATCGGATTTGACTGATGAGATCTAATAAGGTCGACACCGGTCTCTAGTATTCAAACTCATGTTATCTGACAAATAAACAAGTTCGTTTTTTTTTATTTTATGGTACAGGAAAAAAAAATTGGAAGAATAGAGGAACAAAACGAGATATAGATTAAAAAACCTGAGATTTTAAAAATAAGTTACCCATCGATGTGGGTAAAACACCATTCGTGAGTCGGAGCAAAAGTACTCCCGCCCGATTAATTCTCAAACTCTCGCGTTCCACTCAGAATCGAGTATACACATTTTATGGTTCTATCGAAGATTTAGCGAGTCGCGAACTTCAACATTTTTGAGGTTGGTATCAATTTGTAAGCATTCAAACGCGTTTTTTTATTTCATCTGGCCGATTCGCTCTATAAATTGTCAAACAAGTTAATGCGTTAATCTGTTTCGATCTGTTGTCGCCGTCGACCGTCCACAGATGGTCACGTCGAAGGAGAGAGAGCTTCTTAAATTGTTCACGTCACGTAACTCGCTGCAAAATTTTTCTGATCGTTAGATTTATTCTCGAATTATAACGTGCCTCCCAGAATCGAGTATACACATTTTATGTTTCTATCCACTATTTAACGAGTCGCGGACATTACTATTTTTGAAGATGGTATCGATTTGTAAGAATTCGAACGCTTTTTTTATTTCATCTGTCCGATTCGCTCTATAAATTGCCAAACAAGTTAACGCGTGAATCTGTTTAGATCTGCCGTCGCCGTCGACCGTCCACAGATGGTCACTTCGAAGGAGACAGCTCCTTGAATTGTCGATGTTACGTGACTCTCTGCAAATTTTTTCTGATCGTTAGATTTATTCTCGAAGTATAGCGTTCCTCTCAGAATCGAGTATACACGTTTTATGCTTCTATCGACTATTTAGCGAGTCACCGAGGTTAATATTTTTGAAGTTGGTATCGATTTGTACGAATTCGAAAGCTTTTTTATTTCATCTGTCCGATTCGCACTATAAATTGCCAAACAAATTAACCGCAAATTTTCTCTTTCAATCTGCCGTTGCCGTCAACCGTTCACAGATGGTCCCTTCAAAGGAGGTAGCTCCTTAAATTGTCGACGTCACGTGATTTGCTGCAAAATTTTTCTGAGCGTTAGATTTATTCTCGGACTATAGCGTTCCTCCCAGAACCGAGTATACACATTTCATGCTTTTATCAAATATTTAGCGAGTCGCGGAAGTCAACATCTTTGAGGTTGGTATCGATTTGTAAGAAATCGAAGGCTTTTTTTTATTTCATCTGGCTGATTCTCTTTATTAATTGCCAAACAAGTCAACGCGAACTTTCTCTGTCGATATGCCGTCGCAGTTGACCGTCCACAGATGGTCCCTTCGAAGGAGATAGCTCCTTAAATTGTCGACGTCACGTGACTTGCTGCAAAATTTTTCTGAATGTTAGATTTATTCTAGGACTATAGCGTTCCTCCCAGAATCGAGTATACACATTTTATGCTTCTATCAAATAATTAGCGAGTCGCAGACGTCAACATTTTTGAGGTTGGTATCGATTTGTAAGAAATCGAACGCTTTGTTTTATTTCATCTGACTGATTCTCTTTATTAATTGCCAAACAAGTCAAAGCGAACTTTCTCTGTCGATATGCCGTCGCCGTTGACCGTCCACAGATGATCCCTTTGAAGGAGATAACTCCTTAAATTGTCGACGTTACGTGACTTGCTGCAAAATTTTTCTGAACGTTAGATTTTTTTCTAGGACTATAGCGTTCCTCCCAGAATCGAGTATACACATTTTATGCTTCTATCAAATAATTAGCAAGTCGCGGACATCAACATCTTTGAGGTTGGTATCGATTTGTAAGAATTCGAACGCTTTTTTTATTTCATCTAGCTGATTCTCTTTATTAATTGCCAAGCAAGTCAACGCGAACTTTCTCTGTCGATATGCCGTCGCAGTTGACCGTCCACAGATGGTTTCTTCGAAGGAGATACCGCCTTAAATTGTCGATGTCACGTGAGTCGCTGCAAAATTTTTCTGAACGTTAGATTTTTTTTTAGGACTATAGCGTTCCTCCCAGAATCGAGTATACACATTTTATGCTTCTATCAAATAATTAGCGAGTCGCGGACGTCAACATCTTTGAGGTTGGTATCGATTTGTAAGAATTCGAACGCTTTTTTTATTTCATCTGACTGATTCTCTTTATTAATTGCCAAGCAAGTCAACGCGAACTTTCTCTGTCGATATGCCGTCGCAGTTGACCGTCCACAGATGGTTTCTTCGAAGGAGATACCGCCTTAAATTGTCGATGTCACGTGAGTCGCTGCAAAATTTTTCTGAACGTTAGATTTTTTTCTAGGACTATAGCGTTCCTCCCAGAATCGAGTATACACATTTTATGCTTCTATCAAATAATTAGCGAGTCGCGGACGTCAACATCTTTGAGGTTGGTATCGATTTGTAAGAATTCGAACGCTTTTTTTATTTCATCTGGCTGATTCTCTTTATTAATTGCCAAGCAAGTCAACGCGAACTTTCTCTGTCGATATGCCGTCGCAGTTGACCGTCCACAGATGGTTTCTTCGAAGGAGATAGCGCCTTAAATTGTCGATGTCACGTGAGTCGCTGCAAAATTTTTCTGATCGATAGATTTATTCTCAAACTACAGCGTTCCTATCGTAATCGAGTATACACGTTTGATGCTTCTATCGAATATTTAGCGAGTCGCGGAAGTCAACATTTTTGAAATTGGTATTGATTTGTAAGAATTCGAACGCATTTTTTTTATTTCTTCTGGCCGATTCGCTCTATAAATTGCCATACGAGTTAACGCGAACTTTCTCTTTCGATCTGTTGTCGCTGTCGACCGTCCACAGATAGTTCGAAGCAGATAGATCCTTAAATTGTCGACGTCACGTAACTCGCTGCAAAAATTTTCCGATCGTTAGATTCTCGAACTACAGCGTTTCTCTCATAATCGAGTATGCACGTTTTAAACTTCTATCGAACATTTAGTGAATCGCGGACGTCAACATTTTTGAGGTTGGTATCAATTTGTAAGAAATCGAACGCGTTTTTTTTATTTCATGTGGCTGATTTGCTCTATAAATTGCAAAACAAGTTAACGAGAACTTTCTGTTTCCATCTGCCGTCCGCGTCGACTGTCCACCGATGATTCGAAGGAAATAGCTCTTTAAATTGTCGACGTCACGTGGCTAGCTGCAAATTTTTCTGAACGTTAGATTTATTCTCGGACTATGAGTTCCTCCCAAAATCGAGTATATACGTTTTACGCTTCTATTGAACATTTAGCGCGACGCGAACGTCAATATATTTGAAGGTGGTATCGATTTGTAAGCATTCGAACGCGTTTTTTAATTTCATTTGGCCAATTCGCTCTATAAATTGCTAAACAAGTTATCGCGTTAATCTGTTTCGATCTGCCGTCGCCGTCGACGGTTCACAGATGGTCACTTCGAAGAAGATAGCTCCTTAAATTGTTGACGTCTCGTGACTCGCTGCAACATTTTTCTGATCGTTAGATATATTCTCGAACTACAGCGTTCCTCTCATAATCGAGTATACACGTTTGATGCTTCTATCGAATATTTAGCGAGTCGCTGACGTCAACATTTTAGAAATTGGTATTGATTTGTAAGAATTCGAACGCGTTTTTTTAAATTTTATCTGGCCGATTCGCTCTATAAATTGCCAAACGAGTTAACGCGAACTTTCTGTTTCGACCTGCCGTTTCCGTCGACCGTCCACAGATGGTTCAAAGGAGATAGCTGCTTAAATTGTCGACGTCACGTGACATGCTGCAAAATGTTTCTGTTCGTTATATTTATTCACTTGACCTGATACTATTTTTCTATTAGATATTCTCTGAATCCTCTTTGCGAAGTGGTGCTATTTTCATTCAAGTTTTATTGACCTTTTTTTTTTTCTATTGGAGACACACGCTCACCCTTAATTTAATATTGATAATAATTAGGCAAAGGACCAACAATATGTATATATTATTTCAGTCTAATGTTCTCAATTTCATTCTATAATTTCAAGCTTTATCTCCAAAGCAGAGAGTGGTTTAAAATTTGATGCACAAATTTTAAATGCGTATGTTTGTGGTGAAAATAAGATTTTCTCTTTCTATATCTATAAATATGTGTCCTAAAATGAACTGCTTTTTAAGTTACAGCCACCGTAAGTTGCGTAAAAAAAATCAATTATGTCAAATTGTGATTACAGTTATCGATCAAATCATGTGAAAACTCAAAATTATAAAAAATCAAAATTTTCACAAAGCAAATTTTTTTAAAAAGCCAAAAATCTTTGAAAAATCTTTTAGAAGAATCGAATTTTCAAATTAAACATGATTATCAAAAAAATTAGGCTTCATAAGAAAACTAGTATTTTGTAGATTTTTTTTTCAAAAATTTTTCAAAAAATCCGAAATTTTCAAAGACATTTCAAGAAATAATCATGTTGAAGCCTTTAAATAAATCATAATTTAAGAAAAGTCAAATTTTCATTTTTTTTTCAAATTTTTATCTTTTAATAAAAATTTGTTTTTTTGGGAATTGTAACTTTTTCTCGAAATCGAATTTTTTTGGAATTTTGATTAAAGTGGTTACCCGAAATTTAAAAGGAACGTAAAAAGGAGTCAAAATTTTCAAATTTAAAATGTCTAAAAAGCCCAAACTGTGAAATGTGGAAATTTTTAGGAAAAAAAGGAGTGATGAAATAACGAAATTTTAAAAAGTCAAAATATTCAGATTGGGTTCAAATACTTGTTCAAAAATGAACAATATTTTTTAAGTTAAAATTTGTAAAAAGATTACAAAAAGTAGAAAATTATGAAAGGCCTAAATTTTCAAAAAAGTAGAATTCCTGAAAAGTCGAAAACTGAAAAAAGTCAAAATTTTAAAAAAGTATTTATTTTCAAAGTAGTCGAAATGTTTAAGGGAACATTTAAAAAAGAAGTAGAATTTTTTAAAAACCCAATTTCTGAAAAGGGCGTTATTTCAAAAACAAACTGAAATTTTCAAAGAGGTCAAAATTAAAAACAAAATCAAATTTTTGTTTAGAAATTTCGACCTTCTCGAAGAATTTCGACTGTTTTGAAGCTTATTACTTTTTCTATAAATAAAATATTTTTGGAAATTTTGAGAATAAATGAATATTTAAAAACGTTTAAATTTTTAAAAATTCGTGCTATTGAAAATGTGTCGAAATTTTTGAATCAAAAATTTTCGAAGTAAAAAAGTCGACTTTTTAAGAAATTCGGAATTCTAAAAATGTAACAAATGTTATAAAAATGGGCGAAATTTTCCAAAGGATTAGAACTTTTTAAAGTAATCCAAAGTTTACCCAAAACATTTTAAGGGTTCAACTTCAGAAAAAAATAGAATGAAAAACAATTTTTTAAAGTAAAAATTTTTAAATGGTGGAAAAAAATGTCTACATTTAAAAAAAAGGAATATTTTTCAAAAAGGATTAAAATTGTAAAAAAAAATCATAATTTGCAATAAAAGTCGAAAGATGAAATATTCAAAAAGGTTGAAAATTTCAAGAAAAAATCTAAATACTTAAAGGGAGTTAAAATATTGAGAAATGACAAAATAGTAAAAAAAACCCTAAACTTAAAAACCCAAATTTTGGAAAAAAGCCCAAATTACAGTTCCAAAAAAAGTCGAAGGCTTCAAAACGTCATAATTTGCAATGAAATTCAAAAGTTAAAATATTCAAAAATGAATTAAAATATTGAAAAATGCCAAAATTGGAAAAAACCAAAATTCAAAAATCCAAATTTGGGGAAAAAGGCCAAATTACAGCTCCAGAAAAAGTCAAAATTTTCAAAAGTCAAAATTACAAAAAATCAATCTAAAAAATGTGGAAATTTTGAAAAAAAATATAAACTCGAAATGTCAGATTTTGCAAAAAAAAAGCCGAATCCAAAAAATACAAAGTTGAAATTTGAAAAAAGACAAAATTTTTAATAAATATTGAAATTGTTAACAAAAAGCTGACGTTTAAAAAAATAGACGAGATATTTAAATGAGGTCAATATTAAAGAAACAGTCGAAACATTTAAGATTAAGATTTTCAAAAATTGTAAAATTTCCAGAAAAACCTAGAAACTGTTAAGAAATAAAATTTCGAAATTTTGAAATAATGTTAAAACTTTTAAAAAATCCAAATTTTAAAGTTGAAATTTTAGTCGATATTTTAGTCGAAACAGTTAAAATTTTAAATAATTGGCCATACTGAAAAAAATTAGTATTTTGGTAAAATGTCGAAATCATCAGAAAACTCCAAACTTTCCAAAGATAAGCAACATTTTTGGAAAAAAATTAAATTTAGAAAGTCTATCAAAAGATATCGAAATGTTTAAAAAAGTCGAAACTTTTGAAAAATTCGCCACCTGGAAAAGTCAAAATTTTCAAAAAACCCGAAATTTTAAGAAATTCGAAATTTTGGAAAAAAATTATATTTAGAAGGCCTATAAGAATATCAAATTTCCTGAAAAAGTCATAACTTTCGAAGAATTCGCCACCCTAAAAAGTCAAAATTTTCAAAAATGTCAAAATTATCAAAAAGTCCAAATTTTCGAAAATTAGAAATTTTGAGGAAAAAACGGGAGACTCTCAAGGAACTCCAAATTATGGAAAGAAGTTTAAATTTTCAATGGAAATCGAAAATGAAATCGGAAATGAAAAAATGTTAACGTTTTAAAAAAACTCGACGTTTTCGAAACAAAAAAATGGAATTTTAAATAAATTGAAAAAAGTCGACATTTTCAAAGTCAAATTAAAAAAAGTCGATATTTTGTAGCTGAAAAACCGAAAAGCGCTACAAAAGGAGCTATATATTATATTTTGAAGAAAAGTGGAAATTTTGAAAAAAGCCAAAATACTGAATAAGGTAAAATACTGAAATAGTTGAAATATTGAAAAATCGTACAAATTTCGAAAAATCGTTGAAATTTTTAACGGAAACTAATCAAATTAAGGCGTATTACATTACCCAGAGGAGTTTTATCATAAAATCACTGAATTCAAATTATTGAAGTTCGTGGACTTGCTTGAAGCTAAACCAAAGTTTGGAAAAATGTTTAGCCGATGGTTCACTTATAATTTTTCAATAAGTGCTAAAAAAATTTCAGCCTAAAATGTGGAAATTAGAAACTTAAAACTGTAATTTCTTTTTTTTTGTTTTTTTTATTGTTCTGTGTGTCAATTTTTCTCTGAATTAGAGTTTTTTGAATCAGTTAAAATTTGATTTTTTTTTATATCCTTCGATTTCTGCACCCAGAGTATTTAAGAACGTTCACGAAACTTGACACTATGAAGACTTAAACATATTAAATTCTCACCTAATTTTCAAACAATTTACAAACTCATAAGGATCAGAAGTGGGTGTTATACATAACAGGAACAACTGAAAAAAAAAAAAAAAAAAAAATAGGCAGCCTTGGACAGAAGTCAACACTTAAACCTAGGAAATGTGTGATGGTCACGCAAAACAAGTTTACTTTCTATCCCAAATCCATCAACGCGCCTAAAGAAGTTTTCACTTCAGAAAAAAATTAATCATTCCACTATTTCAAAAGGATTGTAATTACCTAATTACGTACAATAAGCAGCGCAATGCTAACATCCTAATTTAAGGTTTTATTTGGAATTTTAAGCATTCTACTATTGTAGTCAGAATTCCAGTTATTAAAACGAATAACGCCATTCCGTTAGAATATAAGAAAGAGGGATACGACAAAAGAACTAGTTTGGGATTCATCATATTTCAAATGTTAGTGAAAAGAGCTAAAATAAAACTTGTCATGTGTAAATTGAGCATTGGTACGGACGGAAAGAAATCGGAAATCACAAATTACAAGTGAAGCTAATCCATTTTTGGTGCTAAACAATGAATGTCTCCTATGCTCAGGTAAATCACGGTCGTTATTGTTGGGTTGGGGTAGGTCACAGTCGACCATGAAATTCACGAACGAGGACGTCTGCCGCTTAGACGTCGAGTCGTCATGGCTCGCTGCTGTTTTGGTCAAATGATGGATATTCTGGGCTACCAACTGTCCAAAAGTAACTAATGCGTTCGCGTTCATTCAGAAACTTTCAGGTAAGAGGCCGTGTGGGAAAACTTGTCATAGCGGCCAGAATATCATTAGAAATGGGGATGTAAGTGTACTTTATGAATAATGAATTTCCTAAATTGTAGCCAAACGTCTGTAACAGCTTGTAGGGGTACATTGGCCGCCTAGAAAAGCAAATAATAGACCTGAAATGCACCGAATATTTAATACTTATGATTATTGAAGCATTGAAGATGTTTTTTTTTTGTTTTCATCAACATGGATCAAATTGAATAAATGATATGAGGGATGAAAACAATTATTGACTTGATCGACGTAATAATACAAGGATAACGCACTGACATTTGCTTGTTCAAAAATAAATTATTTGTTCCTTTTATTCCTCTTTTAAAGTTCATACGATTTTACCGCTGCGCTGTAACAGAATCAAAGATGCTTGAATTGGAATATTATAAATCGAGCTTAAAAAACATTAAGTTAGTAATTTTGAATTTTTTCGTTTTAGAAATTTTCTGCAAATAGTTTTCTTTTAGAAATCTGAAACCTTTCCAAAATGTTAACTCAAAGTCGAAATTTTAGTGCAAAATAAAAATTTCTAGATTAATTTAAGTTGCAAATAAAACAATGCATATCCGACACTCGCCATGGAGCAATTCTTTCGAATTTTCATATTTCATGAAAGTCATTTATTTATTTTATTTTCGTTTGAGGATTTTATTTAGAAACTGGATTGTTTTCTGAAATGTTGATGCACATAACAACGTTTTACGTTTATTCTCAGTCATTTTACGTACCTGAGGTTTGGGTTAATTATTTGTGTCAATCTGCGTACGTAGTACCCTCGCATAAAGTGTACGTGGAGATGGCAGCTTTTCCCATTTTTAATTAAAAGCCTCCGGTGAAGGTCGTAAATCCAAGGAGTTTTAATAGTCGGCGGGTATTTATAGTGTCTGGGTGTACACGCGGAAGTTGACCACATAAGTTATAGGAGGCACGCGGACGTAATGAATTAATTCCCATTGTCGCGACTGGGACTCCTTTGGGGCCACGGGGGAGAGGAAGCGCGCCCAGTAATCAAGAACTTCATTAGTCAACGTGCCGCAAGACCGATGGCTTTTCCACCGAAAGAGCTTTATCAATTAAACATTCCGGAGAAGGAGAAAAATTGTTTCGCTTTTTTCAACCGACGATGTAAAATGAAGAGCGTCCTGATTAACCAATTGAATCTGTGATGAAAGCAAATGAACAATTACATCCAATGAATCTTATTTTTTTTTTGGTGGAACGCTCTGGTCCTTGGTTAGCTTCAAAAATTGCCCCTTGAAACCAAAAAGATTAAAAAACACAACAAAGGTTGCTCTAACGCGTTTAGATAGCTAAGCTATCATCTTCAGAGAGATACAGTATCTTTCTCGGTTTCTAGAGGCAAGACTTATGTTTCAATTTCAATGAGTCTATTTCAATTTTAGTTTAAACTCTCAATCTGATAAATATTCAAATCTAGTAGTCTGTGCACAAGAATAAAGTCTCTGGGATTCCCCAGATGAGCGTTTCTAGCTAAACATCAGTGGGTCATCTATTGGTAGTTCAGCTGTATATGATCCATTACACAAGTTTAGAAGCTTGCATTATTGCAGTCTAAGTCTTATTCTATTTGCGCAACACTTGTTATTCCACAGTTACCTTCCACAGACAGCTAGGTGAAGCTACACTAGTGGTCAGCAAACTTTTAGACCGAAAGAGCCAGAGGCAATAAAAAAAATTGATTTTCGTGAATTTCAAAGAACCACAAATTTTTATTTCTGATTTTACATTTTGTTTCAAAATTAAAATATGGGACAGAGAGAGACCCCTCTGACTCATGTGACCAATCGAAAATATATTCAGCCCAGAAGAACTTTAATTTTCCAAAATTTCGACCTTTAGTTTAAAATTTGCCTTTTTTTCACAACTTCGACTTTTTTAAGTCTTCTCTATATTAGTCTTCTTTTTTAATGTCTAAGGTATTCCTATAATTAGACTTTTACCTCAAATCTTCCTTTCTTCTCAAAACTCGACAATTTATGAAAATGTTAACGTTTTTCTAATTCTTCTTCATTGAAAGATTCGACTTATTTCTCCAAATTCTTTTTTTCTCGATTTTGTGACATAAAAAAAGTAAAAATTTGAAGTAATTTGAAATGTTAAGTAAAATAGTTTTTGAAGATTTTCGACCTATTTTCAAAGTTTTCTTTTTTCGAAATTTAGATCTATTCTCAAATATCATTTTTTTTCAAAATTACATTTTTTCTCGACTTATTCTAAATTGTGGCTTTTTTCTAGAACCTTCGAAATTTTTTTTTAAATTCGCCCTATAGCCAAATTTCAGCTTATTCCCCAAAATTGACTTTTACTAAACATTTAAAATTTCATTTATTTTCTACAAATTGGACTTGTTACCTAAATTCGCTTTTTTTCGAAATTTCGACTTTTAAAATTCGACATTTTCTTGTTTTTGCAAACTGCACTTTTTTTTGTCGAAATTGATCTACATATTTCCAAAATGTTTGACTTAATCTCGAAATTTGACTTTCTCTGGGAAATTTTGACCTTCAACACTTCAACACTTTTTTTGAAATTTCTATATTCTTTTTAAAATTCGTCTTTTTTCCACATTTAGTCATTTTACCCAAATATTGACTTTTACTGAACAAAGTCGAAATTTACAAGAAAAATATAAAAATTTCGAGAAAACGATGACATTTAAAAGAAAAATACCAAATTTTCAATAAGTCATAATTCGAGAAAAATACAAAATTCTTAAAGTCGAAATCTTGAAATATTCGAAAATTTCGGTATAAGCGGAATTCCCCCCCCCCCCCACCTAAATAATAATAAATAATAAAAATTTGAAAACAAAGTCGATATTCTGAAACTTGAAAATTCCGAAACAGTCAAAAATTTGAAAGATTTGTACTTTTAAAAAATTCCAAATCGTTAAACAAGTAATCAGCTTAAAAAAGATGAAATAAAAAAAAAGGGAATTTTTAGGAGACTGAATTAAAAAAAAATATTGAGGAAAAGTCAACATTTTGAAAAAGGTAGACATCTGTAAGTCGACATTTTGAAAAATAAATTAAAATTTTCAGAATTTAAGTTCACAAAACAATTTAAAATGTCGAAGAAATAAAGAAATATTTTTTAGTCAAAAATTTGAAAAAATAAAATGAACTTTTGAGTAAGAATTAAAAAAAAGTTAATTTGCAAAATTACATAAGTAAAAATTGTCAATTCAGTCAATATTTTCAAGAGTAATATTTTTCCAAAGAATAATATTTACAAAAAAATTGAGTCCAAATTTCAAAGAAATCGATATTTAAAGAAAAATGAAAATTTCGATAAACTTAAAGCTTAAAAATTTTAGAAAACTATCATTTTCCATAAAATCTAAATTTTGAAGTCAAAATTTAAAAATTAAGCCCTCCCAAAATATCGAATTTAAGATAGTTTTTCGAGTAAAATTAGTCTTAAAAAAAAGCCGCTATTTTAAAAAAAATATCAAACGAGAAATTTTTGAAAGAGGTGGAAGTTAAAAAAAAATGAAAACTGTTGGAAAAGTCGCATTTTCCAAAAAATTTAAAATTTTGAAAAATATAATATTTTCAAATACGTTAATTTTTTTAGAAAAGTTCACATTTTCAGAAAACTTGTGTTTTTTTAAATATTTTCAAACTTTTAAACAATCGATTTTTTTAAAAAGTTAGCACATTGCAATTCCCACAAAATTGTAAACAATAAAAGTAATAATTTTAAAAAAAATGTGAAATTTTTCAAAAAAAAACAAGTAAAGAGGTCAAAAGTTAAAAGAATAACGAAATTTACAAAAAAGTTGTGCCTTTTTAAAAAAGTTAAAATTTTCAAATAAGCCAGATTTTTCAAAGGAAGTAGAAATATATAACCAACTAAAAATTTCGAAAAAAATATTTTGAAAATTTTTTTGAAAATTACATAATTCAGATTAAGTAGATATTACAAGATATATGCAAAATTAATATCTACGGCCAGTTTGAAAATAGTTTTTCAATTTCTAAATTTTGAAGTCTAAATAAAAGATAATCTAAAGTCAAAATATCAAAAAATTGATAATTTAAAGTAAGTGAAACTATTAACATTGAAAAACAAGTCAAAAGGACAAAAGTTAAAAGAATAACGAAATTTTCAAAAAAGCTGTATGCTTTTTTAGAAAAGTAGAAATTTTCAAAAAAGCCAGATTTTTCCAAGGAAGTAGAAATATACGAGCAACTAAAAATTTCGAAAAAAATATTTTGAAAATATTTGAAAGTTCAAAAAATATCAAAAATTTGAAAAAGTGGAAATTTTGAAATAGTTCAAGTTTTCAGATTAAGACGAAAAGAAGTCAAAATATAAAAAAAAATGGATAATTTAAAATAGGTGAAATTGTTAACACTTTAAAAATAAATCGAAAGCATCAACAAGTCGAAATTCTCTAGAAAAGTGGAAATATTCAGTGGTCGAAATTTTCAAAAATAAATTAACCTATTTCGGAAAAATCGAAAAGCAATTTCCAAAAACCAAATAAAATTCTGAATCTTTAAAAAAAGTTGCCATTACAAAAATTTCTTAAATTTGAAAAAAAGAGTCGAAATTATCAAAAAATCTGTGTTTTTAAGATTAAATTTTTAAAAAAAGTCGTTCTTAACTTTTAATATTCAGCAATAAAAGTTCAAATAAGTCGAGGTTTCGAAAACATGTCGAAATTCTGAAAAAAACTGAATGTTCAGAAAATGGCGAAATTTTTATAAAAGCCCAAATTGTCGACAAAAAGTCGAAACTTTGAAAAAAAAAATTGAAATTTTTCATACCCTCATTTGGCAGGGTAAGAATGAAAAATATTTTATTTTAATTTTTAATTCTTACCTTGACCGGATGAGAGTATGGAAATTTCAACTTTTTTGAAAAATTTCCAATTTTTTTCGACAATTTTGAAATTAAGATTTTCTCATTTTTTTGTGGAATGGGCGGGCCCTTTGTTATCTTCAAAAATTGAAATACAAATCTTGTCTCCTGAAACCAAGAAAGATTAAAAACACAACTAAAGTAGCTCTTAACGTATTTCGATGGCCACGCTATCATCTTCAGAGAGATTTCTCCCTGATATCTCTCTGATATCTCTCTGATATCTCTTTGATATCTCTCAGAAAGATACCTCTCTGAAGATGATGGCTTAGCTATCGAAGCGCGTTAGAGCAACCTTTGTTGTGTTTTTTAATTTTTCTTGGTTTCAGGGAACAAGTTCTGTATTTCAGTTTTTCTCATAATTAATTGATACATATTTTCAATTTGGTTCTTTACCGACACAAGCGAAGCTAGTTAGACAATAAAACAATAAACGTGTGTCATATTGATTTTTTTGACGAATACTTAATGCCATCATTAGCAACAATTTATGGTCTTAAGCAGTTGAAATCAAGATACACTTACAGACAAAGTAGGCCTTGCTATCCCTTTGATTGTATGAATAAATTATGCATCTAACATAGTTATGAATAATAAGACAAGACACCACTTTTCCCTACTTAATTCGTAATTGTGCCAATTATTTCTCGATTTTGTTTTATTCTGATGTTGTCACTTGAAAATAGGTCTTAATGAACACTAATAAATACTCGCTGTATAACTATAGTAAATGCGACAAAAAAAAAATAATATTTTGCATAATACATGCAAATAAACAGACGTTGTTATAAAGCATGATACATAAATAAACTATAAGCACAAAATAAGTAACAGTGTTTAAAAAGCGTTCATTAATTAGTGTAAACTACAAGTTTTAATATCAGTTTTCCTTATCGTCAGCTATTTTTAACATCGACCATATTGCAAGCGGTGGAAAGTGCCATCGTTTGGTATTTAAAAACCAAAATAATATTAAGTTTCTAATGCAAACGTTACACATTAAAACTGTTATTTCGGGATTTTAAATTAATGAAATATTAGCGATGTTTTAAATTCGCTCATACACTAAAAATAAGAAGTAAGACTCGACCTCAGTGCTAATCGAAATAAAAATAAGTTTTAAATGCGAAATTTGGCATGCACTCTAATGAGAAACATATTCCACTGAATTCTGAACGTATTACAACGATTTATTTTGCGCTTTTTTGCACTTTCATTTTACATTAATTTAACTTAAGTTTAATTTTTTATTTGTAAAAATTTTACGTCCAGGAATTTTTTCGTTTATACAGCTGGTGGTATAATCAGCGTTAATCTTATGTTCTTTTATCCCCACATGATTTTCGAGTGCGTTGGCTTAATTTCCAGCTTCCTGTCGATGTAATTACATACAACAATGAGTGCTCTGAATTCGCTTTTTTGTTCTGTGAAATATTCACCGAAAACAATAAAATTCTAGTGATAATTTGCTTATTTTTGTATTAACTGTTACACTAATTACAATAGACTTCCTTACAAATAACATATGTAGACCACAAAACCAACCAAAATAATGAATGGTTTGCATGTTACGTACCATAATTACCCACATTGCTCAACACAAAAGGGAAACAATTTTAAAATATTAAATGAATTTAAATACTTTTTTACAGTTTGAAACCACCTACTCGTTCTCTACTCATTTTTATATTCCATTGAATGTCTTAGAAACACAACTTTTGCCTTAAGGTTACGTAAACAAGTCGCAGTCGTATGTATGACTTCGTTGGTTTTTTCTCGAAATTTTTTAGTTCACTTTTCTTAATACTCAGCCAGATCGGGTTGTACGTGAGTTTGGGGGCGAAAAATCAGATTTGATCTTATCACATCTCGTTTGGCTTACTGAAAAATCTTCTGACAACCGTCAGAAATGATTGGTGTATGTAATTTCCAAGAAAAGCGCCACCTATTTATATGTGGAAGAAACTGTGGAGCAACTCCAGCAAGCGTCATGCAATTAGAATACGACCTAGTTCAACCCTCTAAACATGTGTAGTGAGTCGTAGGTAGTCAAACTAGCGTTTAGCAGAAAAAGTCATTCTGAGAAACACCAAAGCCTTTATTTTCATGCACAGAGCAATAGGTTTGAATATATTCAGAGTTTAGAAGCTAATATCTTATTAAATTTATTAAATTCAAAACCAGTCTTAGATTTTTTTAAAACTTCAGATTTTCCTTACGATTCTAACTTAATACTTTGAATTTTTACTTTTTTTTTGTAGATTTAATTCTAAATTTTTTTAGAAAGGAGATTAGTTTTTTTTTATTTTTCAACTCTTCTTTGTTATCTGCATTTCCATCTAATGAATTCCTATTTTTTTTTTTGGTGGAACGGGCTGGTCCTTGATTATCTTCAAAAATTGAAATACAAATCTTGACCCCTGAAACCAAGAAAAATTAAAAAAACACTACGAAAGTTGTTCTAATGCGTTTTGATAGCCAAGCTATCATCTGCAGAGCGATACTGATCTCTCTTTCTCTCTCTCTCTCTCTCTCTCTCTCTCTCTCTCTCTCTCTCTCTCTCTCTCTCCCTCTCTATCTCTCTCTCTCTCTCTCTCTCTCTCTCTCTCTCTCTCTCTCTCTCTCTCTTCAGAGATATACTGATCTCTCTGAAGATGATAGCTTGGTTATCGAAACGCCTTAGAGCAACCTTTGGTCTCATGGGACAAGATTTGTATTTCAATTTTTAATAAGAGAGATACTGATCTCTCTCTTCAGAGATATACTGATCTCTCTGAAGATGATAGCTTGGTTATCGAAACGCTTTAGAGCAACCTTTGGTCTCAGGGGACAAGATTTGTATTTCAATTTTTAATAAGAGAGATACTGATCTCTCTCTTTAGAGATATACAGATAATTCTGAAGATCATAGCTTGGTTATCGAAACGCGTTAGAGCAACCTTTGGTCTTATGGGACAAGATTTATATTTCAATTTTTAACAAGAGAGATATTGATCTCTCTCTTCAGAGATATACTGATATCTCTCTTCAGAGATATACTGATATCTCTGAAGATGATAGCTTGGTTATCGAAACGTGTTAGAGCAACTTTTGGTCTCAGGGGACAAGATTTGTATTTCAATTTTTAATAAGAGAGATACTGATCTCTCTCTTCAGAGATATACAGATAATCCTGAAGATGATAGCTTGGTTATCGAAACGGGTTAGAGCAACCTTTGGTCTCATGGGACAAGATTTGTAATTCAATTTTTAATAAGTTCCTAGTTTCAGTTTTTAATTTTACTTAAAATTTCGACATTTTTGTATAAATTTTAAAGTTCAACACGAAAATTCGTTGGGTTTTAACTTGAGCCTACAAATTTTGATTTTTTTTTTAAATTTAGGGTTAGGTTAGGTAAGGTTAGGTTAGGTTAAGTTAGGTTAGGTTAGGTTAGATTAGGTTAGGTTAGGTTAGGTTAGGTTAGGTTAGGTTAGGTTAGGTTAGGTTAGGTTAGGTTAGGTTAGGTTAGGTTAGGTTAGGTTAGGTTAGGTTAGGTTAGGTTAGGTTAGGTTAGGTTAGGTTAGGTTAGGTTAGGTTAGGTTAGGTTAGGTTAGGTTAGGTTAGGTTAGGTTAGGTTAGGTTAGGTTTAGGTTAGGTTAGGTTGGTTAGGTTAGGTTAGGTTAGGTTAGGTTAGGTTAGGTTAGGTTAAGTTAGGTTAAGTTAGGTAGGTTGGGTTGGGTTGGGTTAGGTTAGGTTGGCCTAGGCTAGGTTAGGTTAGGTTAGGTCAGGTCAGGTCAGGTTAAGTTAGGTTAGTTTAGTTTAGGTTAGGTTAGGTTAGGTTAGGTTAGGTTAGGTAAGGTTAGGTTAGGTTAGGTTAGGTTAGGTTAGGTTAGGTTAGGTTAGGTTAAGTTAGGTTAGGTTAGGTTAGGTTAGGTTAGGTTAGGTTAGGTTAGGTTAGGTTAGGTTGGGTTAGGTTAGGTTAGGTTAGGTTAGGTTAAGTTAGGTTACGTTAGGTAAGGTTTTTCAGATTCTCCAGTTCGCAAAAGTCTCCACTTTTTCGATTGTTTAAAAAATTTCTTTGGAAATTTCAGTTTTTTTGAAAATTTGGATGAAAATCTTAACGGTTACGGCGGTTACTTATAATTATGACTTTTTTTTTAATTTAAATTATTTTTCAGAATATGGACTTTTTTGGAAACTTTTAGTTTCTTTTTTAACTACACCTTTTTTAGAATTTCGAAATACTTAAACTTTGATCGTTTTTCAAAATGCAGATTGAAAATTTCGATTTTATTGAAAATTTTCGTGCACAACCCTTACCATTTATTGAAAATTCCTGCGATAACTTTTCATTATTATTATGATTATATGATTATTATGATTTTTTGTCCAATTTCAATCATTTTTCAGAATTTCGACTTTTTCGGAAACTTTCAATTTATTTTTTAAAAATGATTTTTTCAGGATATTCAAATTTTTAAACTGCGATAAATTTCAATGCATACTGAAAATTTCGATCTTAGAACTTGGGAGTTTTTTAGAAATCTTAACATTTTTTAAATTCTGTTTTTTGTTAATTTTAACTTTTTAAAAATTTTGACTTATTTTTATTATTTTTGAAATAAGACTTTAAAAATTTTATTTTTTAATTATAACCCCTTTCCACAATCTTTGAAAAATCTTCATTTTTCAATTTTCTTTCAAATTTCCATATACGTACCATCCCCCTTGGGACAATTCGATTTTTTTGAGCCTCAATTCAACATTTTTATCTCTTTTTTTGAAAATGTTGGCTATCATTTCAAATTCCAACTATTTTTTTAAATTTCCATTTTGTTGCATTCTTTTAATTTTGACTTGGCTAATTCTTTTAAAGCTCGACTTTATGTCGAGATGGTTTTTTAAAATTTCGACGTTTTTGAATATTTGCATGCAAAAACTTACTTCTTTTTAAAATTTCTGCGATTCTTGTAATTATGATTTTTTTTGCTAATTTCAATCATTTTTTACAATGTGGACATTTTGGAAACTCTCAATTTATTTTTTAAATACGATTTTATTTGAAATTGCGAAATTTTTAAAGTTCGACACATTTCAAAATACAGGGTAAAAATTTCAATCTTAAAACTTACAATTTTTTTTTTTTTGAAAAGCTTAACATTTTTTATATTCCGTTTTTTTTAATTTCGACTTTTTGGAAATTTTGACTTTGGTTTATTATTTTCGAAATACGACTTCAAAAATTTCGTTTTTTTTTAATTTCGACCTTTTTCCCCAATTTTTGAAAAATCCAAATTGTTCGATTTTTTCCAATTTTCTGTATACGTACCCACCTCCTTTGAAAAACTTTTTTCGAGCTGTATTTAGAATTGTTATTTCTATTTTTTTTTAAATGTTGGCTATCATTTCAAATTCCAACTATTTTTTAAAATCGACAGTTGTAAAAATTGATATACAGAACTTGTCCCCTGAAACCAAGAAAGATTAAAAAATACAACAAACGTTGCTCTAACGCGTTTCGACAGCCAAGCTGTCATCTTCAGAGACATTTGAGTATCTCCAGTCCGTTCCACCAAAAAAAATTCGACCGTTTTGTAATTCTAATTGTTTTCCAAGTTCGACCTTGGGTCGAGGAGGTTCTTCAAAATTTCAACTATTTTGAAAATTTTGACTTTTTTCAAAAAGTTTAATTATTTTTGAAATACGATTCGATTTTTCTCACATGACGAATTATTTCCTTTTTAAACATTGTTGAAAATTTTGCAAAATCTCTGAAGATGATTAGCTTAGCTATCGAAACGCGTTAGAACAACTTTTGTTGTGTTTTTAAATCTTTCTAGGTTTCAGGGGACAGAATTAGTATTTCAATTCTTGCAGATAACAAAGGATCAGTCCGCTTCATCAAAATTTCGAACTATTCCACAACTTTCTCTTTTGAAAATCTGGATTTTTTAAATTTTTAATATTTTTTTAATTAGGAGGGATATTCATTTGAAAATAACGAATTTTTGAAAGTCGATCAACATTTTTTCAAATTTTACTATTTTCGAAATTTATGACCTATTTTTCAAAAATTTCGACTTTTTTAGGACCTCGAATTTCTTCAAAATTTAGGACCATTTTTAGATATTAAATTTTTCCAAATTTCATTTTTTTTATTGAATAGCCTTTCAAATTATTCAACTTTTGCATTTTTCATTCATTTCAAGTTTCAATTTATTTTTCAAAATTTCATCTTTTCAAATTTTCGACTATTTTTCAAAACTTCGAATTTTTTTGAAAATGTGGAATATTTTGAAAACTTTGGAATTTCGTAATTCGATATTTTCAAAAAATCTCTCCTAATTAAAAAAAATTGAAAGTTTAAAAAATCCAGATTTTCAAAAGAGAAAATTGTGGAAAAGCTCGCAATTTTGCAAAACTTTAAAAAAGGAAATAATTCGTCATTTGAGAAGAATCGAATCATATTTCAACAAAAATTAAATTTTTTGAAAAAATGTCAAATTTTTCAAAAAGTCGAAATTTTGAAAAATCACCTCGGCGGTGTTTTGACTTTTCAATGTAGTAATTATTTTTCCACCCGAGAATACCTTATATAGGTGGGGAATATTTATGGATGGTACTCCGGCATCAATATGGAGCAGTACCTCACCAAAGGTAGGAGTTATTATTTTACATTTTCCCGTGAGATTGATGGTCGTATTCTCGTTATTTTTAAGCTTCTACTGCCTCGAGTTCTACCACAGGTAGGGCAACGTGATTAGCTTACATTGATTCGTGAGGTTACCTTACTAATTCGTGAGGTTGACGATCGTATTTCCATTATTTCTAGGTTCCTAATGCGTCCCTAATGGCCTCCTAATGCACTTGTGAAGCTGACTTATTAGTAGAGCTATTCCAGGCGTATTTATGATTGCTCTGCTTGCTACGATTTTAAAATGAAATATTGGCAACCAAATCTGATCTGAAAAGATATTTATAAAATGATATTCAAACTTTGTTATCTACAATAGCTTTGAAAGATTTGCTATCTTTATTGCTACCTGTTTTGTCCATCATTTTTTTTTTAGGAATATCAGAATAACTAAAGAAAATATTTTAAAGTTCCTTTAAAATCAGAAGAAGAGTCATTGGCTCCTCCCTACTTATTTCTTTCTTCCTAGATCTTACAAAAGCAGCTTGAATGAAAAATTTAAAGAGCTTACTTTCTTTCTTTCGAAGATTTTTCCCGAAATAAACAGAATCTTTTATTATATTGTTACTTTTCTCCGACCGACTTTACATTAAAGTTTTTTCTTAAGTTTAATCCATCGCAAAGGGACAACTTCATTATGACTTCAAAGCACTGCTTTAAAGTCGAAGTTTCGAGGACAAGGTTGACTTTTTTTTAAAGTCGGGGTTTCCAAGAAAATGGTTTTACTCAATTTCAAATTTTCGAAGCTTTTTTGAACTTAAATTTAAGTTTAATTCCGAAAATTCCTTTGTTATACTATTAGATTGGGTAACTTAGGGATAATTTTTGAAAAACAAAGTGAAAAAAGTAAAAATGTTTGAGTTTGTAAGCAACAGTTTAAGCGAAACTAAAAATGTTTAAAGGGACCAATGCAACTTAAAACAAAATGCTTGATGACTTTCGATAGGAAAAAAGTGATTAGTTTGTACAAATAATGTTTGTATAAAATTTTATTTAAAAAATTCTTGAAAATTAATTATTCATGTAATTACAATTTGCGAAGAACGCGAAGAATTTTAGTCACAGGAAAAAATCTTTGCAGTGAGTAAACTAGAAAATTATTGAGTAATTATTATTAGCTTACGATTCAAGTTTCAAGCAACTCTGATTTGCGAAATTTAATTATTTTAGGTTGATGTAACTATAATTTGTTTTACATTTAACAGAAGCACAAATGTAATTTGCAAACGTATATTACATGTATTATCTGAAATCCGTTAGTTAATTTAGTCGTGTCCGCACATTTTGCAATAATTTCCCATGAGCTGAGATCCATTTAAATCCCATAATTATTCTGCCCCTTATAATTACCGAATGTCATATTGCGGACCGGTGACACAGACTGACCCTAAACTCGCCCAATCCAGTCGATGGCGTCCCATCAATAAATAAAACTGAACACCAAGGAATTTGGTCATCTTTAAGCTGAGAAGCAACTGTTGTGATGCAAATAAGGCATTAAGCAACTACGGTCCAGGTGTTATGTGCCGAATGGACAGTCATTCTCTAAGGGCAAGACTCGTTAACGACATTGCAAATTTCGGTTGGCGATGTGGTCCATTTTGCCAATTATGCAAAACTGGATGAGTGGTGAAAAACTGGGAAGACCAGATTGTTTTAAACATAAAAATTGTGCAAGCAGACTACGATAGTGCAGCCCTCTAAACAAATACTTGGTGCCTTAAAATCTCCTCAGAGCGTCCAGTGATAGAGCTTTAAGATGTTTTCAGTAGCTGAAAATAATTGGAGGTCTTCAGCATCGTTGGCATTGCACTAGATGTTTTGATTGAAGTTTATTTGGCTTGCATTCGAGCTACGTGATAGTTGGATTAATTACCAGACCGTTCAGCTAATGAATAATCTGGCTAATAACAGGAAATAACGTGTTTTTGTATTCTGTGTGAATGAAAGTTTGCGTCATACGTTTTAGGCAGATTGCCACCAAGTTGATTCACGCTATAAAATTAGTGATAAGTAGGGCATCATATTTAAATCGTCGCATAATTATTATGCACAATACTTCTTTTTTTTATTACATTGCTTTTGTTCTATTGTTGAGAAACAATATATTTGTTAAATACAATTTCCTTTGTTCCACTGCCGCTTTTGAAGCTTGTGAAATTAATCAAATATCTATAATTTTAATTACTCTATTCCAGTAATTAAAATTCCGTATTTGAATGATGTACTTTACAAATTAAACCATATTTAACCTTTGAAGATATGTATTTGGTGAAAAAACAAAATTTTCATTTTACATTCTCAATTACTTGAGATAAGCACATATGACAGATTGTAATTTTATTATTTAAAAGGCCTTATCAAAGTGCAAATCATTGCTAGGTAATACGATAGCTGCGACCAACTGCATATCACACGTCACATGTCTTCATTGCAATCAGGAAAAATAAAACATTTTTGGTACAAAATGCATAAACAATGAAAACATTCGAATAATTAACACTGCTCCAAATTCTAAAAAATAAAATTTTTTGGGGAATAAAAAAAAGTCAACACTTTTGATTAAAAGACAAATTTAAAAAAAAAAATCGTTATTTTGAGTTGAAGTTTTCAAAAAAGTTTAAATTTTTAATAAAATCGAAGTTAAAACAGGATTTTTTTAAAAATATGGGGCTTTACAGAAAAAAGTCAAAAGTGTCAAAATAAGTCAAAGTTTTAAGAAAAGAACTGAATTTTAGGAAAGTGGAACTTAGAAACTTTAAAAAAAATTGAATTTTTCAAAAAACAATTTTTCAAAAAGCGCAACATTTAAGTTAAACTGACATAAAAAATAAGAAAAAATTAGGTAATCTTGGAACAGCTGGCCGAAGCGAGAACTTAAAACTAGAAAATAGGAGCAGTTTTTTAGATTTTCGAAGTAATTGTTTGCTTATACACTGCTTCAGTCATGCTTGATTCTTTTCCATATACATATTTTTCCCATTTTTATCAGAACTTTACGATATTTGATGATTATTCATCTTTGTTTATATTAATTATTGACACCTTACGCGAATCTCTGTAGTCGATAATTCTAACTATCAAATAGTTGCAACGTTTCCCCTTTAAAATAGATCAATTGTCTTATTTTTAATTACGATATTTAATTCATTTAATGATTTTCTTAATATTAAATTATGGTTTGGACTCTTTCTTATTCTTATGTTTTAGATTTTGCATCTATATTATTTTTAAAAGCGTAATTTTTTTGTATTTTATTTATTTTTTGTAGTTTCTGCATAAAACTTTCAAGGGACAAAAATTACGGAAATTGAAATTTGACGAAACTTTCAGAGTCGAAATTTTTAAAAATATGAGAAAATAAGTTGAAAGGCAAGAATTTAAAAAAATAGAATCTAAAAAAATATCTGGAAGAGGGACATTTAAATCAAAGTCGAAATTTTCAACTAGGTAAATATCAACAAAAAAAAATAAGTAAATAAAATTATTCATTTTGTCTTCGAAATTTTGACCTCTTCAGATAACTTCATTTTTTGTAAACTGGGATTTTTCTCGAAATCGAAACTTTTTAGAAATTGTGAGTACACTGACTATTTAAAAACACTGCCATTTTTTAAAAAGTAAGATTCAAAAGGTAGCGACATTTTGAAGTTTAAAATTTACAAAACTAGGAAGTTTGGTAAAGTGGAAATTTTGGAAAAAGCTGAAGATTTTGAAATGTTCAATAAAAGTCAGAATTCCTCAAACAGTTCAATATATTCAAAAAATATGATATTTTTAAAAGTTAAAATTTATCAAAAGTTAAAAAATCAAAATTTTCCACTGAGTAAATAAAAATTAAAAAAAAGTAAAATTTTTAACTTTTTTTTAAAGTTTTGACCACTTTCGATAACTTCGATTTTTTGGATATTTGGACTTTTTCTCAAAATCGAATTTTATTTGAAATTTTGAGTACAGTGACTGTAAGAAAACACCGAAATTTCCAAAAAAGTCGTAAGATTCAAAAAATATCGACATTTTCAAATTCAAAATTTACAAAACATCAAAAATGTGGTAAAGTGGAAATTTTGGGACAAAGTGGATATTTTGAAATGTTCAAAAAAAGTATGAATTTCAAAAAATGATCAAAATATTCAAAAAAAAGACGAAATTTTTAAAAGTTAAACATCATCAAAATTTTCAAAAAGTCAAAATTCTCAACTAAGTAAACATAAAAAAAAAATAAAATTTGTACCCTTTTTTGAAGTGTCGACCTCTTTATATGCTTCGATTTTTTGGATATTTGGACTTTTTGGCGAAATCAAAACTTTTTTGGAAATTTTGAGAACAGTGGCCATTTGAAAACATTGACATTTCCAAAATGTCGTAATATTCAAAATGTATCGATATTTTGAAAGTCAAAATTTACGAAATTTTGAGAAAGTGGAAATTTTGGAAAAAAGTGGAAATTCCGAGGTGTTGAAATGTTTAAAGAAAATCAGAATTTTTAAAAATGATCGACATATATAAAAAAGGTGAAATTTTTAAAACTTAATATTTATCAAAATTTTCAAAAAGTCGAAGCTAAGTCAAGAAATAAATTTTTACTTTTTCTTGAAGTTTCGACCTCTTTATATACTTCGTTTTTTTGGATATTTGGACATTTTAAAACATCGAGATTTCCAAAAATGTTGTAAGATTCAAAAAGTATCGACATTTTGAAGTTCAAAATTTACGAAACATCAAAAATTTGAAAAATTGGGAAATTTGGGAAAAAGTGAAAATTTCAAAATGTTAAAATGTTCAAAAGAAATCAGAATTTCTAAAAATGATCAAAATATTCCAAAAAAGACAAAATTTTTTAAACTTAAGATTTATCAAATTTTCAAAATGTCGAAATTTTCAACTAAGTAAACAACAAAGTACATTTTCACATTTTCTTGCAGTTTTGACCTCTTTGGATACTTAAATTTTTTTGGATATTTGGACTTTTTTTCGAAACATCAAAAATTTGAAAAATTGGGAAATTTGGGAAAAAGTGAAAATTTCAAAATGTTAAAATGTTCAAAAGAAATCAGAATTTCTAAAAATGATCAAAATATTCCAAAAAAGACAAAATTTCTTAAACTTAAGATTTATCAAATTTTCAAAATGTCGAAATTTTCAACTAAGTAAACAACAAAGTAAATTTTCACATTTTCTTGCAGTTTTGACCTCTTTGGATACTTCAATTTTTTGGATATTTGGACTTTTTTCGAAATCGAAACTTTTTGGAAATTTTGAGAACAGCGACCATTTGAAAACATTGACGTTTCCAAGAATGTCGTAAGATTCAAAAAGTATCGACTCTTAGAAATTCAAAATTTAAACATAAAAAATTTGAGAAAGTGGAAATTTTGGAAAAAAGTGGAAATTTTGAAATATTGAAATGAAAAATTAAAAAAAAAAGCAAAATTTTTGAGTTTCTTTTGAAGTTCTGATCTCTTTTGATAACTTTGATTTTTTAGATATTTGGACTTTTTCGCGAAATCGAAACCTTTTGGAAATTTTGAGAACAGTGACCATTTGAAAATATTAACATTTCCAAAATTGTCGTAAGACTCAAAAAGTATCGACATTTTGAAATTCAAAATTTACGAAACATCAAAAATTTGAGAAGGTGGAAATTTTGGAGAAAATGGAAATTTCGAAATGTTGAAATGTTTAAAAGAAATCAGAATTTCTAAAAATGATCGAAATATACAAAAAAAAAACAAAATTTAAAAACAAGAAATTTACCAAATTTTTAAAAAGTCGAAATTTTCGACCAAGTAAAAATAAAAAAAGTAAAATTTTTACTTTTTCTTGAAGTTTCGGCCCCGTTGGATACTTCGATTTTTTGGATATTTCGACTTTTTCTCTAAATCGAAACTTTTTGGAAAATTTGAGAACAGTGATCATTTAAAAACATTGACATTTCTAAAAATGTCGTAAAATTTAAAAAGTATTGACATTTTGAAATTCAAAATTTACGACACAACAAATATTTGAGCTAGTGGAAATTTTGGAAAAAAGTGGAAATTTCGAAATAATGAAATGTCCAAAAAATTTCTAAAAATGATCGAAATATTCAAAAAAGATGAAATTGTTTACACTTAAGATTATCAAATTTTTAAAAAGTCGAAATTCCTAACTAGATAAAAATAAAAAAAAAGTAAAAATCTTAACTTTTTCTTGAAGTTTTATCTTTGAATAACTTGGATTTTTTGAAAATTTTGAGAACAGTAATTATTTAAAAACACTAACATTTCCAAAAAAAGGCGTAGGATTCACAAAGTATGGACATTTTCAAATTCAAAATTTACGAAACATCTAAAATTTGGGAAAGTGGAAATTTTGGAAAAAATGGAAATTTCGAAATGTTCAAAAGAAATCAGAATTTCTAAAAATGATCGAAAAAAAAGGATATTTTTTAAACTGAAAGTTAATCAAATTTTCAAAAAGTCGAAATTTTTTACTAGCTTAACATCAAAAGCAAAGTAAAATTCTTACTTTCTCTTGAAGTTCTGACCTCTTTATATACTTCGATTTTTTGGATTTCGGACTTTTTCTCGAAATCGAAACTTTTTGGAAATTTTGAGAACAGTGAACACTTGAAAACACTGACATTTTTAAAAATGTCGTAACATTCAAAATGTCGATACATTTTGAATATTATGACATTTTCAAATTCAAAATTAACGAAATTAGTTATTTACGAAACATCAAGAATTTGAGGAAGTGGAAATATTGAAAAAAAGTAGAAATTTCAAATGTTGAAATGTTGAAAAGGAATCAGAGTTTCCAAAAATGATCGAAATATTCAAAAAAGATGAAATTTTTATAACTTAAAATTGATCAAAATTTTTAAAAAGTCGAAACTTTCAACTAAATAAACATCAAAAAAAAGTAAAATTTTTACTTTTTCTTGAAGTTTTGACCTCTTTTTATACTTGGATATTTTGGATATTTGGACTTTTTCTTGAAATGGAAACTTTTTGGAAATTTTCAGAACAGTGACTATTTCAAAACATTGACATTTTCAAAAATGCCCTAAGATTCAAAAAGCATCGATCGAAATTCAAAATTTACGAAACATCAAAAATTTGAGAAAGTGGAAACTTTGGAAAAAAGTGGAAATTTCGAAACGTTGAAATGTTCAAAAGAAATCAAAGTTTCTAAAAATGATCCAAATATTCAAATAAAAATGAAATTTCTAAACTAAAAAATTATCAGAAGGTCAAATTTCCAACTAAGTAAACATAAAAAAAGTAAAATCATTACTTTTTCAGGAAGTTTTGACCTCTTCATAGACTTCGATTTTTTGGATATTTGGACTTTTTCTCGAAATCGAAACCTTTTGAAAATTTTGAGAACAGTGACCCTTTGAAAACATTGACATTTCCAAAATTGTCGTCAGATTCAAAAAATATCGACATTTCGAAATTCAAAATTTACGAAACATCAACAATTTGAGAAAGTGAAAGTTTCGAAATGTTGAAATGTTTAAAAGAAATCACAATTTCAAAAAATGATCGAAATATTTCAAAAAAGGAGAAATATTTAAAACTTAAAATTTATCAAATTTTCAGAAAGTCGAAATTTTCAACTAAGTCAACAAAAAAAAGTTCAATTTTCACATTTTCTTGCAGTTTTGACCTTTTTGGATATTGCGATTTCTTGGATATTGGAACATTGCCTCCAAAACGAAACTTTTTGGAAATTTTGAGAATAGTGACCATTTGAAAACATTGACATTTCCAAAAATGCCGTAAGATTCAAAAAGTATCCATCGAAATTCAAAATTTACGATTTTCTCAAAAATTTGAGAAAGTGGAAATTCTGGAAAAAAAGTGGAAAGTTCGAAATATTGAAATGTTGAAAATATTTCTAAAAATGATCGAAATATTCAAAAAAAAAAAAAATTTTATAAACTTAAAGTTATCAAATTTTTCAAAAGTCGAAATTTTTGATTAAATAAAAATAAACAAAAGTAAAAATTTTGACTTTTTCTTTAAGTTTTCTCTCTAAATAACTTGGATTTTTTGGATATGTGATTTTTTTTCGAAATCGAAATTTTTAGAAAATTTTAAGAACAGTGACTATTTGAAAACACTGAAATTTCAAAAATATCTGACTTTTCTCGAAATCGAAATTTTTTCAAAATTTATAGAACAGTGGCCATTTGAAAACCGCGAAATTTCCAAAAAAAGGCAAGAGAAAAAAAAGTATCGACAGTTTCAAATTTAAAATTAACAAAACATCAAAAATTTGAGAGAGTGGATATTTCGGAAAAAAGAGGAAATTTTGGAAAGAAGTGGAAATTTTGGAGAAAAGTTAAAATTTCCAAATGTTCAAAGTCAGAATTTTTAAGAATGATCAAAATAGTAAAAAAAGATGAAATTTTGAAAATTTAAAAATTGCTTCTTAACCTCTACCACAAATTGTAATTTTTGAGTTAAAGTTGAAATTTAAATAAAAAAGTTAGAATTTCAATATTTTTTCCTAAAAAAAAAAATGTTTAAAATCCCTTTCCTGTTCAATTTTAAATTTTAAATATTTCAGAAATGAATGTTTCGTATCTATATAGAAAAAAGTATAAATTTCGAGGAACAACTCGAAAGCAAAGGAATATTTTTTTTGAAATCAAAGTTTTTTCTTAAACTTTGAACTTTTCTCTAACAGAATAACCTTAAAAATTGTAGTTTTTTCAAAATTTTGACATTAGGTTGCAGATGTTAATAGTTTTGTAATTAAATTTATTTTAAAAATTTCGATCTTTTTTTATAAAACATCTTAACTATACAGAATAATGTCATTCAGGGCGAGAGGATAAAAAATAATTAATATGTTATGAATATGCGAAAAAAAATTTGTTGATATGTTCCTGCTAAAAAGAAATAGTTTCAAATCATAATTTAAGCTCCTGTTTAAGGTATCGCGAACTTCAACCGTCTTCGCCATTGCTAAATGGCGCAATCGCGAGTTCGGAGAAAAAAAATATTACTTAATTTATGCCTCTTGCAAGTGTCATTAAATAATTACTTTCGGCACCAACGACCTTGAAGAAATTCTTGGACAATTCGCCTTTTCAGGTGAAAATCCCTTTTCAGGTGAAAATCCCTTTTCAGGTGAAAATCCATAGCGATAAAGAAGTATGTTAATGTGAAATTACGAACAGTGCGGAATATTTTGAAAAGAAATGGGTACAAGTGCAAAGATATTTTTCAAAGAACATTACACACGCACGTTTTAATTTTATGAATCTATGAGGGAAGCATATGATGTTTGGTGAGTCTATGAGGGAAAAATGTGATGTTAACAAATTTTTTTATTCTTCTTAGACCCTACAATTCACTAATAGATTGGAAAATAGTCACGTAAGTAGTCATGCAAGAAAACTGCACCTACTTTTGGGTTTTGTTTTTTTTTTGATAAATTTTTCATAATTAACAACTCTCTTTAGAACATAATACGATGATGCGATGAATTTAATTTTCGTTGAAAAATTTCCACTTTAATATCGATATGTCGACTCTATTATGTCTATAATTCTAAGTTTATATTTTCAAATTTTATCTTTATCTTCGACGCAAACTGGATTCAGGATTCGTTGTGGGTTGCCTAAAGTTGAGGCAAGCATTTAGGCCACCCTTTTCGGGCCCATTGTGCCATCCACGTGATTGAAGTGTCCTTGGTTATTCATTCAGCCACCCAACCTTGTTGAGAAACTGAAGAACGTCCCTTGGATGCAAACTTTCATTTTCCAAAAATTATTTTAATCCAAATTAGGGTTTTGGTGGAACGGACTGGTCCTTGGGTATCTTCAAAAACTGAAATACAAATCTTGTCCCCTGAAATTAGAAAGATTAAAAAAAACATTAAAAAAACACAACAAAGGTTGCTCTAACACGTTTCGATAGCCAAGCTATCATCTTAAGAGAGATTCTGCCGTTAGAGCAACATTTGTTGTGTTTTTTAATCTTTCTTGGTTTCAGGGGACAAGATTTGTATTTCAATTTTCCAAATTAGGGTGTTTTCCGAAGACTTTTTTCTTTATAATTCGATGTTTATAACACTCAGTTTGTACTCTTTTTTACAAGACTTTGACTAATTGATGTTTTTTCAGAAATTTCGCGTTGATTTGAAACTTTTGTGTTCAATTTATAAATTCCAACTTTTTTCAAAACTTAAATCTTTTACAAATGCTGGAATTTTTTGAAATTAGTTTTTTTCAAAGTTTTCCCTCTCTACTTTTACTCTCTTTTTGAAAATTGGAACTTCAATTTTTAACTTTTGACTTTTATCATAAAAGTCCCAGTTAAAACTTAATTAATTAATTAATTACGTCTTTGAACACAAAATGTCGATATTCTTTTGGATATTTTGATCTTTTAGTAATTGTGTACTTAATTCCGAAATACGACATTTTTTGATACCTGATTTCTTAAATTTTTGTCGAATTTCGCCTCTTTACGGCTGCGTTCCATATTATAACAAACTGTGAGATTGTGGGGCGATAGGTATATGTACTAATCGCGGAGTGTATGGACTGCTTTAGTAGGATTTATTAGATTGTACGAAATAATGACTTTTTGGTGGAACGGACTGGTCCTTGGTTATCTTCAAAAATTGAAATACAGCACTTGCCCCCTGAAAGCAAGAAAGATTAAAAAACACAACAAACGTTGCATTAACGAGTTTCGACAGCCAAGCTGTCATCTTCAGAGGGATACTCAAAAATAATGACGCTAGTGTAACTCGGAAGCGTTTGATTCTCGAGTATCGAGAATAATCTGGAGCAGATCTTTAATTATAGGGCACCTTATCGTACCTTTGAACTTGAGATTATCTTAATATAATGATCTGAAAGCGTCAACTAACGCTATAGATCGTAGCTTTGCTACCCACTATGTAGCTGGAGACTCGCTAGATAGCTAAATGTACACGTGATTATATTAACGAATTTGAACAACATATTATTCTGCAATCTGCACGAACTCTTTAAAACTGTACACGGTACACAACTGATAAAGTGGGTTTTATTGCGTTTATCCAAACTAATTATATAAATGGGAAAGAATGTTTAATCGACAGTCACTGACGTTAAAATAATTTCTTCAATTTAACATATAAAAAATCTCTTTAATTTTGTACAGTTTATTTTCAATTTGAATATCTTCAGTCAATTTTAGTATTTTCCATAACATCTTCCAATCGAAAAATTCTCTGGCGGATCAAGTTACGTCGATTTTCAGGAGTTATCTCCTGCAGGTGGACGATCCCCGGACGGCAGATGGCAACGCCAGTTCGTGGGAAAAATTAGGGATGAAGATTATGACCAAGCGACACAAAAACCGCTTAATCTGTATTATCTTTTTTAATTAGAATTATTATCCTTATAATATTTCTGAATTACAGTAATCATATGTAAATGCGAAGAAGGAAGGAATCTTTACTTCTAGGTAACGTAGCAATAAAATACTCTTGATCAGAATTTTTCAGTGCGTCTTAATGAAAATATCTACTTTCTTCTATACTACAGCTCAAGCAAATGAGAAGAACCTCACGACATTGCTCCTATTCAGCATCGAAAACTAAACCATTGTATGGTTGGCAATGATGTTTGACATCCTTTAATGAAGCCCATCTAATTTGAGCAATATTATCTTGTCGGGAACAGAAAACCCTACAACTAGTCTTCACAGATGATAGGTACTGAAAAATTAAAAAGATGAGGATCCTATTTAATATCGAGCTGTCAATATTCTATTTGTCGTAAGATTGTGCACTAATCGTTCCTGTTGTCCTCCAAACACGCAATCAAGCAAACAGAAGCTCTATCAAAGAATTGGACACCAATATTATTAGTGCGGGCGACTCTCGCGAGATGTCCCAGCCTTGTCGGGCACAATGATCGCAGGAATGTGCCCGCTAACGTGGGCATTTAAAACATCGGCGGACGCGAGAGAATATAGATTTGGCATTAACCCTGAGTTGCGTAGGTGGTGGTACTCGGGTTCGGAACCATGCAGGTTCATTCTCCTGCAACATAATCCTGTCGGAACATCTGCCATTGGTCGGGCATGCCACGCCTACCGCGACTGTCACCTACGGTATGCAAATGGTCCCCCTCCTAGCGCTCGCGCTCGCCGGAGTCTGCTAATATTCAGCCCTGGACCGCATTGCTACAGTCTAGAGTGGCTGCGTCAACGGTCTCTCTGAGGTATCACGGTGACTGAACAGCAGGATTATTCTCCTGCTACCTGGCGGATTCGACTTCCTGCGAATCGAGTGAGATTTTGTGTATCGCTTATTTGGGTGACTTAGGAAGGACAGTCGCATTTAAATATCTCGTCCTGGCGTTGCGAATCCTCTTCAGCAGGAACGAAATATAACTGAAACCGCTGAAACGAATACGCTTTACAGCAAAAATAAAATCAAGTCAATTTGGTGTCCATTTCGTTAGGAAATTATGTTAGATATTTTCTATATCATCTTAAAACTGTGCTATTAGCTGCATTCCCTGGTTTGGCTTATTCCTCGCCCGTGCTTTGCTTTAATCTAGTTACTTTAGGGAATGACTGTCTACAAAATTTGTCAAGCAGAAAAACTAGGATTTCTTTCTGTTAAGGGATGATAACCTACAAGTGACTGATGAATGAAAAATGAAAGTGTTTTTGAACGAACTTTCCGGAATGGTTTCATATCATTGGTGCCACCTACTATATACATTATTTCCTTTCAATGTAAGAGAACAGACAGGTCCTGTAATTTAAAATGTCCAACATTTTAAGGACTTGTTTTTAATGGGGTAGGAAGAAATGTTAAAATTGACTTTAAATTAAATTGGTAAGCGCGATCGTCTGCTAGTTAAATCTCAGAACCAGTCTAATCAAATGTTGCTTTTGGTGGTGAACCTTGTACCATGCAAGGATGCTTCGATAAATTTCGATCTGGTCAGAAAAATTTGACCAATTATCTACGTGGCGAACCGTCTTCCTATATGGACGATGGCCTTCACTTCTGATAAAAGCATCTCTTTTAGAATTTGAGTTTAAAAATTTTCAATATTTTTCTCGAGATTACGAGTTTACATTCAAAATTTGCCAAATTTCTAGAACTCGTCCACGGAAACTCGATTTTTTTATTAGGTTCATGTTTTCCTCAAAGATCGGACTAGCTTGTAAACATTATAATTAAAACTCAGTTTGTTTTAGTTCTTTTTCATAAAATTTCAAATAATTGACTCTTTTTAACCTTTAATGTGTGGTTCTCGTTTTCAAAGATGCTAAAAATCGAAACCAGGTCCGGTTATATCAAATGTCTCTAGAAATATCAAGGAATTTTTTATATTTCTTGTTGTCTTTATAGTTAATACGGTTTAATAGTTATGAATAAAAGTTCAACTTAAAGTTAACTTAAACTTCAACTTTTTTCTAGAAATTTCATTGTTGATCACATTTCAATTTGCTTCTAGAAAATTTGCGGTTAGAAGTATTATTTTTTTACAATTGGCTACTTTTTTCCCCAAGTTTCCAGTTTAATTTTTGAAAATTTCTCATACTTACTCGAAATGCCCATGCTTTATATTTTAGAGCCTACATTTCAAGTTTCAGCGAGACCTTTTAAGTTTTTAATTTCGAGTTTTAACTTAAAATCTCGAGAAAAAAGTCTCAACCTTTAAAGGCAACATTTCAAGTGAATCAAAATTTTGAAAAACGAAGGTTTTAACTATTTAAAAACTTTAATCTCAAAACTTCGTCTGTTTGGGGACATTTAAACTTTACAGTAAGAAGCTAAATGCTGCAGTTTTGATGAAAATTCCAAATTAATCTTTAATAGTCAGTTATACAGTTCAAGTTTTAACACATAATTTGGAGAACAAGTTAAAACTTGGAAGTTGAAATCTAAAGAGATTAAGTCATAACGTCTGTAAAAAATCTACATTTCAGGTGTGAAGTCGAAATTAAAATATTAAAAATTTCAAGCTTTAATTAGAAATATTAAATTACTTTATTAATAACAATTTTCTAATGATTATTTTACAAAATTTAAAAAAAAAAGATCGCAAGTTATCATTTAACGAGTTGTTATTAATCTCGAGCTTCTCTCAAAAATTTTTATTATTTTCTCAAACTCCTGAGCTTAGACTTTTTTTAAATTTCGTATTTTAATGTTTATTAATTATTACCATAAAAAATTACCATGAAGACTATTTGTAACTGAAATATCGAAAAATGTAGAAATTCCGAATGTAAAATATCATTTTTTTTTAAAAATCCTAAAATTCGAGCCAACGTGAAAACTTTGAATCCAAACAGAATTTGAAAATTTTGAAATTTTAATTTCCTTTAAGTCAATTTGAAGCAAATATTCAGGAATTTATCATAATTCCTAGCATCGGTTTGAAAAGTTCAAAAATTTGGGTGGAACGGACTGGTCCTTGGTTATCTTCAAAAATTGAAATATAAATCTAGTCCCACAAAACCAAGAAAGGTTAAAAAACACAACAAAGGTTGTTTAGTTTCAAGATTTTCTCATTTTAGGGTGAAAAACGCTTTTTAGTTCATTAAATTTTAAGTTTCTTTCTAAGAACGCTTTTCAACATTTGTAGTTTAAGCTTGACATTTTAAACTCTATGACAAATTCAAATATTACCGAAATTTGTTCGATAATTTTAGGTGTTCTCATTTTCAGATGAAGCTCGTTTTTTAGTTCATTAAATTTTCAGTTATCTTGAAAAAAGGCTTCTCAAAATTCGTAGCTTAAGCTTAACGTTTTAAATTCGAAAATTCTAGAATTTTTTAATAATTTTCAGGATTGAAGTCAATAATTAAAATACAAATCTTGTCCCCTGAAACCAAGAAAGATTAAAGAACACAACAATTGTTGCTCAGAATGTGTTTTTTAATCTTTCTTGGTTTCAGTGGGCAAGATTTGTATTTCAATTTTTGAATTTAACCAAGGACCAGTGCCTTGCACCAAAATTGAAGTCAATGGAAAAGTCTAGATTCCTAAAAAAGCTTTATGAATTAATAAAAATGTTCTTAAACAGTTTAATCTCTAAATCTCGTTTATTTTGACTTTGATCTAAAATTTTCTTCTACAAGTTTTAATCTTAAAGCGAAGATCTGAATCTAAAAGCTGTAATTTCCAAAATTTGAAATACAAATTTTGTCCCCTGAAACCAAGAAGGATTAAAAAACACAACAAAGTTTGTTCTAACGCGTTTCGACGGCCAAGCCATCATCTTCAGTGAGACACCCAATTTCCAGAAAATTCGTAATTTAAAATATGATTTTCTGATTTTGGCCCTTAAGCTCATTTAATGTTGATATTTTTTCAATGAACGCTCTTTATTTTAAACTCAAAAATTCAAGGTTTTTATACATTTCCTCGGATTCAAGTAAAACTAAAAGAAAATAGTTGAGATTTTAAACAAAGCTTCATAAATTAGTAGAAATGTTCTCAAAATGTCAAATTCAATCTTCAAATCTCTTATTTTTCGACTCTGATCTGAAATTTTCTTCAACAAATTTTTAATCTTAGAGCGAAATGTCTGATCTAAAAGCTGAAATTTCCATCTAAAAAATGAACTATTCGCCAATTCTAAGTTGAAATGAAAGCCAAAGATTCGAGAATAAGCTTAGAATTTTAAGAACGTGTTGCATAAGTTAGGATTTTTTTTCGAATTATTATCAAAATTGGTAAGTTTTAGTTTGGAATTTTTGAGCTTGTCTCTAAAATTTCAAATTCTAATTTGAGGTCCCTGGTTCAAATCTTGATCGTTTCGAGTATATTTTTATTTAGACCATAGATTGCTATAAACTCGCTTTTGAAAAATGGAAATTTTTGTATGATTTGGAAGAACCTGGAACTTTTTCGTAACTTCAAACTCTCATATTTTCCGAACCAAAAGTCCTAGCTCAATTTGGTTTTCAGATTAGGAATCCGCGAGTCAAAATCTATATGTTAGGGTCTTTCAAATCATTAATAATAAGTTTTGAATTTCGATCTTAGGAAATTCGGTGAAAATTTGAAAATTTCGAAATTTCGCAGGCCTGTATTTCGTAAACGGATAGTCATGGCCCAATTTAGTTTTCAGATTCTGATTCTCCGTCGCCCAAAAATTCTATGAAAAAACCATAAAGTCACTTTTAAAAAATGGAAATTTTTCCAAGTTTTGGAAATCCTTGGAACTTTTTTGTAACTTCAAACTCTCATATTTTCCAAACCAAAAGTCGCAGCTCAATTTAGTTTTCGTATTCGTAATTTGCGGGTTAAAATTTATATAATAGGATACTTTTAAATCCTAAATAATTAGTTTTGAATTTTCACTTTAGGAAATTTGGTGAAAATTTGAAGATTTTGAAACGTTGGAGCCTTCTATCTCGTAAAGGAATAGTCGTAGTCCAATTTAGTTTTCAGACTCTGATTCTATGTCCCAAAAACTTTATGAAAAAGCCATAAACTCACTTTCGAAAAATTGAAATTTTTCTACGTTTCAGAAGAAACTTTTTTGAACTTTTTCGTAAATTCAAAGTCTCATATTTTCCAAACCAAATTTGGTTTTTAGATTCGGAATCTGCGGGTCACAAAACTATATAATAGGGTACTTTCAAATCTTAAATAGTGAGTTTTGAATTTCGACTTTAGGAAACTGATGAAAATTTGAAAATTTCGAAACTTTGCAGGCTTGTATCTCATAAACGGATAGTCACAGCCCAATCTGGTTTTCAGACTCTGATTCTACGTCCGAGAAACTCTATCAAAAAGTCATAAACTCACTTTCGAAAAATTGAAATTTTTCCACGTTTCGGAAGAAAAAAGGACCCTTGGAACTTTTTTGTAAATTCAAACTCTCATATTTTCCAAACCAAAAGTCTTAGCTCAATTTGGTCTTTGGATTCGTAGTCTGCAGGGTTAAAATCTATTTAATTGGATACTTTCAAATTCTAAATAATGAGTTTTAAATTTCGACTTTAGGAAATTTGATGAAAATTTGAAAATTTCGAAACTTTACAGGCTTGTATCTCACAAACGGATAGTCACAGCCCACTCTGGTTTTGAGACTCTGATTTTAGGTCGTAAACACTTTATAAAAAAGCTTAAACTCACTTTCAAAAAATTGAAATTTTTCTACGTTTCGAGAGAAGGGGGACCCTTGGATCTTTTTCGTAAATTCAAACTCTTATATTTTCCAAATCAAAAGTCTTAGCTCAATTTGGTTTTTGGATTCGCAATCTGCAAGGTTGAAATCCATATAATAGGATACGTTCAAATCCTAAATAACGAGTTTTAAATTTTGATCTTAGGAAATTTGGTGAAAATTTGAAAATTTCGAAACTTTGCAGGCTTGTATCTCATAAACGGATAGTCACAGCCCAATCTGGTTTTCAGACTCTGATTCTATGTCCTAGAAACTTTATGAAAAAGCTATAAACTCATTTTAAAAAAATTGAAATTTTTGCACGTTTCAGAAGAAGGGTGTACCCCTGGAACTTTTTCGTAAATTCAAACTCTCATATTTTCCAAACCAAAAGTCGTAGCCCAATTTGGTTTTCCGATTCGTAATCTGCGGATAAAAATCTATATAATAGGACACCTTAAAATCCTAAATAATGAGTTTTGAATTTCGACCATAGGAAATTCGGTGAAAATTTGAAAATTTCGAAATTTCGCAGGCCTGTATTTCGTAAACGGATAGTCATGGCCCAATTTAGTTTTCAGATTCTGATTCTACATCGCCCAAAAATTCTATGAAAAAACCATAAACTCACTTTTAAAAAATGGAAATTTTTCCAAGTTTTGGAAATCCTTGGAACTTTTTTGTAACTTCAAACTCTCATATTTTCCAAACCAAAAGTCGCAGCTCAATTTAGTTTTCGTATTCGTAATTTGCGGGTAAAAATTTGTATAATAGAATACTTTCAAATCCTAAATAATGGGTTTTAAATTTCGACCTTAGGAAATTTGGTGAACATTTAAAAATTTCGAAACTTAGAGGCTTGTATCTCGTAAGCGGATAGTCGTAGTCCAATTTGGTTTTCAGATTTCTATTTAAAGTGATATTGTGAATGAAATTGCAAAATCGTTCTGGCGGTACCATTTTTGTGCAATTGCAATTTGAAATGGTACCTCTAACGGAATTTTGGTGCTTAATTCAACACGTTAGGAAAAGATCTTGAAGTTGATGACAATATAGTCGCTCTACTAGTACTTCTACATAGCATTGGCTAAAGTTGCTTCGTAAAAATCTGCCGACTCCACTGCAAAGCGGCTTTGAAATTTTTGTTATTGTATCCGCGCGTATATATATGCTAAAAATCGAATAGTGGTGGCAATCTGATGTTTTTATCTCGCTAAACGCAGCGAGATCCAACATTCTAAAAACTTTTAGCTACGATTACTGTTCATCTCAAAATGTTGGCTCTTTTCTAGAATTTTCTGTTTTAACTACGAAACTCAATATTTAAATTTCGTAAAAAATCCGGTTATCTAAGTTTATCTAATTTTAGAGTAGAAAAAATAGGGAGATAAAGTCAAAGATTAGAGTATAACTTCGGGATATTTTTAATTCCGAAATTTTTCGTCGTTTTAAATCAGGTAAACGAAGTTCAGTAGAAAATCTGAAATACAGACACACGTATTTTACCCGACAGTATCCTATGTAAATAGTATATAACATGGGCTACAGTATGCACCCCTCTAAGCTTATATAGTGGATCGTATGTAGCCGAACTGCCAAGAGATGACCCACAGATGCTAAGCAAAACAGTTGCGCTCTAAGAAAGCCCCAGAAGACTAAATTTTAATGCATAGACCAATAGGTTTGAAGTTTTTTTGTGGTGGAACGGACTGGTATTTCGTTATCTTCAAAAATTGAAATACAAAGCAACCTCTGCAGTGCTTTTTAATCTTTCTTGGTTTCAGAGGACAAGATTTGTATTTCAATTTTTAATAGATTTGAACATTCAGAGTTTGGAAACCATGTTTCAATCTTATTAGATCTCGTCAGTTTGGTATATTCGTCTTGTCAGTTTGGACTGGATATTCCAAACTAATGAGATCTAATAAGATCCAAACCTTACGAAATTTAATAAGATCGAAACCGGTCTTTGGTTTCCAAACTCTGAATCTGATAAATGTTTAAATCTTTTGGTCTATGCATTAGAATGACAGTATCCTAGTCTACGTAAGATAATGACGTGTCTACCTATAATCAGTTTTAAATCGAATTATTTAAAAAATCTTGAAATATTCCCCTAAAATATAAGACTTTTATGGGCTCTTGAAAGAAATGTGGGCATTTTCAGCACAGTTGTGACGCTATTGAATGAACGGTGGCTATTCAACGTCGCGATCTACTCTAACAACTTGACTGAAAGTAAAACCTCCTGACTGCCGATTTTAGGTCATAGTCAGACATAAAAGCGTGGCGTAAAGTAAATGCGTATTCTCCCGCTTCCCAACTTCTCTCTGCCTTTATGTCTCTCCGCGTTCTATTGATCAGGAATTTTTCAGAAAGACTCTAGAGGAATTGTTTCACAATTACACATGGATACTAATTCTTCCGTGTTTCACATCAGAAACCAGCAACAATTTTCAAGTTTTGGGACCGATTAGAAGTTAGAATTTTAAATCCAACCAAGGAAAAATTCTTAAGAGTTAATTTGTCTCCCAGATCAAACTTTTAATATACCAGGCCTACATAGGATTAAGCTTTGATCGGTTCGATGTTCCTTATGTTATTCTATAGTCACATAGTTTTTTTAAGTGCAATTCACTTGCAACAGGATGACTGTTGATGCACTTAGATTGGGGAATGGAACTCAATACAAATACCCTGACATTCTGAACTAGGATAAAATGTAATTATTGGGGAAATTTCTGCTTGGAAACGAGTTTTAGAGTTTATAAGTTCCGAGCGAAAAAAAGTTTTGTTGAAATTCCAATTGTTTCAAGTTAGATTTATACAAATAAATTTGCTATCTTCGACTGTCCCAACAACGAGGCTCTTAGGGGATCAGTACTAGTAAAAAAGAGATAAATCGTCCCCCTCTCATGCTCCATAACCTGGCGAGACTGAGTCAGAGGGCGTTCATCAATTAGTCGAATTGCTTTTTGTATTGAATACAAAAAAGCAAAGACTCTATGGAGTTGAAATTCATATTAGAGACGCAGTACTCCAGCTCTAACTCCGGCTTCGTAAGTAGTAAGTAGCTGAAGGGGTAGCTCTAAAAGTAAGCCCAGCTTCTTCTGAGAGGTGGATTTGGGCTTACGCAGTCTGCTGATAAGGTTGAACTTTAGACTAAAGAACTGCACCATAGCTCTAACTTTGGCTTTGCAAAGAGTGAGTAGCTAATGGGGTTAGCTCCAAACATAAGCCCAACTTCTGAGAAGTGGATGTGTCTTGTGCAGTCTGCTGATGGGGTTATACTTCAAACTAGAGAACAGTACCCTAGCTCTATCTTGGGCTTTGTAAAGAGTAAGTAGCTGATGGGGTTAGCTCAACAAATAAGCCCAGCTTCTGAGAGGTGAATTTGGGCTTACGCAGTGTATTGATTGGGTTGAACTTCAAACTAGAGAAGCAGTATTCCAGCACTAACTCCGGCTTTGTAAAAAGTAAGTAGTTGATAGGGTAGCTCTAAAAATAAGCCCAGCTTCTGAGAGGTGGATTTGGGCTTGCGCAGTCTCCTGATGAGGTTGAACTTCAAACTAGAGAACAGTACCACAGCTCTAACTTGGGCTTTGTAAAGAGTGAATAGCTAATGGAGTTGGCTCAAAAAAGTAAGTCCAACTTCTGAGAGGTGGATGTGGGCTTCTGCAGTCAGCTGATGGGCTTGAACTTCAAACTAGAGAAAAGTACCCTAGCTCTATCTTGGACTTTGTAAAGAGTGAGTAGCTGATGGGGTTAGCTCAAAAAGTAGGTCCAGCTTCTGAGATGTGGATGTGGGCTTGCTCAGTCTGCTGATTTGGTTGAATTTAAAACTAGAGAACACCATCTTGGCTCTAACTTGAGCTTTGTAAAGATTGAGTAGCTGATGAAGTTAGCTCAGTGTCTGAGAGACAAATTTGGGTTTACGCAGTCTGCTGAATTCCTCAAATTTGCTAGGAATTTTATGCCACACTGCGAAAGCTGCGTTATGCTCCGCATCCTAATGAAATAAATTTTCCATAGTCGACCTCGATATGTGTATAAAATTTAATGGCGTCGAATCGAGTATAATTGAAATTTAGTCTCACTCGAACTATCGAATAAAATATTCCCATATATCTAACAACTTCCTTATATTGCGAATTACAAACTCATTTATATAAATCTCGTTGTTGCTCAAGAGCATTATCTATCGTTTTCAACACCATAATATCCTTATTACTATTAGGAAAGCGTAAAAAATAAGTTCACGATTTTGCCGCACCGCTGGCACAAACAACGAATCTTAACGGGAATCCTATTAAGTTATAACGTTTTTGCATCACTTGCCGGAGATGATACGGTCGCATATCGAACCGTTTCGGAAAAATTACGACGTATCGGTTGAAATTAATTACTTGCTTCACATTTCCCTGTCGGCAGTTAGCTGAATTATTCATGGATCTCGTTCAGCTTGCGCAAGTCAGCTCTCTGATGAAATACAGTGCGATAATTTTAATAAGTCGTTTCATTGGATGGGTGTCCACATCTAGGCGACAATTTCAACTGTATAGAATTTTACGAGCGATAGATCGTGACCTATTGAGGGAGTTATCACCTCAGAGTGGACGGTAAACGGCGACGAAAGGTCAAAATAGAATGTTCCTGTTTGAAAATTTTATGTATCGATTTCTTACGTCTTCGCATTAGGTAATCAAATGGGAAAATAACATCTAGAAATGTTTAGACCTTCACCTGAGTAGTATCTTCCGAGCTATTCACCGTGACCTTTTTTTTGAAGTGGTCATCTCCTCCAAGGGGAAAGTAAACGGCGACGACAGGTGAAAACAAATTTCTTGCTTAGGAATTTTATGCATCGACCTTCTTCTTCTTTCAATTAGGTAGCTAATCCAAAAAAAAAGAAATTTAAAAGTACTATCTTCTGAAAGATTAATATCACGTATTTAAATTCTCAGCGACGAGAAGGCTTTATTAAAGTGACATCTTACGTATGCAAATGCGAATTTAAAATAGGAATTTTGAGAAAAATGTCACAATTCTGAAAAATGCCAAATCAATCTATCTCAAAATTTTGACTTTCTTGGAAATTAGGAGCCACGTTTCAAATGAAAAGTCAAAAATTGGAACTCAAAGTCAATTCTGGATTCGTTGTGGGTTGCCTAAAGTTTAGGCCAGCACTTAGGCCAGCCTTTCCGAGCCCATTGTGCTAACTCAAAGTCAATATTTCGATATTAAATTAGAATTTTTGATAACTTTTTATTAACTTCGAAATTTTTTTTCTAAATTTTCACTAGATACAGTCGAAAGAAGAGTCTCTAAGTTATTAAAAATTTATTTTATTTGACACGCTATTTTCAAAATTTTAAGTTTCGTTTTATAATTATTAGCTTAAACCCACAATTTTAATTTTTTTCTTCAAAACTACGACGCAAATCCAGGCCTTTTTTTAAATATTTTGATTTGGTTTTCCAAAACTTGATTTTGAGTTGCACAATTCCGAGTTATTTTGTAAAAGTTCGAATTTAGACTCGATATATTAACTTGTTCTTTGCCGGACTTTTAAAGCAATAATTACAAATTTGGAGAAAAATTGTTTCGACGGTTTTTTAAGAATTCTCAAAAACTGCTAAAGCTAAATAAACTGAGCTCAGAATCTAAAAACTGGAATCTTGAAGCTTTAATTTTCTTGCCTTTATTTTTCTTTATAACTATATTTCTTTGAGTTACATCGTTTGGCAAATCACATAAAAATTTGGATTTTTTTTCATATGCCTTATATTGTGTTTGACATTTAGCTGAAAAAGCAAAAATTTCAGAAAAATGGGGATTTATGAATATCGGATTTAAACTTTTTTTTTAAAAAAGTGATAATTTCCAAAATTTTGAATTTCTAAAAAAAATCGACGAAATTTTAACATTTAACATTTCGAGGTTTACTCAAAACCTCTGAAAAAGTCTGCATTTTCAGAAAAAAAAACCAAATTTATAAAACCTGATTTATGTCAAGAAAACTATGAAAAAGATGAACATTTCGAGATTAAAGTTTAATATATTTGAACGACGATATCTCGGCAAAGAGTCATCGTAGAGGGCTCAAACGTCAATCAAGTTCAAGAGAATTGAATTGTCCAGAAGAGCTTTATAATTCAGTCGCTAGAGAAAATATAGAAACTTGCGGACCTTCTTAAAAGCAAGCAAAAATTTGGGAAACATTTTTCCGATGGATTTTTTAGGATAATTTAAAAACTGCTACAGCTAACAAAAAGCAGCTTAGGATTTACAAACTAGAGTCTTAAGGCTTTTATCTGGTTGCCTTCGTTTTTCTTTATGAGTATTTTTCTTTGAGTTACATCTTTTGGAAAACTGCGTAAAACTTTGGATTTTTTTATTCACCTTATATACACCTTAATATACACCTTGTTTGGCTTTAGCTGAAAAAAAATCTGCAAAATGGGGAATTGATAAAGAGAATCAGCTTTAAACTGTAAATTACCAAAATAATAAAAATTTCAAAAAATTTGGTGTTATAAAAATCGACGAAATTTTAACATTTGACATTTCGAAGTTTACTCAAAAACCACTAACAGAGTTCGACATCCTTTTAACTCCTAGTCTTAGAAATGGACATAAAAGTTCCAAAAAGTCCTAATTTTAAAAAATTTCCTAATTTATGTCAAAAAAACTACCAAAAGAAGTGAACATTTTGAGATTAAAGTTTAATATATTTGAACGACGATCACTCAGCGAAGAGCCATCGTAGAGGGCTCAGCCGTAAATCAAATTCAAAGAATTGAATTGTCTAGAAGAATTTTATAATTTAGTCGCTAGAGAAAATATTGAAACTTGCGGACCTTCTTAAAAGCAAGCAAAAATTTGGGAAACATTTTTCCGATGGATTTTTTAGGATAACTTAAAAACTGCTACAGCTAACAAGAAGCAGCTCAGGATTTACAAACTAGAATCTTTAGGCTTTAATCTGCTGGTCTTTGTTTTTCTTTATGAGTATTTTTCTTTGAGAGTCATCCTTTGGAAAATTGCGTAAAAATTTGGATTTTTTTATACACCTTAAATACTGTGTTTGACTTTAGCTGAAAAAAAATATCTGCAAAATGGGGAATTTATAAAGAGAATCAGCTTTAAACTGTAAATTAACAAAATAATAAAAATTTCAAAAAATTTGGTGTTATAAAAAAATCGACGAAATTTTAACATTTGACATTTCGAAGTTTACTCAAAAACCACTAACAGAGTTCGACATCCTTTTAAATCCTAGTCTTAGAAATTGACATAAACGTTTAAGGTCTGGATTTTAGAAAAAAGTCCTAATTTTAAAAAAATTTCTAATCTGTGTCAAAAAAACTACCAAAAGAAGTGAACATTTCGAGATTAAAGTTTAATATATTTGAACGACGATCACTCAGCGAAGAGCCATCGTAGAGGGCTCAGACGTCAATCAGATTCAAGAGAATTGAATTGCCTAGAAGAATTTTATAATTTAGATGCTAGAGAAAATATTGAAACTTGCGGACCTTCTTAAAAGCAATCAAAAATTTGGGAAACATTTTTCCGATGGATTTTTTAGGATTACTTAAAAACTGCTACAGCTAAGAAAACGCAGCTCAAGATTTAAAAACTAGAGTTTTGAGGCTTTAATTTGCTTGTCTTCGTTTTTCTTTATTAGTATTTTGCTTTGAGTCACGTCCTTTGAAAAATGCGTGAAAATTTGGATTTTTTTATACGCCTTAATTACTGTGTTTGGCTTTAGCTGAAAAAAAAATATCTGCAAAATGGGGAATTTATAAAGAGAATCAGCTTTAAACTGTAAATTAACAAAATAATAAAAATTTCAAAAAATTTGGTGTTATAAAAAAATCGACGAACTTTTAACATTTGACATTTCGAAGTTTACTCAAAAACCACTAACAGAGTTCGACATTCTTTTAAATCCTAGTCTTAGAAATGGACATAAACGTTAAAGGTCTGGATTTTAGAAAAAAGTCCTAATTTTAAAAAATTTCCTAATGTATGTCAAAAAAACTACCAAAAGAAATGAACATTTCGAGATTAAAGTTTAATATCTTTGAACGACGATATCTCGGCAAAGAGTCATCGTAGAGGGCTCAGACGTCAATCAGATTCAAGAGAATTGAATTGTCTAGAAGAATTTTATAATTTAGATGCTAGAGAAAATATTGAAACTTGCGGACCTTTTTAAAAGCAATCAAAAATTTGGGAAACATTTTTCCGATGGATTTTTTAGGATTACTTAAAAACTGCTACAGATAAGAAAACGCAGCTCAAGATTTAAAAACTAGAGTTTTGAGACTTTAATTTGCTTGTTTCGTTTTTCTTTATTAGTATTTTGCTTTGAGTCACGTCCTTTGAAAAAATGCATGAAAATTTGGATTTTTTTATACGCCTTAATTACTGTGTTTGGCTTTAGCTGAAAATAAATTTCTGAAAAATGGGGAACTTATAAAGAGAATAAGCTTTGAACTGTAAATTAACAAAATTATAAAAGTTTAAAATATCTTGTGTTACAAAAAAAAATTGACGAAATTTTAATATTTGGCATTTCGAAGCTTATTCAAGAACCGTTCAAAAAGTTCGAAATTCTTTTAAATCGTAGTCTTAAAAATAAACGTAAAAGTTAAAGGTCCGGAATTTTGAAAGATTTAAAAAACATAATTTATGTTGAAAAATCTACGAAAAAGGTAAATATTTTGAGAATAAAGTCAAAGATAGTTGCACAAAAATAATTCAACAAAAAATCACCTTAGAGGGCTCAGAAACCAGTCAGATTCGGGAGGATTCAATTGTCTAGAAGAATTTTATGATAGAATCACTGAAAAAAAATATTGAAACATGTGGACATTTTTAAAGTGAAGCAAACATTTGGGAAACATTATTTCGATGGTTTTTTTACGATTACTTAAAAACTGCTGAAGCTAAAAAGACTGAGCTTGAGATCTAAGAACTAGAATCTCAAAGCTTTAATTTGCTTGTCTCCGTTTTCCTTAATAATTATTTTTCTTCATCAAAACTGTGTAACCTTTGGAAAATTGCGTGAAAGTTTGAATTTTTTTATATGCCTTATATGCCAAAAAAAATTTTGAAAAGTAACAAATTTATAAAGAGAATCAGCTTTAAACTGTAAATTAACAGAAAAATAAAACTCTGGATTTCAAAACAATCGACGAAATTTTAACACTTGACCGTTCGAGGTTAACTCAAAATATCTGAAAAAGTTTTAAATTCTTTTAAATTAGGAATAAACGTAAAAGTTAATAGTCTAAAATTAAAAAAATTCGTTTGAACTTTTTTCCAATTTGGGCGAAAAAACTACAAGAAAAGTGAATATGTCGAAATTAAAGTCAAAGACAAATGAACGACGATAATTCAGCAAAAAATCATTGTACAGGGCGGGGAGTTTTGGCAAATTCAAGAGGAACAAACCCTCTAGACGGATTTTATGATAGAATTGTTGAAAAAAATGCTGAAGCTTGTTCCTAAAGGCAAACAAAAATTTTGAGAAAAAAATTTCCCAATGGTTTTCTTATGATTGATCAAAAACTATTAACTATTAACATTAAAACCTTTCTAATCTATAGTGTAAAAATTAGAATCTTGGAGCTTTAACCAACTATTTTTATTGCAGTATTTTTGTCCAACTTATGGCCTTTTGAAAGTAATCTAAGATTTTACGATTTTTTCACCTAGTTAATTTCTGTGAGTAGTTCATTTGTACAGTGATATTTCATTAATATAAAAATATATGCCATTTTTTAGCACGATGCAAGGGTATAGTATTTGAAAGCAGACAATTTTTGTTGGTCCTAACCCTTGGAATATCTGTTTTTTGACGAAATATTTATTGAACAAAATGATACAATTCGTTAAAATAAATCCGTATTTTGCAAGATGTGTTTGAATTTCGACTTTTAAGGGATAGAAAGTAGGCTTAAAGTTCACCTTTGGAGGCACGGATGAAATTAATTTCAATTATTTTGCTTTAGACCAAATTCGCTCCGGCGCATCCACCATGGATTTATTTAAGGGATGAAAAGTACGCTTAAAGTTCACCTTTGGACGCGTGGATGAAATTAATTTCGTTTATTTTGATTCAGACCAAGACGCCCCGGCGCATCCACCATGTATTTATTTAAGGGAGAAAAAGTCACTTAAAGTTCACCTTTGAACGTGTGGATCAAATTAATTTCATTTATTTTGATTCAGACTACATTCGCTCCGGCGCATCCACCAAGGATTTCTTATACGTGGGATAATCTCATCTTTCAGGAAATGTTTTTAGGGGCACACCTTCACAGATTGATACTTTGGGCGCCTTGCGGTATCAACAAAAGAAAAAGGAGAAAGTACAAAGTGCTTGCTTCTCTAAATTGTTCCATACAAAACAGATTTCATTTCAACTCGTTCCAGATTTGTGAACAAAAAATCAGTTGAGTCGCGATGGTCGTGGTGATGTCTAAAATGGTGGCACGGAATGGGTAATTTTTCCGATGATTGCTGTCAAGACAATAATATTTTACCAATTTTAAAACATTTTTCATACTAACCGAAAACGGTTCTCATACAGATATGAGGTTGTTTCGGAAAAGCTTTTTTATTCTATTTTGTCGGTTTTCAGAATATTAGCCCAGAAAGTTGGTGAGTGCAACCGAGCTTTCGCCTTAATTTACCTTAATATCAACCTCATCATACGTTAATGTCAAGCAGGCCGTACAAACGTTTTTCTTTTTAATATTGACCTAGGTACTTAACCAGTACACGGACGTAAACATTTCGCTTACATCGGTCGCAACGTGCGGAAAAGGCACAAATTTATCGGTCTTATAATCCATGACAGGATAATGTATTCCCTTTTGCAAATTCCATCGCGTATTTATCCACCTCCACCGTCCGTGATCCTTCCTCGCTGGGCAGGTCTTGTTTCATTAGCAGATATGTTAACTAGATTGTTAGCGCATATGGCCTCCCCCTCGGTAATTACGCCCCCTCCCCTCGGTCAGTCGGGTAGCGGTCAGAAGATCTCGACCAGCCGTGGAAAGAGCACGCGGTCGCGTCAGGGTTTTCACTTGTTTATCCTGCTGCACCGGCCGCTTTGATCAACAATACAAACACGTGACTATCGACGTAAACGCGTCACACTTCCTCGTTTTTTTATGTACGTCGCTTTAAAGAGTGTTATCTAAATAATCAACTTTAAATAAATCGATGGCAGAGTTGATTGTGTTTAAGTGTAGAAACTTTAAATGAAATTTGTGCTTTTGTGTAAACAAAAGTGTTTGATTTATGCAATTTAATGGCAGTACGAGATAGTATGACTAGCTGTAAGTACTTGCTTTGTTACTGACCAAGTTAACAAATGTTGGAACCACGTGTTGGTTCAAAAACGTCGTTATTAATGAACACATTGAAAGGAGCATGTTACTTAATGTAAAACAAACAGCAGTAGGTACATATCTGAATGTGGAAGTAACATTTTTCAAACATATGTAGTTTCCACCTAAGTTTTAAGTGCTTTATGTCAGTTAACGTATAGAATGTAATTTTTTAGGTAAATATTCAGTGTGAGGTCCACACGAAAGTTCATTTCATTATTAATTACTAGGATACCATAATTCTTTCCAACACTGAAGCACATTTAACATAATCTTCAGAGTTAACAGAAACAATTTAAAATTGAAGTTGATGCCCTGAGGTATTTCGTAAAAGTCCTGGAATTTTTAAACTATGTTCGAGGTTAGGTGAAACATTTTGTGGACATTTGGGTTGTTCTGAATTTAGATTTTCTGGAAATTTCGACTTATGTCGTCTCATTCTCGAATTATCGACCTTCCTTATTACGTGTTTCTAAAATTTTCGACTTTTTCTATTAGAAATTCGTTTTTTTGTCGACAATTTGATTTTTCTCTCAGAATTTGTTTATTTTCTTAAAACTGGGGCAAAATGTAACTGTTAATGTCACTATTTTGTGAGAAATGTTTTATGGAAGTTTCGAAAACATTCTTGGAAATTGAACTTCAAATTCGATTTCTCTAAGAAATTTCGATTTTTTTTTCAAAATTGCTTTCGTCCTGAATGTTGCAATTGTTTTCCAAATGAAGTATTTCCTAAACATTTGGGTTTCTTAAATTTCGATTTTCTGGAAATTCGTTGTCAAAATTTGTTTAATTTTCGATCTTCCCCCTATTTCGTGTTACTAGAATTTTCAACTTTTTCTTATTAGAAATTAGTTTTCTTGACGATACTTTGACTTTTTTATCAAAATTCGTTTATTTCCTCAAAATTAGTACAAAATGTTAGTAAAAATGTCAATATTTTGTGAGAGCAGTTTTTTGGAGATTTCAAAAAAGAAATTCTTGACAACTTGAACTTATGCCTCGAAAGTGCAAAGTTAATCTAAAATGTCAATAAAAATGTAAAAATTCCGATAAAATTGTTAAGAAAATATCGATTTTTTTGTCAATATTCCCACTTTCAATAGTAAGTCCACATTTTAATAGAAAAAACCGAAATTAGGGGTAAAAATTTGTGTTTGCAAATTCCGAGAAAAGTATGTCTGGAAAGATGTTTTTCTTGAAAACTGTATCAAAATTGAATAGAAAAAATTAGGAATTCCGAGAAATTTTTTATCTTATAATTCGACTTTCTTTGGAAATTTGGACCTTTTTCAAAAGCTGTATTTTTTTGTAGCAAATATTTCAAAATTTGGATTTTGTGAGAAAAGTTTTTTCGAAATTTTGAAAGAAGAAATTCTTGACAACTTGAACTTAGTCCTTGAAAGTGCAAAGTTAATCTAAACTTTCAACAAAAAAGTAACAATTCCGAGAAAAGTAGTTAAAAAAATATCGCTTTTTTTCTCAACATTCTCACTCTAAATATTAATTTTTTTAATAGAAAAAACCGAAAGTAGGGGTAAAAATTTGTGTTTGCGAATTCCGAGAAAAGTATGTGTTGGAAACCGTTTTTCTTGCAAACTTTAGCAAAATAGAATAGAAAAAATTAGAAATTCCGAGAAATTTTTATCTTACAATTCGACTTTTTTTGGAAATTTCGACTTTTTTCAAAAGGTATCTTGTTTTTGTAGCAAATATTTCAAAATTCGGATTTTGTGAGAAAAGTTTTTTGGAAACTTCGAAAGAAGAATGTCTTGACAATTTGAATTTATGCCTCGAAAGTGCAAAGTTAATCTAAAATGTCAATAAAAAGGTAAAAATTTCGATAAAATTGTTAAGAAAATATCGATTTTCTTTCTCAACATTCTCACTCCAAATATTAGGTCGACATTTTAATAAAAACAGCTGAAAGTAGGGGTAAAAATTTGTGTTTGCAAATTCCGAGCAGAGTATGTCTTGAAAAACGTTTTTCTTGAGAACTGCATGAAAATTAAATAGAAAAAGTTAGGAATTCTGAGAAATTTTTTTCTTATAATTCGACTTTCTTTGGAACTTTCGACCTTTTTCAAAAGTTATATTGTTTTTGTAAGAAATATTTCAAAATTTGGATTTTGTAAGAAAAGTTTTTTGGAAATTTTAAAAGAAGAAATTCTTGACAATTTGAACTTTGTCCTTGAAAGGGCAAAGTTCATCTCAAATTTCAATAAAAAAGTAAAAATTCCGAGAAAAATAGTTAAGAAAATATTGATATTTTTAGCAACATTCTCACTCTAAAAAGTCGACATTTTATTATAAAAAACCGAAAGTATGGGTAAAAATTCGTGTTTGCAAATTCCGAGAAAAGTATGTTTTGAAAAATGTTTTTCTTGAAAACTGCATCAAAATTGAATAGAAAAACTTAGGAATTCCGAGAAATTTTTGTCTTATAATTCGACCTTCTTTGGAACTTTCGACCTTTTTCAAAAGTTGTACTGTTTTTGTAGCAAATATTTCAAAATTCGGATTTTGTGAGAAAAGTTTTTTAGAAATTTCGAAAAAAGAATGTCTTGAGAATTTGAACTTATGCCTCGAAATTGCATAGTTAATTTTGAATATCAATAAAAAAGTAAAAATTGCGAGAAAAAAACTCAAGAAAATATCGATTTTTTTTCTTAACATTCTCGCTCTAAATATAAAGTCGACATTTTAATAGAAAAAACCGAAAGTAGGGGTAAAAATTTGTGTTTCCGAGAAAAGTATGTCTTGAAAAACGCTTTTTTTGAAAACTATATCAAAATTGAATAGAAAAAATCAGGAATTGCGAGAAATTTTTTTCTTATAATTCGACTTTCTTTGGAACTTTTGACCTTTTTTAATAGTTTTATTATTTTTAAGTTGAGTAAAAAAAATTAAGAATTCCGACAATTTTTTTCTTATAATTCGACTTTTTTGGAAATTTCGACCTTTTTCGCAAGTTATGTTGTTTTTGTAGCAGCTTTTTCCAAATTTTGGATTTTATTCCCTTAATCTAAAATATTTATATGTTTAAAGTTCTTTTTTTTTACGAAGTTTAATTCTTACGTATTTCCCAACAAATTAAAACTCTTCAAAAAATGTGTCCTCTAAAAGAAATTTCGATTTTCTTCTTGAAATTTTAATACTTTACTCTCGAGTTGTTTTGCTAAATGTTGATGACATTTTTCTCAAAATATACTGGAGAATTTCTTACAGTTTTCAAAACTTTACTCGCGTTTCCTCTTTGATCATTATTTCCAGAGTTCTTGGTAACCAAAATAAAAAATCACTCCCTCGGTTTGAACAACAATAATTCAGCGAACAATTATCATATAAGGCTCAGAAATTAGTCAAATTAAAGAAAATTGGGTTATCTGGAGGAGTGGGGTCCCTCGTAATCTATAAGAATAAAATAGTTATTGAATTCCATGGAAATTTTCAAATGTAAGCAAGAATTTAGAAAAATTTTTGGCCAATGACTTTCTCATAATTATTTAACATCAACTCACGGCAAAAAAATTTTGAGTGTAAGCTCTAAAAACTAGAAGTTTAGAGCTTTAATCTGCTTCTTTGAATTCAGCTTTAGGGCTATTTTTTTTTAACTGCAGTCTTTTGAAAATATTCTAAAAATTTTGAATTTTTTTGCTTTCACCTGATTTCTGTGTCGAAGTATTTGCCCAAATGGATTATTTGGCCACATTTGCAAAAGGGAACATAACAATTAAAGTCAATATTCAGTATAAGTCAATACAATACTCAATAAAAGTCAATATTCAGTAAAAAACAATGTAATGGAATGAGAAATCGGTTTTTTTGTTTACATGAAAAGTAGATTTTTTGTTCTTAAAATCGACTATATGATGTTGTACCTACTTCAACTTCGATGTGTTGTAAACTTCGCTTATCTCTAATTGATGCTTCGAAACAATATCAGGTCAATTTTCATTCAAGATAACCTTAAGTTGTAGTTATCGAATATTTAAAAACAAAAAACCCAATTTTACCAAAGGTTATTAAAAAAAATTAAACTCGTGTTGGTTGCTATAGTATGTTATAGAAAAATGTGTAATTTAGCACCTTACAGACCAGATGATCTCATGTCCATTTAACTCGATCATGATTTCTTTAATTTATTATATTAAGTAGATGCTAAATTATCACCTACTCATTAAAATTTGTCACACTGAACACGGAGGACAATCTATGGTTATTATAATTTACTAATGGTATAAGATTAAGATTACAGATATGAAACGAAATTTTCATTAGTATCACATTAAAATGTTAAAAAGCCTTACGACACGAAGCTGAAAAAGCAGCTGGTGATTGTAAATTTATCGCCTGTATTGGCAACACGTGTCAACCATGTATAGAATTTTGTAAATTATTGACGCACACGTAACTAAACAACTCACAACATTCCCATCAAATCTAACCAAGAACAAAATAAAACAAATAATTTACACCAAAGTAGAATCTTCCTATAGCTGCTTAATTAACAATAAAAATTTCATCAGTCTGTAATGTTAGACATAAACACAGCATCAACATTTCTAGAAAGGAAGATCTTCCAATCTTGCAGATTAATGGGCTTTTGAATTGGAAATTTACTCCTTAGACATTAAATCTTAAACTTGGAATTGCCATTAATAAAAATAACGATTATACAAATTTCCGTCCTCTTATATTGAATGTTCGAATGTTTTAAATGTAATAAAGATTCTTGTACAAAATTAATGGCCCTATAAACTAGGTAAATAAGTATGGTGTAGGATTGTTGAGACATATAAATGGTCCAGAGCCATTAACAAAGCCAAACGCTGATAATAACGTCAGGTGTCGATAACAATTGGAAATTATAAACGTGTAAATGACCCAACAAGCAAAACAAATTAATTAATCCGAATTTACATCTCGCGTTCTACGTACCAAACATATTTTATTGGTTTAATGTGACATCGAGTTTTTTTATGGGATACTCGGCATTTCTATGTTTAACCCAGAAACTTGTTACCATATTTAACGAGAATTGGGATAATTGACCAAAAAGGCGCCCAAACACCTCCGCATTAGCATATTGCTCGGTTTGATTTATTTTCGCGCGAGTCGGTCGCTCGCCAACTCGTAAAAATAATGTTAATTACCATCTGATATCACATTGATTCGGTACAAATTCGAGCCGATTTGCATAACGACGTAAATGTGAACGATTTTTTTAAAGAAAACAAATTTTACTCGTTGGTAAATAGTATAGAAAATACTGGTCGATTCGCTTAGAGAGAATCCTTTGTAAACCATATTTAAACTAATTATAAATAAACCAAATATTGTATCACATATTGACGCCTGAGGTAGCACATTCTCGGTAATATTACTTTTATTTAATTTTCTAGCACCTCTCACAACTTCATCATCAATAAGGTTACATGGGTAACGTGTTATAAGCATTCTTGACTTGATGGTCGATCAGGTTGTTAAAAATTAAGGGATAAAAAAAAAATTAGGCAATCGTGTGGATTACCGACAGAAATGAAAACTTAAACTAGGAAATAAAACCGGTTTTTTTTCTATTGGGGTATCCGAAATTAAAATTTTACGATTTGTAAATTAATATTCGTTTGGTTTTTAACGAGGTTCAAGCTCCGCTGCCCATCACGACGTTTTTTTAACTCTAGTACTCTTCTTACTCAGAGCTACATATTTATTACTCATCTTACTTACATAACACTGTTAATATGACAGCATATTGGTAACGAGAATTAGCGTGATGGTGATGGCAAACATCCATCAAAAGTCGCCCAACGCCCCCTTAGAAAAATCAAAATTTTGAGCTGATTTTCAAAACTCTGCAACCAACAGAAAAATAGTCATAAAGAAAAATCGCAAAATCGTAAAAAAAATAACAAATAAAGCCACCAAATTCTAGTTTTCAGGTCTTGAGTTCAGAATTCTTAGCATTCGCAGTTTTTGAGAATAATTGGGAAAACCATTGGCTAATAATTTTTCCAAATTTTTACTTATTTTTAAGAAATTTTACTGACTTTGTATTATTTTTCGAGTTATCCAAAACTGACACTTCTAGATAATTTAGTTTTCTTTAATTTGATTGGTCTACGAGTCCTGCAGGAAATTTTTTTGGTGAGTTATCCTCATACAAAACAAAAAAGTCATCTTTGACTTTGTTAATTAATAGCTCGGAAAATAATAATCGTGCAGAAAATACAAGACTCGATTTAAAAACTGCAAAGTATTCTCTATAGGTTCTAGTAATTGGTGTGAGAAATCTGAAAATTTCAAAATGCTACGATTTTTTTCGTTGCGCTCAGAATAATTGAATTTGTCGTTTTTACTAAATATCGGTTAACGTATAAATTCATCATGGTAGACCCTTATTGACCGGAAATATTATGTTGTTTTCAATTTATTTAACATTTCTTCGTAGTCGCATTTCAAAAATTGTTTAGAAAATTGTCAACAAACCATAAAAAAATTTAAATATTTCCAAACTGGGCCGAAGAAATGTTAAATAAATTGAAAAAAACATAACGTATAAATGTTTCCCTTTTTATTCTTTTTTATCGAAAATGATCTATTTTTAGCAATACTCTATAGTTTCTTTATCAAAAAATTTTAATTATTGTCCGTGGCGTAGTATGGGACAGTCTTGTGCGGTCCACAAGCATTCTTCTGCACAAGGGACCCTCTCACAGTTTTTCTTAGACTCAATCACACATTGTTTCAACAGTGGACTTAAAGCTATGGACATAGAGTAGCTTAGGGGCTTAAGCCAGCCATAAACTCGAATAATATCCATAATTCAGTTTAATCCCAACCTAATTTCGAGAAAAAGTTGTTTGTTAAAAATAAGTTGAAAGCAAAAAAAAAATAAATCTTCAATAATATCGAAGTTTTCGTCTATATTTTTGCAAAAATTTCAAAATTCGCAACAAAAGAATTCTAAATTTACTCAAAAGGTCAAAATTTTGAAAAAAAAAAATATTGAAAATTAATTAAAAAACCATCAAAAAAAAAGTGAGCACTATTTTTCTCGAGACGTATCGATCTGACCAAATCTAAATTTGATCAAACTTTCCCAAATAATTAGGACCCTTAAAAATGTTCTTCCCAAACCCTATTTAGTCCTTGTGCATTGAGCACAATCTTTGGTTACATTGTGTGACAAAAATCAACCCTCCTGTAGAAAAAACTGCGGCTTACCTTGGTAAGCACGATTTTTCTCAGGACGTATCGATCTGACAAGATCTAAATTTGATCAGCCTTTCCCAAATAATTAAGACCTTTAAAAATGTCCTTTCCATAAATTTCTTGAAAATTTGATTTTAAAAAATAAAATCAAAATTTTCATAGAAAACTGGAAATATTTTAACCCATTCTAACAAGTCTGAGTTTAAATTCAAAATTTTGTAAAACAGTATAATATTTCGGAATAACTGGTATAACCGAAAACCATCGGAATTTTCTAAAAAAAATAAGAATAATAATTAGTTTTTTTCGATTATAAACTTTTTTCTACAAACAATCGCAATATTTGTGGAGCTGGTGACTATGTTAATGCCTGGGCTAAAAAGCGTTCACTTGAAATTCGCAATGAGTCGGTGACTAACACAGTTTACAGGGCCGTACGGTAAATTTTCTCAATATGATGCTACTCTTCGAAATGCCGCTTTGAAAATCCTAATTTTTTCTCAAAATTTCAAACTTCCTGAAACTTTTTTTTTGAAAATCGAAATACAAATCTTGTCCCCTGAAACCAATAAAGATTAAAAAGTTTTTTCTCCTTTTTTTTTTTGAAAATCCCAATTTTTTCCCAGAATTTCGAACTTTCTGAAACTTTCTTTTCGAAGATTAAAGAGCAACTTCTGTTGTGTTTTTAATCTTTCTTGCTTTCAGGGGACAAGATTTGTATTTCAATTTTTGAAGATAACCCAAAAACCAGTCCGTTCAACCAAAATTTATTTTCGAAATTTCGACTTTTTTTTAATATTATGAATCTTTAACAATAAAAATTCATATTGTTAAAAATTATGAGCTTGCGATCTTTTTATAATTTCAACTTAAGAAGAAACACTTCGACGTTATTTTTCAAAATTTAAATACTTTTTAAAACTTTAAATTTTTTGAAAATGTTCACCTTCATAATTGGGCTTTTTTGAAAATATTGATTTTTTTCAATATTTTGTCTTCTCGAAATTTTTATTTTGTTATAAATTTTGGTTTTCTTCGAAGAAGCCTGCTAAGAATATTTCGATTCTCGAATTTACGAACTTTTAAAAGTTTTGACTTTTTTAAAATTCTACTCTTTCTTTTAAGTGATGCCCATTTTAAATTTTTTCAAAATTGTGACCTTTAAAAATTGCGATTTAAAAAAAATGATATTTTTTTCAATTTCCACCTTATTTGAAAGCTTTCACCTTCTACTGTTTTTGAAAATGTTAAGTTTCGAAAATATTGACTTTTACTCAAAGTTATGACTTTTTGGAAAACAGCAACTTTTTTTTAAAGGTTTTTACTTTTTTTTAAAAGATTCACTCCTTTTGTCAAAATTTCAAATCATATCTATATCAACATTTATTTTGATTTTTTGTACTCCTGAAGTCTATATTTTAATTTTTTTTAAATTTTCAAATATTTCTAAATATCGCCTTTTCTCCAGAATTTATTTTTTTTCGAAATTTTCCCTTTTTGAGTATTTTGATTTTCTATTTCTGATTCGGCATTTTTGAAATTCCATTTTATTTTAAAATCTAACTTTTCTGAATAAGTTGCCACTTCTATTTTATTTATATTTTCACGTTTCTCCTGAAATTTCAAATTTCACAGTTTCCAGTTTTTTCAACATTTCCATTTGTTTTAAATATGACCTTTTTTAGATTTTGGATTATTGAACAAATTTTGATCTTCAATTTCAACTTTCAAACATTTTAACTTTTGAAAAAACTCAACTATGGACAATTTCGATGTCATTGAAAATTTTTGCTTATGTTTTTTTGTATACCTTTTTCAAAACTTCTACTCAAAATTCCTTTCAACTTTTTCAAAATTTTAGCTTTTTCGAAAAATTCTACTTTTTAAAAGAGATTAATAAAGATGTTTACTTTTAGTTTCAATTTCGATTTTTTGAAAAGTTAGTAAATTTCAAATTTTGTCCTCTTTCAGGATTTTGATTGTTTTTGAATATCTCAAAATTTCTTTAAAATTTTTATTTGCACAGTTTACTTTTTGGAGCAATTTCGTCTATTCTGAAATTTTTGATTTTATCGTAAGAAAATTTGATTTGTTCTTTTAGTTTTTATTTTACTTGAAGATTTTAACTTTTGAAATATTCTACTTTTTTGAAAACTTTTGACCTTTTTAACATTTTTAAATATCATGTATCTTTATTTTTTAAAGAATTTTGTCTTTTTGTATTGACAAAATTTTAATTTTTTTTTGAGTTTCATTTTTTTCCAAATGTCATATTTCTCTCAAAATTTTGAAATTTTTTTTTGGTAACTTCCAAAATTGTGTTCTTTTTCATAATTTTTACTTTTATCAAAAATTCCAACTTTTGTGCAAATTTTTATTTTTTCAAAATGTCGATTTAAACAATTTTTTCTTTTTTTGTAATTTTCACTTTTATCAAAAATTTCAACCAGTTTTCAAATTTTCTACTGCTTCTCAAAATTTGAACTTTTTTTTGAAAGTTAGGTCTTATTTTCGAAATTTCGACTTTTGCTATAAATTTCTAAAAAAAAATTTAGTATTTCGGTGTTTTTAAGTTTAAACCATTCCTAAAATCTCGTCTGGGTTTCATGATTTTTAAAGTTTTTAAAAAGCCACTTTTTCAACTTACTTTTTTTCAAAATTTTGACTTTCTTGAAGTTTTGAATTTTCTTTCTTTCAAGCCTTCAAAATTTTGTCTTATGAAGCCAAAGTTTAATTTTCAAGTTTCTCCTGAAATTTTGCCTGTAAGCTTGAATTTTCGACTTTTTGAAATAATAATTTCTCGTTTGTCTGATCCCGATGTGTTCATCTTTTGTCTCAAAATTTTAAAGACATTTTTCAAATTTCGGTTTTTCAAAGTGTTTTTTTAGAAATTTTTATTTTTTTTTCAAATCTAACGCATACTTTATGTTCCTGAAAATCTCAATATTTTCGTCCAAGTTTCTTTTATCTGAAAATTTCGAGTTTTTAAAAATTTGTCGTTTGTTAAACAATAATGTTCAAAATTTAACCATTCTATCAAAATTTAACTTTTATCAACACAACTTTCCGTACGAAATTTCCAATTTTTTCGACGTTCTCTGAAAAATTTCGAATTTCCTTTCAGTTTTGAAGTTTTACTTCAATATTTCAAACCGATTTCTCAAAATTACCCCTATTTCTCAAAATTCTTTTCTTTTCTTTAACATTTGGATTTTTCTGAAAATTTCAACCTTCTAGAACCTAATTTTCCAAAAATTTTGACTAGTTCCTTAGAGTTTGTTTTTTTTTTTCGAAATCTTGATTTTTTTATCTCAAAATTTGATACTAAATATTTCTCAAAGTTTCAACTTTTTGCTTGGAATTCTTCTTTTTATCGAATTCTTGACTTTTTTTCTTCAGTTTTGGTGGAACGGAGTGGTCCTTGGTTATCTTCAAAAATTAAAATTGAAGGAACAAGATTTGTATCTCAATTTTGTTCTTCCAACCAAATCTGTCGTTTTCATAAAAGTTGCCTTATCATAAAAAATTCGAAATTTTGCCTTTATTCTCAAACTTCTTTTTTGGAATGTTCTTTCAAAAATCGTTTTTTTTTAAATTATCTATTTTTCTCAATACGTATTCATCTTTTTTCGAAATTCTGTTTTTTTCTTAAATATTTTTTTTTCGGAGAGATACAGTATCTCATATCAGTACCTTCTGAAGATGGTAGCTTCGCTATCGAAACGCGTTAGAGCAATTTTTGTTGTATTTTTTAATGTTTTAATGTTTTTGCGTATTTATCTTTTTTCGAAATTCTGCTATTTTTCTTATTATTCTTATTTTTGGAGAGATACAGCATCTCATATCGGTTTTTTTTCTGAAGCTGATTATTTTCTTTTAAACTAACTTATTTTGTTCAAAAACTTCAATTTTTTGAATATTTTTCTTGTAATCAAGGATCTTTTTCAAGATTTTAACTTTTTTAAAAAAACTGTTGACTCTAAATCTCAATTTCTTTGTAAATTTATTTTTTTGGTAATCAATTTGGTTTTTAAAATACAAATCTTGTCCCCTGTATCTCTCTGAATATGATAGCTTGGCTATCGAAATTCGTTATAGCAATTTTTGTTGTATTTTTTAATGTTTCTTGGTTACAGGGTATATCAATTTTGGAAGATAACCAAGGACAAATCCGTTCCACCAAAAAAAAAAAAAAGATTTCCACTTGTTTCTCCAAATTTGTTTTATCATCAGAACAGGATATATCCCAAAATTTGACGTTTTGTTTCTGGACATTTCTTTCCAAATTTTGACTTTGAAATTCGTTTAAATTTTTCAAAATCGGAACAAAATATTAATAAAATGTCATTGTTTCAAGAATAATATTTTTCAAAAAAAAGGTTTTCGATTATATTAAAATTTAATGAAAGTAAAATTCTGAGGAAAATATTATTGGTTATTTCAGTTTTTTCTCCAAATTCGATTTATTTTGGAAATTGTAATTTTTTTTTACGAAATTTGTCTTTTGGAAATTTCGACTCTTTTTTGAAAATTCCAGTATTTTTCGAAATGTTCTGAAAGATTCAAGTTTAATTTCAAATTCAATTTTCTGACTTTTTCCGAAAATTTCCACTTTTTCGAAATTTGGACTCTAATTTGGAACCTCGATTCCCCAAGCTCGCGCAGTTCAGTAAAGATATGCACTATACTCAGCTGAAGACTTTCTGGTTTTATTTTTGTTGTCCATCAATTTTCAAAATAATTGGTGCCCCCCCTGAATGAAATCGTGTCTACGCCCACGGAGTTTTGCGAAAACAATCAAGAATTTAAAATGGAAGCCCCAGGGTTAAACTTGACGAATTTCGAGTGTTTTGGCGAAAAAATTAAAAACGTTTAAACTCAGAATTTTTGAATTTTTAACAAATTTTCGAAATGAAACAGCAAATTATGAAAAAAAAAACTGAAACTTTTGAAAAAATAGAATCAAGAATAAACTTGGAAATTTCCGAAAACCCGATTTTTAATAAAATATTCCTAGGTTTAATCATTTTATTCAACATTTCTACGATCCAGTTTGGAAATGTGTTAATTTTTTATTGTTTGTTGATAAAACAGTTTTAGAATGTTGTCAACAAACAATAAAAAATTTAAATATTTCCAAACTGGGTTGTAGAAATGTTAAATAAAATGATTAAACATAATGTTTCCGACCAATAAGAGTCCACCATTAAGAATAAAATATTCCTAGTTCAAATAAAAACTGACAATTTGTAGTCCAGTATTCTTAATATCCTGCAATTGCATATAATTAAAAATTACAAATTTCAAGCTTAATCCTTATAAAATTTTAAGTTTAATCTAATATTCCTGTTTTACTTCAAATTTGAAATCAAAATTTTGGAAAAGAAATCAAATTTTAAGCATGGATTTTTTCAAAAATCGAAAATTTGAGATTTTGATTAAAATTTTGATGAACAATGTGTATAATGTGTTAGTAAAGTAATTTATTTTAGAAAAAAGTGTAAATTTCAAGTAAAAAATCGATATTTTGTCAAAATAGCGAAAATTTAAGGTAAAATTCGACAAGAAATGTTTCAAATTTTTTATGAAAACTTTTTTAATTGTAATATCCAGAAATAACTCAGAGTTTTATTTGCACAAAATATCTTGATATATCACCTTTGACAATCGTATCACGAATGTCCCTGGAAAGATCATTTTAAAGAAAATTTTCAAAACATTTTTTGGGAAATATATTCACGAAAGTTGAAGATTTCGGTAAATTCAAAACGAATTGACGAATTTTAAAAACAGAGCTCTGATGAATAGAGAATCTAAAACACCCTTCATTGACCTGTCATTTGATTCTCATTCCCATTAGAAAAATTTTGGGGGATCACCCCCGTATAGGAGGGTGCTTGGGTTATGATTTTATGTCAACAATTTTTCCCTTACAAACAAAGTCCACATGTTTCAGTATTTTTTTGAATTAGCAGTTATGCCTTACGATACGTTTCCGATGGGTCACAAATTTTTAGGGACAGAAAAACACTGAATAGTAGATAAAAGCTTTAAACCTTGAACTTCTTTATTCATTACTTGATCGTGACTCGTAAAGATCGACCTTAGAGAAATTCAACCGAGGGAAATTCGAAATGAAGCGCCTTCAAATAATCCTCTCAAACGCAAAATTAGACTAAATTTAAACTGAATCTCTTTGATCTCGTACTTTAATTTTTATAAGCTTATGAAAATATCAACGAGCTTAATGAGATGTTTCAAATCAAGCCGAAACGGCAATTGTCAGTACGAGCCCTATATAATATAAAGTATGTAATAAGCAAAAAAAAAGTAATTTCCTCCGAGAAAATGATAATTTCAAAAAGTGGAACGTAAATTTCATCCGGAAAGGAGTTTTAAAGACGATGCCAAACGAGTTCTCGAATCAGAATTTTAATGACACGAAGGAAAACATCCGCAAAATCCCAGTTTTCGCGAAATTCACTACAAATTTATCAAGAGACATCGAAAGAAAGATGCTGGCAGATATTAAACGGTCCAGAGCGAAACGGACTTACATTTCATTAAGGCTAGAGACAGAATGAAATTACATACCCTATAAGAGGGACTAAGAGCGCGCTAAGGGTGAAAACTCGCGGCGAGACAAAGACCGAGAAAACGCAATTTGCAGGGGCTAGAAGGAGCCAGCAATATGCAAGTTAATTAATCGGTAAAAGTAATGAGAACAGGACGCTTGCGCCCCGTCGACGGCGGGGGCGGCGGGGGAGTCATCAACGCCAGCGCAGATTACAAGTACAGTCGAAGCAAAAACTGGCGAATTTTTTAATATAATCTGGAGGTGAGGCGGGCGGCGATGTTGGCCCCGAGGCGGCCGACAAACTTGAGGCTGATTGACTGTTTTCTGATAAAGCTCACTCAACTTCTCTCTAAAGCTCTTACATTAGGTTTTATATTCCCCCTTGCTCTTTATCATGCAATCATTTCCGTTTTGGAACTGTTTGCATTTACTGCATATTTTATTACGGAACATAAAACAAAAAGTATTTGTTTTATAACCTCTTATTAAACGGTAATGTGTGTCACACTGCACTAATACGCCTTTAGTGCCTGTTTACTCGGTTAAATGACCCAAGAGTGCATATAAAGCAAATTCTAATATGACCTGCTTTGAATTAACTTACTTCGGAAGAATTTTTAAATCAACTGCATTAGCGTTAGCTTGTTGGGTAATTTCGTAAAACTAACCAACATAAATATAAGAAAACATCAATAATTCACTTCTATGCCCCTAATGATTATGCCATTCCTGCATCTTACCAAGTGAATGTTTTACAAAGCAAAACGTTTAGGGTATACAATTTAAGACAATCTCAACAATATTAAATGAACACCCTTTCACAATTTTTCGTTTGATCGTTTGGAGAAATTTCTTATCAACTCTAATATCATTGGTTTCTTTGGTAATTTCTCATCTGAGGGAGGTAAGCAACGGCAACAAGAAACTATCTGGGGTCCACCTCCATTCTGCAGCGTCGTCTGCTGCTCCCATTTTTCCACCCGTACGCTGCGAAGCCTAGAAGAGTCTCTACAGTTTTTAAATCTGCACGGTTAGCCAAAAAAAATGTTCACATTTTATTTGATGGATTTAGTTTGGTATTAATGAATTGGTTTTCACCAAATTCTCAGCAACAATACAATAAAGTATAAGTTTTAGGCAATCAGGTAAAAAGCTACATTTTTTATACAGAATTTGAGAAAAAAGTGGAAATTTCGAGAAAAAAGTCGAAATTTCGAGAGAAAAAGTCGAAATATGAGAAAAAAGTCGAAATTTTGAGATTAAGGTCGAAATTTCGAGAAAAAAAAATCGAAATTTAAGAAAAACGTAAGTCAAAATTTCGAGAAATAAAGTCTAAATTCGAGAAAAAGTCAAAATTTCGAGAAAAAAAGGCGAAATTTTGAGTTTAAAGTCGAAATTTCGATATAAAGGTCAAAGTTTCAAAAAAAAAATCAATATTTAAGAAAAAAGTCGAACATTGAGAAAAAAAAACGAATTTTTGAATAAAAAATCGAAATTTTGCAGTATTTTAAGAAAAAAGTCGAACTTTGAGAAAAGAGTCAAAATTTAGAAAAAAAAGTCGAAATTTCGAGAAAAAAAGTCAAAATTTGAGAAAATAGTCGAAATTTCTAGATTAAGGTCGAAATTTTTAGAAAAAGATTGAAATTTGATTTGAAGAAAAAGTCGAAATTTCGAGATAAAAGTCGAAATTTAAAGAATAGAAGTCGAAATTTGGGATTAAGGTCGAAATTTTGAGAAAAAAAGTCGAAATTTAAGAAAAGAGTCGAAATTTCGAGATTAAGGTGGAAATTTCGAGAAAAAAAGTCGAAATTTAAGAAAAACTTGGGTCGGAATTTCGAGAAAAAAGTCGTAATTTCGAGGAATAAGGTCGAAATTCGAGAAAAAGAGTCAACATTTCCAGAAAAAAAGGCGAAATTATGAGAAAACCTTTGAAATTTCGATATTAAGGTCAAAATTTCAAAAAAGAGTCGATATTTAAGAAAAAAGTCTAAAATTGAGAAGAAAAAACGAAATTTTGAATAACAAGTTAAAATTTTGAAATATTTCAAGAGAAAAGTCTAAATTTCGAGAAAAAAGTCGAAATTTAAAGAAAAGAAGTCGAAATTTGAGATTAAGATCGAAATTTCGAGAAAAAAAGTCGGAATGTGAGAAAAAAGTCGAAATTTGAGAAAAAAGTCGAAATTTCGAGATTAAGGTGGAAATTTGGAGTAAAAAAGTCGAAATTTAAGAAAAAAGTAGATCGAAATTTCGAGAAAAAAGTCGAAATTTCGAGAAATAAAGTCGAAATTCGAGAAAAAGTATCAACATTTAAAGAAAAAAGTCGAAATTTTGAGAAAAATGTCGAAATTTTGATATTAAGGTCAAAATTTCGAAAAATAAGTCGATATTGAAGAATAAAATTAAAAATTGAGATTAAAAAAATAAAATTTGGAAAAAGAGTCGAAACTTCGAAAAAAACGTCGAAATGTCGAGAAAAAAAGTCGAAATTTGAGAAAATAATCGAAAGTTCGAGATAAAGGACGAAATTTCGAGAAAATGATCGAAATTTGAGAAAGTAGTCAAAATTTCGAGAAAAAAGTCGAAATTTCAAGAAAAAAAGTCGAAATTTGAGATTGAGGTCGAAATTTCGAGAAAAAAAGTCGAATTTTGAGAAACACCTAGTTCGAAATTTTGAGAAAAAATCGAAATTTTGAGAAAAAAATTCGAAATTCGAGAAAAAGAGTCGAAATTTCGAGAAGAAAGTCGAAAGTTTGAGTTTAAGGTCGAAATTTCGAGAAAAATGTCGAAACTTTGGAAAAACTCGAAATTTCCAGAAAAAACTTGAAATTTCGAGTTTAAAATCGAAATTTGAGAAAAAAAGTCGAAATTTCGAGAATAAGGTCGACATTTCCGTGAAAAAGACGAAATTTCTAGAAAAACGTCGAAATTTTGAGAAAAAAGTCCAAATTTGAGAAAAACAATTTTTTTTAATCTATGTCATTTCTTCGCTTTAGTAACATTTCGACTTTAATCGTTAAATTTTGATTTAAGAATTAAAATTTCAACTTTTTTCTAAAATTTTCAAAAAAGATAATTTAAAATAATAAACGTTGAAATTTTTCTTAAATATAGTAGAATTTTTTAAAAGTCCGATTTTAGAAGAAAAACGGCAAATTTTTGAGGGACCGATGAAATTCTGAAAAAAAAAGTCGAAATTTTTAAAACCCTATTGTTAGGAAAGTCGAAACTTAAAAAGTCAAAATTTTCAGGAATCCAATTTTCAAAATAAGAAAGTAAAGATTTCGACAAACCAACATTCGAAAACAACGCTGAATTTTGACAGGTTAAAAATTTTGAAAGCCGAAATTTCTAAAATGTTAACAGTTTGGGAAAATGCTGAGAAAAGAGATTGAATTGGGGACATTTGACAAAATTTTTAAAAGTAAAAAGATTCGAAAAAAATTAGACATTTTTAGTAGTCGAATTCTTAAAAAAATTGAGGTTTTCAGAAAAGTCAAAGTTTTGCAAAGAGACAGAGATCTTGAAAAGGTCAAAATTTTGAAAAGGGTTGACATTTTCAAATACATTGGAATTTTCAAGATAAATCCTTAAAAATTTAAAGTTTTCAAAAACCAAATTTTGGTGGAACGGACTGCTCCTTGGTTATCTTTAAAAATTGAAATACAAATCCTGTCCCCTGAAACCGAGAAAGCTTAAAAAAAACACAACAAAGGTTGCTCTAACGCGTTTCGATAATCAAGCTATCATCTTCAGAGAGATACAGGGGACAAGATTTGTATTTCAAAAACCAGATTGATTAATAAAAAAATAAATTTACAAAAAAATTGAAATTTAGAACCAAAAAGTTTTTAAAAAAAGGTAAAATTTTGAAAAAGATCATTAATTACAAGGAAGTTTTTGAACAAAATAAGTTATATTAAAAGAAAATAAAATCTTGAAAAGTTTCATAAAAATCAAAATATTCAAAGTAAATATGTTAAAAAAAGTAATTTTCCAAAAAAAAAAGAAATATTCAAAGGTAGAAGTTTTTAGAGTCAAAATTTGCGAAGGAACATTTCAAAGTATAAAAATTTTTAAATAAAGTCGATCGAAATTTCGGAAAATTTGTAAATTTTCAAAAATTTCAAAACTACGATAACATATTTTTTTAAAACCGTGGAAATTTAAAAAAAGCCGAATATTACAAGGAAGGTAACATAAAGATTTAAATAGTTAGTCTGAGTTTAAGCTCAAAATTTGGAGTAATAGTCAAAATTTTAAGATTAAAGTCAAAATTTCAAAATTAAAACTAAAAAATTTCATAAATTCGAGGACACGGATTGGCATTTTTATCTCCTAAAGTCACTTAATTCTGACCTTTTCCTTTATTTTATAATTAAAATTCGAAGAAAAGCGGTAAATATTTTAGGTTTAGGTTAGAGATTTTCAAATTTAAAACTTGAACTTTAGAAAAAATGGAAATTTGAAATTTACGTTTGAAAAACGAAATTTTTAGGTGTTTTTCTGCAACCGTCCACTATTTTATCTCAAGATTTACATTTTAGTTGCTGAATGTTTACGACCATTGAAAACTTTGGGAAAAAAGTCAAAAATAAATTATATAAATTAATAAATAAGTACAAACTTCCTCGGTATGACATACGTTTAGGTATGTTAAACTTAATGACCAATTAAATGTTCTGTAATAAAACAGGTAAACCAGCTACTGCTTTAGATTCAAGTTTGGATTTAAAAAAAAATTTGACGTATGGAACCGTTTTTTTTTGGTGCAACGGACTGGTCTTTGGTTATTTTTAAAAATTGAAATACAAATTTTGTCCCCTGAAACCAAGAAAGATTAAAAAACACAACAAAGGTTGCTCTAACGCGTTTCGCTGCATCATCTGCAGGGAGATACTAGGAAATTCTCTTCTGAAGATAATAGCTTGGCTATCGAAACGAGTTAGAGCAATCTTTCTTGTGTTTTTTAGTCTTTCTTGGTTTCAGGGAGCAAGATTTGTATTTCAAGTACGAAAGTGTTCACAATGAGGGACTTTAGGTCCTCGGAAGAATAATCTGTGATTAAAGTGGCTAGTGACTTTTGCCTATAAAACATCGTAATTAATAAGTTCGTGTCTATAATGTTTGATACTATTTTAACCATTCTCAATTTATGGTTCTTATTACTTGGACTGCAGTGGTAGTTAAACTTTATGGCTAAGTTTATTTAGAAACGTGGCTAATGACATCATAATTTCGATGGCCAGTCTCGTAATGCTAGGCATCAATTAATCTTCGAAAATAGTGATAGTCAGCTCCAGGGTGCTCAATATCAATTAAAGTTCTCTTCCACTTCTTAATGTGCCACTAAATATTACATTCGCTCACATCCCTCTCTGTTTCCCGTATTCAAATCCACCCCCTAAAATATAAAAAGTAAAACCGTGGAAATCGCCGTCTTTCTCATCATCCAGAGGGTCGTATATTCGGTCCTCGCTCAAGGTGGGGTGTTTGTGCGCCATGCAAATGCGGCGGGCGTGCTAACTATTCGACCGGCGCTCTAAAACCGGCGCCAGAAGAGCGTCGGCGTCGAACTGAAACGCTACAATCAACTTTTGTGTAATTACGAACTGTTTTTAATTGCTTTTTGGTTACTTCCATTTGTGTGCGGATTAATTCGGTGCTTCTGCGGGGCGGTCGAGAAGGGATCGAGACGCGCGTACATTTCACGTCGAGCGCCGTTGCACCTGCTTGTGGCGGGATACGAACGCGCGGCACCGGCTACGAAAATTTATTAAATATTGAAGATGGCAGCGAGTTTTGTTTGCGAATTCGATGGAGTTTACTTTTAGTGACTTTGCGTTTTCTCGGGGATCGGAGTGAATAGAGCGATTTGGCATGTTAGTGCACCTGCTTCTTGTGCTTCCGGTACTTTTTTTAAATTTAAATAGGCTTCTTTTGTTTACATCGCGGAATATCATCTTCGTAAATTGACTCGACTCCGGAAGCAAACAAATAGAGCTATTCTGTAACTTTTGAAATCCTGCAATCTAAAGAACGAAAATAGAACAGTTAGTCTTGTAAAAACCTACTGTTCTTGGTATTAATTATGTATAAAGGAAAAGCAAACTACAGAGTAAATATTAATCAACAGTTGAAGGTGATAAGATAGAGATTTTGTGGAAAAAACTTTATCTAAAAAAATCTGTTTATTAATTTTATTTAACATATTGTTTCCGACCAATAAGGGTCCACCATGAAGAATAAAATAGATCTATTAGTTAGTTACAGTATCTGAACACGTTTTGCTTGAATCTCATTTATGGGACATAAATTTGAACCTAATAACTGGTGAACTGTCACCATCGTTCTAACTTAAAAGCATATTTACGAGTTCGATTCTTAACTTTGGTTTGAAGAACTTAAACTAATAACAAAGTTAATTAATTAATATGTTTAACAACTCCTAAATTATCTAATATTTGTCCCTATAAAGCTACAACGTTTAAGATAATTTAAACGAAGATAGAAGAAATCCTCAACTTTTTACGATAACCGATGACTTTCAAGACATTCTTAGAATTTCATAATTCGTTTCGTTGTATTTATTATGAATGTGCTTCTGTCATTATTTTCGTAGTATTTTTTGTAGACAGGGTTCCTAAATTATGAAAATTAATAGAAACAATTAATTTAGACCATATAAAGCTGACAAACTTGACATTTGCTCAGATTAACGCATCTCAAACAGAAAAAAATTATTGTTATTGAGATGTAAGTATATAAATGATTGTATTCGGAACGTAGTTACTCGGAACGTAGTCATTATTACCCAAGATTGTGGTTCGTCGATTATAAAGTAAGGACAATTCTCATGTTTTTTAAATCAAATTTGATCTACAATTAGATACCCAACGGTTTTCTTAGCAAGAAGATCTTTGACAGCAATTCTTTGTAAATTGTTTTTTTAACCGAAGTTAATTTTGTAGAAAATTCTTATGCACAGAGATACCTTGCCAACAATCTGGTGTTATTAACAAAACATTTAATATATTATATAATTCCAAACCATTTAATATGTAATTCGCCCGAATTAAGACATTATAATGCACTTTATAAAATTGTTAGTTTTTTTCATGCTGGAAGGGAAAAAAAAATGTTATAGGAGATTTGAATCTTTAATAAGGGAACTTTAAGTGTAAATTATATTGTTGCATCAACGAATGGCCTCCTAGTTGCAATTTATGATAGAAAAAACAAAATTAGAGAAACTTTGATAAAATATGGTGGATGCGCCGGGTCTTTATATTTCTTTTAGAAGATTCTAATAACAAATGAGATGAAATCGCCTTCGAGTTAATCTTTTTTTATTTAAATTTTGTTAATAATTTCTCCCTCGAAAGGCTACTATATTTGATTAAAATGTTATTAGTCAAAATATTGGAAATACGAAGATCTAGTATATTTAAAAGTTTTGTCATTAACGACGTGATGATTTATTTTTTTACGTGGATTAAGAAATTGGCTGCCGTTTAAATGCAAAACCATACGCACAGAAATTTAGGGATGGAAAAAAATCCCAAGTGTTTGGGTGAAAGGTAACTGACAAAAAAATAGTCATAGAGTAAAATAAAAAATAGCAAATTAAAGCCATCCTTCAAGAGGCGTAAAAAAAATAAACGAGGAGAAAGCCTTTAAATACACCAAAGCGAGATATTAAGGGCGATAAAAAAATCCAAAATTTTCAGTTAATTTCTCAACGACTATACAGGGTGAGTCATTAGTAGGGTAAAGCTCTGTAGCTCCTACAATTATTTTGGTAACAAAAATCTTTTTTGTTCAAAGGTACATTACCATGAGGCGCACCTTCTAACATTATTGCATACTATACAGGGTGAATAAATACACGGTGGCGCAATAAAGTTGCCAATTTTTAAATAGAACACTCTCTATATTATTACATATTTAAATGCTATACAAAATGTTGATTAATGCGATATTAAACAATAGGGGTCTGCGATTAATAGTTCTTGAGATATTTAGAAAAATCTTGAAGTTTCAGTCTAATTTTGAAGTTCATTTGAAATACCAGAAACAGTCAAATCAATTTATTTTTTATGCAAATAACTAGAGCAAGCCCTTTTCTTAAAAATTATTATCATTTTATTTAAATATTATTTGATATTATACAGGGTGGTTAGCAAACGCAAAATTACCTTTTTTTCAAAAAATTCAAGTAGCACACCCTGTATATTATTTTTTATTTTTGTTAAGCAACAACTAAGCGTTGATTTAATGTTAAGATTTGTGGGTCTAGCTTTTATAATTTTCAGAAAAAAACGAACTGCTCTTCGTTATCTTAAAAAACTGAGATACAGATCTTGTTTCCTGAAATCAAGAAAGATTAAAAAACACAACAAAGGTTGCTCTAACGCGTTTCGATAGCCAAGCTATCATCTTTAAAGAGATACTGATAATTATGGAATGGACCTGAAATTTTGGGTTTATTTTCGAGATTATTTGTTTAATATTAAATTTTATTTTCATCTTGAGAGCTTTTAACTCTGGAAATCACAACATTTCGACCTTATAGAAAAAATTTCAATAACAAAACAGAAGATTGGATTTTATAGTCAAAATGATATGAAAAATGTGTCCAAGGGCAGAATCTCCCAATATATAGTCCAAACATTTAATTTTTCAGGGTAGGTAAAGGTAAGGTGTCAGCCTACTTACATGAATACTCAAGCTCTTATTTTTCCAAACTATTTGATGATCTGTGTTTCTCTCAGATTCACAAAACCTAAAACGTTTGTAATTGTCCCCTTGCCATTTTACAACGCTTGTTTTCAAAATATTCCACACTGTTCGCGATTTTTTTAAAATGTATAAAGAAAAATAGAAGAATTTTTGCTTTCAATCCTATTTTATTTTTTCAGATTGATTTAGATCATTCTCAGTTTGATTATATTGTCTACTACCACGCTAATGTCAGCGGCTGTGGTCCCATCACGCCTGTAATTGTTTCGTGCGATTATGCAAGTAAGCTCAAAGGGTTAAATTATTAACATGCTAAAACGCCTACGCAAGCTTATAGTTATATATGTAGCTTAATCAAATAAAAGCAAAGATACACTTTAGAGTACACATAGTGATTCGATTCCGAAGGTAATAAAGACTATTTCATAGCCGTGTCACTACAGACTTTCACGGTAGGTGTCAAGACAAGCGTCCACTTGCTTAGCAACGTCTCGGTAACGGATAACCGTCGGTCATTCGACTGACCGACTGGATCGGCCCGACGTGATCCTGTTCAGATATAGTATGTTGTATGCACTTAAAATCATCGTGGTATATTTTAACTTTATGATTTTTTTATCACACCCGTTTTTTAGTTACACACTTTATATTGACGGCGAATTATCATTAATAAACATAAATAAAAGGTGGTGCATTGTCCTTTAATTTTCGACGTCAAATAATTTATCGGGCAGAAATTGGTTTCGCTTTTGGGATTAGTGCCATATAATTTTTAATTAACGCCGCGCGCTAGCTGACCAGTTATAAAAGACGCTCTAAGCTCTTTGTTTATGGCTGAAAGACATTAGATTAAGTAGCTTCGAGATTAATTTCATTTTGTTGTGTATTTCGCCACCAGGAGAAGAATTGCTTTTGGTGTAAAACATGAAAACTGTTCACATTTTTTGGGTCTGGGGCTCCTTTTTCTAACCAAACCATGGCTGATTTAAAAACTCGCTTGTTATCTATTGGAAACTAGAAGGCAACATACTAAAACAAAAATTGGAGACTGCCGACAGAAGTGAAAACTTAAAACTAGGAAATATGTAGTGCTGCAATTCGAACCCACGCTAGTAAACAAGTCAGTCAAAAGTGGAAATGTTTGAAAATAAATTCTGTCAAACTGAACCATATTTTCACCTTTGTGATTTGGATGCTTGTATCTTGTGAAAACGAATCTAATATTTCTTAATAATGGTATTTATTAATAATGAAATACATAAATTGAAATACAAATCTCGTCCCCTGAAACCAAGAAAGATTAAAAAACACCACAGAGGTTGCTCTAACGCGTTTCGATAGCCAAGCTATCATCTTCAGAGAGATACTCAATATCTTTCTTGTTTCAGGGGACGAAATTTGTATTTGAATTTTTGAAGATAACCAAGGACCAGTTCTTTCCACCAAAATGAAATACATGATATTTATTAATAATGAAATACACTAGAATGTACTTTTAACAGTAGGGCATGTTGATAACGCGTAGTGGTCACGCGAAACCATAAGTTTACCCCGTAACCAAAATCGCCCAACACGCCTAAAGTAATTTTTACTTCAAAAAGACTACAAATTATTCGGCAACGTGCTGTGTGGCTTTCGTGATCAGTAAATCTAGTCAAAAAGCCAGCAGCTCATTAATAATAATAATCTAGTTAAAGATTCTAACAAGTTAAATGATATCGCTAAAAGCATTTCTTCTATATCTACGATCTCAAGGTAACACGATAGCTCATTAATATGACCTATATTGGTACCCAATATTGGAATATTTTTCGTTAGTCGTTAATAAAAAAGAAAGCATACTGATGGATTACCAGAGCTCTAGCATAGACCACATTTAAATAAAACTAACTGAATCTGTAATTAATTAAACTAATTGTCTCGTACAGTTTGAAAGTTTCGTTTATCGGAAGCACCAATTTAGTCGCAAATGAAAGTAACCACCGTCACAACCGGATTTAACTCCGCTCGCTTAGTGTTATGGTTTTTTAGTTTGTAAAATAGATTTTTAAGACTTTTGTGTGGACTGTGTAAATCTAAAGAAATCTTTCCTATTTAGTTTATAATCGCAACACTTTAAGGGAGTAGAAAGGATTCCATGGATCAGATAAGATGTCTGGGACTTCGTCGAAAGGTAACTTTTAATCAGTTAATAATTCCTGACATATTGCTTTATTAAATCATACTCAGATTTTAAAGGACAAGCAGTTGCTCTTTTTGGTGGTAAACAAAAATTATTGGGGGTTTTCTATTGTTGAATAGTTGAAATACAAATCTTGTCCCCTTTGTTGTGTTTTTTAATCTTTCTTGGTTTCAGGGGATAAGATTTGCATTTCAATTTTTGAAGATAACCAAGGACCAGTTCCTTTCCACCAACATTTCTATTGTTGGTTATAAAAATTTGTTGAGATCCTTTTTTTTGGTTGTCAAAAAATACAAAATAACCAAGGACCAGTCCGTTCCACCAAAATTTCTATTGTTGGTTATGAAAATTTGTTGAGATTCTTTTTTTTTTGGTAGTCAAAAAAGCACTTGATGCGCATGATGTGCCTCGCCCTTTTCCACTTAATACCAAAGTCCAAAAATTATTGGGAAAGATTGCAATAGAGAAGTTCTCTGGACTTTTCCAAAGTGCTGTTTCCGCTAAACGTCAGCAGGTCAATTATTGGTAGTTAAGCTGTCTATGAGCAGCTACGGGTTTAAGCTTGTGAGGGATTACAGTTTAATTCCATTCTATTTGTATGATGCTTGTTTGATATTTTTTTTAAATTTTTACCAAGACCTTTTAAATTTCTTCTCAAAATTTAGTGATTTTTGAATTATATGCTTTATCGAAAGTTTCACTTAATTTTCAAAATTTTCATTTCAATTTCATTTTGTAAAATTTTGGTTTTAAACTCGGAATTTTGACTCTTTTAGAGATCTATGATTTTTGTTTTCATATTATCTATATTTATTTTTTGAAAATTTGGATACAAACTTTGTAAAGGTTTTATTTAGAAATGTTCAAGATTTTTTCTTCTAAAGTGGTTTTATTTCTAATGAATGCAATCACCAAATTACGACTTTTTTTTGGAAATTTCAAGACTCTAGTTTTACGTAAACTATGGATGCATTTACAGCTACTTCAAATTATTTTTTCTTATTTGTTATACATATCGAAGGTACTCAGTCAAAATAACATCAATTTTTTACAAATAATAAAGTAAACGGATTATGATGCAAATTCGTGACATATTTTTTCGGTTATAAAGTTGAAAAAAATATCAAATCATAATTGCAGCCCCTTTTCGATGCTGATTCTAAGAGGCTTTGACATTTCTAAATTAAAAGAAGAAGAATAATAATAGGAATCGGAAGAAAAAAATAAACAAAGTATTGCTTGGGTTATAAAAGTTGCAAATATTCAGTCATTAAAAATTCTTTGACTTGGAGGGACCCGAAAAAGTCGTTGGATGATTGGCTTTTTCGCATGAAAATCGGTCTACAGCGATAACGAATTGTACAGCAGAATTAAACCTAAATATAAAAAGAAAAGGTACAACATTCCTTGAAAAAGACGAATTTTGACTGTTTAGATTCTCATTTGATATGAAAGTTAATGTTAAATTTTGAAATAATAGTTACAAAAATTGTAAAAAGATTTCGATATTTTTTAGCAATTTTGAGGTTCATAACGCTCGAATTCCGATTTAATATTTCGAAATTGAAGATGAAAAATTGAAATACAAATCTTGTCCCTTGAAGCCAAGATGATAGCTTGGCTATCGAAACGCGTTAGAACCGCCTTTGTTGTGTTTTTTGATCTTTTTTGGTTTCAGGGGACAAGATTTGTATTTCAATTTTTGAAGATAACCAAGTACCAGTCCGTTCCACCAAAATTTCTGTTAAGAAAAGGTCGAAATGTCCAATAAAAAAAAATTAAAATATAATCTACATTTTGAAAAATATCCCAAATTTTTAATTCGAAAATTTATAAAATAAGAAAAGATGTTCAAGAAATTTCGAATTAAAAAAAAAACATTTTGAAAAATGGTGAAATTTTTATAAAAATTTTAAAATTTCAAAGAACGACAAAATCTTTAAAAATAAATAATGAATTGAAATTTTGAAAAAAGTCGAAAATTTCCAAAAATCCAAAGAAAAAAATTTCTTTTTTTCGAATTTTTCAAGATAATTCGAAACCAAATTTCGACAGGGTCAAAAATTTTTAAAAATAGATGCATTCTGAAAAATGTCGACATTTTCAAAAATTCGAAATTTTCCAAACATGTAAAATTTTTGCAAGCAAGCAAAATTTTGAAAAATTGGGACGAAAATTTTAAAGTCAAAATTTCAAAAAATGTCGCTTGTGAAAAATATTGAAACTTTCATAAAAGAATAAAATTTAAAAAAAAAGTGAAAACTTTAAAAATTGCTGACATTTTTATAAAAAGTTAACATTAAAAAAAAATCAAAATCTTCCAAAAACATCAATATTTTGAGAAAAATATCGTATTCTTTTTTAAAAGTCGAAATTTTTGGAAAACGTAGTCAACAATTAAAAAACAATGCAAAATTTTCAGTGAAAAATTTGAAAAATTCAAAATTTTTAAAAAAAATCAAAATTTTCAAAAAAAATCGACAATCTTTAAATAAACTTTTAGCTGCACTCGAAAATTTTTAGGAACTTTCAAAAATATGAAATTGTAACACATTTTAAAAAAGCCGAAATATAAAAAAAAGTCGGAATTTTGAGAAATACGAAAAATATCATAAGAAGTTCAAGTTTGGAAAAGACAGTGAAGATTTAAAAAAAGTCGGAAAGTAAAGTCACATTTTATACTAATTAAATAATAAGAATTTGAAATCAGGGTCACGATTTTTAAAATGCCGAAATTTTGAATAAAAAGACGAAATCTTATAAAAATTTGGAAAGTAAAAAAAATTTTGAAAGGAAAGTCAACAAACGACGAAATTTTGAAAGTCGAAAAGTGGAAAATGTCGAAACTTACTTAAAACAGTAATTTTAAGGGGGAATTTTTAAAAATAAGCTGTTATCTTGAAAAATGTAAAAACTTTAAAAAAGAACCGACATTTTGAAAAAATATCCAAATGTCGAGAAATTTGAAAACATATCAATTTTAAAGAATCTAATTTTTCAAAACAATTCGAGATATTTGAAAAGGTCGAAACTTAAAAAAGACGAAATGAAGAAGAAATTTGGAAATTTCAACATTTTGAGAAAAAGTCGATTATTTTTGACTTTTAATGTTGAAAGGAAAGTCAACAAACGACGAAATTTTGAAAGTCGAAAAGTGGAAAATGTCGAAACTTAAAACACTAATTTTAAGGGGGAATTTTTAAAAATAAGCTGTTAGCTTAAACAATGTAAAAACTTTAAAAAAGAACCGAAATTTTGGAAAAAATGTCCAAATGTCGAGAAATTTGAAAACATGAATTTTAAAGAATCTAATTTTTCAAAACAGTTCGAGATATTTGAAAAGGTCGAAACTTAAAAAAGACGAATTGAAGAAGAAATTTGGAAATTTCAACATTTTGAGAAAAAGTCGAACATTTTTGACTTTTAAATTTGGAAAAAAAAATTCCTAACTTCGAAATAAATTCGAACTTTTGAAAATTGTCGATATATTCGTAAACAATTAATCATTAAAAGAAAATCAAAACCTGCAAACAATCGAGATTTTGAAAAAAAATCGTGTTTTTAAAAAGGTCAAAATGTTTCAAAATTTTTCAATAATATCCAACAAAAATGCAAATTTATAAAAAAATCAAAATTTTCAAAAAAAATCGAAATTTTTTCGAGTACAAAACTTCGAAACTCGAAAATTTTGAAGAATTTCAAGAAATTTAAAGTTGGCGAGAATTTTAAAAAACGCGAAATTTACAAAGGCAAAATTTTTAGAAATTCGGAACTTATCATAGAAAGATTTTCAAAAAAGTCGGAATTTAAAAAAAATTCCCAATTATTAAAAAGGTCGAAATGTTGAAAAATAGTCGAAAATTTCAAAAATCGAATTTTGGGAAAATTTCTGGATTTGATAAAATTCGAAGTTTCAGAAAAAAGCCGAAATTTTTCAAGTCATATTTTCTATTAACTAACAAATAACATTTTGAAAATATAACCAAAATTTGAAAAAAAAAACTCGAAATTTTGAGGAAAAAGTCGCAATTTTGTGAAAAATGTCGAAACTTAAAAAATTTTGAAAACAAAGTCAAGATTTCCAAAAAATGTCGAAATTTTGTAAAATTGTAGAAACTTAAAAAAATTTTGAAAAGAAAATCAAGGTTTTCAGAAAACCACGAAATTTTGAAAAGTCGAAATTTTATAAAATTGTCGAATCTTAAAAAAAGACAGTTTGAGAGTAAGATTATTAAAAATAAATTAAAATCTTGAAAAAAGTCTAACATTATAAAAGAATCGTATTTCTGAAAAATATTGATATGTCGAAAAATTTGAAAAAAATCTGAATTTTAAAAAATCCAATTTTTCACAAAATTTAGACATTTTCGAAAAGTTCGAGACTTACAAATAGTCGACATTTTAAAGCAGTCGACATTCTAAAAAAGTAGAAGTTTTGTAAAAACTTCGAAATTTTGAAAAAAGTTAAAAATTTTAAAAGAACTTAAAATTTCGATAAAACATTCGCCAACTTTGAAATAAACAAGAAACTTTGAAAAAATTTGAACATTTCAAAAACTCGATATTTTCAAAAAAATTGTAAAAAATTTAAAAAAAAGTTGACATTTTGAAAATTCTAAGCATTAAATAAATCTTTAAGAAAATCGGGCATTAAAAAAAGAATCGAAATTCTGAAAAATGTTGAAATGTCGAAATATTTGACAAATCTGAATTTTGAAAAATCCAATTTTTCAAATAACTTCGAAATTTTCGAAAAGGTCCAGACTTAAAAAAAGTCGACATTTTAAAACAGTCGACATTCTAAAAAAGTAGAAATTTTGTAAAAACATCGAAATTTTGAAAAAAGTTAAAAATTTTAAAAGAACTTAAAATTTTGAAAAAACATTCGCCAATTTTAAAATAAACAAGAAACTTTGAAAAAATTTGAACATTTCAAAAACTCGATATTTTCAAAAAAATTGTAAAAATTGTAAAAAAGTTGAAATTTTGACAAATCTAACCATTAAATCTTGAAAAAAATCGAACATTAAAAAAAGAATCCAAATTCTGAAAAATGTTGAAATGTCAAAATATTTGATAAATCTGAATTTTGAAAAATCCAATTTTTCAAATAAGTTCGAAATTTTCGAAAAGGTCAAGACCTAAAAAAAGTCGACATTTTAAAACAGTCGACATTCTAAAAAAGTAGAAATTTTGTAAAAACATCGAAATTTTGAAAAAGGTTAAAAATTTAGAAATTAAAATTTCGAAAAAACATTCCCCAATTTTGAAATAAACAAGAAATTTTGAAAAAGTTAAACATTTCAAAATCTCGATTGAACATTTTAAAATCTTGATATTCTCGAAAAATTTGTAAAAATTTTTAAAAAAGTTGAAATTTTGAAAAATCTAACCATTAAATAAATCTTGAAAAAAATCAGACATCAAAAAAGAATGGAACTTCTGATATAGTTGAAATGTTGGAAATTTTGAAAAATACGAATTTTGAAAAATCCAATTTTTCACAAAAGTTCGAAATTTTCGAAAAGGTTGAGACTTAAAATTTTAAAAAAGTTAGTTAAAAATTTTAAAAGACCTTCAAATTTCAAAAAAACATTCCCCAATTTTGAAATAAACAAGAAATTTTTAAAAAATTTGAACATTTCCAAAATTCGATATTTTTAAAATAATTGTAAAAAATTTAAAAAAAAGTTGAAATTTTGAAAATTCTAACCATTAAATAAATCTTTAAAAAAATCGGGCATTAAAAAAGAATCGAAACTTTGAAAAATGTTGAAATGGCGAAAAATTAAAAAAAAATGAAATTTTGAAAAATTTAATCATTAAATAAATATTGAAAAAAATCGAACATTAAGAAAGAATCGAAATTTTGAAAAATGTTGAAATGGCGAAAAATTTAAAAAAATCTGAATTTTGAAAAATCCATTTTTCACGAAAGTTCCAAATTTTCGAAAAGGTCGAGACTTAAAATTTTAAAAAAGTTAGTTTAAAATTTTAAAAGAACTTCAAATTTAGAAAAAACAATCCCCAAATTTGAAATAAACAAGAAATTTTGAAAAAATTCGAACATTTCAAAAACTCGACATTTTCAAAAAAATTGTAATCTTAAAAAATTAAAATTTCGTTGCAATTTCTGAAATCAAATTAAAACCAAAGTTTTAAAGAGAATCCGACGTTTTGTAATAAAGTTGACATTTTGAAAAATCTGACCATTATTTTTGGTGGACCGGTGGTCCTTGGTTATCTTCAAAAATTGAAATACAAATCTTGTCTCTCTGAAGATGATAGCTTGGCTATCGAAACGCGTTAGAGCAACTATTGTTGTGTTTTTAAATCTTTCTTGGTTTCAGAGGACAAGATTTATATTTCAATCTAACCATTAAAAAAATATTTTCAAAAAGTTTCAAAAAATTCCTAACAGAGATATATAATTTTGAAACATAGAAGACGAAATCTCAAGATAGTCGCAGTTTTGAAAAATAATCCAACCTTTTAATACAAATATTTGAAAACTAATTGTAAGGCGACATGTTCAAAATATCCAAAATTTTTAAAAAATTCGAAAATTTCGCAATTTTCCAAAAGTCAAATTTTTAAACTTAGTTTTAAATGTCCAAGAGAACGCTTTACATTTTAATGAAAATTTAATCAAAATCGCTTTGGTCGTTTCCGAGATTATTTTGAACAAACAAATGGACAGACAAATAAAAATTTTAAAAATATCTGCATGTAAAAGAGCTTATGAAAGGAGAGTTATTTTGACATCTATTTTTTTAAGATAGATATATGGTTAAACATTAACAGGTTACATTGCAAAGTTAAAAAAAAACATCCCCATGAATATCAGCCTCGATGGTGAACGTAATAAAGTGATGCGTATGCAAATATCTATATATATATATATATTCAAAATTTTTGCTCTTTATAACATGCCATGAACTGAAATGCAACATTTTCCTGATTGATGGAACTGATTGAAGGACGTTTCGGGAAAATGATTTAACTATTTGAATTATTTAGTCGACAATGCATTATTCCTTTGATAAAATATCCTGTAAACTGAATTCAACCCCTATAAGCAAAAATATTCTTTCTGTGCCGTATTGATTTTTATCCCCATCCGTGTAGTTAGCCAGCAGTCGTATGCGCCAAATTAAGCATGTGCATTTACAATAACCGACCGGTCTACTGTATTATATACTAGACACTGTATAATGAATTTGTGTTAGCGTCTGCCCTTATCTTAGAGTGCTGTGCTCCTTGGCTATCTAGATCTCATATTACCCTCTGTCGTGCGGTCTTTTTCTTTATTCCGCGATTACTGCAGCCCGTCATATTTCGACGTAAACGACGACAAAACGCAAAATGAAAATTGCTTTTGTATGTTTTATCAAATTACCATGGAATTGGTTTTTTTATCCCGCCACTGCGGAACGACTTAATAATAAAAACCACGACCTCCGCCTCCTTCGATGCTAATATAACGAAACGGAAATATTTCGGAGGTCATCTGGAGCCGACTCGAATTTTCAGAAAAACGAACCAATGGATCCTTTGCTGAAAACGATGTTTAAGGTAGCTCACCGGCCAATAGATTTTGTTTAAATTTTTGCCAGGGGTTACTGAGAGTGTCATCTATATATGTGCAAAATTAGAAGACCCGTGATGGTGCCGAAGCCGAGATATTGGGTGCCAAACTTACGATTCTTAACATGCCTGTATCTGAAGATTTTGGTAAAAAAATAATCTATTATGTAGGATGATATTGTAAATAAAATAGTAAAATATGAGAGTTTTTGTCGGTTTCGTTTTTACGTAACCGCAATTTGAACTTACACATCTCAAGAAATTGCGATGCTTCATTCCGGACGTTAGGGAAACATCTTAAAGTAATGACTGACTGTACTACCTCTTCCAGATGCCTTTGGCTAAAGCTCCGTTGCCTAAATTTTATCGCATAACCCAGAGTTTCCCAAACTTATTTGTGCCCTGACTCGGTTGCCTTTAATTCTTCCTCTACAGGCTCACTAAAAGAGTTTTTTTAACTATTTAAGTGTATAAATATTGATTATTTGCGAGTATGAAAACAATTCTGTGACCCGGTATTTTATTTTTGTGGCCCGGTACCGAGTGGGAAACACTGGCATAAGCAATGCAGTATTGTGGCTCAGAAAATCTGCAACAAAGCAGCTTAAGTATTTGTATTATTGTATCCACGGGGACACTCTATGCTAAAAATCGAGTAGTGGTGGCAGTCTGTCGTTTACGTTTAACGTTCTAATTTTTGCTACGATTACAATCGATGAGCTAACTAAACATCGACCAAACTCCACATGTGAGACCATTCGTCGCGTTTAGATCATTTGATTGTACCGATTTATATTTCATTATACCTGGCCCCATATCAGTTCGTTATAGAGGCATTGTTCAACCTCTAGCCTAAATATGTCCACAAAAGGACAATTTCTTATCAAAATTACAAGCGTCGAAGTAAAGTCGAATCTTGTGGTCTATTCAGATCAAAGGAGTGCATAACTGGGGGACAGCGATTCCCTAGGATGAACCCTTAGAAAATTCTAACCATTTAACAACCCTTATTGTCGGAAGCATTCTGCATTTTCACCCTTTATTATTCAAACTTTCAGAATAATCGAACAGGTAAAATGTAATATTAGACCGTACAAGTTTTAGTAACATTCTGACATAATGGCTTTGGTATAAAGTTTCTGCATTTTAATTTTCAAGTGTTATCGTACGTTCAATATTTACAACGTTTAACTTCTTTTCGGGCGGAATATTCACACTCGGTTACACATTGTCTAGTTTAGAAGTTGATATGTGGCGTATAATGTAATTTTTCTGGGCAAAAGCCCTCAAGAGCTATAGGTTACATAGGCTTAAGGTCACGCGAGTTCAAGGTTACATAGGCTTAAGGTCACGCGAGTTCAAGGTTACATAGGCTTAAGGTCACGCGAGTTCAAGGTTACATAGGCTTAAGGTCACGCGAGTTCAAGGTTACATAGGCTTAAGGTCACGCGAGTTCAAGGTTACATAGGCTTAAGGTCACGCGAGTTCAAGGTTACATAGGCTTAAGGTCACGCGAGTTCAAGGTTACATAGGCTTAAGGTCACGCGAGTTCAAGGTTACATAGGCTTAAGGTCACGCGAGTTCAAGGTTACATAGGCTTAAGGTCACGCGAGTTCAAGGTTACATAGGCTTAAGGTCACGCGAGTTCAAGGTTACATAGGCTTAAGGTCACGCGAGTTCAAGGTTACATAGGCTTAAGGTCACGCGAGTTCAAGGTTACATAGGCTTAAGGTCACGCGAGTTCAAGGTTACATAGGCTTAAGGTCACGCGAGTTCAAGGTTACATAGGCTTAAGGTCACGCGAGTTCAAGGTTACATAGGCTTAAGGTCACGCGAGTTCAAGGTTACATAGGCTTAAGGTCACGCGAGTTCAAGGTTACATAGGCTTAAGGTCACGCGAGTTCAAGGTTACATAGGCTTAAGGTCACGCGAGTTCAAGGTTACATAGGCTTAAGGTCACGCGAGTTCAAGGTTACATAGGCTTAAGGTCACGCGAGTTCAAGGTTACATAGGCTTAAGGTCACGCGAGTTCAAGGTTACATAGGCTTAAGGTCACGCGAGTTCAAGGTTACATAGGCTTAAGGTCACGCGAGTTCAAGGTTACATAGGCTTAAGGTCACGCGAGTTCAAGGTTACATAGGCTTAAGGTCACGCGAGTTCAAGGTTACATAGGCTTAAGGTCACGCGAGTTCAAGGTTACATAGGCTTAAGGTCACGCGAGTTCAAGGTTACATAGGCTTAAGGTCACGCGAGTTCAAGGTTACATAGGCTTAAGGTCACGCGAGTTCAAGGTTACATAGGCTTAAGGTCACGCGAGTTCAAGGTTACATAGGCTTAAGGTCACGCGAGTTCAAGGTTACATAGGCTTAAGGTCACGCGAGTTCAAGGTTACATAGGCTTAAGGTCACGCGAGTTCAAGGTTACATAGGCTTAAGGTCACGCGAGTTCAAGGTTACATAGGCTTAAGGTCACGCGAGTTCAAGGTTACATAGGCTTAAGGTCACGCGAGTTCAAGGTTACATAGGCTTAAGGTCACGCGAGTTCAAGGTTACATAGGCTTAAGGTCACGCGAGTTCAAGGTTACATAGGCTTAAGGTCACGCGAGTTCAAGGTTACATAGGCTTAAGGTCACGCGAGTTCAAGGTTACATAGGCTTAAGGTCACGCGAGTTCAAGGTTACATAGGCTTAAGGTCACGCGAGTTCAAGGTTACATAGGCTTAAGGTCACGCGAGTTCAAGGTTACATAGGCTTAAGGTCACGCGAGTTCAAGGTTACATAGGCTTAAGGTCACGCGAGTTCAAGGTTACATAGGCTTAAGGTCACGCGAGTTCAAGGTTACATAGGCTTAAGGTCACGCGAGTTCAAGGTTACATAGGCTTAAGGTCACGCGAGTTCAAGGTTACATAGGCTTAAGGTCACGCGAGTTCAAGGTTACATAGGCTTAAGGTCACGCGAGTTCAAGGTTACATAGGCTTAAGGTCACGCGAGTTCAAGGTTACATAGGCTTAAGGTCACGCGAGTTCAAGGTTACATAGGCTTAAGGTCACGCGAGTTCAAGGTTACATAGGCTTAAGGTCACGCGAGTTCAAGGTTACATAGGCTTAAGGTCACGCGAGTTCAAGGTTACATAGGCTTAAGGTCACGCGAGTTCAAGGTTACATAGGCTTAAGGTCACGCGAGTTCAAGGTTACATAGGCTTAAGGTCACGCGAGTTCAAGGTTACATAGGCTTAAGGTCACGCGAGTTCAAGGTTACATAGGCTTAAGGTCACGCGAGTTCAAGGTTACATAGGCTTAAGGTCACGCGAGTTCAAGGTTACATAGGCTTAAGGTCACGCGAGTTCAAGGTTACATAGGCTTAAGGTCACGCGAGTTCAAGGTTACATAGGCTTAAGGTCACGCGAGTTCAAGGTTACATAGGCTTAAGGTCACGCGAGTTCAAGGTTACATAGGCTTAAGGTCACGCGAGTTCAAGGTTACATAGGCTTAAGGTCACGCGAGTTCAAGGTTACATAGGCTTAAGGTCACGCGAGTTCAAGGTTACATAGGCTTAAGGTCACGCGAGTTCAAGGTTACATAGGCTTAAGGTCACGCGAGTTCAAGGTTACATAGGCTTAAGGTCACGCGAGTTCAAGGTTACATAGGCTTAAGGTCACGCGAGTTCAAGGTTACATAGGCTTAAGGTCACGCGAGTTCAAGGTTACATAGGCTTAAGGTCACGCGAGTTCAAGGTTACATAGGCTTAAGGTCACGCGAGTTCAAGGTTACATAGGCTTAAGGTCACGCGAGTTCAAGGTTACATAGGCTTAAGGTCACGCGAGTTCAAGGTTACATAGGCTTAAGGTCACGCGAGTTCAAGGTTACATAGGCTTAAGGTCACGCGAGTTCAAGGTTACATAGGCTTAAGGTCACGCGAGTTCAAGGTTACATAGGCTTAAGGTCACGCGAGTTCAAGGTTACATAGGCTTAAGGTCACGCGAGTTCAAGGTTACATAGGCTTAAGGTCACGCGAGTTCAAGGTTACATAGGCTTAAGGTCACGCGAGTTCAAGGTTACATAGGCTTAAGGTCACGCGAGTTCAAGGTTACATAGGCTTAAGGTCACGCGAGTTCAAGGTTACATAGGCTTAAGGTCACGCGAGTTCAAGGTTACATAGGCTTAAGGTCACGCGAGTTCAAGGTTACATAGGCTTAAGGTCACGCGAGTTCAAGGTTACATAGGCTTAAGGTCACGCGAGTTCAAGGTTACATAGGCTTAAGGTCACGCGAGTTCAAGGTTACATAGGCTTAAGGTCACGCGAGTTCAAGGTTACATAGGCTTAAGGTCACGCGAGTTCAAGGTTACATAGGCTTAAGGTCACGCGAGTTCAAGGTTACATAGGCTTAAGGTCACGCGAGTTCAAGGTTACATAGGCTTAAGGTCACGCGAGTTCAAGGTTACATAGGCTTAAGGTCACGCGAGTTCAAGGTTACATAGGCTTAAGGTCACGCGAGTTCAAGGTTACATAGGCTTAAGGTCACGCGAGTTCAAGGTTACATAGGCTTAAGGTCACGCGAGTTCAAGGTTACATAGGCTTAAGGTCACGCGAGTTCAAGGTTACATAGGCTTAAGGTCACGCGAGTTCAAGGTTACATAGGCTTAAGGTCACGCGAGTTCAAGGTTACATAGGCTTAAGGTCACGCGAGTTCAAGGTTACATAGGCTTAAGGTCACGCGAGTTCAAGGTTACATAGGCTTAAGGTCACGCGAGTTCAAGGTTACATAGGCTTAAGGTCACGCGAGTTCAAGGTTACATAGGCTTCAAGGTCGCGTGTATTAAGTCACGTGAGTTCGTGGTCACATGCGTTCAAGGTCACGTGCATTGAAGGTCGCGTATGTTCAAGGTCACATGCGTTCAAAATCACAGACGTTCAAGGTCATATAGGCTCAAGGTCACGCGAGTTCAAGGTTACATAGGCTTAAGGTCACGCGAGTTTACGGTCACATAGGCTAAAGGTCACGTTCGTTCAAGGTCGTGTGTGCTCAAAGTCACATGAGCTCAAGGTCACGTGCAGTCAAGGTTCGGTGAGGTCAAGGTTACGTGGGCTCAATGTCACTTGGATTCAGGATTATGTTAACTCAAGGTCGCGTATATTCAAAGTCAAATGTGATCGCGTAAGCTCAAAATTACGTGAGTTCAAGGTCAGGTGCGTCAAAGTAACGTCAAATCAAGGTCATGTGAGCTCAAGGCCAGTTTAATTCAGGATTATGTTAACTCAAGGTCGCTTGTTTTTAAGGTTAGCTCGAGCTCACGTAAGTTCAGTAGCGTAAACTTAAGATCGATTGATTGCAAGGTCATTCAAGGTTTGAGAAAATACAAAATATATTGAAAAATCCACTTAAATTTAAATTATAATTAAAAAAATTATGTCGAAATTTTCCCCAGGAAACTAAATTTAGAGATACATTTTGAAAGGTAGGTTTCCCAAAAAACGAGATCATTCAAAAAAATAGAAAATATAGACGAATTTTGAAAAAGTCCATAATTTGGAAAAGAATCTAAATTTGATAAATATTTAAAATGATAAAGAAAACGACGAAAAAAAAACAAAAATTTGTAGAAAGGGGCGAATTTAGAAGAAAAGACAATATTTTCGTAATTTAATAATTTATAATAATTTGAAAAAAAAATAGTTGAATTATTCAGAAAAGGTCAAATTTTCCTGACAACATGCGAAATATTGAAAGAAGAAAAAACTTCTAGATGGAAGTCGACATTTCGAGAAAAGAGGTTGAAATTTAAACATTTTGTAGAAAACCTTAGCTACAGATCAGGTGAGTTTTGTGATAAAAAATTAAAATGATCGGAAAACGACGAAAATACGCAAACATTTGAAGAAAAAAGCGAATTTTGAAGAAAAGAAAAAATTTTCGTGATATTCGTTTTGAAAAAAATAGTTGAATTATTCAGAAAAGATCAAATTTTCCTGACAACATGCGAAATATTGAAAAAAGAGGAAAATTCTAAAAGGAAGTCGATATTTCGAGAAAAGACGTTGAAATTGAAACATTTTTTAGAAAACCTTAGCTCCAGATCAGGTGATTTTTGTGATAAACAATTAAAATGTTAGGAAAACGACAAAAAAAAGCAAAAATTTGTAGAAAAAAGCGAATTTTGAAGAAAAGACAAAATTTTCGTGATATTCGTTTTGAAAAAAATAGTTGAATTATTCAGAAAAGATCAAACTTTCCTGACAACATGCGAAATATTGAAAAAAAGAGAAAAATTCTAAAAAGAAGTCGACATTTCGAGAAAAGAAGTTGAAATTTAAACATTTTTTAGAAAACCTTAGCTCCAGATCAGGCGAGTTTTTTTGAATAAAAAATTAAAATGTCAGGAAAACCACGAAAAAAAAAACAAAAATTTGTAGAAAAGAACAAATTTTGAAGAAAAGACAAAATTTTCATAATATTCGTTTTGAAAAAAATAGTTGAATTACTGAGAAAGGATCAAATTTTCCTGATAGTGTGCGAAATATTGAAAAAAGAGAACAATTCCAAAGGAAAGTCGACATTTCGAGAAAAGAGATTGAATTTTAAACATTTTTTAGAAAACCTTAGCTCCAGAACAGGTGAGTTTTTATGATAAAAAATTAAAATGTTATGAAAACGACGAAAAAAAGCAAACATTTCTAGAAAGAAGCGAATTTTGAAGGAAGGACAAAATTTTTCGTTTTGAAAAAAATAGTTAAATTATTCAGAAAGAATCAAATTTTCCTAAGAACATGGGGAATATTGAAGAAAGAGACACATTCTAAAACTCAACATTTCGAGAAAACGGGTTGAAATTTAAACATATTTTAGGAAATTTTGGCTCGAGATCATGTGAGTTCAAGGCCAGATGCAGTCAAGGTCGCTTCAGGTCAGGGTTACGTGAGCTCAAGGTCACTTCCGTTCAGGATTAAGCGTGAGGTCACTTGCGTTCAGGATTAAGCGTGAGGTCGCGCGTGTTCAAGATCACTTTAGCTCGATATTACGTGAGTTAAAGGTCTGGAAGGTGAAGGTCACATCCGCTCAAGATCACTTAAATTAAGGATTATGTTGGCTCGAGGTCGCGTGTGTTCAAGGTCAAATGTGATCGCGTAAGCTCGAGATAACGTCAGGTCAAGGTCAGGTGAATTAAGGCCACGTCAAATCGGGGTCAGTTTAATTCAGGATTTGGTTAACTGAAAGTCGCATGTGTTTAAGGCTACATTAGCTCGAGATCACGTTAGTTCAAGGTCGCATGTGTTCAAGGTCACATAGGATCAAGGTCCCGTAAGTTCAAAGTCCGGTGAGGTTTAGGTCGCATGTGTTCAAGGCCGCATAAGCTCAAGGTCACGTGGGGTCAAGGTCACGCATAAACTCAAAATCGCTTGATTGCAAGGTCATTCAAGGTTTGGGAAAATACTAAATATATTGAAAAAGACCACTTTAAAAAAATCGACATTTCGGGAAAAAAGTCGAAATTAAAAAATTATGTCGAAATTCTCCTCAGAAAGTTAAATTTTGAGACAAATTTTGAAAAGAAGGTTTCCCAAAAAATGAGAACTTTGAAAAAAAGAATAGAAAATAAAGACGAATTTTGAAAAGTTATAATTCGAAAAAAAAGATGGAAATTTGTTAAAAATTTAAGATTTTGGGAAAACGACGAAAAAAGCAAAAATTTTTAGAAAAAGAGCGAATTTTGAATAAATCACAAAATTTTCGTAATATTAGATTTGAGAAAAAAATATTGAAAAGAAGGTTTCCCAAAAAACTTTGAAAAAAAGAACATAAAATAAAGACGAATTTTGAAAAATTGTATAATTCGAAAAAAAAGATCGAAATTTGATAAAAATGTAAAATGTTAAGAAAATGATGAAAAAAGCAAAAATTTGTAGAAAAAGGTGAATTTTTCAAAAAAGACAAAATTATCGTAATATTAGATTCAAAAAAAAATTGAACAGAAGGCTTCCCAAAAAATGAGAACTTTGAAAAAAGAATAGAAAATAAAGACGAATTTTGAAAAAAATGTATAATACGAAAAAAAGATCGAAATTTGATAAAAATTTAAGATTTTGGGGAAACGAGGAAAAAAGCAAAAATTTGTAGAAAAAGAGCGAATTTTGAATAAAAGACAAAATTTTCGTATTATTGATGGTTTTGAAAAATATACTTGAATTATTTATTAAATTTTCCTGATAACATGCGAAATATTGAAAAAAGAGACAAATTCTGAAAAGAAGTCGACATTTCGAGAAGAAAGGTTGAAATTTAAAAATGCTTAGGAAACCGTAGCTCAAGATCACGTGAGATCAGGGTCACGTAACTCAAGGACAGTTGAGTTTAGGATTAAGCGAGAAGTTCGCGCGTGTTCAGGATTAAGCGTGAAGGTCGTGCCTGTTCAGGATTAAACGTGAAGGATTAAATTTTTCTGCAAACATGCAAAATATTGAAAAAAAGGACCAACTCTAAAAGCAAGTCGACATTTCGAGAAAAAAGATTGAAATTTAAACATTTTTTTGAAAACCTTAGCTCGAGATTACGTGAATTCAAGGCCAGAGGCGGTCCAGGTCGCGGCAGATCAGGATCACGTAAGTTCAAGGTCAGTTGAGTTCAGGATTAAGCGTGAAGGTGGCGCGTGTTCAAGGTCACCTTATCTCGATATCACCTGATTTCAAAGTCACCTTATCTCGAGATCACGTGAGTTCAAAGTCGCGTAAACTCAATATCGCTTGATTTCAAGGTCATTCAAACTTTGAGAAAATGCGAAATATATTGAAAAAAAACACTCTGGAAAAAAATTAACATTTCGAAAGAGGGGAAAGAAATCTTGTCAAAATCGAATCACGTGAGTTGAAGGTCGCGTTTACCCAAGATCTCTTAACTTGAAGGTCATTCGAGGTTTGAGAAAATGCGAAATATGTTGAAAAAGACCACTTTTGAAGAAAAGTCTACATTTCGAAAGATCGAAATTTAAAAAATGTTGAAATTTTAAAAAAATTGCTTAAATTTCCCTGAAATCTTAAATTTTGAGCAAAATGTTGAAATGAAAGTCAAATTTTTGCAAAAAAAAGGGGCAAATTTAAAAAAAAATTCAAAAATGAAGACAAACTTTGAAAAGAGTCGTCAATTGGAGAAAATAGGATCTAAATTTAGCAAAAAGTAAACATTTTCGGAAAACGGCGAAATAAAAGCAAAACTTTGTAGAAAAACTACTTTTGAAGAAACAAATTAAAATTTTCGTAATATTGGATTTAAAAAAAATAGTCCAAATTTGTAGAAACAGTCAAATATTTTTGAGAAAATACGAAATATTAAAGATAAAGACCAGTTCTGAAAAAAGTCGACATTTCGAGAAAAAAGGTTGAAATTTTGAAAATCGAAGTTTGAATCGCGAAGCTAGAAAAACCATGAAATAAAAAGCCACAATTTCTAGAAAAAGGGGAGTTTTGAAGAAAGGACAAAATTTTCGTAATATTGAATTTGGCAAAAATAGTCCTAATTTGTAGAAACAATCAAATATTTGTGAGAAAATACCAAATATTAAAGATAAAGACTAGTTCTAAAAAAAGTCGACATTTCGAGAAAAAAGGTTAAAATTTTGGAAAGCGAAGTTTGAATCGCGAAGCTAGAAAAACCATGACATAAAAAGCCACACTTTCTAGAAAAAAGGGAGTTTTGAAGAAAGGACAAAATTTTCGTAATATTGGATTTGAAAAAAATAGTCCAGATTTGTAGAAGTAGTCAAAGATTTTTGAGAAAATACGAAATATTAAAGATAAAGATTAGTTCTAAAAAAAGTCGACATTTCGAGAAAAAAGTTTGAAATTTTGAAAAGCGAAGTTTGAATCGCGAAGCTAGAAAAACCATGAAATAAAAAGCCACAATTTCTAGAAAAAAGGGAGTTTTGAATAAAGGACAAAATTTTCGTAATATTGGATTTGAAAAAAAAATAGAAGGGATCAAATTTTCTTAAGAAAATACGAAATATTGTATAAAAACGACCAATTCTAAAAAAGAGTCGATATTTCGAGAAAAAGTTTGGAATGAAATAAATGTTTAGGAAAAAGCTTTTTTACGAAATAAAGTGAAACAGGAATTTTGAAGAAATAAATCAAATTTTTATTAATCTCAAATCTAAAAAGTCGAAGTTTTCAAAAATAGATGAGTTTTTTGCAAAAATGCGTAATAAGAGAGAAAGACCAATGAAATGAAGTCAACATTTCTAGAAAAAAAAAGAATTTTGCAAAATATAGTCAACATTTCCGAAAGAAGGTTAAATCTAGGCTGAATTTGAAATTTGAAAAGGTGGAAATTTCGAAAAAAGTATAATTATAAAAGAAATTACAAATTTCGAGAAAAAAGGATATTATGAAATAAAAGTAGACATCTTGAAGTTGTCCTGATTGAATTTATATTTTTACTCGGTTGCATAAGTAAGAGACAAGGGCCCCACTTTTACGCACCATGTCTAATTTTGCAATTAAATTTGAAATGTCGAGAAAATTACAATTTTGCAATTTTTTTTTATGTTCAATCCACTCACAATGGATAAACCTATTTTGTCTTCAAAGCACCGCGAGTAGGATTCGGAAACAAAGATAGATGGTGATGAACTGCCTTCTTAAACTAGGATAGGTTGTAATTTTTGGGAAAAATTCCATTCGGTAACAAGTTCCATAGCTTAGAAGTTCTATAGAAAAAAGAGCCTCCGTAGACAGAAGTCCTCACTGTGTCAAGCTGGGCCGCACAGGAATTTGCTGTCTCCAACTGTCTTGTATGCCTCAAAAATCTTGCTTTTGGGGAATCATTCCAATAGGATTGACGTAAATCAACTAATAAGTTGATTTACGATTTTTTATTAAAAGATTAACCCTGAAAAAAGGCGATTTTTTTTTAAGTTTAATCCACTCGCAAAGGGTAACCCCATTATGCTTTCAAAGCACTGCGAGTAGGATGTGGAAACAAGGATAGATGGCGATGAACCGCCTTCTTAAACAAGGATAGGTTGTAATTTTTGGGGAAAATTCCCTTCGGTAACCAGTTCCATAACTTAGAAAATCTATAGAAAAAAGAGTCTCCGTAGACAGAAGTCCTCACTGTGTCAAGCTGAACCGCACAGGAATTTGCTGTCTCCGACTGTCTTATATGCCTCAAAAATCTTGCTCTTGGGGGGATCAATCCAATAGGATTGACGTAAATCAACTAATAGGTTGATTTACGATTTTTTATTAAAAGATTAACCCTGAAAAAAAGCGATTTTTGGGTAACAATACGAAACTTTTAGAATTTTGGATTAAGAAAAGTCGACATTTTCAGAAAAAACACCGTTTTTCGAAAATTGATTAACTTTTTCAAATACCACTAATTCTGAAAAGACTGGACCCTTTGAAGAAAAAACTGCACCTTTGAAATAAAAGTGGGAATTTTGAGAAAATATTCCTTCAGCCATTTTTTCGATTTCAAGAGAAGTCTAGAACACACATCTGCATATGAGTTATTTTATTCAGTTGCCGAGTAAGTCTCCCCTAAATCTAGTACATTCTGAAGAATTACTTCGCTTAAAGAAAATCATATACGTTACGACTTCGTTTGTGCGTTACGATGACATTATAGTTCATAGTAGAGTTTGTTGCAATATTATTTATTTCACTGGAGCATGTTACATTAAATTTTTTTGACATATACTAAGCAAATAAGCGAATAGTACTAACAAAATTCTTGAAAAGGTAAAATCCGTGATCGTTGACAGTGTTTGGCGATAGAAAACTTTCCAACTTGACCAACTTGATTACATTTAGACGTTTAATTACGTCTTGTGGTTTCAACTTTATGAATAAAATATGAAAAAATTTAACTTTTCGTCGTTATGCTTTTAATGATTTCATACATAATGCAAGATAGAATGAAAGTACACCTTAAAGAGTGATTAATAGTTGACTGTTTAAATTTTAAAATATACGAATGGTAATGTTAATGGATTTGTATAAAATTAATTGTGTTAGTTTGCATATTTTATTACATAACAATAATTTATGTTAATGGCCCGTTTTATTTTCTCCTTTACCCCTTAAGTGCCATTTAGAGCTGATAATAATTACGTCTTTTATAATTTTATTATCGTCAGTTTCAAACACTAACATCTTTTGTTATAATCGCAAGCCAAGAGTGAGTGTCATTGGAAGAATGTTTTGCATAATACAATTTAACTTCTTCTTAAAGAGTAGTTGTTCCTAATAAAGCCATGATCTTTGTTAGAGTTTTTTCAGAAAGAATCCTTAAATACCAAATGATTCGTTGCAAAATAATATTGTTGCGTGTTATAGGTTCGAAAATTAAAACTTCGTGAATTGTAACACTTTATTTCCAAACTCATTTCGGAACGCTACGATTATGATTCACTTAACTAGCAGACTAAGTAACTCGACTAACCAACTGATTAAGGGAAAGACGACCGCGTATTTATACCGTTTCGGTTTTTTAGACGGATTTCCGTTCAGATAAGATTATCGCTTAGGGAAACGTCTGGAGCGCTTATCTGGCGTATGCTTCATTCTCGCGGCTGCTTTCCATTATCAAATGTTTCAAGAGAATTCCTTACACAATCACTAATACAAATATTATAATAACATTTAGTTACAATATAAACTTCCATCTGGTCTATGTCAATTGATATCTAGTTTCCTAAATGATTTTAAGGTTTTCGTTGATGGTATCTCATCTGAAACATTTGCGATTAATTTGGAAGTTCTGTTTTGACTCCTGCTCTGTTTCTGTTGCACTCCTAACTTCACTTCTAGTGCGATATAGAACGATTTTAATTTAGGAAAAATTAATAATGAAAATCGTCTGAAATTCTAGGAGCTAAAAAATCGTTCGTTGTAAAACCCCTCATGATTTTTTCTTGCAACGCAACTGCAATAGAAAATTAAGATTCTGATTTGTAAGCAAGTCATTGGCACTCTCTAAAACTGACCTTATTTCAACCCTTAGACAGTTACAACCATAAAGGAGGTATTAAATCACGTCCCTTAAAAATAAAATCACATAACTAAGCCACTTTACCATCGAGAGATTTCAATGGTACTGCATTACAATGACGAGATTTACGTATGAAGGAACTACTTTTATATGGTGCGACGACAAAATCGGCATGAGAAAATATCATTGAAATAAGTTTTAAATTAAGGGTTGTCATTGTAAGAATCGAACGAAGGGATGTGTGACCTATTTTGTTTGTTATTCTCAGGTTCCTCCGTTCGTGTAATTGGAAATTTCTTAACGAACTTTGCTCATCCCAGATACATGGGTGGTATTAAGGTATGTGACGCAGGCTTTGGCAAACCACGCAAATCTGAGGGATTTGTGGCATAAATAAATCATGAAGTGCAAGAATTTCGCTCTTTGTGTTTTTATTGTTGTATTCGAGTCTTATTTGATATCTCCATTATTGCGGAAAGAGAAAAGTTCATGAGATGTCATTAACATCAGATCGGACACTTTGTAAAAGAGTTGTTAATTCTAACCAACAACAACACTACAATGGTAGAATAATAATACGTTTCAAGGTCCTTATTAAGCCAATAAATAATACCAAGGGAATTCCAATCAGGCTGCCTGTGATTTAATAATATCTAAACTGCTATGCAAATTAGAAATAAATGACAAAGTAAATGAAGGTATTACAAAACGTGTTTAACAATAAAACAATGCTGGGGCGATATGTAAGTCATAGTTGTGGATTCCAGAAGCATTACGTTGCAAACTGTCATCGTCATCGACGAGGGAATAACTGATAATAAAGCCCTATCACTGGAAGTTCAAATTAGAGATGATGAGGTTCAGGAAACATTGACGTCAAGAAACCAAATATCGATGTATTACCATCGTACTGAACTGTGTATGTAAAATATTTCATACTCGATCTTGAATTTTGAGTAATAAGAAATGTCTCAGTAACGTTGAGTGATAGTACCAACGCTAATTATTTTAAGAGAAATTTGGATAAAATAGGAAACAGTGCGGTATCTTTTGAAAATAAATGGATGCAAGTGTTATAAATTAGAGATATTTTCCGATGACGACGTTTTGAGATTGGTGAATCTATAAGAAAAACAAGTAGTGCTGACAGAAACTTCTTAAACAAACTTCTCAAACAAATTTCTTTAACAAACGTCTTAAACATCTTCACAACGGCAGTACCTTTAAATAGTTTGGAAAAACAAGCACTTGAGTGTTCTTCTGAGTAAACTGTACCTGCCCTCAGAAATCAAATTATGGGTTGGTAGGAAAATCCGCAGTTGGCAGATTTTTCAAAAACGTAATTGAAGACAAATGCTTTATAATTGACATTTCCAACCCTTACTTCGTCGAATTCTTTAATATCTATAACCATTAAACGTTATTAGCGAATTAAAAAAGTTTAATAGTTATGAAATCTTTTATATTGGTCAAAATTAAATAATCCGTTTGTTTAAGCCTTGAACATTAATTCTATGGATGCGTCATTCTTTATTTTTAAGATTTTTTGTCCTATTTTTAGTCAGATTGGTTTCTTTATTTATGAAGCCTTATTATATATATTATCTTTCAGTATTCTTGTTTTATTTTTTGTAAGACCAGTTTATTAAGGAAGCAAAACAGTAAAAACTGTTCATATTAAAGAATATTAAAGTGTATTTCATTATCAATGAATATTAGGGTCGCTTCCACACGTCTACGAGAATCCAAATAAGAAATATATAAAGGATCAGGCTGACAGAATTTATTTTCAAATATTTCCAACATTCTGACTTGTTTCCTAGTGTGGGTTCGAACTGCAACACTACACTAGTTTTAAGTTTTTACTTCTGTCGGCAGTCTCCACGGTTGATTATTATTTTTTTATTACTTGCAAAGGGGGTGGCATATTCAAGAAGACCGAAACATGTTATCCTAGACTGAGTCAATTACTTCGTTCTTCACAATGATCTTTCAGTGCTTCAGTATTTGAATTTTAAAGTTAAAGAAATTCCATATTTGCATACTTCGAAGTAGAAAGGAAAAACGAACGACAACACAACGAGAATAATGTTAATTTAGAAACTACTTTAACAATTAACCAAACAATGGTAAAATGAATCTTTTATTATTGTAAACCCCTGAAGTACGTGTAATTCATTCTTGATAAGGTATATTTATAATAACTGAATGTTATAGGACTAATTGTTTAGTCAATACTTTACACCCTGGCATGAGTCATTTTTTTCAACCCCTAAAGCGACCAATCATAGAACGTCGTGTTAATCACCCCTACCTCATAGAATATAATTATGTATCGGCCACAATCAATAATTTACTTCCATATAATATACGATATAGTTTTCTGAAACAACATGACCGCCATCTAATTACATCAGTGGCGTGCATCAAGAAATACTTCACCCGAATCGTATTCATTTAGTCCACAATTACGCAACTCATTAAAGAAAATTTATGAAAGGCATTCGTTTCATTTGCATGTGCGTGAATATTTTCATAAATCGAACATACCTTTTGTTTTTCATGTTTTCCAAAGAAATAAAAATAATAAAATTAAGCTTACTAGTTTTAGAAGATGTCAGTAATTGAAATACAAATCTTGTCCCCTGAAACCAAGAGCAATAGAGGTTTCTCTAACGCGTTTCGATAGCCAAGCTATCATCTTCAGAGAGAGTATCTCTCTGAAGGACCAATCCATTCCACCAAAAAACAAAGAAGTCAGTAGCAATTAAAAATAATGTAATACGATTAACTAGCAACGAATTTTTGATTTATCTTTTGCCATTCGAGCACAAAAACCATAAGCTCCCCCTGAAAATGCAACATTTTTAAGTTGACTTCTATTTAAGTTGCTTTTAAACATGGGCGTAGGCTAAATTTCGTTCAGGGAGGGCTAGCATTATTTTGAAAACTGAATTAAACAAAAAGAAAACCGAAAAAAGTCCTTGCTGAGTACATGAACTGCTGGATCGAATTTTCAAATTAAATTTGAAATTTGGAAGTAAAGCCAAACTTTGGAAAATGTCGGAAAATTAAATCTAAAATAAAAACCGAAACTTTCGGAAAAATTCGAAAATTTGTCGAAATTTCGAAGAATAAAAGTCGAAATTTTAAAAAGTCTAATTTTGCGACAACAGTGACATTTCCCGGACTAACTGTAAGTCGAATTTGGGGAAAAAATTCACTCGCCGAAAATATTTCTCTCAGAATTTTTACTTCACGTTGTCCTAATCTTGCAATTTATAAAAAATTTCTTTCTCAAATTTCCTAAAAATGTCAATTCAATGTCCCATTGTAAGTAGAAGTTTTCAGAAACATCGCATTTTGCCAAACCTTCTCTTTTTGAAAATATGAACATTTTTGGAAATTTCTTAGTCATTTAATATAGAACATAGAAGCAGTTCCAAATGAGTACAAATGGAATTGATAGATTTACAAAACAACACGCATACTTTATGAAAATGCCGAAAAATAGAAAATTTTTCAAATTTTGTATCAAGGGGGGACTCTTTGAAAATTTTTCTTAACTTTAAACTCCCGTATGATAACGAAGGCTTCCACGGTCAGAGTCAGTACAGGATACACTTCTTCCGGAATTGGACCGTGTCAAAGAACTACTAAAAGTGTTTGACGTTTTGCCTACCATCGTAGGGGGCTTTTTCAGGAATAAAGAAAAGAAACAATAAATAAAAAGGGAAATATAAGGGAATATGCAAAAATGAAAGAATGAAAAGGCCAATTTCAAAACATCAGAGCACGGTAACTCAGTATGTCCACCATACCAGAGACGAAAGTCTTCGGGAATTGAAATAAAAATATTGTCCCCTTCTTTTTTGTCAATTTTTAAACATAATCAAAGACCAGTCCGTTAAACCAAAAAAAAAAACGGAATTAAACAAATTTTGAGAAATATTATATTTTCGGGAAGTCAAATTAAAAATTTTTTTTAGAAAAATGTAGATGATAAAAAAATGGATTTCCAAAAAATATCGATTTTTGAAAAATGCCTTCGAAATGTCACAGAAAATGTTAAAATTTCTTGAAAAAAGGTCAAAATTTACAAGATAAAGTTTAATTTTAAAGGCGAAAGTAGAATTCTTAAGAATAATTTCGAAAGAGATGAATTTCCAGAAAAAAACAATTTTGCGAAAAAGTTGGAATGTTTACATGATGAACTTCCAGAAAAAAACAATTTTGGGAAAAAGTTGGAATGTTTACGAAATTATATATAAAATAAAATCTCAAAAAATGTTGAAAATTTAAAATAAAATTGTATTTTCAAAGTTTTAATTTTGTAAGACAAAGACACAATTATCAGAAAAACTTGAAATTTTGAGAAAATTTTCCACTGTAACTAGAAATTTCCAGAAATATAAAATACCATATTTTGAAGTATAGGGCAAAATTTCAAAAATAAGACAAATTTTGAGGAACATAAAATTTTCGGAAATTCAAATTGGTAAAAAAATCAGAAAAAACCGAGTATTCGAAAGATAGACTTCGGAAAATATACTGATATGACCGCCGAGGTTGCAGTAATGTGAAACCTGGTCCGGTGTTAGCAAATATTTATCGAAAACTTGTGGAATTTTTTAAATTTTGTTACGTTTTTATCGTTAATAAAGTTTAATAGTTATAGATATTAAGGAATTCCACGAAGAAGGGTTGGAAATGTCAATATTGATTTTTGAAAAATACCGTTGAAATGTCAAAAAAGATCGAAATTACAGGAAGAAATTTCAAAATTTCTAAGAGACATTTTAATTTTGAACGAAATTAGTAGAATTTTTAAGAATAGTGTCTAGTTCCGAAAGCAGCAAAATTCGAGAAATAAACCTAATTTTGGAAAAGGATTTTTTAGAAAACCAATCTCAGAAAAAAAATCCAACCTTTCGGAAGAACTCCAAAAATGCTGGAAATTCTAAAACTGCCAAAATATTTCCAAAGGTTGAATTTTTTGAAAAATAGTCGCAATTTCCAAAAACGTTTTTCTCGAAATGTTTACCTTACCCAAAAATATTTTTTTTCAGAATTTTCAACATTTTTAATTTTTGATAACATGCCGATCTGATTTGGAGAAAGCAGACGAATTTTGAGAAAACCGAAATTTCAAGGAAAAGTAAATTTCGTGGAGAAAGTCGACGGTTCTAAAAACTAAAACATGGCAATGTCCAAATTTCGAAAATAAGACGAAATATGAAGTTAAAGTTTCTGGAGTCAAATTTAAAAACGTCGAAATTAAAAAAAAACAAATATTAAAAGATGTGGCAGAATTTTGACAGAAGAGTTCAAAAAGTAGAATTTTGAGAATAAAATCGAAATTCCGAAAGAGATGGGTCAAATCTAATGTTAAGACAAAAACATTTCTAGAATTTTGAAGACAAATTTTGAGCCAAAAACAAAAATATCGAGTAAACGGCAAACTTTCGGAAATAAGTCAAAATTTCTGACAAATCAAATTCTAAAAGATCAAAGTCTTCAGAAAAACCCGGTATTAAAAATATAACGAAATTTCGAAGAAAAAGTACGAGATCTCGAAAAAACAGTTGAAATTTCTAGAAAAACTACCAAATAAAGCATTTTGTCTCATTTCGGTATTTCCTGGAAAAAGTTAAATTTTAGGAAAAAGGTTCAATGTCAAGGATAATCGTTTTTATGAAAAAAACGATTCTCGTTTTTATGAAAAAACGATTCTCGAAAAGAGTCAAATTTTTGAGGTAAAGACGAATTTGGAGGAAAAATATTCAGATTTCCAGGAACATACAGGATTTGGTTTTAGGATAAATTTTAAATTTTCAAAAAAAGATAGATTTTGAGTAAAATATCAAAATTTCGATTTTTTGAATTCGTTTTTTATCTGGAAATAAGTCAAAATTTCTGACAAATCAAATTCAAATAGATCAAAATCTTCAGAAAAACCCGGCAGTAAAAAAATAACGAAATTTCGAAAAAAAAACGAGATCTCGAAAAAACAGTTGAAATTTCTAGAAAAACGACCAAATGAGGCATTTTGCCTCATTTCGATATTTCCTGGAAAAAGTTAAATTTTAGGAAAAAGGTTCAATGTCAAGGATAATCGTTTTTATGAAAAAAACGATTCTCGTTTTTATGAAAAAACGATTCTCGTTTTTATGAAAAAACGATTCTCGAAAAGAGTCAAATTTTTGAGGTAAAGACGAATTTTGAGGAAAAATATTCAGATTTTTGGGAACATACAGGATTTGGTTTTAGGATAAATTTTAAATTTTCAAAAAAAGATGGATTTTGAGTAAAAGATCAAAATTTCGATTTTTTGAATTCGGTTTTTATTTTGAAATAAGTTAAAATTTCTGACAAATCAAATTTTAATAGATTAAAATCGTCAGAAAAACCCGGCATTAAAAAAATAACGAAATTTCGAAAAAAAACGAGATCTCGAAAAAACAGTTGAAATTTCTAGAAAAATTACCAAATGAAGCATTTTGCTTCATTTCGTTATTTGCTGGGGAGTCAAATTTTAGAAAAAAGGTACAATGTCAAGAAAAATCGTTTTTATGAAAAAAACGATTCTCGTTTTTATGAAAAACGATTCTCAAAAGAGTCAAATTTTTGAAAGACAAATTTTCAGGAACAATATTCAGATTTTCGGGAACATACAGGATTGGGTTTTCGGATAAATATAAGATTTTCAAAAAAAGACGTATTTTGAGAAAAATATCGAAATTTCGATTTTTTAAATTCGTTTTTTTTTTGGAAATTTCGATTCTTTCTTCTCGTGAAAAACAAAAACGAATTTAAAAAACAAAAATTCGAAATTCGAAAATACCGACATTTTGAGAAAAAAGTCAAAATTTGGTAAACAGTGGAAATTTTTCAGAGAGACTAAAATTTTATCGGAACTTTGGAAAAGAGATCAATTTTGAGAAAAATGAAATTTTGTTTATTAATTTTATTTAAATGAAATTTCTTGAGTTTTTTTAAATATTTGACTCTAGCGGCATATAGACGCCCCGATCTGCCCCATCGTAAGTTAAAGAATGTCCCATATTGAGATAAACGTCGAAATTTTGAGAAACAAGTTAAAATGCCCAGAAAGTTGTATTTTAGCTATCAACAATTTAAGGGAAATTTTTCTCTAAATTTTTGTCTTCTTACAAAACTAACAAAATGTTTAAAAAAAATCGTTATCAAACTTGCCAGATAAATATTTTTTTTTAATCAAAAGATTGATCAAATTTTAAGGAACAAGGGAAAATTTTCTCTGAATTTTTGTCTTCTTACAAAAGACGTATTTTGAGAAAAATATCAAAATTTCGATTTTTTAAATTCGTTTTTTTTTGGAAATTTCGATTCTTTCTTCTCGTGAAAAACAAAAACGAATTTAAAAAACAAAAATTCGAAATTCGAAAAGACCGACATTTTGAGAAAAAAGTCGAAATTTAGTAAACAGTGGAAATTTTTCAGAGAGACTAAAATTTTATCGAAACTTTGGAAAAGAGACTAATTTTGAGGAAAATGAAATTTTGTTTATTAATTTTATTTAAATGAAATTTTGTTTATTAATTTTATTTAAATGAAATTTCGTGAGTTTTTTTTAAATATTTGACTCTAGCGGCATATAAACGCCCCGATCTGCCCCATCGTAAGTTAAAGAATGTCCCATATTGAGAAAAAGGTCGAAATTTTGAAGTTATAATGTCCAGAAAGTTGTATTTTAGCTGTCAACAATTTAAGGGAAAATTTTCTCTGAATTTTTGTCTTCTTACAAAACTTAAAAAAATTCTAAAAAAAAATCATAATCAAAATTTGCAGATGAATATTTTTAGTTTTTTGTCAAAAGATCGATCAAGTTTTGAGGAACAAGGTAAATCTTAATAAACAAGCCGAAATTTACAGAAAACCAAAATTTAGAGAAATTTTTGGAAAATAAAACAATGAATTTTGAGATAAAAATTTGAAATTTCTAGATTCTGATGAAAGAAATCGAATTTCAGGAATAAGACAGAAATTTCAAAATAAATTTGTGAAAAGAGACGAATTTTGAGAAATAGGTCGAAATTTCGAGAAAATGTCGATATCTCAAAGCAGGACGAATTTTGACGAATTTTAGAAAAGGTCCCCTTAGTTGAACAAAAATTTTCGTTTAGTTGCATAGGCCAGGGGGCAAGCGCCCTACCCTGCCGTATTCTAGCTACGCCTATGCGTTTAAAATTATCGTACTAGGACTACTAAATAGCTTTTATCCCTTCGTTCCTCCGAATCTTTATTAAAAACTCCACAAGCTGGTTCTGTTTCATAAAGGACGGTTATGGGTCGCGCTACCGGTTTTTAAAGTGCAAGACAAAGCCCTTAGCAGGCCGACCAAACGGTGCAACTGTTACAGTTCATTATAAAGATACCTCAATTTCGTATTTTTTGTGCCTTTCCAAAGTCGCGCTACACTAACTCACAATGTTACCCCGATAAATTTCATACCATCCTCGGTGAATGAAAACTATACGCTTTCAAGTCGAGAGAAAGATTCGCCTCCGGAGTGCTCACACTCCAATTAAATTAGGGGATCGAACCCCCGGGTTTTCACTATTTTAGGAATATTGAAAACAAGGGTTGATACAATAAAGTCGATTTTTTACCCGCATCCGTCGACGGCGTCGAAATCAAAGTTTCCTTTGTATCAAGATAGGAGCGGAGGAATAATTATTCAACTGTAAATACGCTTCGAAGGGCTTCAAGGACTCTTAATATTCGTCGCCCTCTTTGTAATTGAAAAAGTCGTCAAAACAAGAAGCGGCATCAACAAAAACGGGGTCGCAATCATTGGTAAAAATAGGAAACAATAATCGAGGTGATAATCAAAGAAACATAAAAAAAAGGATTAGCAAAGAATTTTTTTCAGAGAAGGGACTCAAGGAACAACATTTTAAAAAATTGAAGACTAAATAGGAATGTAATTGAAATATTTCTCCCCTAACGTCGAAATATTAACTTGTTGTTAATTTCGACTTTGGCATAAAGTCGTGGGTGCAGACAGGATTTCATTCAGGGGAAGGGGGGGGTGGGGTAGCAATATTTTGAAAATTGATGAGCAAAAAAAAATAAAACCGGAAAATGTTCAGCTGAGTATTTTGACTGAACTGCGCGAGCTTGGGGAACCGAACTTCCAAATTAGAGTCCAAATTTCAAAAAAGAGAGAATTTTCAGAAAAAGAGTCAGAAAATTGAATTGAAATAAAACCTGAACCTTTTAGAATACTTCAAAAAATAATGAAATATCTAAAAAAAAGTCGCAATTTCCGCAATTTGGAGAAAAAAATTGAAATAACCAACAATAATTTCCTTAGAATTTTACTTGATTGAAATTTTATTATAATATAATCAAAAAGCTTTTCTTTTAAAATATTCTAAAAACATTATTCTTGAAATTACGACGTTTTATTAATATTTTGTTCCAATTTTGAAAAAATTAAACGAATTTTGAGAAAAAGTCCAAAGGAAGAGGTAGAAATTTTCTACTTGTCCCTTGAAACTAAGAAATATTAAAAAATACAACAAAAATTGCTATAGAGCGTTTCGATAGCCAAACTATCATCTTTTGTAAGATTCTGCTATGAGATACTATATCTCTCCGAAGGTGATGGCTTGGCTATCGAAACCTTTTTTATCTTTCTTGGCTTCAGGGGACAAGATTTGTATAACAAGTGGAAATCCACAAAATCGAATTAAAAAAAATCAGAAAAAACTGAACTTTAACTTTAACAAAAACGAATTTCAAAAATACTGTCAAAATCTTGAGAAAATGATCGAAATTCCTAGAAAATATTTAAATTTACAAGAAAAGGAAAGAAAGAGCGAAAAAAGTAGAATTCAGAAAGTTCCACTTTCGAGAAAAAGTCAAAATTTTCAAAAAATTAAATTTCCTTCTGGAAAAATTTGAAAACTGTCGAAAAATCGAAAAAAGACAAAATTTTCAAAGGTCGAATTTGTGAAAAAAAAGGGAATTTCAAAAAAATCGCAATTTGCCAAAAATATTCTTTTCGAAATATTTACTTTTTTATTTAAATGTTAACAATAATATTTAAATTTCGGTAAAGAAATTTAATTTTTTTCTTTAAATAGAAAAGTATTTTCTTAACATGGTTGCTTTTTTATTAAGATTCCGATCGAATTTAGAAAACAAAAATGAATTTAGAAAGAGTGGAAATTTTAAAAAGATCCAATTTCGAGGTAAAAATCTGCAATTCTAGAAACATAAAATATTTCGAGGTAAAAGTCGAAGTGTCGAAAATAAGGTAAAATTTGAGATGGATGCAATTTGAAATTTCCGGAGAGTGTAATTCGAAAAAGTCGAAATATATAGAAAAATTAAAGAATATTAAGAAATATAGCAGAATTTCGAAACAAGATGAATACGTATCGAGAAAAATAGCGCAATTTGGAAAAAAAAACCGATTTTTGAAAGAACATTCTAAAAAAAAAGAATTTTGAGAATAAAGGCAAAATTTCAAATTTTCGATGATAAGGAAACTTTTAACAAAAAGACAGATTTAAAGAAGAAAAGTCAAGATTTCGATAAAAAGACGAATTCAAGCAAAGAGTCGAAACTTTCAAAAATATTTAATATCAAAATTTGAGATAAAAATTAGGATTTCGAAAAAAAGCAAGCTCTAAGAAACTAGTCAAAATTTTTGGAAAATTAGATTCTATAAAGTTTAAATTTTAATAAAAATCCAAATGTTCAGAAAAATAAAGGAATTTGTAGAAATAGGCGAAATTTTGAGATATCGGTTGAAAATATTCAGTAAAATTTCAGAATTGGGAAGAAATTCGAAATTGTTCAGAGAACGTTGAAAAAATTGGACATTTTGCACAGAAAGAAACCTTTAAGAAAAAGACAGATTTGAAGAAGAAAAGTCAAGATTTCGATAAAAAGACGAATTCAAGCAAAGAGTCGAAACTTTCAAAAATATTTAATATCAAAATTTGAGATAAAAATTAGGATTTCGAAAAAAAGCAAGCTCTAAAAAACTAGTCAAAATTTTTGGAAAATTAGATTCTATAAAGTTGAAATTTTAAGAAAAATCCAAATGTTAAGAAAAATAAAGGAATTTGTAGAAATAGGCGAAATTTTGAAATATCGGTTGAAAATATTCAGTAAAATTTCAAAATTGAGAAGAAATTCGAAATTATTTAGAGAATGTCAAAAAAATTGGACATTTTGCACAGAAAGAAACTTTTAAGAAAAAGACAGATTTGAAGAAGAAAAGTCAAGATTTCGATAAAAAGACGAGTTTCAGGCAATGATTCGAAACTTTCAAAAATATTTAATATCAAAATTTGAGATAAAAATTAAGATTTCGAAAAAAAAGCAAGCTCTAAGAAACTAGTCAAAATTTTTGGAAAATTAGATTCTATAAAGTTGAAATTTTTAGAAAAATCCAAATGTTAAGAAAAATAAAGGTGTAGAAATAGGCGAAATTTTGAGATATCGATTGGAAATATTCAGTAAAACTTCAAAATTGAGAAGAAATTCGAAATTGTTCAGAGAACGTCGAAAAAATTGGACACTTTGCACAGAAAGTTGTTTTGATGAAAGTTAAATTTTAAAAATTTTTATTTATAAAAAGACAAATTTTGAAAAAAAGTTTCAGTTATAAAGAAACTTGGACGAAAATATTGGGATTTTGGGGAACATAATTGAATTTGAAATAAAATCAGAATTTCTGAAAAAAACCAATTTCGAGAAAACTATGGACGTTTCGAAAAAAAATCACAAAAGCGAAATCAGATTTTGAAAACAAAAATTGACACTTCGAGAAAAAGATTGAAATTTCAAAAAAAATCTAAATTTTTAAAAGGAGTTCCAAATTTTATAAAAATTCGAAATTTTTCAGAGAACGCCAATACGTGCCATAAATTAAAAAAAGTATTTTTTTGTAAAATTATGAAATGTGAAAAAATTAAATTATCGACAAATGTCGAAATTTTAGGTTAAGTGCGAATTCTAAAGAATAAATCGAAATTTCAATTGAATTTAAATTTTCGGCGCCTTCAAGAGCCAGGGTGGGCAAGTGTCCCACCCTGCCCCATATTCTAGATACGCCTATGTCCAGGTCGCAAAAATTTCTCACAAATTTCAGGTTTTGAAATTTTTGTCACAAAAATTTCGATATGTGTCTAAAACTATAAGTTTTTCAAAATTTAGACTCAACAAATTATTGCTTTCATATTTATCCTTTTTTGAACACTTGGATCTTTTTTTTGATTCCATTTCTTTTTTTCAAAATAGAAAATTCAAAATTTTGACATCTTTTCTAATTTCGATTTTTTTTGCTTTCGATTTTGTTGTGTCAGAATTTTAATTTATTTCAAATATACCACTTTTTAAAATGGTAACTTTTAAAATAGCTACTTTTTAAAATTACGGCTTTCCAAATTTAGTTTTAGTCAATTCTGAATTTTGTTTTTTTCTCAGTTTGCTGATCTCAAAATTTTCACATAATTTCTAAAAATTTAAGTTGTGATTCGAAGTTTTTTCACAAATTTTAAAATGGATTGGCTTTTTTTTTAAATTTTGATCTTTTTCCAAAATTTAAACTTCAAAACATGTTTTTTTTATTAATTTCGTTTTGAATATTTCAAAGATTTTTGGAAATATCGTTATTTTATTAAAAAAGAGACTTCAAAATTTCGACTTTTTCAAAATGGTGTCTTTTGACGGAATCTTAACATTTCGCATTCAGTTTTCGATGTGATTTTTCCCTATTTGCACATCTTAAAAGTTGGACTTGTTCTCAAAATTGTTACTTTTGTAAAATTTACATGAACAAACCATACATTTATTGTGTTCAACATTTACAAACATTGATTTTTTTTTAGAAATTTCTATCTTTATTTTAAAATTTAGATCGTTTTTAAACTTTACAACCTTTTTTGAAAGTTTTCTTTTTTTTTTAATTTTTATTTAATGTTAACAATAATATTTAAATTTCGGTAAAGAAATTCAATTTTTTTCTTTAAATACAAAAGTATTTTCTTAACATGGTTGCTTTTTTATTAAGATTCCGATCGAATTTAGAAAACAAAAATGAATTTAGAGAGAGTGGAAATTTCAAAAAGATCCAATTTCGAGTTCAAAAAGAGCCAATTTCGAGGTAAAAATCTACAATTCTAAAAACATAAAATATTTCGAGGTAAAAGTCGAAGTGTCGAAAATAAAGTAAAATTTTAAAAGTTTTCTTTTTTTTTAATTTTGCCTTTTTCAGGAATTTTGATTGTTTAAAAATATTTGTTCTAATTTTGACATTTTTTAATTATTTAAAATTTTTTAAAAACCTCGTACTTTTGTCAAAATATAACATTTGTAATCCTTGTGAATTTTTACATTTTTTTTTTAATTTGGAGTTTTGCCTTCAAAATTATTATTTTAAGAAAATATGAGTAGATTTCAAAAAAATTTAATGGAAGGATGTGTTACAGGAAAAACACTTACTTTAAAAGTTAAGAGAAAAGATAAAAAATTGGAGCAAAAGATGAATTTCCAGAAACTAGGATTTCAGTGAACATTTCTAGATATTTAGATTCTAAAAGATCTAAATTTTTAGAATAATGGAATTTCCAAAAAAAGATGAAATGTCGAGAAAAATAAGCGTGAAATTTCGTCGCTCGAAAATTCGAAAATTGCCAAAGAAAATCAATTTTAACAAAAGGCGAATTTTGGAATAAAAGCGTTTGAGAAACAAAACATAACTCGAAAATCCCGAAAAAGACGTATTTCGATCAAAAATTTCGACAAAACAAAAATTAGCCACTTAAATTTTGAAAAATATAGTCAAATTGTGAGAATAATAGTCTATGAAAACGACGAATTTTGAACAACAAAAAAACGAAATTTTGCGAAAAAGACGAATTTCGAAAAATGAGTTGAGATTTCTAGGATCATATGATGCTGACATAAAAGTCGAAATTTTGAGAAAGGCGATTTTGAAAGAATTACCGAAACTGGAAAAAAAACAAATCACTAGAAAAAACAAATTTCAAGAAAAAATCTAAATTTTCAAAACCAAATTTGGAAAAAAAATATTTACATTTATATTTACATTTCGAAAAAAAAAATGAAATTTTCGAAAAAAAAGACCAATTTTAAAGAAATAGTCTTCAGTTCCATTAAAACCGAATTTTGCGAAAAACATGAAAATTTCGAGAAATTTTTTGAATATAGCAGGTAGAAAATTTCAAAAATGTTACTAAAAATAACGGAATCTCGAGAAATGTCTTGAAATTGAGAAAGGAAATCTTAAGAGAAAGTCAAATTTTAAGAAGAAATAAAATTTTGCGAACAAAATTTTGCGAACAAAATTTTACGAATAAAATTTTACGAATAGAAACAAAATTAAAAAATAATGAATTTTGAAAAAAAAAATTCTTGGAAGAAGTCGAATTCCAAGAAAAAATTAAAATTTTGTATAAAAAATCTCGTCAGCAGTGCATAAATGAGAGTGAAACATCGATGTCCTGTGCTACAACCTTTTTTTATATTTTTTATATTTTCATAATTTATCAAAAAATTAAATATTTTTCATATCTAATTTTGGTCTTCTATTTTTCATTTTTTCCTATCCTATGGAAAATAAACTAACCTATTTTTTGTTAAATGTCATGAGGTGACGTTTTAAATAAATTTAATTATCACGTAGTCATATTTAAAAATTGTTTTAGAATATTGTCAACAAGCAATAAAAATTTAAACATTTCCAAACTGGATCGTAGAAATGTTAAATAAATTTAATCAACATAATGTTTTCGACCAATAAGAGTTCACCATAAAGAATAAAATTATGGACATTTCGAAAAAAAATCACAAAAGCAAAATCAGATTTTGAAAACAAATTGACATTTCGAGAAAAAGTTAAAAATTTTCAAAAACATCAACATTTCTAAAATAGTTCGAAATTTTATAAAAAATCAAAATTTTTCAGAGAAAGCCAATATGTGCTATAAATTAAAGAATTTTTTTTCAAAAATCACTAAATGTGAAAAAAATTGAAATTATCGACAAATGTCAAAATTTCAAGTAAAGTACAAACTCTGAAGAACAAATGGAAATTTCAATTGAATATAAATTTCCGGCGGCTTCAACAGCCAGGGGAAGGACAAGTGCCCCACCCTGCCCTATTCTAGATACGCCTGTGGCCACCTGAACTGCTTATACGATAAAATTTATGCAACGGAGCTTTAGCCAAAGGTCTCTGAAAGAAGTAGTCGAACTGTTGTTGTGCCATTACTTCAAGATGTTTCCCTAACGTGCGAAATTTAACATCGAAATTCCGTGAAATGTTTAGCCTTTGCATAAAGTTACTTTTAAACTCGAAATTTCATCGATCTTTTTTGAGGGCAGTTTCCAAAGATTAGGAAAAGTTTCGAAATATTACCAGAAATTACACACTAAAGCACTGAACTATGACACATTACAAAGTATGAACAAAATTTAAATATGACGAAAAATATTGTAGTACGAAAAATTTAAAATATCACGAAAAATGCAGAAATATCACAAAACATTTCTAACAACTATTTTGAAAAATTACGGAAAATATACAGGCTTCACTATATTTTTATTAAAGATCAGTATAGCGTATCTAACTAGTTTCTGGTCTTGTTTCATAAAATTTTAATTTTCAGCTGATTTAGGACGTTAAATGAAAGAAAATGTCTTTGATATTTGGCGGTTGCTGCAGGGAGGGTAATGGGGTTCTTCCCTCCTGATAAATTTCTTCTAAGATATACACTAATTTGTGAGTAGCTTTACTGATATAGGAGGCCTTTAGTGCAAAAGTAGCCTAACCAACATATTTAGACATTTTTTTATTTTTAATTTATTTTACTCGATACATCGATATCTGTAAGTACTGACAGTGCAATACAAACTCATGTTCAATACTTTTACTACTTAGCAGATGACATAAGTATTTCATATTTGCATTATGAGACTTTTCTTTACTAATTTTCAGTGTATATCCGTGAATTCACTTGGGCCACTTTAGCAAAAAACGCCTCATATTTAATAATAAATAATACATTTGTTATTAAACGTAGGAGAAAGTGCAAATTCATTTTTAAAACTTCTTCAGACTCACAGCCTAGTTTAAAAGTCGTAGTCGGTTGTCACCTAGGCCGGGCCTGGAATTTCGAACATCTCAAATGTATCCCTGCTACGTCCTGCATTGAGACGGTGGCGAAGTGATGGGGACAAAACGCGGCTATTGCATATCAGCGGCACATTTTGTCAGTGGCCGTGCATTTCTCGATTCTCGACAGTCTGAAGCGTATAATGATCTTTTTCAAAAACCCAACATATTATTATTTTTTGTGTTTTAGTGACATTATAACTATGAATTCCGTCGATAACATAATCCAACTGATAAAAAAGCAAACAATGACTAATGACATTAATTTAGAATTAAAATATCTGGGTCTTGGAAGGCTAGGTTTACTGATTAAACACGTGGAAAACAATTCGAAAACTAATTAAAAACTCAATTTTTTAAGATAACCAAGGACGAGTTGCACCAAAATAATAAAACCGTGTCAAGAAAGTTTAACAGACTGTTTAGCAAGTTTAGCAGACTGGTTCTGTGGGTACAATGCACAAAACGCTTTTTTTCTGCTTTGCGTGCCTAATTAGGCACGCGACCCTACTTGGACTTTTAAAAATATTAGCGATTTGGTGAAAAAGTAACATGACAGACAGTAGGTGCTTGATATAAAATTGTAAAATGAAATTTAGCTTCAGAAGCCGAAGTGTTGATTTACTTTCAACCACACGTTAAAACGTTTCTCATTGAATAGCGTTGTCCCAAGAAGGCAAAAAGGGGATTGTGTAACATTAGAGTTAGTTTTTATGAAAGAGCCCCGCAGCTTCATATATTCAGCTACCCCAAACAACAGAAGAAAAAACCGAATCAAAAATAAAGCCAACGAACGGCGAAATAATTAATGAAAAAATCCACGACTGAGGGTGCCAGCATTAAAAATAGGAATGAGTTACTGTATCCTGTGGGGATATCTTGCAGTCGCAGACTAAAGTTTATGAAGATTGTTCAGGACACCCTATGATTCCGTCATTAGAAAGGTCCTGTGGAACGAATCCAGACGACCAAACGAATAATAGCAACGAATGTAAAACGTCGGGTCGTCTTATCGACGATTTGGGCGAGCGACCGTAAAAAATGCATTTTGCAAATCGCAGTGACAACGTATCGAATTGCCGATGGAGCCGAAGGGGTTGTTTTAATCGGTTTCTGTTCGCCGGGGGTGACACATCGCTCCCTTATACTAACTAATGTCGTTAAGGGTTGCGCAACGCCCACCGCAACAATGACAGTGGAATAATGTTATTTACTAACCAAATGCTACCGAATTTTTACGCATTACAAATGGCATGCCAATAATGGGAAATAAATCATTGACGGTTAGACTTTTGTCGATCGAGGTTTAGGAAATGAACGGCCAGATCGCCAAAGAACATCTGGGGTCGCGAGCCTCGATATCAAGGCCTAATGGCCTGCATGAATATGAATACTGGGTTCTTAACCATTAAATAGTTACTTGTCCCCTGAAACCAAGACAGATTAAAAAACACAACAAAGGTGACTCTAAGGACCAGTCTGTTCCATGAAAAAAAAATTTTTTTTTGGTGAAATGGACTGGTCTTTGCTTATCTTCAGAAAATGATATACTAACTAGAAGTTGAAACAGAAAAGCAGGAATATAAATCTTGTCTCGGGATTTCTCTCTGAAAATGATAGTTTCGCTACAGGGGACAAGATTTGTAAATTAATACACAATACAATAATTAGGTACTTTGTATATATATGTCAACCATACAAAATTTGAATAACTCATCTAAATGACCAAATTATCACTAAATTCCTTCAGAGTCCTAATTTGTGAAAGCAGGGATCTCGTTAGAGTCATACTGAATGCTTCAGTAAGTTTCCAGGGCCAAAATTGTTTTAATTTTCTGGATATCAGGTGGTCAAAAGCTAAAATAGGTAGTACCCTCATAATCTGATGATATTCTAATAGATGGCGTAAATGGTATTTTCGAAAGTATAGTAAATGTTGCCAGATTAGTAGAATTTCTATTAGATTTAGTAGAATTTTCGTTTTCTAGTAGAAGATTTAATTGAACAGTTTGTTTGGTAAAAAAATTTTGGTAGAATTTTCATTATATTGATTAGAATGTTTGTCTTTTAGTAGAATTCTTACCTTTCATGGTAAACTAATACTGAAATCATACTTACGGTCTTTGTTTAGCCGTTAAAAAAATATCGGAAAGAATTTGGTTTCATTTGCAAATAATGGAAAATTCTAGAAGTAACGAGTAAATTAATGGAATTATTCAGTTAAGGATCTTTCTTTTTAATCGTCAAACTTTTTGGGCCAACTGGTTTTTTTAATGGATTATCAAAAATTTTCAGATGCACTTACGATGGCAATAAATTTGGTGATGATTTAGTAGGGTTTATTAAAATTTAGTTATCAGTTTGTTTGGTAGTAACATTTTGGTAGAATTTTTACTATATTTAGTAGAATTTTTGTCTTTAAGTAGAATTTTGGTTATCTTTTCATGGTAGACTAATACTGAAATTATACTTAAGGTCTTTGTTTAGTCGTTAAAAAAATATCGGAAAGAGTTTGGTTTTATTTGCAAATAATGAAAAATTCTATAAGTAACGAGTAAATTAATGGAAATATTGAGTTTCCAGTATCATTTTAGTGGTCAAACTTTTTGGGCCAACTGGATTTTATTGGGTTATCAAAAATTTGCAGATGCACTTACGATGACAATTAATTTGGTGATAATTTAGTAGCATTTATTAAAATTTAGTTGATCAGTTTGTTTGGTAGGATTGATGGCACTGGCAGGCCAGATTGATGACACTGGCAAGTCAGATTGATGACGCTGACTGGCCAGATTTAGGCCACGGGTCGCAGTTTGAAGACCCCTGGGTTAAGGCAACGTTTGCAACCCTTGACTTCTCAAAGAAAAACCATAAATGACTTTTTAAAGTATTAGACCTTCACGGAAACTTATTTAAGGCTTCAAATCATTGAAGAAAATGATCTATAGCCTAAAATTCTAAAGGAATACTTGCAATGGCATTAGCAATGTGAAAAAATTAAGAAATTGTATAAGCCCAAGAAATCCCAATTGGGACTTCAAGCAATCACTTGAACGTGTGTGGAATGCCAAGGCTTTTGTCCCAAAAAACCAAATCTTACTAAGGAAATTCATCTCGACTATCTACAGCTTCAAGTGTGTGCAATTAGGTAAATGTCTCTAAAAGGCTATTGAACCACTGTTGCATCTTTCTGGTAGTCCACCTTAAAAAATTTCAAATGTTAATATTCGGATCTTTCATCCCATCAGTTAGTCGCTGAGACTAATAGCGTTTGAAGTTTTAATAAACTTCTCATCATAGTCACTGGCCCGCAATAGGTTGCTTAAAAAACAAAGCGGTAATTGCTTTCGATTACACCAGACTCACATTCGATGTGCATGAATAACTCCAGCTTATTATCTAAGAACGATATTCCTTTGATGTTTGACTCGTTGGAAGATGTAAATGTTGACCTAGGACGTTGAAAAAAAATTGTCTGATGCAGCATATGCGGGAATATAGGAGCTGGATTGTTCCCAATACATCGCGTCATCAGTGGATTAGATTAGGTTCGATGTAAAGTGTAACCGATGCAATAGGTAACCGCAAACCAAAGTTTAAAGCGAAAAGCAACCATGCGAGGACTCTCTCCATTCTCTTTCATTAACAGCCAACGGAAATCATCATCGTGTATACGATGCACAATTATCATCGTGGTGCGATCCTACGCACCTGTGATATGCCTCTCTGGAAACGTCGCAATTAAAAGGTAATTACAACTTTATAATTCGCCTGGTTTTACAAGGTTTTTCCGCAGGAAACCGCATCGCTCGCTCGACGTTTTTCATTCATAAAATCACAACCGAACAAATAGAGAATCAGGGTTGGCTAAGGAATGAAGATGTTACTAAACCAAGGCAATACTTACCGGTTTTTGTGGAAGAATCTCAATTTACTCATAACCCTTTCAAATAGAATAAAACCTAGACTGCCCCTCGAGACGTGCATCATAATGGGTAGCTAAATTACCAATGGTTGACCCACTAACTTTTAACATAAACTTATAAACTAATAGTTTAAATTTTTTTAAGTTTAGATTTGTTCGATTTAGTTTGGAATATACTGGTTTCGATTTGTCAGATCTATCAGTTTGGCATACACCACTTGAGCTTGACAAATGCTCCATTTGAAGCTATACACTTTTGGAGGATTGTATTATAGCAGCCTAGTTGCATTTTGTTTGTATGGCATTGGTTGAAACTAGTCCAAAGTTTCTTCCCCAGAACGATAGGTGGCGTTATACCAATGGATTACATTTGGGAACACTTGTAATTTTGTGTATACCTTCCACAAAGTATTTGTCAGTTTAAGTTAGGTATACTAAAGTAACCAGATAGTCAAGATCAGAACCACTCTTTTAGTTCCAAAACTCTGAATCTGAAAGATATTGGAACGTAATAATCTGTGTAGTAGAATAACAACTTGTTCGTCATTCACACTAAGTTTCCTATTGAATGTCGAAAAATTATTTTTGAATACTGGCCAAAGAAAAATGAGAGCTGTTTGGTTACTCTATAAGTTGTTTTAGTGGACTCCCCACCGCTAAGGAACTCCTGGGGAATATCTGAAATATTTTCCTGTAGCGTCTACCCCCTAAAAAGCAGTGCAAGGAAAGTGCATTGTCCAATTTGGGTTAAAAAAACGTCGAGAGATCGGTTTCGTGCGGAAACAACATAACAAGAACATTGCCTCTTTCCGTCAACACTCATTCCATTCCTCGGTCGAATAGTTCGTCAAGTTTTCGTGTAGTGTGGAGCGACAGGGGCCACCGGCTGATGTTTGTGTATGGTAGTGCTTCTCTGGCAGCGACCGCAAGTCATCGTGTACGGAGCAATCGATATATCGACTGGGGCAGTGGTCTACTTGTTGAGCCGAGCCACAGCCACCCCGTCGTCGGCGTCCAGGCTGCCGGACGACGGACACTGCACTGGGGTGCATTCATTCACTCGCCCTACGGCACGTGTCCACGTGCAACTCTACTCGACCTTACATACGTCACTCACAAACCGTCCGGAACTGAAATCGCGACGACTGATATTTATGTAACCTGAAAACTCGGTTTATGCGGCCCTAGCAGAAATTGGGACAGTGCAACTTTCAGAGCTAGCATGAACGACTGCGAGGGTCAAGTGCCCTAAGAAATACCCTCACGCAAACGAAACTTATTCCATCTTGCTGCATATGTAACTAAAACTGATAACCTGAGGATAATGAAAGGTTCTTGGCAACCGAAAATTGCCACTCGCGAGCGTATGACCTTGTTTCGTATGCTGATGATACAGGGCCAGCAATGCAAAAAAAATAAGTTCCTTATACGACGTAGGCATCCACTAGGAAAGATTTTTTCAAAATCCAACCCCTAAAGGGGTGAAAATGTTTATCAACCTATATCTAATCATGATTAAAATGATAATTTTTGAAATTTTACATAATATGAAGTTTTCGTTTAAAATTTTTGACTGTTTTTGCAAAATTCTGAGCTTATATTTTTCTCGAAATTTTGACTTCTTTCTCAAGGTTTGATTTTTCTCTCAAAATTGCAATTTTTTCTGGAAATTTCAATCAGTCAACATTTTTTTAATAAAGTTTATTGCTCTGAATTTGACGTCGACATTTCATAAGTGGACTTGAAATTTTCCAATCTAGACTTTCATTATAAAAATTTTGATCTTTTTCTAGAAATTTCGAATTCGTCTTCGTCTTTTTTCTCACTGCTTCAAATGTTCTCCCAAAATTACAAATGTTTCTAGAAGTTTTAAAATTTGAAGTCAACATTTCGATAGCAAAGTTGATTACTCTGAGTTTAACGTCGACATTTCATGAGTGGACTTGAAATTTTCCAATCTAGATTTTCAATATAGAAATTTTTAACTTTTTCTAGAAACTTCGAATTCGTCTTTGTCGTTTTTCTCACTGCTTTAAATGTTCTTCCAAAATTACAAATGTTTCTAGAAGTTTCAAAATTTGAAGTCAACATTTCGATAACAAAGTTTATTACTCTGAGATTAACGTCGACATTTCATGAGTGGACTTGAAATTTTTCAATCTAGACTTTCATTATAGAAATTTTGATCTCTTTCTAGAAATTTCGAATTCGTCTTCTTCTTTTTTCTCACTGCTTCAAATTTTCTCCCAAAATTACAAATGTTTCTAAAAGTTTCAAAACATTTCGTTAACAAAGTTTATTACTCTGAGTTTAACGTCGACTTTCATGAGTGGTCTTGAAATTTTCCAATCTAGACTTTTATTATAGAAATTTTGATCTTTTTCTAGAAATTTCGAATTCGTCTTCTTCTTTTTTCTCACTGCTTCAAATTTTCTCCCAAAATTGCAAATTTTTCCGGAAAGTTTCAAACTTTGAAGTCAACATTTCGGTAACAAAGTTTATTACTCTGAGTTTAACGTCGACATTTCATTGTAGAAATTTTGTTCTTTTTCTAAAAATTTCGAATTAAAAACTTCAACATCTTCTTGAAGCAAAATTGAAATCTTTGCCTCTTTCTAAAAATTTCGAATTAAAGATTTCAAACTTTTCTTGAAGCAAAATTGAAATCTTGGTTTTTTTAATTTTGTTTTTATGCTCGAAATCGAGGTTTTGTATAAATTTTGACGTTCTCAAAATTTGGAAGTTTATCTTGACACCTTTTTTTATTGCTTCAAATCTTCTCCCAAAATTGCAAATTTTTCTGGAAAGTTTCAAAATTTGAAGTCAACATTTCGATAACAAAGTTTATTACTCTGAGTTTAACGTCGACATTTCATTAGTGGTCTTGAAATTTTCTATCTAGACTTTTATCATAGAAATTTTGTTCTTTTTCTAGAAATTTCGAATTAAAAAATTTAATCTCTTGAAGCAAAGTTGTAATTTTCGCTTTTTTCAATTTTGTTTTTATTCTCGAAGTCGAGGTTGTCTATAAATTTTGACGTTCTCAAAATTTGGAATTTTATCTCAAAACTTGGCTTTTTTTTCATTGCTTTCAAATTTTCTGCCAAAATTACAATTTTTCTGGAATTTTTTTAAAGTTTAATCCACTAGCAAAGCATCAAGTCGATATTTCGATAAAAAATTGGATTATTCCAAGTTCCAAGTCTGAGTGGCCTTAAAATTCTGAAATCTAGAATTTTATTTCAGAAAATTTGACCTTTTTCCGAGAAATTTCAAATTAAAAATTTTAACTGTTTCTATCGTTTTGAAATTATTACTTTCTTTCAAAAATGTTTCATTTATACTCAAAATTGAGACGACGCTCTCAAAATTTAGAAGTTTTGTTCCCTAAACTTGGCCAACTTTTTTCTGTGTTGCGAATTTTTCATTTAAAATTGCAATTTTTTTTTTAATTGTGATTTTTTTTCGAAACTTGAAAGCTTTAGGTTGATATCTCGAAAAAAAAAGTGAATTATTCCAAGTTCCAAGTCGACATTTCAGGAGTGGACTTGAAATTTTAAAATCTAGAATTTAATTTCAAAAATGTTGACCTTTTTGTCAGAAATTTCGAATAAAAAATTTTTTTTGTCGTTTTGAAACCATTTCTTTCTCTCAACAATGTTGCATTTATGCTCAAAATTGAGACGATGTTCTGACTCTCTCAAAATTTATAGTTTTTTTCCTGAAATTTCACCTTATTTTCTCAATGTTGCATTTGTTAAAAAGTGCATTTTTTTTGAAATTTGATAGCTTTAGGTCGATATTTGAATACAAAAGTGGATTATTTTAAGTTACAAGTCGACATTTCAGGAGTGAACTTGAAATTTTAAAATCTAGAATTTAATTTCAGAAATGTTGACTTTTTTTATCAGAAAATTGTAACCAAAAATTTAAATTTTTTTAACGTTTTGAAATCATTACTTTCTCCTAAAAAAATGTTGCATTTATGCTCAAAATCGAGAAGATGTTTCGACGCTCTCAAAATTTGGAAGTTTGTTTCCCCAAATTTCGCCTTTTTTTCTCAATGTTGTGAGTTTTCTTTTAAAAGGGCATTTTTTTTCGAAATTTGAAAGTTTTAGGTCGATATTTCAATAAAAAAGTGGATTATTCCAAGTTTCAAGTTGACATTTCAGGAGTGAAATTGAAATTATAAAATCTAGAATTTAATTTCAGAAATATTGACCTTTTTGCCAGAAATTTGGAACTAAAAATTTAAATTTTCTTATCGTTTTGAAAACATTACTTTCTCCCAAAAAATGTTGCATTTATGCTCAAAATAGAGACGATGTTTTGACGCTCGCAAAATTTGGAGTTTTTTTCCCTAAACTTGGCCTTTTTTCTCAATGTTGACAGTTTTCTTTTAAAAGTGCAGTTTTTTTCGAAATTTGAAAGCTTTAGGTCGATATTTTAATAAAAAATTGGATTATTCCAAGTTTCAAGTCGACATTTCAGGAGTGGACTTAAAATTTTAAAATCTAGAATTTAATTTCAGAAATGTTAACCTTTTTTCCAGAAATTTCAAACTAAAATTTAATTTTTTTCTGTCGTTTTGAAAACATTACTTTCTCCCAAAAATCTTGGATTTTTGCTCAAAATCGAGACAATTTCGACGCTCTCAGAATTTAAAGGTTTGTTCCCAAAACTTCGCCTCTTTTCTCTCAGTTGCAATTTTTTTTAAAATTGCAATTTTTATTCGAAATTTGAAAGCGGTAGGTCGATATTTTGATAAAAAAGTGCATTATTCCAAGTTTCAAGTCAGTATTTCAGGAGTGGACTTAAAATTTTAAAATCAAGAATTTAATTTCAGAAATGTTGATCTATTTGCAAGAAATTTCGAACTAAAAATTTTAATTTTTTTCTGCCGTTTTGAAATCATGACTTTTTCCCAAAAATGTTGTTTTTATGTTCAAAATCGAGACGATGTTTTGACGTTCTCAAAATTTGGAGTTTTTTCCCCAAACTTCGCCTTTTTTCTTAAAGTTGCGAGTTTCCTTTTAAAAGTGCAATTTTTTTTTCCAAATTTGATAGCTTTAGGTCGATATTTCGATAAAAAAGTGGCTTATTTCAAGTTCCAGGTCGACATTTCAGGAGTGGACTTGAAATTGTAAAATCTAGAATTTGATTTCAGAAATGTTAACCTTTTTTCCAGAAATTTCAAACTAAAAATTTAATTTTTTTCTGTCGTTTTGAAAACATTACTTTCTCCCAAAAATCTTGGATTTTTGCTCAAAATCGAGACAATTTCGACGCTCTCAGAATTTAAAGGTTTGTTCCCAAAACTTCGCCTCTTTTCTCTCAGTTGCAATTTTTTTAAAATTGCAATTTTTATTCGAAATTTGAAAGCTGTAGGTCGATATTTTGATAAAAAAGTGGATTATTCCAAGTTTCAAGTCAATATTTCAGGAGTTAATTTCAGAAATGTTGATCTATTTGCAAGAAATTTCGGAACTAAAAATTTTAATTTTTTCTGCCGTTTTGAAATCATGACTTTTTCCCAAAAATGTTGTTTTTATGTTCAAAATCGAGACGATGTTTTGACGTTCTCAAAATTTGGAGTTTTTTCCCCAAACTTCGCCTTTTTTCTTAAAGTTGCGAGTTTCCTTTTAAAGTGCAATTTTTTTTCCAAATTTGATAGCTTTAGGTCGATATTTCGATAAAAAAGTGGCTTATTTCAAGTTCCAGGTCGACATTTCAGGAGTGGACTTGAAATTGTAAAATCTAGAATTTGATTTCAGAAATGTTGACCTTTTTGCCAGAAATTTCGAACCAAAAATTTAAATTTTTGTTACGTTTTGAAATCATTACTTTCTCCCAAAAACGTTGCATTTATGCTCAAAATCGAGACGATGTTTTGACGCTCTCAAAATTTGGAGTTTTTTTTCCCAAACTTCGCTTTTTTTCTAAATGTTGCAAATTTTCTTTTAACATTGCAATTCTATTTTAAGATTTCATTTTTTTTCCAAATTTGAAAGCTTTAAGTCGATATTTCGAGAAAAAAAACCGATTATTTCAAATTTTAGGCCGACATTTCAGGAGTGGATTTGAAGTTTGGAAATCTAGAATTCAATTTCAGAAATGTTGACCTTTTTGCCAGAAATTTCAAACTTAAAATTTAAATTTTTTCTGTCGTTTTGAAATCATTAGTTTCTTCCAAAAATGTTGCATTTATGCTCTAAATCGAGACGATATTTTGACTTTCTCAAAATTTGGAGTTGTTTCCCCAAACTTTGCCTTTTTTCCCAATGTTGCAAATTTTTTTTTCAAAGTGAAATATTTCTTCGAAATTTGATAGCTTTAGGTCGATGTTTCAATAAAAAAGTGGATTGTTTCAAGTTCCAAGTCGACATTTCAGGAGTGGACTTGAAATTTTAAAATCTAGAATTTAATTTCAGAAATGTTGACCATTTTGCCAGAAATTGTCAACCCATAATTTAAATTTTTTCTGTCGTTTTGAAATCATTACTTTTCACCCAAAAATGTTGCATTTATGCTCAAAATCGAGGCGATGTTTTGACGGTCTCAAAATTTGGAGTTTTTTCCCGAAACTTTGCCTTTTCTCAATGTTCCAAATTTTCTTCCAAAATTGCAATTTCGTTTTAAAATGTCATTATTTTTTTGAAATTTGAAAGCTTTAAGTCGATATTTCGAGAAAAAAATGGATTATTTCAAGTTTTAGGTCGACATTTCAGGAGTGGGATTTGAAATTTTGAAATCTAGAGTTTTATTTCAGAAATTTTGACCGTTTCTCTAGAAATTTCGAATTAAAAATTTAAACTTCTTTGCTCGTAAATTTGAGATGATTAATTTTTTCCAAAAATGTTGCATTTATGCTCAAAATCGAGACTGTGTGTAAGTTTTGACCTTCTTAAAATTTGGAATTTTTTTCTTTAAACATTAATTTATTTTCTTCTTTGAAATTTCTCTCAAAATAAAAATTTTGTTTGGAATTTTAAAAGTTGATATTTTGAACAGAAAGTGAATTATTTCAAGTTTCAAGTCGACATTTTATGAGTGCACTGGAAATTTTAAATGTAAAATTTTATTTCAGAAACTTCGATAAGTTTTCCAGAAATTTTAAATTAAAAATTAAATTTTTTTCTGTCGTAAATTTGAAATTATTGCGTTTTCCCAAGAATGTTGCATTTAAGAGATTGGAATACAAAACTTGTCCCATCAAACCAAGAAAGATTAAAAAAAACACAACAAAGGTTGCTCTAACGCGTTGCTTGGCTGTCGAAACGCGTTAGAGCAACCTTTGTTGTGTTTTTTTTATTTTTCTTCATTACCTCTCTGAAGATGATAGCTTGGCTGTCGAAACGCGTTAAAGCAACCTTTGTTATGTTTTTTAATCTTTTTTGGTTTCAGGGGACAAGTTTTGTATTTCAATTTTTGAAAGTAACCAAGGACCAATCCGTTTCACCACAAAAAAAAAAAAAGTTGCATTGAGGCTCAAAATCAAAACAAGTTTTGACGTTCTCTAAATTTCGAATTTATTTCTGGAAACTTAGCTTTTTTCCCTCATTTTCAAAATTGTAATTTATTTTAGAAAATTTATTTAGTAATTTTTAGAAAAGTGTAGGTCATTATTTCGAAAAGAAAATGTGAAATATTCCAAGTTTCAACTCGTATTTCATCAATAGAAGTGAAATTTTAAAATCTAGACTTTTATTTTTAAAATTCTAATCTTAATTTTTTAAAGCGAGATGAAAATTTAAATCTCTCTTTGGCGTTAACTTAAAATTGTTGCATTTCTTCCCAAAATGTTGTTTCTATTCGAAACTTTGTCTAAGTTTTGACTTTCTCAAAAATCGAAATACTTTTCTGCAATCTGAAACTTTTGTTTCAAAATTTCGACTTTTTGCCCAATACTTTAATTGTTTTCTTTAAATTACAACTTTTTTTTTAAAAAAAGTTCAATTTAGAGTCGCAATTTTGAGAAAAACGTCGATTTTTAAATTCAGAATTTCATGTGAAGTTAAATTTTAAGAATTTTGTTTATAGGTATAAATTGAACGATGTTTGTTTTTCAAAATTATGACTTTTTTCAAGATTTGTAGCCATTTAAGGTTATTTTAAACAATTTGGACTTTAAACTCGAAATCTAGACTTTCCTAATGCCAGGATTTAAAAACAAAATTCTCAAGAAAAGATCAGTGCATAATTGTGTATTTCCACGACAATTACCATTATGGTATATTATATACCATCATGGTATATTATATACCCTCATGGTATATTGTATGGCTGTATAGTATTGTATGGTATATAGTTTCTAGCGCTTTAGCCATCTCAAACCATTGAATATCGCACATCAGCAGTGATGATTGTTCTTAGGTGATAAACAGCGAATGACAATTAAAATTATCTCGACGTTTCTAGTCGATTATAAAGTTGAAGATAACGGGAAAATTAGTAATGTTAACAATAAGTAAACTATCCCAGGTATTAGTTTAGTATTCAAAGACCTAAAACGTTCCAAAATAATCCTTATTTTGTGAAATTTTAAAATATCTCCAACTAAAACTCATCAAGATGCAGCAACTTATTTTTATTATGTTTGATCGGAGACCAAATATTTATTTGTGGTCGATAAATCTCGTGCGTTTAGACACTTTTTACCTAATTTCTATGCAACGAAGCGACATAAATTTCCAGATGTTAATGCGTAAATATTTTTCCTTTATCTAAGAACGTTATCAGCCTTAAAAGCTGTTCGTAGGTTTACACGATAAATAACACCTTGGTGTTTCTTTAATAGGAAAGGTATTATTAATTTATATTTATTTAAATGTCATAAATACGTTAAAACCGTTCCTCGCACGGCTGGTTGAGATATTAATTTCAAATATTGATCCAATGCGGCACAATGATCATTTAATAACACCAATGTGTCCTTGTTTGCTTAAAGATAGTAATTCCAGATAGGATGCTATAGTTTTTGACTTTAATGTCAATGAGTGTCTTTATTACCTCGGAGATATTTGCACCCCAAGCTCACGTTATCCTTAAGCAAACAATCCAGTCTTAGGCAATTTCGAAGAAATAAATCGATATGAATGAAATTATTTATGATTTGCTGCAATCACAATAAAAAAGTGACCAAAGATAATATTCTTAATGCTTAATCAATAAAGCTTTAATAACTCAGTCAGTTTCGTTCATTTACATTTCGTATTAGAGCACACAAATCATTTGGAAAGCATTATCGATTGACCATTGTGTCGATAAAAACAACATAGTAATTATCCTAATTTCAGGATTGTTAGAGGACAAATAACTAAACTGTCTAAATGTCGGATATGAAGCTTGAATTATAAGTCGAACAGATCGTTATTCTACCTATTAATTATCAAGCTTTGTGCCTCACAAGACACCTGTTTAAATATTCATTTTTGTGGCTCGGTTTTATTTTGCATTCTTTTTTATTTCGAATAAAAATTCCAAGGAAAAACTCTTCTTATATCAGCCAGAAAATCTTTGGTGGATTCCTAAAATAACAGAATTTCTTGTATGGGAGAACTTTCAGATGTGGAAAATGATAATGTTCCTAACGGAAGAACCAACTCAGGAAGAGAAAATTTCATGAATTAGAGTTTTTTGTGGAAAAATTTTTGTTCCTGGCAAAAGGAAAGTGAGATCTTCTGACGCTTTAGTCATGTTTCATTGCTGACGCATTGGTCATGTTTCATTGAAGAATAAATGAAATTCATCATTTAACAGAAAGTTACTTTTCTATCACGAACCCAAATAAATGTTACTCTCTCAGCAATATGTTCATTAAATCATGTTTTAATAACTCTGATTGTCTGCCCAACCTACCTCAGCAAAATGCTCATTAAATCATGCTTTAATAACTCTGATTGTCTGTCCATCCTATCTCAAATGAAGTTATTGCTACTATTGTTACCGAACCATGGATAAACTAAATTTAGTTTATCCATGGTTCAGTGCGATTAGACCAAATGCATCCAGTGGTAGCGAATGCAGAAGAATCCTTTTTTTTCCCTTTTTTGGGATTTCTCCGTCGTTTTTGATGTATATATGTTTTGGGAACAGCCTCGTACGTGATCTCTCTAAATTAGGAGTATTATTGAAAGCGGTTTTCTATCTTTAAGAGGCTCGTATCGGTGTATGCAGCCGAAGAGGCTTACAGCTTTGAATTAAATGACTCACAAATTAGCCAGGTGTTTGTCAAGGTAAGCCGGTGTTATTTAGTGGGTGTAGGGATGCCGATGGTAAAATAAAAGCTTTATTATTCTACCCAGGTATACGCTTTACAAACATCATGAATCTGTCTACATTGTCTAAGCTACATCTAACAAAAATGACGTAAAGTTCGAGAGCACTTTAGTGTACCTACAGCATACCTATATACATATACACATACAACATTCGACATACACATGAAGACTAGAATTCTGTCGAAAATTGAATCACTTCAGCAATTTTGACTTACCTCAAGGTAATATTGCTTGAGGTCAACTCTGTCGAAAATTTAAAAAAAAATCCAAGTTTTCACTCAATTGACATTGGTGTACCTCAAGGACCTATTTACGGTCCTCAATTCCATACACCAACTGTAGCGTACAAATCTGAAATTAAACCGTTCATGCTTTCGAATGATTCATGTGCAATATTCGTTCGTTTTTTGAGTACATTCGTTATAATTACCGACACTTTTTGTTGCAGGAGGTAAGCCGTGTTATTCCGATGTAATTCACTCCAGCCGATTGTCGTGGTAAGCAAATAGCTTTATAATTATAAAGGCCGGTGCAAACACACTCTGTAATTATAGAAATAATTGCTGAAACGCCGGATAAACAGCCACAATAAAACTTCATCAATATCAACTGACCCACGCCATTTATTACGTATCGATGCGATTGTATGTATTTAAAAACTGATGTTTTAATTGCGATTAGCGAGCACTAATGAGCACCTGGAAGTTGCCCCCGTAAAACGGGCGAAAACGAAAAGAAAAAAAAAAACTAGAAACTAGATTTTTTCTATAGTCGGCACTCGCAATTACGAATGAATTACCGAGAAATTACACGTTGCGATTTTTAATGCCGCCTCCGTTAATTGCCCTAGCTACTCAATTTATAAACCAAAGCTCATTTATCTGATTCGAAATCAAATATATAACCGGCAGTGTACAAGGCATTAAAATTACATTAAAATATCTCAGATAGAACGAAATTAACTGTAAAAAAAACCTTGCTTAACATTCGTCAGTTCACCAGTCAGTTGGGTCTGTAGATTTTCTTCAAATTTATCTTAGATGTTACTAACAATGTTACCTACATGCTTGCAAAATTAAAAGACCCCTAATAATACCAAAGTCGAGATATTTAATGTCAAACTTACGCGTTTCCAGATGTAAAGTGTAGGCGAAGAATGTTTTCGAAGAGATTTTAATTTAATACGCCCAAACCTTTTTATTTTGATAAAAAAGTAATATATTATGTAGAATAATATTGTCAATAAAACAGTAAAATATGAGGGTTTCTGACTGTATCGTTTTTGCGTAATCGCAATTTAAAATTACGCATCTTACGCAATTCCGATGCTTTATTCCGCACGTTAGGGAAACATCTTGAAGTAATAGCAAGATAGCAGCTCCACAGCTCCTTTTAAGCTGCGTAAATTACGAATCGAACTTCGTTGCGAATTACGTCGCAAGTCTCGAACCAAATCTCGTTCTGCAACCGCAACGGGTTTTATTTTTGTTGAGCTGCATATGCTTTATAACCATCTTATGAAATTCCGATGCTTCATTCCGCACGTTAGGGAAACATCTTAAATTAATGGCAACGTACCACCTCCACTGCTCCTTTTAAGTTGCATACATTGAACACGTTACGAACCGAACCTCGTTGCGAATAACGTCGCGAGTCTCGAACCAAACCTCGTTCTGCAACCGCAGCGCGTTTTATTTTTGTTGAGCTGCATATGCTTTATAACCATTCTTTGATGCGAAGCTGAAAGAGCGACAAGCCGTAGAGCTCGTCACGCCTTCTTATCAGCTTCTTCCTTATCTGGTTCTCAACATGGTTCGCATTTATCAGGTCCTTCCTTATCCGATTCTCAACATGGTTCGCATTTATCAGTTCCTTCCTTATCCGATTCTCAACGTGGTTCGAATTTATCAGCTCCTTCCTTATCTGGTTCTAAGCATGGTTCACATTAACGTACACAATAGACGCAGCGAGGTTCGCGACGTGGTTCAAGTCTGTGCGCGGCTTTAGATGCCTTTGACAGAAGTTCAAACGCATAAATTTTTCACAAACGCAGTGCAGTGTTGGCTCAGAAAATATAGTGTAAAGCGCCTTCGAAATTTTGATTATTGTATCCACATGTATAGTCTATGCTAAAAATCGATTCGTGGGCTTATTTAGTAGTCATTACTTACTTCTTCTTCTTCTTCTTCGTCTTCTTCTTCTTCTTCATCTTCTTCGTCTTCTTCTTCTTCTTCTTCTTCTTTTTCTTCTTCTTCTTCTTCTTCTTCTTTGTCTTCGTCTTCGTCTTCTTCTTCGTCTTCTTCTTTTTCTTCTTCTTCTTCTTCTTCTTTTTCTTCTGCACAATGTGTATGTACAAATCTCAATTTCGGTTTGATTCTTGAATCCAAATTTTGGAAATGTATCGAAGTTTATGTAAGAAACTTTCTGCGTTTTTTGATATATTTCCAAATTTAAACTGTCTCGAAATGTCGACCCACCCTTATGCTCGGAATTTAGCCAAGTTTTGCGAAATTTTTTCCTGAAAGTTTGCGTGCAAGTTGAACTTTCAAAAAGAACTCGGAGTTTGATAAAAAAATCATAATTGATAAGAAAAACTTTTCGAAAATTTGAAGCTAGTGGACATTTCGGGAATCGCTTTATTAAAGCCAAAATGATCAGAAAATGTTAAAATTTTGGGTTTGCAATCAAAATTTCGAAACGCAATTGACATTTATAAAGAATTTCTGGAAGCTTTGTTATTTTTTTCCAAATTTCGACCTTAATCTTGAAATGTCAATAGGCTGGTTTGGCTTTTGATTTTTTTTGTCAAAAGTTTCACTGCAAGGTGCAAATTTCGAAAAAAACTTGATATTTCATAAAGAAAAGTTTGCAATTTATAAAAAACTTCTGGAAATTTTGAAGGAACAGTGGACATTTTGAGAATAAATTAGAAACTTCGATTAAAGTCAAAATGTCCAAAAAAGTTGACATTTTATAGTCAGTATTTCGGAAAACACTAGAAACAAATAATTTGGATATTTTTAGTATTTTATTTTTTTAAATTTCGATTTAAATCTCGTCATTTAATTTTTTGCCTCTTCTCAAGCAAATTTTCTTTAAATGTTCTGTTCTTTACGATTTTCTGGGATCGATTAAAATTTTGATCCGTCCTATTATAATAATAATAATAACAACAATAAAGGGTGCAAATTTTAAAAATAACTTGATATTTCATAAAGAAAAGTATATAACTTATAAAAAAAAACTTCTCCAAATTTTGAAGCAAAGGTGGACATTTCGAGAATAAATTGGAAACTTCGATTAAAGTCAAATTGTCCAGAAATGTTGACATTTTAAAGTCAATATTTCGGAAAATAATAGAAACAAATAATTTAAATATTTTTAGTTCTTTATTTTTTCAAATTTCGATTTTAATCTCGTAATTAACTTTTTTGCTTCGTCTCAAGCAGATTTTCTTTAAATGTTCTGATTTTTACAATTTTCCAGGATCGATTAAAATTTTGATTTACCCTATAATAATAATAATAATAATAATAATAATAATAATAATAATAATAATAATAATAATAATAATAATAATAATAATAATAATAATAATAATAATAATAATAATAATAATAATAATAATAATAATAATTGTTGACATTTTAAAATCAATATTTCGGAAAATAATAGAAACAAATAATTTAGATATTTTTAGTTTTTTATTTTTTCAAATTTCGATTTTAATCTGATCGTTAAGTCTTTTGCTTCTTCTCAACCAGATGTTCTTTAAATGTTCTGATCTTTATGATTTTCCAGGGTCCATTAAAATTTTGATTTACCCTATAATAATAATAATAACAACAAAAGGTGCAAATTTGGAAACAAACTTAATATTTCATAAAGAAAAGTCTGTAATTTATAAAAAAAAATACTCGAAACTTTCAAATAAGGGTGGACATTTCGAGAATAAATTGGAAATTTTTATTAAAGTCAAAATGTCCAGAAATGTTAACATTTTAAAGTAAATATTTCGGAAAACAATAGAAACAAATAATTTAGATATTTTTAGTATTTTATTTTTTCAAATTTCGATTTTAATCTCGTCATTAAATTTTTTGCTTCGTCTCAAGCAGATTTTCTTTAAATGTTCTGATGATTACGATTTTCCAGGATCGATTAAAATTTTGATCCGCCCAATAATAATAATAATAATAATAATAATAATAATAATAATAATAATAACAACAATAAAAGGTGCAAATTTCGAAAAAAACTTGATATTTCATAAAGAAAAGGTTGTAATTTATAAAAAAAAACGTCTCGAAATTTTGAAGCAAGGGTGGACAATTCGAGAATAAATTGGAAATTTCTTTAAAGTCAAAATGTCCAGAAATGTTGACATTTTAAAGTCAATATTTCGGAAAACAATAGAAACAAAAAATTTAGATATTTTTAGTTTTCTAGTCTTTCAAATTTCGATTTTAATCTCGTCATTAGATTTGTTGCTTCGTCTCAAGCAGATTTTCTTTAAATGTTATGATCTTTAGGATTTTCCAGGATCGATTAAAATTTTGATTTACCTTATAATAATAATAATAATAAAAGGTGCAAATTTCGAAAAAAAAACTTGATATTTCATAAAGAAAAGTCTGTAATTTATAAGAAAATCTTCTCGAAATTTTGAAGGAAAGGTGAACATTTCGAGAATAAATTGGAAACTTCGATTAATGTCAAAATGTCCAGAAATGTTGACATTTTAAAGTCAATTTTTCGGAAAACAATAGAAACAAATAATTTAGATATTTTTAGTATTTTATTTTTTTTAATTTCGATTTTAATATCGTCATTTAATTTTTTGCTTCTTCTCAAGCAGATTTTCTTTAAATATTTTGTTCTTTACGATTTTCTAGGATCGATTAAAATTTTGATCCGTCCTATTATAATAATAATAATAACAACAATAAAACGTGCAAATTTGAAAAAACAACTTGATATTTTATAAAGAAAAGTTTATAATTTTAAAAAAAAACTTCTCCAAATTTTGAAGGAAAGGTGGGCATTTCTAGAATAAATTGGAAATTTCCTCTAAAGTCAAAATGCCTAGAAATGTTGGCATTTTCAAGTCAATATTTCGAATAAAAAAATATAAACAAATAATTTAGATATTTTTAGTTTTTATTTTTTCAAATTTCGATTTTAATCTCGTCATTAAATTTTTTGCTTCGTCTCAAGCAAATTTTCTTTAAATGTCCTGATCTTTACGATTTTCCAGGATTGATTAAAATTTTGATTCGCCCTATAATAATAATAACAATAAAAGGTGCAAATTTCGAAAAAAACTTGATATTTCATAAAGAAAAGTTTGTAATTTATAAAAAAAACTTCTCGAAATTTTGAAGCAAGGGTGGACATTTCGAGAATAAATTGGAAATTTCTATTAAAGTCAAAATGTCTAGAAATGTTGACATTTTAAAGTAATTATTTTGGAAAACAATAGAAACAAATAATTTGGATATTTTTTTGTATTTTATTTTTTCAAATTTAGATTTTAATCTCGTCATTAAATTTTTTGCTTCGTCTTAACCGGATTTTCTTTAAATGTTCTGCTCTTTACGATTTTCCAGGATCGATTAAAATTTTGATCCACCCAATAATAATATTATTAATAATAATAATAACAATAAAATCGTTATTTTTAACATATTTTTTACATTGGACAGCCCAGTCATATATGGTTGAATATCTAAGTAGCTTACAGGCGACTCTCGTCTTTCTTTGTAGATCGCTCGTTCCGTAATATTCGACTTCTGGAAAGGTCTGAAACAGACACTTCTTATAAATCATTCCATTTAGTCGCGCCGGGCAAGTCTCCCCTAACCTATAGTTAATTTTAGAAATTAAATTATCTAAAGGAATTCATATACGTTACATAACAAATATACAGTATGTTACATTTCAGTAATCTTTCATTGATTATATGATTATTAATATTGCTTACATAAAAATGTGTGCTGACTTGTCTTAATGGGAATATCGAGCTTCAACTGGTATCGATCCATCCACTAGGCACTAATTATTTTTGGCAAGAAATTCCCTGAAATTAAACCAATCAGTGCCGTTTCGTTGGGGAATGGAAGAAATCAACATAGTGGCGGTGGCGGCGGCGATGAGGGTGTGTAAGGAAATGGTTTTGCCGCAGAGCTATGAGTGAGCTGAACTAGCAATCTACGTAATGAATGATCGGGGCTTAATTAATGAATCTGTCTTGCTAATCTCTTAGATTGAACAGTCGCTGTATTGGCCCACGGAAGGTTCAGATTGATAATGTGATTAATTTTTATGTATGAGAAATCGACGAGCTTTCGATTTTTTAATAAATTAAAGAGAGCAGTTCGAATCGATCGTGCGTCTTCTCGACCAGAATAAAACCGAAGATATCTACTTAATTAATCTCTAAGCACCCTAAACTGGTAGGTCTAGGAGCATTTCACCCAGATTTTCCCCATAATACCTTGGTGAGCTGAAAAAGAGGTTTCTTCAAAATTCAACCTCTAAGGCGATAAAAATGGGTATTCAAATCTACTTAAAATGCATACAATGACTAATACACATGATTGTATATAAAATTGTCCGTGTTCAAAGTTGATGAATGTGACTCCAGTCTCCATGAAAATTTATTAAAATTTTTGCGGGTGATCAGTTCACGAGCTCCTTAATTTAAATAAACTTCTAAACATTTCAATTTTACACTAGAGATTTTGGCACTAATTTGACATTTCCAATGTTTAAATCGAAAGGTTGAAGATTTTTTTAGACGTTTTAAAGTTTCTTCCCGAAATTTCGACAAGCACATTTCTAAAGTAAGTCAAAAATTTTGCTTTTTGCTTCTTTTAATTTCAGAATTCCTATTTACATTTTAAACCTAAAAATTTTGCTAAATTTCAATTTTTTTAAAACTTTTAGTTGAAATTTGAATAATCCTTTTTTTTAAATTATTTTAAAATCGAGATTTATTTAAGCCTCGAACTTTTTGTATATTTTGTTCAACGTTTACGTCTCGATTACGCAGACGAGTTCTAACGTTCTTAAAACTTTTTGTTACGATTACTGCCGGTGTACTACCTTAATGTTAGGAGTTAGGACCAATCGTAACGTGTATGGATACCTTTAAATAACGTAATTTTGTGGAATTTACTGGACGTTCTAAGAAGTTGCTAGGGGGAGACTTGTCCGGTGGCTGCATGAAATGACTCGTACACAGATGTACATTCCAGACTTCTCTAGAGGTCAAAAATTCTGGAACATCTGTAGAAGTGAGTCACCCCAAAATCCAGGCAAAATAGAATTTCTAGTGCTTTAAGTTTTAAGAATTCATGCTTTTTGATTACCAAATTAGTACGTGTGTATGTTATAATTTAATACTAACACTTTGATTGCTTTAGAGCAAGCTTTGTTGTGTTTTTTAATCTTTCTAGGTTTTAGGGGACAAGATTTGTATTTCAATTTTTGAAGATAAGCAAGGACCAATCCGTTCCACAAAAAAAATTCTTCTCTACCCCATAATTTACCAATAATAAATTTTGGATTCTTTTTGTTAACAGAGCCTTTGAAAATATTTATAAAAGTCAAACTTCAATTAGAAAGAGGAACGAAATAAATTCAATTTTCTTGTTTTCGTTTTGGACAAGGTGCCGACATTGGAAATTTCAGCTGTGGAAATGAGCATCGAACGTAAACAAGTTAGAATCGGTGTACCGGTAGTGGCGGCGTTGGTTTTAGGGGGTGAAGGCGGCGGTGGGCGCCGGGGGTGGTTTGGTTTTAATTGCGGTGTGCTAAGATGGCGTGCATGCCACACTCGCACTTAGCACCGCGTCGTTCGCTTTTTTCGACCGTCGCCGATCGATACGGGACGCTCTCGTGTTTTTAAAGCATAAAGCACCACAGACAGTCGACGAACAATTAAAAACTACCCCTTAGTGTACGGTAAACTGCCAGTAATTGTTAGTGCGTCCCGTATTACACGCACGTCCAAATGGCCAGCCGTTACCTGTTTTGACGACTCTGCCCAGACACGAAACGGCAATCGGCGTGATGGAAATGAACATTTTTAATTCCCGCATTTTGTGCATTGAAAGGCAGATTAATTCTCAATTGACTAAGCATCTTTACCACTTTTTTTCTATAATTATTGGGGCTGTACATCTTAATAATAATTTAAATAATGTGTGCACAATTTACCAAGAAAAATCGTAACCCCTCTCGTGTTATTCTGGTAAAAGAGGGCATTATCTAAAGGATGTCAATTTCTTGTCATATTCTGTAGAATAATACAGAAGGTGATTCAATATTTTAAGAGTTAGCACTAGTCTCTGGTTAGCACTAGTCTCTGGTTAGCACAGATAAATACACGCAACACAGTAATTAACCGTCACTGTCAGTATACAATACACAATAGCCAGCTGCGACGTGTAGGTGGAAAAATACAAAAGCCATTCTGAAGTCTGGCAAATCTCACGCAAAATCAATTTGTTTTAGTAGTTCTATTAGAAAAATTTTGGTTCACTTTAATGAATTTATTCCATAAGTTTGATGGAACGGACTGGTCCTTGGTTATCTTCAAAAATTGAAATACAAAACTTGTCCCCTGATTAAACAGATTAAACAAAACAACAAAGGTTGCTCTAACGCGTTTCGACAGCCAAGCTGTAATCTTCAGAGAGGAACTACACTACACTACAAACTAGTTTCTCTCTGAAGATGACAGCTTGGCTGTCGAAACGCGTTAGAGCAACCTTTATTGTGCTTTTCAATCTTTTTTGGTTTCAGGGGACAAGTTCTGTATTTCAATTTTTGAATTTATTCAAGTTAGTGGCCATCCACATAATAGGGATTAAAACAAAGTAGTGCTTTGTTTTTCTAAGTTATTAATATAAATATCATAGCATCGTACAGAATATTACCCCAAATGGTCACATATTTGGTTATAATTTCTACCAGAGCCCCACATAACAGAAATTTGACAGTAGGGAGCGGAAGGTGAAAGTGTTACCGGAAGTTACAATGCAATATGGTCATACAATCAAAACAATCACTTGCTAACTAAACACGTGGACATTTTTCATCTGAACAGTTGGTCTACTTACTGTCAATCAATCACCCCCTTTGCTTCTTTTGTCGAGGTTATATCCTGTAGACAAAAAGAAAAATGTTGGCTTTAAAAATTTATTGTAGGCGTAAGAATATGTTATCAAGCGAGTAACTGATTAATTTGATTTTATGTATGTTTTCTTTTATCTAAAACATTACACATAATAAATATGAATTTTAAATTCATCGTCATTAGAGACTGGATTTTATGCATTTACATACGTCCATATTCAAATGCATATTTACCCCATTTTCACTGATTACTACATATTTCACCTAAAATGCAATGAATATTTTCACTATATTTACAATATTTTTCCATGGATTAAAGTCTTACTAACCACTGGGTGGTAAATTTACTCTCCTTGGTTAAAGCAGTCGATCGATTTATGTTCAACCAGAGGGTACCATTTTTTCTTCAAAATTCTGCTTATTTTACAACACTTGTCTTTTATTTTAAAATTTCAAATTTATTATTAAAGCTAGCTATGTGACCCAATCTCATTCAGTATTTCACAGCCATTACTTTATTTAATTTATTTAAATAAATCGATTTTCTAAATATCACTGTTTTTGAAATGTCTGCCTTTTTAAATTTAGTATTTTTCAACGTTTCGACGTTTACAATTTCTACTTTTAAAATTTCGCCATTTTTCAAACTTTCAACTTTTTCGTACATTTTAACTTTTGTCAAAATTTCGCCCACTTGCCACTTTACTGAAAATTTCGATTTCTCTTTACTGATATTCAACGTATACTTTTTAAAAATTTGGACCTTTTAACATTTCAATTTCTTTAACTTAAAATTTCTGAAAGGGTCTAGCCGTACTTCCATAGCGAAGTTGCCCCCACCAGGGGGTGATCTATGTCGTTACGTATAGAGTGTCATTAGAAAATAATATAGGTGGATTTCCCCCCCCCCATCTTTGGTAACCATGAAGATAATTGAAGAAAACAACCTTCCTCAGGCACTTTTTTTTCTAAGCGATCTATCCGCTAAACTATTAAAGGTAGCGAAGAAAAACAAACTCTATGTGATAGTACATTGCAGGATCCATTTTATAATTTTTTTCCTTTTTTCAGGGGGGTTTCCCCTCCTAGAAATATCAATAAAACACAAATAAAAATTGCCATTATTAATTTTTATGATGTCTGCTGGAGTGATCATCACTTTATAAAAATACAGAAAATGTATTCATATGTCACCTAACAGCATACAAAGTTTCATTAAAATTCAGTTAGTGCAACATGTCAAAAAAAATTTAATATGTCTGCATATAATATCTAAGCCTGCTGATATGAAGTAAATGTAATTATTATTATTATCTTACCTCAAATACGTCTCCATATTAAATAGTATAACTTTGTAGATTACTTAAGGTATAAAAGTTCATATGAACCCAAATTCTAATCTTTTTTATTTCCAAGTTACAGGCTGTTTCATTATACAGGAAAATAAAATTATTTTTATATTTCTAAAACCCTTTGACTTAGAGTCATAAAATATGATACATAGTATCGGTATATTAAAGGGAATCTTTCGCATTTATTCACTTTTTTTTCAAACGCCAGAGGCGAACGTTAGAATATTTATATTACATTTTCATATGAGAAAAATGTCATGCCTCTGTATGTTAAAATCTTAAAAAGATGAAAGATTAAGAACTGTTATGTAGTACCAAAAAATGTATAACTGAAAGCAGGAAAATACCTTTGCAAATTTATAGCAACTTATATGCGAGGTATAGCAACAAAAACTTAACAGAGCCAATATATTCTAGGACTTTTTTATTGCTGAAAAAAATGCAAAAATAGATTGATTTTGTTTGAATCAAGACAAGTTTAGTCGTTTTAACTACAACTTCCTAAACAGGGCTTCTATCTCTTTCAACATATTTAATGGAAAATGACCCATGTTGCAGAACATTGGAAAATCCATTTAATACTCTAGTTATTTTTAATTTAATTAAATTTTTAAGATATAAGGCAGTGTGCTTGTCATTCAAATTCAGTAAAATGTTTACTTTTTATTCTGATTTATTTATTTATTTTGTTCTATATAGGAATAAAAAAAGATTCTGATGATAGACCATGTAGTAACTCTACGATTGTGATAAGAAAGTGAATTTACTCTGACATGTCATCTCTAATTAAAATGATTTATTCGATTGTGGGTAGGTTACCTGTGATAAAATTGTTTTATAAAAATAACCAATAAATATCTCATCTTTTAGACAAATAACACTCCAGTAAGAATTGTTCTGAAATTAGTAGCAAAATTCTGAGAGACGAGGTCTTTGGCTAATAAAAAATGAATTACTGAATATCTCATTCAAAATGACGATGTAGAGACAGGTAACTGTTTGATGACATGTTGCTATAAAGAGTAGATTATATTACATTTAGTTCCGTATTTTATTAGTCGCAGCTCCTGTATCCTTTATATCGGAATTTTGTTATTAATTTCAGAACAATTTTGCCACCTATCGTCATCATTATTTATTTATCGGTCAATTAAACATACCAAGCTCTTATAGAAAAACATACATTATTTTTATAAAATTGTTTTAACAGAGTACTTCTACAATTCAACAGATTGTCTATTTAAATACAATACTTGAAAGTGAAATAATTTCTTTTCTAATAGACTACCTTAGGAGAATTGTTTTCCATATGTCTCAATAACTGCTTTGTTTTAAAGAAAATGATAATGAAAGTTTGCATGCTGCAGGGTATACTTCCTAATATATCTTCAAATAAAATTAATTAAATTCAAAAAGTAACTTATGGTTGCAAAGACAATAAAAAAACAAGTTTGAAGTGCAACTTGAATCCTAGAAAGGGGGTTGCATTTAAAACTATAAAATGTACTGCAAAATCTGGTTCCCTGCCAAAAATAATCTAACTATTTTCTCGAATATGATAACGGCCAGAGTCAGTACAGGATATACTTCTTCCGGGATTGGACCGTGTAAAAGAAACAGAAGAGTTTCGCCTCTGGTATGGTGGACATATTGAGTTACCGTGCTTTTCTGTGTAAACTTTCTTATCCTTTGTACCAATTTTCAATTCAGAAGAGTTTCGCCTCTGGTACGGTGGACATCCTGAGTTACCGTGCTCTGATGTTTTGAAATTAGCCTTTTCATTGTTTCACTTTTTTTGCATATTCCCTCATATTTCTCTTTTCATTTTTGCTTTCTTTGTTCCTGAAGAAGCCCCCTACGATGGAGGGTGAAACGTCGAACACTTTTAGTAGTTCTTTTACACTGTCAAATCTCGGAAGAAGTATATCCTGTACTAACTATTTTCTCATTTTGTCGCAAAACAAAACACAAACTTTATTGGATTGTGTTATGTTTTTGTTAAGTCACCCCGTGTATGAATTGTTATAAGTTTGCAAAAATCATCTCCTACGTTCAGTTATACATTTTTTGGTATTTGACGATCACTTTTAAACTTTCATTTTTTTAAAACCTTGAAAAACAGTGGCGTACCATTTTTCTCATATAAAAGTTTAATGTTAATACCCTAACGTACGCCCCTCGCGTTAAAAAAAACTAAATGAATGCGGAAGTTAGCCTTTAAAGTACTGATACTGTGTACCAAATTCCATGAAGCTAAGTCAAAGGGTTTCCGAAATATGAATAAAACTAATTTTATTTTCCTCTATAATGAAACAGCTTGTAACTTGAAAATTAAAAATATTAGCACTTGAATTAATATGAACTTTCACTCCTCAAGCAATCTGAAAAAGTATTTCATTCAAGATGGAAACGTTTTTAAAGTAGGATAACAATTATATTTATTTCAAATATATGAGGCAGCAGGCGCAGAGGTTATGGGCAGATATATTTAATTTTTTTGACATGTTGCACCACTTGGATTTTAACGAAACTTGGTACGCTGTTAGAGAACATATAGACACATTTTTAATATTTTTTGTAGATTCTTCATGGTAGACCCTTATTGACCGGAAATATTATGTTTTTTTCAATTTATTTAACATTTCTTCGGCCCAGTTTGGAAATATTAAAATTTTTTTATGGTTTGTTGACAATTTTCTAAACAATTTTTAAAATGCGACTACGTGATATTTAAATTTATTTAGAAAATTGTCAACAAACCATAAAAAAATTTAAATATTTCCAAACTGGGCCGAAGAAATGTTAAATAAATTGAAAAAAACATTTTTTGTAGAGTTGTCACTTACAGAAATCTTACAGAAATGAATACTGAAAATTTTAATTGTATTTTATTAATATTTGTAGGGGGGCTAGCTCCCCCAAAAAAATATTGTAAAATAGACCCTTTAGTGTACCATCATCATCAGTTTGTTTTGCTTTGCTACCTTTAATAGTTTAATAAATATGTCGTTTAGAAAAAAAAGGTGCCTCAAGAAGTTTCTTTTAATTATCTCCTTAGTAACCGAAAATGGAGGGGGAAAATTCCATATAGGAATTACTAATGTGATCCTGTACGTTATGAGATAGATTACGATATAGGTTCCCGATGGGGGCAATTTCACTATGGAAGTACGGCTAGACACTTTAGTATTTTTCAACGTTTCGACGTTTACAATTTCTACTTTTAAAATTTCGCCTCTTTTCAAACTTTCGACTTTTTCGAAAATTTCAACTTTTTTCAAAATTTCGCCCACTTGCCACTTTACTGAAAATTTCGATTTTTCCTTACTGATATTCAACGTATCGAACAGTTCACCTTTTTAAAAATTTTGACCTTTTAACCTTTCAATTTTTTGAATTTAAAATTTCTGAAATTTCCGTTTCTCTGGAAAAATCAAAATGTCAAGTTTTTTAATGAGTTTTTCTACAATTCCGATTTTATTTGCAAATTTTGAATTTTGTATCAAAATTTCGACTTTTTCAAACCTTTTACTTAAATATTTTTTTTCATACAATTTTTAACTACCCAAAATATCAACTCTTTTCAAAATTTTAAAAATTTCTCTTTTTTCCTTTGAAGAATTCTAGATCTTTTGGATTTTTTAAAATGTCAATTTAAAAAAATGTTCGGTGGCAAGCTTTCCAAAAAATCTAGAATTCTTCGAAGGGAAAAAGAGAAATTTTAAAAATTTTGAAGATTTGGTTTTTTTTTTAACTCTCTACTTCTTGTCAAAACTCAAGGTTTTAAGACTTTCGACTTTCTAAATTTCGACTTTTTTTAAACCTCTCTCTTTAAAAAAAGCTGTTTTTTTTAACTTTGGCTTTTAAAAATGTAGATATTAATTTCAAAAATTTTGACACCCTTTGAAAACCTTGACTTTTTGAAAATTTTCACATTTTTTCAAATTTCCACTTTATTTTTCAAAATTTTAACTTTTTTTAAAGGTTTTTTTTTGAAAATGTTTTTATTTTATCAAAATTCTTGAATTTTTTGAAAAGGTTGACTTTTAACACTATCCTTTTAAAATGTTAACACAATTCTTTAAAATTTTAATTTTTTGAATCCTACAATTCCGATTTTATTTAAAAATTTTGAATTTTTTATCAAAATTTCGACTTTTTCAAAACTTTTACTTAAACATTTTTTTTCATACAATTTTTAACTACCCAAAATATCAACTCTTTCCAAAATTTTAAAAATTTCTTTTTATCCCTTTGAAAAATTCTAGATCTTTTAGAAAGCTTGGCTCCGAAGATTTTTTAAAATGTCCATTAGTTTAAAAAATTGTTTTTTTTTTAAATCTCCACTTCTTGTCGAAACATAAGGTTTTAAGACTTTCGACTTTTTAAATTTCGACTTTTTTTAAACCTCTCTCTTTAAAAAAAGCTGTTTTTTAACTTTGGCTTTTAAAAAGAATATATTAATTTCAAAAATTTTGACACCTTTTGAAAATCTTCACTTTTTGAAAATTTTCACATATTTTCAAATTTCCACTTTATTTTTCAAAATTTTAACTTTTTTGGAGGTTTTTTTTTGAAAATTTCTTTATATTATCAAAATTCTTGAATTTTTTGAAAAGGTTGACTTTTAACAGTATCTTTTTAAAATCTTAGCACAATTTTTAAAATTTGAATTTTTTGAATTCCAATTTTTTAAGAAAATTTTGAAGTTTTTCGATATTTCGTTATTTTTCAAAATTTTGATTTTTAAGAATTTCCGTTTTCTTTAAAATTTTGATTTATCTGAAAATATCGATTTTTCTATCGACTCTTATTGAAACTTTGGATTTTTTGCAAAAATTTTGGTTGCTATTTGAAGTTTTTGATTTAAAGGAATCTTTCTTCCAACAGTGGCGGTTGATGCAAGGAGGGCAATAGCGCCGGATAAATTTTTTCTAACAGATGCATTATAATTATTTATTAAAAGCTAATTTGTATGTAATATTTCTGATAGTCTTTAAAATAAACAGTATATTTTATCAAACAAATCAATTAGATTTAGAGCAGTCCTAGGCTGGGCCTGTAGTGCGACGTGTATCAATATGGAACGGAGTCAAAGTAGTAAGAGAACGCGGCTATTGCAGCGAGACAATCTGCCATGTATTTCTCGATTCTCAACAGTCTGAAGCCTATAACAATAGCCTTTGCACGGGTGAGATATTATATTTTCCTACGTTTTAGTGACACTACTATGAATTTCATTAGTAACACAATCGAATAAAGTAACTCCTAGTCAAGGGACTCCTTTAATATATATAAACTCGTAGAATGTGGGTCACACTGTAGACTGTGGGCCCAACACATTTTTTAATTAACCAGCGAAAATCGTATTTTGAAGCAATTTTCGAACTAAAAACGATTTTTATTAAACCGTAAACATTTTTTAATTATACATATTTAAATAATACAACAATAATTTTCTCGTCTGCGCATACACAAGAAAGAATTTCGTACCATTGATTTCCACAATTAAATGCTATGAAACGGTAACGGGATTCCGTTTTTATAAATGATCTCATTAGCGTACAAAAACCGTCTGAATCTCAAATTAAATATCAATAACAATGCCACTAATTATCGAAATGACATTGCTGCTCCTATTCTAATTAAGTCGAAAAACTAAATTAAAAGCGAGCTTAACCTAATTCGAGCCAGACCTTGATTTTTTTTTTGCTCAATCTAATTAATGTCCGACTTATTTGATTTATAAAACAAAGTAAAATTTTGCACGGTCACATAATTTATTAATTGCGAATTGTCGATTAAAAGGTGTAGTAAACCCGAACAAAGGACGTTCCGTTCATTGTTCGGCTTTCGGGTTATTTTCGGGGGCCTGGCACCTAAATGTTTTTTACAATGTAATTAAGTAAAAACGTACGATTCTACGCTCTGCTGATCGGGAACTTTTGAATGGTGTACACGTAATTACACGAAATTAATTATAATTAAACATTAAATACACTTGATTACGTTGTACTGTATAATAATCGTTTTCCTCTTGGGGTTATATTGTTTATTTTTTAAAGTTCAAATTACACGTAAAATAAGCGGGTACGGCGTGGATATTAAAATGTAATTTTGTAACTTTCATGTAAAAACTTCTGAAATAATTGTGTCTCGTTTCTTTTGCTGTATGGACAATAATAAAATACACACACAATGTCCCGCTCGCCATCGCATGTGACAGATTTAATAGACTGTATTATAATTTATTAAATAATGTGGGTATTGCATAGTAATAAGTTCTGGAAGATATAGGATAAACTGGCGTAATGAGATCAATCTGTTGTAGGGCTTTTGTGGAAGTGTCATCGAAATTGAAAAACCATTAATTCTTACATTCGTGACTGGGGTGGCGCAAGCGTAAGATACCCTCTTTTATACGAAGGGTAAAAAACTTCAATCAATACCTTAATGATTACTTTACGTTGGCATACGTAATGAGACGTGACGTCATCCTAAAATTAGCGGCATACGGTCCAACGGCGCGGGAGCGGCAAATACATTTTTTTTTTGGGAAAACCCTTTAGGCGCGCTGAGCTATTTTTATAGGGGAAAAACCACTCATTTCGCTTCATCATCACGCTAGTCCGCGTTACCAACATTCTCCAATGTTAAAAGCGTTATGTAGCTATGTAGAAGCTTAATAGAACTAAATTAGCGTGATGGTGACGCGAGTTAACGCAAATTATCGTGATGGTGACGCGAGTTAACGCGAATTAGCGTGCAATGACGCGAAATCCTTAATTTCCCCCCTATCACGCTCAACGCATCTAAAGAAATTTTAAGTCAAAACATGCGCGATGGACAGCCGGGTTTGCACCCGCGACGGCTTTGAGTGTAGGCAGGATTTCATTCAGGGTAGGGGTGCAGTCATTTTGAAAATTGATGGGCAAAAAAATAAGACAAGAGGATCTTCAGCTGAGTATATTGTATATTTTAACTAAACTGCGCGAGCTGCGGACATCGAACTTTCAAATTAGAGCCTAAATTTCGAAAAAGAGGACATTTTCAGAAAATGTTGAAAAATTGAATTTAAAATAAAACCTGAGGTTTTCAAAATAATTCGAAAAACGCTGTAAAAAAATCGAAATTTCCAAAAGACAAATTTTGTAAAAAAAAAGTCAAAATTTCCAGAATTTATCCAATTTGCAGAAAAAATTGAAATAACCAACAATATTTTCCTCACAATTTTACTTGATTTAAATTTTAATATAATTGAAAAGCTTTCTTTTTGAAATATTCTAAAAATATTATTTTCAAAATTATGACATTATATTAATATATTGTTCCGATTTAAAAGAAAATTAAACGAGTTTTGAGAAAAAGTTAAAAATTTGGGGGAGGTAGACATTTTCAGAAACACCTATGCTTTGAAACTAAAAAGTATTAAAAAATACAACAAAACTGAGCATTAATAAAAACGAATTTCGAAAAATACTGTCAAAATCTCGAGAAAATGATCGAAATTTCTAGAAAATATTTAAATTTACAAGGAAAGAAAAGAACGAGAGGAAAAAGTAGAATTCAGAAAAAGTTGTACCTTTGAGGAAAGGTCAAAGTTTTCTGAAAATCAAATTTCAAAATTTTCGAAAGTCAAATTTTGTGAAAAAAAAGCCCAATTCCAAAAAAAAATCGGGCGTCATGGGCGTAGACGGGATTTCTTTCGTAGGGGGGCAGCAATTATTTTGAAAATCGATGGGCAAAAAAAATAAAACCAGAAAATCTTCAGCAAAGTATATTATATATTTTGACTGAACTGCGCGAGCTTGGGGAATCGAACTTCCAAATTAGAGTCCAAATTTCGAAAAAGAGGGAATTTTCAGAAAAAGTCAGAAAATTGAATTTGACATAAAACCTGAACCTTTCAGAATATTTCGAAAAATGCTGGAATTTCTAAAAAAAAGTGGAAATTTCCAAAAGACAAATTTTGTAAAAAAAAGTCACAATTTTCAGAATAAATCCAATTTGGAGAAAAAAACTAACCAACAATATTTTCCTTCGAATTTTACTTGATTTAAATTTTAATATAATCGAAGAGCTTTTTGTTTGAAATATTCTAAAAATATTACTCTCGAAATTATGACGTTTTATTAATATTTGGTTCCGATTTTGAAAAAATTAAACGAATTTTGAGAGAAAAGTCGAAAGAAAGAGGTAGAAATTTTTACTTATCCCTTGAAACTAAGAAATATTAAAAAATACAACAAAAATTGCTAAATCGCGTTTCGATAGCCAAACTATCATCTTTAGAAAGATACTGATATGAGATACTATATCTCTCCGAAGATGATAGCTTGGCTATCGAAACGTTTTGTATCTTTCTTGGTTCAGGGAACAAGATTCGTATAACAAGTGGAAATCCAGAAAATCAAATAAAAAAAATCAGAAAAAACTGAATTTTAACATAAACAAGTTTCGAAAAATACTGTCAAAATCTCGAGAAAATGATCGAAATTCCTAGAAAATATTCAAATTTACAAAAAAGGGAACAAAGAGCGGAAAAAGTAGAATTCAAAAGTTGTACTTTCGAGAAAAGGTCAAAATTTTCAAAAAATCAAATTTGCTTCTGAAAAAATTTGAAAACTGTCGAAAAATCAAAAATAGACAAAATTTTCGAAAGTCAGATTTTGTGAAAAAAAAGCCGAATTCCAAAAAAAAATCGAGCGTCATGACGGAGACGGGATTTCTTTCGGGCATATACTGATACTGATATGAGATACTATATCTCTCCGAAGATGATAGCTTGGCTATCGAAACGTTTTGTATTTTTCTTGGTTCAGGGAACAAGATTCGCATAAATAGTGGAAATCTAGAAAATCAAATTTAAAAAAACAGAAAAAATTGGTTTCGAAAAATACTCTCAAAATCTCGAGAAAATGATCGAAATTCCTAGAAAATACTCAAATTCACAAGAAAAGGAAAGAAAGAGGGGAAAGAGTAGAATCGAAAGTTGTACTTTCGAGAAAAGGTCAAAATTTTCAAAAAATCAAATTTCCTTCTGGAAAAATTTGAAAACTGTCAAAAAATCTAAAAAAGTCAAAATCTTCGAAGGTCGAATTTGTGAAAAAAAAAAATTCAAAAAAATCGCAATTTGCCAAATATATTCTTTTCGAAATTCAATTTTTTTCTTTAAATACAAAAAAATTTCTGAACATGGTTGCTTTTTTATTTACTTTTCGATCGAATTTAAAGAACATAAATGAATTTAGAGAGAGAGCAGAAATTTCAAAAAGATACAATTTCCAGTTTAAAAGAGCCAATTTCGAGGAAAAAATCTACAATTCAAGAAACATAAAATATTTCGAGATAAAAGTCGAAGTGTCGAAAATGAGGCAAATTTTCTGATAGGTGCAATTTGAAATTTCCGGAGAGTGTAATTTGAAAAATTCGAAATGTATAGAAACAAAAAAATATATTAAATAAATAGCAGAATTTCGAAACAAGTTGAATACGCATTGAAAAAATTAGCGAAATTTCGAAAAAAAAAAAACAACTTTTAAAAAAACATTCCTAAAAAAAAGAGTTTTGAAAATAAAGGCGAAATTTCGAATTTTTGATGATAAGAACACTTTTAAGAAAAATACAGATTTGAAGAAGAAAAGTCAAGGTTTCCATAAAAAGACGAATTTCCAGAAAAGAGTCGAAACTTTTAGAAATATTTAGTAACAAATTTTAAGATAAAAATCAAGATTTCGAAAAAGAGCAAACTCTAAGAAACCAGTCAAAATTTTTGGGAAATTAGATTCTATAAGGTTGAAATTTTTAAAAGAATCCAAAAAGTTAAATTTTAAAATTGAGAGGAAATTTGACATTTCGCACAGAAAATTGTTTTCATGAAAGTTAAATTTTGAAAACTTTTGTTTACCAAAAGACAAATTTTGAAAAAAAAAGTTGAAATTTTCAGATAAAAAGAAACTTTGACGAAAATATTTAAATTTTCAGGATCATATTTTCATAATTTATCAAAAATCAAATTTTTTTCATATCTAATTTTGGTCTTCTATTTTTCATTTTTTCCTATTCTATGTAAAATAATCTAACTTAGTTTTTGTCGAATGTCATGAGGTGACGTTTTAAATAAATTTAGATATCACGTAGTCATGTTTCAAAAATTGTTTTAGAACATTGACAACAAACATTAATAAAAATTGAAATATTTCCAAACTGGGTCATAGAAATGTTAAATAAAATTAATAAACATAATGTTTCCGACAAATAAGAGTGCACCATAAAGAATAAAATTATGGTTTTTTCGAAAAAAATCTCAAAAGCAAAAACAGATTTTGAAAACAAATTGACATTTCGAGAAAAAGATCGAAATTTCCAAGAAAATCAACATTTTTAAAAAAGTTCGAAATTTTATAAAAAATCGAAAATTTTTAGAGAAAGGCGACATGTGCTGTAAATTAAAGAAGAATTTTTTTTTAAAAATCACGAAATGTGAAAAAAATTGAAATTATCGATAAATGTGGAAATTTCAAGTAAAATACGAATTCTGAAAAACAAATGGAAATTTCAATTGAATAAAAATTTTCGGTGGATTCAAGAACCAAGGGGGGGCAAGTGCCCCACCCTACCCTATTCCAGATACGCCTATGGCCGCCTGCATTACTTATGGGATAAAATTTATGCAACGGAGCTTTAGCCAAAGGCCCCTGAAAGAAGTATTTGAGCTACTGTGGTGCCATTACTTCAAGATGTTTCCCTAACGTGCAGAATGAAACATCGAAATTCCATGAAATGTTTAACTTCAAATTGAGATTACGCTAAAACTGTACGGCCAGAAATCTTCATATTTTACTATTTCGTTTACCATAATATCCTACACAATATATTACTTTTTTATCGAAATCGACAGAAACGTTTGGCCGCAATAAATTAAAATCTGTTCGAAGATGTTCCTTGTCTATACCTTACGTTGAAATACAAATCTTGTCTCCTGAAACCAAGAAAGATTAAAAAACACAACAAAGGTTACTCTAACGCGTTTCGACAGCCAATCTATCATCTTCAGAGAGATACTTGGCTGTCGAAATGGGTTAGAGCAACCTTTGTTGCGTTTTTTAATAGTATCTCTCTGAAGATGATAGCTTGGCTGTCGAAATGCGTTAAAGCAACTTTTGTTGTGTTTTTAAATCTTTCTTGGTTTCAAGCTTGTTATAATAATAACAAGCTTAGTTAAAATACGGTGGATTGCATAGTTTCTATGACATACCACGTTTAACACTGATGAATGTATAATATAAACATAAATGAAACGAAAGATATAAATAACCAAAATATGGCTCTTGAGTGCCAACCAGCGATTATTAATAATATTTGTCGTTCGACAAAACAGCCGTTTCCTAAAGAAACTGATTATTTATAGTAAAAAGTAGCATTTCTTTTAGTGATAAATACGTTCTGGTGAAACGTTAAGTCCTAATATTGAGTTAAAATTGTGTTAAAAGTCATTTTCTTTTGCGTAATCTGACTAAGCTTGATTTATACCTTATGTAGGATACTCTTATCGAGGATGTAATGTGTGTGATTATTATCTATGCGCCTTGTAATATGATGCATAGTAGCAGGTTTTAAAACGTTTTTCCATTCGTCTTTTTTCTACAGAAAAACTTAGCTGGTAAAGAAGCCATGTTACCCAACATATTTCCTTCAAAGTGTACTCCAAGGAAAGTAGGTTACCATCTATTGAATTTGTAATTAACGAAATCCAATTAGCTAAATGCGCTTGCGAGGTTTCATCGGTAATTGTCGATAAGATTTCGTGAATGACCACTAAGGCGACGAAGTGAATAAAGCTATATAGATTGATAAAATATCTGGGCATTCGTCGTGACAATGACGAAATTTAGAGGCAATGTGCGGACTGAATGCCTGATTACTTTAAGCGGAGAATTAAAAGGCTCAGTTTTAGTGAAGTGAAGCGACCGAATTGATCCTTGTACGACGAAAAGAACGGTCAACCTTCTGTGTTATCAGCACTATGGGCATTGTGCTCGACTAAATGCCCGTTTTACACCGACGACCCGCTCCAAGAACCCATTACATCCAGTCATATTAATCCACGTTGTTTCACCTCGCCAGCCGATTTATTACAGTTTACTTTGTTAATGTTCGCTCCATTAATACAAGCATACATTAACTTATGAATTCTTTAAGCTCTCGTATTCGTCACCGAATCGAATTCTTAATATTTTCAACTCGTTTTACATTTTCGAATCCTCGACACTTCGAACTTTCGAGCCATATGTCCCCAATGCTAAAAAAAGTTTAATGTATTTTTTTTAAGATATTCTTTGCATCTTCTCTGCCAGGGATGAGCAAGATGTGGCCCGCGGGCCACATGCGGCCCAAGCTCTACTATTTTACGTAAAAATTTAGGAAAAGAAAATGTGAAACAATTTGATGAAAAAAAAAGAACATTCATTTCCACGATTCATGAAATATCTTGGACATGAGCGTAGGCAAGATTTTCTTTAAGGGGGGAGGGGGGCAACAACAATCATTCTAAAAAAAACTCATGGGTAAAGAAGAAAACGTTCTGGCTTAGTAATGTGTATTTTTACTTAAAAACTACAGAATTGGGGACATCGCATTTTCAAACTAAAGTCAAAATTTTGAAAAAAGCCCAATCTCAAGAAAAAACCTTTTGGAGAACTTTAAGCATGTTGAAATTTCGAAAAAGTGGAAATGTAAAAGAGGCGATATTTCCAAAAAGAAATTTTTGTAAAAAGAGCTCTAATTTCCAGAACAAGTCGAATTCAGGTAAAAAAGTGCAACTTTTTAAAATAATGATTTCAGATTTTTTATTTTAATTCAATTTTGTCGTATTTTTGAAATTTTTCAAGAAACCTTTTTTTCAAGATTTTCTAAGAATATTCTTCTCAGATTTGTTTGGATTTCTATTAAAATTTCCATTCAATTTAAAAAAAATAAACGAATTTTGTGAAAAAGTCCAAATCTTTGAAAAGTATTCCATTTTAAATGGAAATGTTTAGAAACAAATAAAACTGAATTTTGAGTTAGAAGTCATTAGAATTAGAATAACATGAATTTTGGACAAGTTGAAATCATCGGATAGAAAATAAAAAAAATCAGAAAAAACAAAGACTTGCAAAAAAATTCAGGATTTTTTAAAATCACGTTACAAATTACAAAACAATATTGAACTTTCTACTAAACATATTTTTGAAATTTTTCAAAAAATCTTTTTTTCAGGATTTCCTAAAAATATTCTTCTTAGATTTGTTTAGATTGCTATTAAAATTTCGATCCAATTAAAAAAAAAATAAACGAATTTTGTGAAAAAGTCCAAATCTTTGGAAAAAATTTCATTTTAAATGGAAATGTTCAGAAACAAATAAAACTGAATTTTGCGTTAAAAGTCAAAATTTGGAGAATAACATGAATTTTGGACAAGTTGAAATTATCGGGAATAAAATTAAAAAAATCAGAAAAAACAAACACTTTTAAAAAAATTCAGGATTAATAAAATTACATTACAAATTACAAAAAAATATTGAACTTTCTAGGAAACATATTTTTGAAATTTTTCACGAAATCTTTTTTTTCAAGATTTCCTAAAAATATTTTTCTCAAATTTGTTTGGATTTCTATTAAAATTTCGATCCAATTTAAAAAAATAATGAATTTTCTGAAAAAGTCTAAATCTTTGGAAAAAATCCCATTTTAAATGGAAATGACCAAAAACAAATAAAACTGAATTTTGAGTTAAAAGTCAAAATTTGGAGAATAAATGAATTTTGGACAATTTGAAATTATCGGGAATAAAATTAAAAAAATCAGAAAAAACAAAGACTTTTAAAAAAATCAGGATTTTTTGAAATTACGTTACAAATTACAAAAAAAATATTGAACCTTCTAGGAAACATATTTTTGAAATTTTTCAAGAAATATTTTTTTCAAGATTTCCTAAAAATATTCTTCTTAGATTTGTTTAGATTGCTATTAAAATTTCGATCCAATTAAAAAAAAATAAACGAATTTTGTGAAAAAGTCCAAATCTTTGGAAAAAATCCCATTTTAAATGGAAATGTTCAGAAATAAATAAAATTGAATTTTGAATTAAAAGTCAAAATTTGGAGAATAACATAAATTTTGAACAAGTTAAAATTATCGGAAATAAAATTTAAAAAATCAGAAAAAACAAATTGACTTTAAAAAAATCAGGATTTTTTAAAATTACCTTACAAATTACAAAAAAATATTGAACTTTCTAGTAAACATATTTTTGAAATTTTCCAAAAAATCTTTTTTTCAGGGTTTCCTTAAAATATTCTTTTTAGATTTGTTTAGATTACTATTAAAATTTCGATCCAATAAAAAAAAATAAACGAATTTTGTGAAAATGTCTAAATCTTTGGAAAAAATTCCATTTTAGGTGGAAATGTTCAGAAACAAATAAAATTGAATTTTGAATTAAAAGTCAAAATTTGGAGAATAACATAAATTTTGAACAAGTTAAAATTATCGGGAATAAAATTTAAAAAATCAGAAAAAACAAAGACTTTTAAAAAAATCAGGATTTTTTAAAATTACGTTACAAATTGCAAAAAAATATTGAACTTTCTAGGAAACATATTTTTGAAATTTTGCAAGAATTTTTTTTTTTCTAGATTTCCTAAAAATATTTTTCTCAAATTTGTTTAGATTTCTATTAAGATTTCGATCCAATTTAAAAAAAAATAATGAATTTTCTGGAAAAGTCTAAATCTTTGGAAAAAATCCCATTTTAAATGGAAATGACCAGAAGCAAATAAAACTGAATATTGAGTTAAAAGTCAAAATCTGGAGAATAACATAAATTTTGAACAAGTTAAAATTATCGGGAATAAAATTTTAAAAAATCAGAAAAAACAAATACTTTTAAAAAAATCAGGATTTTTTAAAATTACGTTACAAATTACAAAAAAATATTGAACTTTCTAGGAAACATATTTTTGAAATTTTTCAATAAATCTTTTTTTCGGGATTTCCTTAAAATATTCTTCTTAGATTTGTTTAGATTACTATTAAAATTTCAATCCAATAAAAAAAAAATAAACGAATTTTGTGAAAAAGTCTAAATCTTTGGAAAAAATTCCATTTTAAATGGAAATGTTCAGAAACAAATAAAATTGAATTTTGAATTAAAAGTCAAAATTTGGAGAATAACATAAATTTTGAACAAGTTAAAATTATCGGAAATAAAATTTAAAAAATCAGAAAAAACAAATTGACTTTTAAAAAAATCAGGATTTTTTAAAATTACGTTACAAATTACAAAAAAATATTGAACTTTCTAGGAAACATATTTTTGAAATTTTTCAAGATATCTTTTTTTCCAAGATTTCCTAAAAATATTTTTCTCAAATTTGTTTAGATTTCTATTAAAATTTCGATCCAATTTTAAAAAAAATAATGAATTTTCTGGAAAAGTCTAAATCTTTGGAAAAAATCCCATATTAAATGGAAATGACCAGAAACAAATAAAACTGCATTTTGAGTTAAAAGTCAAAATCTGGAGAATAACATGAATTTTGGACAAGTTGAAATTATCGGGAATAAAATAAAAATAATCAGAAAAAACAAAAATATTCAGGATTTTTTAAAATTGCGTTTACAAATTACAAAAAAATATTGAACTTTCTAGGAAACATCTCAAATTTCCAAAAGAAGGTCCAATTTTAAGAGGAAAATTTAAAAAGTTGAAATTTTCAGTAAATCATATTGAAAATAAAAACCCAACCTTTCTCAAAAACTCGAGAAATGTGCAAAATTAAAAAAAAAATCAAAATTTTTAAAGATCTAATTTTGTAAAAAGACGCAATTTCCAAAAAAATTCCAACACAGAGAGAAAAATCGTAAGATTCAAAAACATTGTTCCCAAAATTAAAAATTCAGTAAAGATATTGAATTTACAAGAAATCTTTTTCTCGAAATCCCCAAAAATATTTTTCGCAACAACAGAAAAGTGAACATTTTTAGAACCATAAAACCATTTGATCTAAAACTCGTACTTTATTGAAAAAGACAAATATTCAAGAAAATGACCAAATTTTGAAATAAATAAATCATTTTTGAAAAAGTCTAAAAAGTAGGATTTTGAAAGCAAAATGGAAATTTCGAAAAAGACAAATTTTGAGGAACAGGTGAATTTTAGGTAAAAGACTATCTTAGAAAAATTCGACATTTTGAAAAAAAGACGAATTTACCAAAAAAAAAAAAAGAAAACATTTATTGAAATATGAAATATCGGATATTGAGATAAAAATCAAGATTTCCTGAAAAAGGCAAATTTTAGGAAACCAGTCAGAATTTCTAAAAAAATCAGAATCTAAAAGATCGAAATTTTTAGCAAAAGTTCAGAAAAATATCGGAATTTGAAAAAAAAATTCGAGAAAACTTTTAAATGGACAAAAAATTGTCCAAAAAAAGTCAAATTAAAAGAAAACTGAAAAAAAAATAGTTAAAACTCCGAGAAAAAGACGATATTGTGAGAGAAATTTTACAAAAAAAGATCTAAATTTTGAGAAAAAGCATTTAATCTTAGTGAAACTTCGAAATTCAGAAAAAGTGCAAATTTTAAGAGAAAAATCGAATATTTATTTTCTACGGACTCTCTGGACGAGTCTGAGGAAGACAGACTCCCTACCTTGCCTAAACAGGCGTCAGAAAATGTCAAATATTGTAATAACACATCAACATTTGGCAAGCAAGTTGAAACTACCAGAAATTTGGATTCAAAAAGGGTTGAAATTTACAAAGAAATGTTTGTCCTTTCACAAAAATTTTAAATTTCTAAAAAATATACCTTATTGTCAAAAGATCGACCAGATTTTGAAAAAAGGCAAATTTTAATAAGAACATGATGAAATTTTCAGAATCAAAAAAAGACGAAATTTTTAGGAAAATCAAATTTCGAGAAATGACGAAATATCAAAAAAAACAAGGAACTTTTAAATTCAAAATTTTAACAGTCATATTTGATAAAAGAAGGTAAATTTTATGAATAAATGCATAATTTTAAAAGAAAAAGTCAAACTTTGTAAAAAAATATACAAAATTTAAGAAAAAGGTAGAAATTTCGAAAAAATGTTTTAAGGAAAGGATGAATTCTGAAGAATTGGAAAGTCCCCCAATTGAATATACACAAATTTTCAGTTTGTTGCATGACCAGGGGGTGCAAGCGCCCCACCATTCATATTTTTTTCACATGCGGCCCGCGCAAAACTTTTGGCCTTGTAATTAGCCCGCTGTAAAAAAAGGTTGCTCATCACTGTTCTATGCGAACGAAGTATTGGTATTCCTATTCATGTTTTTTCTTCGCTCTTTTCACAATTCTACATTTTCAGCAACCTTCTGTTAAGGATTAAGTGTTTTTTCAGTGTTGAGTCACAAACAGCGATTGACAACAATCAAAGACTCAGTGCAATCACTGCTTGGAGCAGATTGCGAATCCTTAACAGAAAAGGACTGAAGATTTAGGATTGTGAAAGGAGTAAATGGCGAAGAAAAATGCAATAATACATGAATAGTAATTTTTTTCCCTCCAATTTTTTTCGTCATGATTAATGTGGGGTACATTTTTTATTTAAATTTTAAAGTCGAAATTTCAAATAATATTAGGATTTTTAAACGAATTTCTTTCTTCAATTTCAATGAAAAGCTTAAAATTTAAACAATATTTTTCAAGTTTTTGTTTCTATGTTGAGTCATTCAAAACATTTTTTTTAGAAAAATTTCCCTTATATTTCTATAAATAAGTCGACTCGAGAAAATTTCGAACCTAAGCAGAGAATTAAGATGTTCAAAAGGCTTTAACTTGAAGGAAAATGGCTATAAAGAAAAATTTTTAAAGAGCTTGAATTGGCATATCCATTTTTGTAGGCTAGGTCACACTCATCTATCCTTGTTTCCGCATACTACTGGCAGTGCTTTGAAAGCATAATGGGGTTACCCTTTGCGAGTGGATTAAACTTAAAAAAAAGATCTAATAAGATCCAAACTGGTCTTTTGTTTTTAAACTCTGATCTGATAAATTCTCAAACGTGTCAGTCTATGCATTAAAATCAAGTCTTCGAGCTTTCATAGAGTGATCATTTTTGCTAAACGTCAATGGGTCAACTAAGTCAGATACCGATGAGCACTACACACGTTTAAAGGATTGCAGTCCAGCTTACTTATCATTAAAGTAAATGTATTTATACTTGTTCCATTCCAACCTAAGCCTCTGGTTAAGATTCATTGAATTCTAGTCTTATTGCTATTAATATCATGTATCATTTACCACTGACGATAAATTAAGACATATTACAATTACTAAGTAGTCAATACTTCCGCCCACAACAAGTCAATCATTCTAGACGAGATCATTTTCATAATACCCACGTCAGAGGAGAGATAAAACAATTAAGCCTCCGTTGACACGAAAGCCAACCCCTTTCCATTAATCAGTTTTTAAACGGGCTTTAAAATCCGAAGAAAAACACCCCCGAGGTCGAAAAAGCCAGCCAGTGATTATCTTAAACATTTAAATCTTTCATTTACACCCCTTTTCGTAATAAACGTCAATTAGAAGTTAAGTAATTATATATTTAGCGGCTCGGCTGGCGCGCGAGGGTCGTCGGCTCGTTTGCATAATGGACCAGCGAAAGGGGTAATTAAGGGGATGCTCGCAATTAATTAATCGTAACCTGTTGCTTCGCGATCTGATAAATGCCGCTGGTTGTTTAAAATATGTCGACAATTTCGACGCCGTGGCTTTGCAAACGGCTTGGGGGGATTTTTTGATCGTCTTAGGGGCGCTTTGGTTACAGAACAAACTTAAACGATTTTATTGCTTGCTTAAAAAGGACATTGATGCCGTTTTTTTGTAGAAATGTGTACGTACTGTTAAAATGTACTTTTTACTGTAATATTTTCATATAAATTTATCTAGTACTTTTTTCAATTTTTTATTGTTTCATTTCTCATAAAAATTGGTTTACTATAACTAAAGACTGAATGTTATTGCAGTAAAAAATTCTCAAAATTATGTCATTAGAAAATGCCAACAATTGCAGTATAAACTCTACAAATTGCACCATAAAATTTTACTATAAATTAATTATGGTTAATTAAAAATGTTTATAATAAAATAACATTATATTTTAATCAAACCAGTTTATCTATTTAACAAAAATTCTAGAAATTTGAACTACAAAATCGCAATATTAAAATATAAATCGAAAGTTTTATTTCAAAAATTTTATTTAAAGTCGAAACTGTGGATTTCGCCTCAAAATTTTTGAATATATTCCTTGGAATTTTGACTTTCGTCTGAACATTTTAACCATCATCGATATTTTGTTTAGGAGTCCAAATTTAAGTAAAATTAAAATTATTGTTTTAAATCTGAAAAAATTCAAATTCTCAAAATTCTAAAAACGTAGAATTTTGAATAAAATCAAAATCTAAAAAAAAATTCTAAACAATGTAAAAATTTGAAAAAATGGCGAAATAAGAGACGAAATCTTAAATAATCGAAATTATGAAAGATGTTGAAATTTTAGAGATAACATAATTTACAACAAAAATTGAAAATTTGGAGATATTGATTTTTTCAATTCACTTAACATTTCTTTGGCCCAGTTTCGAAATATTTAAATTTTTATGGTTTGTTGACAATTTTCTAAACAGTTTTTGAAATGCGACTACGTGATATTTAAATTTATTGAAAATGTCATTTCATGACAGTTCACAAATTAGGAGATTGGAATATAAGAAGAAATTTTAACATGAATAGACGTTTCATCGTCTATTCATGTTAAAATTTCCTTATTTTTCTTTTTTATATTTTAAATTTTTTTTATTTTTAAGTATTTCTTCCTCATTGTTCCCTTTCCATGTTATGCACTGCTGACGATCTCAAATGAGAGCGAAACATCGATGTCCAGTGCTACAAGCTTCTTTATGTATTTTTTTATATTTTCCTAATTTATCAAAAAACAATTTTTTTCCATATCTAATTTTTGGTCTCCTATATTTTATTATTCCTATTCTATGTAAAATAAACTAACCTCTTAATTTGTGAACTGCCATGAAGTAACGTTTGCAATAAATTTAAATATCACGTAGTCGCATTTCAAAAACTGTTTAGAAAATTGTCAACACACCATAAAAATTTAAATATTTCCAAACTGGGCCGAAGAAATGTTAAATTAATTGAAAAAAAAAAACATAATATTTCCGGTCAATAAGGGTCTACCCTGAAGAATTTGGAGATAAGCTGAACTTTTCAAAAAAAAAAAAAATTTGTCCAAATTTTTAAAAGAGCAAAAATTTTCATAAAAATCGAAAGTATTTAAGAAAGTTAAAATTTTGAAAAGAAAGTTGTAGTCAAAATTTTTAAATAAAGTCATAATTTTGAAAAATGTAAAAATTTTCATAAGAATCGAAAGTATTCAAAAAAGTTAAAATTTTGAAAAGAAAATTGAAGTCAAAATTTTTAAATAAAGTCGAAATTTTAAAAAATGTCGAAATTTTCATGGAAAGTTGAAATCTTCAAAGAAAAGTTAAAATCAGAATTAAATAAAAGACAACATTTTGAGGAAACGAATATTTTCAGAATTAAATAGTTAGAAAAAATGGCCAACATTTTCAAAAATATTCCTAAATATTTTAAAAAAGTTTAAACTTTGGAAAGTAATCTAAACATTTCAAAATGGTCAAGATTTTGAAAAAATTTCGAGATTTAAAAAAAAGTACCTAAGTAATCGTTCAAATTAAAAAAAAAACTGAACTTTTCAAATGAAGAATAACTAGAATTATCAGAAAAGTTAAAATGTTCAAAAATTATCAAAACTTTGGAATGTTAAAATTTAAAAAAAAATTAAAATTTTGGATTTTAAGAAAACATTTTTTGAAAAGGTCGAAAAAATATTTCAAAAATGAAACTTTGAAAGATTTTCAAAAAACACGAAGTTTTGAAAAAATATCGCTATTTTGAGAAATTTTCAAAAAAAAAATTAAAGTTTGTAAAAATTCAAAAAGGCGAAATGTTGAAAAGTTCTAACATTTCAAATGATCGAAATTTTGGCAAAAACCTAGCTTGCATGAAATTTGACATTTTCAAAAAGAGTAAACATTTTGAAAGAGCAGAAATTTTGAAAAAATTGAAGTCAAGATTTTCAATAAGCCCACATTTTCCAAAACAAAAAATGTAAACGTTGAAAAGCCGAAAGTTTCAAAGAAAGTGAAAATTCCGAAAAAGTCTAAGTTCTAAAAAAAATTGAATTTAAAAAATAGTTAAACAAATTTTGAGAGAACAACTGAAATTTTGAAAAAAGTGTTAATTTTGAGATGTCGAAATTAAAACATTATCAAAATTTACAAAATAGTCGAATTCCTCAAAAATAACTAAGTTTCTCAAAAAGGGTCGAACTAAGTAAAATATCGAATTAAAAAAGTTAAAATTTCGATAACTCGAAGTTTTGAAGAACCTAACTTTTTAAAATAAATCAAAATCTCGAGAAAAAGTTGCAATTTTTAAAAAAAATTGGGTTTAAAAAAATTAGAAATTTCAAAACGTCAAAATTTTTGAAAAGAATCTAAATTTTCAAACGGTCAGAAAAACACTCAAAACTGTAAAAAATGGAATTCTTAAAAGAGTAGTAACTTTCATAAAAATTCGAAAGTTGAAAAAGATTTAATTATTTAAAAACGTCGAAATTTAAAGAAAATGGGATACTTTGAAAGGGATTAAAATATTTGAAGTTAGAATTTCGAGAAAAACTGAAATTTTGAAAAAACTAGAAATTTGAAAACGTCAAAATTTTTGAAAAGAATCTTAATTTTCAAAAGGTCAGAAAAACACTCAAAACTGTAAAAAATGGAATTCTTAAAAGAGTAGTAACTTTAAAGAAAAGTCGAAATTTGAAAAAGATTTAATTATTTAAAAACGTCGAAATTTAAAGAAAATGGGATACTTTGAAAGGGATTAAAATATTTGAAGTTAAAATTTCGAGAAAAACTGAAATTTTGAAAAAAGTGGAAATTTTAAAATGTCGAAATTAAAACATTGTCAAAATTTTCCAAAATAGTCGAATTCCTCAAAAACAAAACTAAGTTTCTCAAAAAGGGTCAAACTAAGTAAAATATCGAATTAAAACAGTTAAAATTTCGAAAAGTCGAAGCTTTGAAAAATGTAACTTTTTAAAATAAATCAAAATCTCGAGAAAAAGTTCCAACTTTTAAAAAAATTAGAGTTGAAAAAAACTAGAAATTTCAAAACATCAACATTTTTTAAAAGAATCTAAATTTTCAAAAGGTCACAGAAACACTCAAAACTGTAAAAAATGGAATTCTTAAAAGAGTAGTAACTTTAGAGAAAAGTCGAAATTTGAAAAAGATTAAATTATTTAAAAATTTGGAAATTTAAAGAAAATGGGATACTTTGAAAGGAATTAAAATATTTGAAGGTAGAATTTCGAGAACAAGGCTCAAAATGGTCAACATTTTTAAAAACTGGAAAATTATTAAAAAAATCAAAATTTTGAGAAAAGGAAAAATTATAAAATTAAATTTTGAAGAAAGTCCAAAATTTCAAAAAATCGATCTTTTTAAGAGCCAAACTTTGAGAAAACTATTTCAATTAGATGAAAATTTTGAAGAAGTTGAACTTTAAAACACTTGCCATTTTTAGAAAACAGTTGAAATTTTGAGAATAACGTTAATTTCTAAAAAATATTTAAAATTTTCGATAAAGTCAAAAACTATTTTTGTAAAAGTCAAAATTTTCAAAAAATAATAAATTTTCTCAATTAAATTTCTTTACATAATTCGAATTATTGAAAAAAGTGAAACATTTAAAAATTTCAAAACGTCAAAATTTTTGAAAAGAATCTAAATTTTCAAAAGGTCAGAAAAACACTCAAAACTGTAAAAAAATGGAATTCTTAAAAGAGTAGTAACTTTAAAGAAAAGTCGAAATTTGAAAAAGATAAAATACTGAAAAACGTGGACATTTAAAGAAAATGGGATAATTTGAAAGCGATTAAAAATTCGAGAGAAAGGCGCAAAATAGTCAACATTTTTAAAGACTGGAAAATTATGAAAAAAATCAAAATTTTTAAAAAAGGCATAAATAAAAAAATTAAATTTTGAGAAAGTCGAAAATTTTTAAAAAATCTATTTTTTTAAGAGCCAATTTTTGAGAAAACTATTTTTTAATTAGATGAAAATTTTAAAGAAGTAGAACTTTAAAAAACTTGCCATTTTCAAAAAACAGTTGAAATTTTGAGAATAACGTTAATTTCTGAAAAATATTCAAAATTTTCGATAGTCAAAAACTATTTTTGTAAAAGTCACAATTTTCAACAAAAAAATGAATTTTCTAAATTAAATCTTTTTAAATAATTCGAGTTATTGAAAAAAGTGGAACATTTAAAAAGATAGTTGAAATTTTGCAAAAAGTCAAAATATTAAAAAAAGCTTAAAAAATGCAATTAATATGTAGGAAAATTTAGAAAATTGACAAATAATTTCTTTCTTGGCTAAAATTGCACAAAAAATTGCACAAAAAATTGTAATAACGTTAAAAATGGCAAAAATTGCAATAACATTCAAAATGGCTTGGTGGAACGGACTGGTCCTTGGTTATCTTCAAAAATTCTCTCTGAAGATGACAGCTTGGCTGTCGAAACGCGTTAGAGCAACCTTTGTTGTGTTTTTTAATCTTTCTTGGTTTCAGGGGACAAGTTATGTATTTCAATGATTAAAAATGGAAAAAATTGCAATTGTCAATAACATCCAACCTTTATCTATAACTTTACCTTTTTTTAACTCTTAGCGAGATGTGCAATCTGCTCCGTGGGCAATATATCTTGGTATGTGGCTAAAATTAGAAAGAGAAGAGGACATGTAGAGTGTCACTCCAGCGAGTGATCTCTTTTGAGTATTTCTAAATCATAACCTAGAAATGATTTTAATTAGGAAACAATAATAAAAAAGTTAAAAATTAAAAGTTCCTCGACTTTATTTTAAAGAGATCCTTTTTGGTATCAAAGAAAATATTCACTAAAGCACTGAACTAAACACTATGGCTTGTGATTAAGTCCAAAAAAGGTTTCACCCCTTTACCACATCGGTAATTAAATAAATAATTACGCGATACGTATTTCGCCAGCAGAACTGGCATTTTTAAGCGTACTAATCTAAAAAGATTAGCAAAAGACTCTTGAAAATGCCAGTTCTGCTGGGGAAATACGTATCGCGTAATTATTTATTTAATTGCGGATGTGGTAAAGGGGTGAAATCTTCTTTGGATCAAAGAAAATGTCCATTTTTGTCAGGGCTTTTTGACTACTCAATTTTTAGAGAATAAAGTCGTAACTGTTATATCGAATTTTTCAAAATTTAAAATATCGAAAAGAAAAATTGAAATCTCGTGAAAATTATTAAAATTCATGAAAATAGGAAGAAATTTTTGGACAAAACCGTCAAAATTCTGGACTTACAGATGACATGTTCTGAAAAACTTGATATTTACAAAAAAAAATGTATTTCTTTTTGGATTATTGAATATTTTTCGACTTTACTATCAAAATTTAGGAAAAACTTGTCAACAATTTGGAAAAAGCTTCTCGAAAATTCGAAAAAAAAAATGAAAAAAGATCACAAATGTTGCTCTAAATGTAGAATGTTTAATAATTAAATGGAAAGTTTGATAAAAAATTTGAACATTTATTTTAGGAAATATCATTTTTCTTTCAGAAATGTCATAGATTTCAACTTTAGTATTAAAATATCAAATTATAACTAAAAATTAGGAAAAATGTTTTTACAAAAATTTGGGAAAATAATAAATAAAAGGATCACAAATTTTTCTCTTAACGTAGAATGTTTAATAATGAAATAGAAAGTTTGATAAAAAATTTGAACATTTAATTTAGGAAAAACCATTTTTTTTCTGTTAGAAATGTCATAAATTTTAACTTTAATATCGAAATATCAAATTATAACTAAAAATTGAAAGAAAATATTGTCTCAAAAATTTGGGAAAACAATAAATAAAAAAATCACAAATTTTGTTTTGGAACGTTTAATAATGAAATGGAAAGTTTGGTAAAAAAATTTGAACATTTAATTTAAGAAATATCATTTTTTCTGTCAGAAACGTCATAAATTTCAACTTTAATATCGAAATATCAAATTATTTTTGATGGAACGGACTGGTCCTTGGTTATCTTCAAAAACTGAAATACAGAACTTGTCTCCTGAACCCAAGAAATATTAAAAACCACAACAAAGGTTGCTCTAACGCATTTCGACAGCCAAGCTGTTAGCCTCAGAGAGAAACTCCAAATTATTACTAAAAATTACGTGCAAATATTTTCAAATTTTGAAGAAATAAAATAAATAAATAAAAATGGGGGAAAACTTGCAATTATTTGCTAAATTAAGTCAAGAAAAATCGAAAATTAAAAAGAAATGTTTTTCATGATACTTCTACAGCCGAGATAAAAATTGGATTTTCAGAAAAATCTTGACTATTTCGTAGATATACTTCCCTATATTTCTAGCTAAAAGTAAAATCTTCGGAATTAGAGTCGAAGCTTGGAGGAAGAAGGTAAAAATGTCAATTTAACAATAACATTTTTTTTCATTTTGACCAATTTTTAAATTCGACATGAGTCATGGAAGTTCAGTTTGAACTCGAAAGTTTAATTTAAATTTTGAAAACTTAACCTTAAAATCGAAATGCCATGAAAACAGGACGAACTGGACGAGATTAACTTCAAGAAAGTCTTGTAGAAGTAGATTATGTACGATGTAACTAATATTACAATGGTCACTTGTGAGATTAAGCTCCATTCTTGTGCTGTGGGTTGCACAGCAGAATATAACTAAGGTACTAACTCTTTTATTAATCAACAAAATCCTTTAAATACTCTCTACATTTCTAATCTGAAGGGGAATTAAAAAAAAATACAACAAGAATAACAGCAGACGTTTCATAGATTATCTTTTTTAGGAACTTGTAAACCTGACGTCATTTCTAATATAAAGTGAAATTTTGAAAACTAAAAATACAAATGTTAAGGAAAAAGTGTAATTTCTGACAAAAAAATCTCAACGTCTAGACAGAAATTTATAAATATTTGGTTTAAAACAAAAGTTTACGTTTAAGGCAACGTCGAGACAATTTCTCTTTAAATTTTTGGTTTAAGGCGAAACTTCACATTTAAGGCCACGTTTAGACAGAAACTTTTCTCTACACTTTTGGTTTAACACGAAACTGTACATTTAAGGTGAAAGTTCACGTCGAAATTTTGAGAAATAATGCAAAAAAAAAAGTTTTCTCCAAATTTTCAGTTTAAGCTTGAAATGTGATGGTAAAGTTCCAAAAATGAGTGATATTTAGGATCGACTTCTGACGTCGCTTTAAAGACTGAAAACTCCAAAATTGTAGAACCAGAATAATTAAAAAATCTATATTTTTAATGTAAACATAGTTTCTGAATCATAATATAAAATTGGCATTAAATACAACAAGAATACCAGCAGACGTTTCAAGATTATCCTTTTAAGGAGCTTGTAAACCTGACGTCATTTTTGATTTTAATATTTTTCTAAATTTGAACGTGATTGCAAAAAATGTGTAAATGAAATACGACCTAGACTGCATGATGTGGCACTCTATGAAGCCAGGACGCATAGCAGTAGATCATGGGGCAGGGCTGTCAACAGTTGACCTGCTTACGCTTAGCAGCAGAACGGTCACTCTGAAAAAGCTCAGAGTACCTTAATACTGCCTATCGATTTGTGTCTTTTAATGCTGCCTATCGATTTGTGTATTTTAATGCTGCCTATCGATTTGTGTATTTGCAAACGACACCACAGGTAAAACTAAGAAGTTGCGACAGGGAGAGGTTATAATTAAAATGGCCATCGAAGTGTTGAATCAAAATAAAAGGATTGAAAAATCGGAGCTTAATAGAGCCATATAAATATTTTGCGCTGCGAGGGGCACAAACGTAATTACTATTTTTAGTTTGCAGTAATGTACCTGCATCCAAGAAGGATATGTAAATGTATGGTAATAAAATATTATTATACATGGTATAAACGCTGGGAATTACTGTTTAAAAAACAATTCATGGTAAATTTTGGCACACCTTTGCGGATATTTCGTTTTTCTATCCTTTGCTGTAATGCAGTTCTCTTGTATCTTTCATTAAATCAACATTAAGTTGTAAGCAGTTAACAAATCGTTTAATTAACAGGGCACGTATTGTCGAAATGTAGAAATGAATAAATGATGTAAGATAAGCGGCATGGGCGAAACTCAGCGTGATTAATAATTAATTTACAGACAAATGAGTGGAATTAATAATCAGAGTGGTTTTAACAGCTTTTAACGTACACAGTTCGAATCAAACCGAGCATTGTGGCATTTGGATAATTACAGACATTTCCAGGCTAACTTTCACGATAGATGGCCTGCAGGGATGCAAAGAGGCCAATTAAACTATTATTTCGTTTAATTATGGACAACGAAATGTTTGTTAATTTCAGTCGTGGGAGCTCCTTCAAGGCCTCGCTACAGCTCTTCGAAACACCACCCCAATCAATACAAAATTGCCTTATGTCGTAAAATATTTCGCCTTGTCTCCTCCTCGTAGGCGCTGAGCGATTATTCTGTTATTAAAGAGATAAAACAATTAGTCACTTAAAAATGCTACAGCTGTCATTAATTTTAAGAGAATATAGTCTGAATACACGATTAACAAATTTTTGCCGTTGAGCCATTCGCTTTTTCGCATGAAAATCGATCGATAGCATGAATTACACAAGAACTTAGTGCGAAATCGAGGACAGTGCGAATTATGTTGAAAAAAAATGGACAAAAAAATGAGATTTGACATGAAACTCAAGAACATAATGGAACAAAAAAGAAAAAACCAAGAACCAGGTTAATGTTTATTAAAAAAAGACTCGAAGATCGAGGACAGTGAGAATTATGTTGAAAAAAAAATGAACAAGTGTTATAAAGCTGCTAAAATACAAGAAATATTTCCGAGCAACATTTGATTTTTGTGAATCTGTGAGGGAAACAGGTGATGCAGACCGAATTTTTTAAACCACGTGTTGCCTACCAACGAATCGTACTTTTTTCTTCGTAGACCCATAATACTCAAATAATGTCCCTAAATGGACGCTTGACCTGTAAATGCTCTAAGAAATTGAAAAGTTTGAGCCTTGTTGCCACGTTTTCCATAAACAATAACAACCCCAACTGCCGACATGCCCCAAAATTAAGTAATTTGAGCTTTAAACATTTAAGTGTTTGCCAGACCGGTTAATTATTTTTTGTTCGAATTTCCATTATAATTTTCAACAGGCTAGTTAATTAGAGAAATCAAAAATATAAAATAGATGCAATTATTTTCGTATTAGTTTCAAGTATACGAAAATACATGGTAAAAATATCAATCAGTGTTAAAGTAAAAGTAAATCCTTTGTTTTATGCCTCCTACTTCGCATTGGAAATAAAAAATAATTAAAATTGAATTATTCTCATCCCTCCAGGGAAATAATTAACACTCATTTCGGCGATGGCGCCCCTTAAAACACCGATTAATTAACTCGACGGAGCGACCTCATTCGAAAAAGTCCTTAAAAGCGAGGGTCGACGTCGAACAAAGTACCAAAATGTAAAAAGTGATAATTATCATTAATTTCAGTTAGGAATAATTACTGGAAAAGAGGACACCTTCCGAGATCTGAGAGCGGCTCATTAGGGAATTAATGGAGACATTGTTTGAGGCGTGGAACTGCGAGCTTTACATGCAAATTAAGCACTTAACATGCAAACGAGAAAATTACCAGCATCCCCGACTCGTCTGCCTTTTGACACGCCCTCCGCGGGGCGAATTTTATACCGAAAACGGTGGTTTAATAGCGGCGTTTCGGCTTTTTTAATTTAGCATTGAATCTTACTTGTTCCATCCCCCATTTTACGATATTTCACATTCTAAAAAAAAATGTGAAAATTTAAAAACAACATTCTTCATATTTTTACATGAAAATTGCTTTTAGGAAATAGAATTTTAAGCTCCTACCAATTGTCGTCCATGTCTCAACGAGACCACAGGGGTGGATTTAAAAACAGAGGGACCTCCATAAAAATTTGATTTTTTTTTAAACATCAAAATATTGCAAACATGGTAAGAGAAAATAACAGGATATAGAAAGTTTTTATATTTCGTAGGATCCCCAACCAATATGTTGCACAGGGGGCTTCTGTCATCTTTAATCCGCCCTTGGAAAAATACCTGATTTTTATTTTTATATTTATCGATTTTAAACATTAAAAAAATGTGTTCAATTGTCATTTAGGTGTTAACATATCTTATCCTAATCTCTGTAAATGGGGAAGTATGTCTGTCTGTTTGTTTGTCCGATTTTCTTGGCTCAATCACAGGTTTTGGCAAAAAGTAGTATAGAAGTAGCTTTCGTGATCGTTAATAGGATATCTTTGCTCACAGAAAATTGTATATACATGATTGTATCAACGAATTTGAACAAAATATCATTCTGCAATCTGCATGAACTCTTTAAAGCTAGCCGCAGCTAATTAAATTAGTTTTATTTCCTTGCGCTAACTCATTTTATAAATGTTATAAAGTAACAATGAATTTGAACAAATATCATTCTGCAATCTGCATGAACTCTTTAAAGCTAGCCGTAGCTAATTAAATTAGTTTTATTTCTTTGCGCTAACTGATTTTATAAATATTATAAGTATCGATGAATTTGAACAAAATATCGTTCTGCAATCTGTATGAACTCTTTAAGGCTAGCCATAGCTAATTAAATTAGTTTTATCTATTTGCGCTAACTGATTTCATAAATTTTATAAAGTATTGACGAATTTGAACAAAATATCATTCTGCAATCTACATGAACTCTTTAAAGCTAGTTATAGCCAATCAAATTAGTTTTATTTCTTTGCGCTAACTGATTTTATAAATTTTATGAAGTATCAATGAACTTAAACAAAATATCATTCTGCAATCTGCATCAACTCTTTAAGGCTAGCTATACTTAATTAAATTATTACTACTTGCGCTAACTGATTTCATAAACTTTATAAAATATCAACGACTTTAAACAAATTATCATTCTGCAATATGCATAAACTCTTTAAAGCTAGCCATAGCTAATTAAATTAGTTTTATTGCTTTACACTAACTAATTTTACAAATTTCATAAAGTATCAATGAATTTGAACAAAATATCATTCTGCAATCTGCATGAACTCTTTAAAGCTAGCCGTAGCTAATTAAACTAATTTTATTTCTTTGTGCTAAATGATTTTATAAATATTATAAAGTATCAACGAATTTGAACAAAATATCATTCTGCAATCTACATGAACTCTTTAAATATAATATTATTGGAAATTTAGTTCCGTATTTCGTACAATAATTTGGCCTTTGTATTTGGCTAAATTTTTTGTTTATAAGTTAAAGCAGTGCATGATTTGTAATTTAATTTTATTAGCAAATATACCAAGATACCATATCTCAGCAAAGAACCAAAAAAGATTAATAAATAACATTATTTATAGATGCGGTCTCTGAGACCGCGCGCGCCTCATCGTGTTACAAAATACGGGGCGCCTACTCTAGGGTTAAAGCTAGCCATAGCCAATCAAATTAGTTTTATTTCTTTGCCCTAATTGATTTTATAAATTTTATGAAGTATCAACGACTTTAAACAAAATATCATTCTGCAATCTGCATAAACTCTTTAAAGCTAGTCATAGCTAATTAAATTAGTTTTATTGCTTTGCGCTAACTAATTTCATAAATTTTATAAAGAATTAATGAATTTGAACAAAATATTATTCTGCCATCTGCACGAACTCTTTAAAGCTAGCCATAGTTAATTAAATTGGTCTTATTTTTTTGCGCTAACTGATTTTATAAATTTTATAAAGTATCAAATAAATTTTAACTAAATATCATTCCGCAATCTGCATGAACACTTGAAAGCTTATTAAATTAATTTTATTTCTTTGCCCTAACTGGTTTTATAAATTTTATAAAGTATCAATAAATTTGAACAAAATATCATTCTACAATCTGCATGAACTCTTTAACGCTAGCCATAGTTAATTAAATTAGTTTTATTTCTATGCGCTAGCTGATTTTATAAATGTTATAAAGTATTTTTGATCGACAGCATTATCTATTGTTATTTTAAAACAATTTACTAACGTTGGTTCTTAAATAAAACTAAAGACAAATTAAAATATTAGAATAAAACAAATTGATGCATCAGCTTAACAAATTTACAAACTGTTTAATTTTGAACAATTTTTTTTTTTAAATTGTTGATTTAAATCATCTAATTTCACAGACGAAATCGTGGGTAATATCTAGCAGTAAACAAATTGCCAAAAACTTTATTAAACTTTCTTGCTTCTTCCAAGATTATAATAACATATTTTGAGTCAAAATTTTGAAAAAAAAACATAATTAATAAACCTAGTATTACGATATTGAAGTCAAAAGTTTATAAAAAAAGTTTCGAGTTAAAACTTGAAATGTGGCTCTTTTATTTTGACGTTTTACCTCCAATCTTTCAATTTCAATATGAAATTACAAAGGAAAAATCAAAGTTCTGGTTACAAAATAAATTTTCAAATTTAATTAAGATTTAGCTTGTAAATTTTGAAAAAAAAATTGAGAATTTATAAACAATAAGTTTTAAAACAAAATTCAAGAAACTGCTTGAAATTTTCGAGAATAAATCCGATATTTCGAGAGAACAAACTTCAAATTACAAAAAAAAATAATTAAGAATTTAAATGCTTTTAGGTTTTAATAACTCTAACATATATTGACAAAAATTTTGAATTTGAAGTCGAAATTTCAAATTTGAAGTTGAAATTTAATGAATTTTTTTTCTTATAGTTCCCAGTTCATTTACAATTCCTTGCTTTACCTCAAACTTTTAAAAAAAGTGAAAATTTTATTTATAAAATAAATTGTCTAAAATTTCGAGAAAAACTCATCATTTTTAAAAACCTTTACGTTTATAAGAAAAAAAATGAGAACTGACACGAAACCCAAGAACATAATGAAACAAAAAAAAAGAAAAACTAAGAACCAAGTTAACGTTTATTAAAAAAAGACAAAATTTTGAATTTGTGGTTGAAATTTCAAAAAAATATTTCGCTTATAAAAAATGTTTCAAATATTCTAGTTTGAACTATAGGTTTTCGAAAATACATCCAAATTTCGAGGAAATTAAAGATTTATAAAATGTTCTATAAAAAATTTCAAAAAAATGCTCCAAATTTCGAATTTACATTCAGTTGTTAGATTAAAAGTCGACATTTCGAGAAAAGAAATTCAAAATACGAATTTTTAGTACCAAATTTTAGGAAAGATGCAAAACTCTTAACCTTTTACCAAAATTCTTAACTTAAACTTAAAATTTTCAGATGTAATTTAGTGTTTTTCTCAAGGAATGGGTTCACCCTTAAAATATCCAGGAATGATGTAATTTCGATATTCGTGGTATCAATTTTGAAAGAAAAGATTAAAACTCATAAAGTAATTGGATAATTTAGAAAAATTTTCAAAATTTGGAAAAATACATGAATTTTCAAGAATTATTGAAATTTTTAGAAAAACGAACTTTGCAAATAAAGTTGAAAATTGGAAAAAGGTAGAAATTTTGTAAAATGAAAAAATTTTTATAAAAAGTTAAAATTTTCTAAAAAAATTCAGAATTATTAAGTTAAAATTTTTGCAAAAAATCAAAATTCGAAAAAATTTAAATTTTCAAATTAATTACCATCGAATTTTTAAAAAGGCTAAAATATTAAACAATAGTCAAAAATTATAACAGAAAAGGTGAAATTAAAAAAAACTGAAATTTTCCGAAAAATTAAAAAATTTCGAAGAAATTCGACCTTTTTTAGAAAATAATATTTTAAAAATAATTCGATAATAATAATAATAGCTTCCTTATGCAGCGTTTTCCAAATAATTCGATATTTTCAAAAAATTTTTAAAATTTTTAAATGTAAGTAGATGGATTTTAAAAAATGTCGATTTTTTTTTAGAAAACGAAATTTTCAAAAAAAGCCGATATTTTAACAAAAGTATAAATTTGAAAGTAAAATTTTGAGAAATTTCGAAATTTTTATAAAAAGTTAAGATTTTCGAAAAAAAAAACAAAATTTTCAAAAAAGTCGAAATTTCGAAAAATGCATGTAATTTTAGAAAGTCGAAATATGAAAAAATAATCAAAACGAAAAATCAGAATTCTCGAAATAATTCAAAAATTTTACAAACAAGGCAATTTTCATAAAAATTCGAAACTTAAAAAAGTTTCCACAAAAATCTTGAAAAAAGTTTCAAAATTTCTAAAACTTTAAACAGTCGATAATAATAAAGATAGTAAAGAAAATAATAAAGAAAATAATTTGTAAAAAATCGAGAACTTGAGAAACGGTCGAAAATTTTAAAAACCAATACTTTGGGAAAAAGATATAATGTTGGAAAACAGGGGAAAATTTAATAAACATTTAAAATTTTGAAATAAAATGAAGATTAGAGAATTCTGGGAAAAAAACTCAAGAATCCAAATTTTTTTAAAACATTAATTCATTGAAAACTAAAATTTTTGAAAAGTCGAGATTTTTGGAGAAAATCAAAAAAACATCGTAGCTTAAAATAGTCGGAAATTTTAAAATCGAAACATTCGAAAAAATTTAAAATTTTTGAAAAAGATCGAGAATTTTGTAAACAATCGAAATTTTTGAAACAATATAAATTTTTGAAAAGATCGAACCGAAGAAACGTTAACATTTTGAAAAGAGTCTAGAAATTAAAAACAATCGAAATTTTTAAAATTGAATTTTTGAAAAGGTACAAAACAGTTGAAATTCAAAAAAAGAAAAAAATTGTAAAATATCGAAATCTTGAGAAAAGGTCATTTTAAGAACCAAAATTTTGGAAAAGTGTTAAAATTTTGGAAAAAGGGGCGAAAGTTTGACAAACATTTAAAATTTTCAAATAAATGTAGATTAAAGAATTCTTGGAAAACAATTCGCAACAAGAGTCCAAATTTGTTTAAAACATTAATTTATTGAAAACTGAAATTTTTGAAAAGTCGAGATTTTTGGAGAAATTCGAAATTTCGATAAAAACGTCGTCGGAAATTTTGAAATCAAAACTTTCGAAAAAAATTAAAATTTTGGAAAATATCTACGATTTAGAAAACAACTGAAATTTTCGAAACAATTTGAATTTTTGAAAAGATCGAACCGAAGAAAGGTTAACATTTTGAAAAGAGTCCAGAAATTAAAAACAATCGACATTTTCAAAATTAAATTTCTGAAAAGGTCCAAAACACTGGAATTTTAAGAAAAGAAAAAAGTTTGTAAAACATCGAGATCTCGAGAACGGGTCGAAAATTTTAGAAACCAAAACTTTTGGAAAAAATAAAATTTTGGAAAAGGGGAAAATTTAATAAACATTTAAAATTTCCAAATAAAATAAAGATTAAAGAATTCTTGGAAAAAACCAAGAGTCCAAATTTTTTTAAAACATTAATTTATTAAAAACGGAAATTTTTGAAAAGTCGAGATTTAAAATAGTCGGAAATTTTAAAATCGAAACATTCGAAAAAATTTAAAATTTTTGAAAAAGATCGAGGATTTTGTAAACAATCGAAATTTTTACAATTTGAATTTTTGATAAAATCGAAAATTAAAATTTTAAAAAGAGTCTAGAATTTAAAAACAATCAAAATTTTTGAAATGGAATTTCTGGAAAGGTCTAAGACAGTGGAAATTTAAAAAAAGAAAAGAGTTTGTAAAACATCGAGATCTCGACAACGGGTCGAAAATTTTAAAAACCAAAACTTTGGGAAAATTTGGGTAAAAATTTTGGAAAAGGGGGAAAATTTAATAAACATTTGACATTTTTAAAATAAAATGAAGATTAAAAAATTCTTGGAAAAAAAATCAAGAGTCCAAATTTTTTTAAAACATTAATTTATTGAAAACTAAAATTTTTGAAAAATCGAGATTGTTGAAGAAATTCAAAATTTCGAAAAAACGTCGTCGCTTAAAATAGTCGGAAATTTTAAAATCAAAACTCGAAAAAAATTAAAATTTTGGAAAATATCGACGATTTAGAAAACAATCGAAATATTTGAAACAATTTGAATTTTTGAAAAGATTGAACCGAAGAAACGTTAACTCTTTTGAGCAGAGTCAAGAATTTAAAATAACATTCGAAATTTTCGAAATCGAATTTCTGAAAAGGTCCAAAACAGTTGAAATTTAAAAAAAAGAAAAAAGTTTGTAAAATATCGAGTTCTTGAGAAAAGGCCGAAAATTTTAAGAACCAAAACTTTGGAAAAAGGGGCGAAAGTTTGATAAACATTTAAAATTTTCAAATGAAATGTAGATTATAGAATTCTTGGAAAACAATTCTCAACAAGAGTCCAAATTTGTTTAGAACATTAATTTATTGAAACTGAAATGTTTGAAAAGTCGAGATTTCTGGAGAAATTTGGAAAAAACGTCAAAGCTTAAAAAAATCAGAAATTTTAAAATCAAAACATTCGAAAAAATTTAAAATTTTTAAAAAAGATCGAGGATTTAGTAAACAATCAAAATTTTTGAAACAATTTGAATTTTTGAAACAATTCGAATTTTTGAAAAAATTGAACCGAAGAAACGTTAAGAATTTAAAAACAATCAAAATTTTCGAAATTAAGTTTCTGGAAAGGTCCAAGACAGTGGAAATTAAAAAAAAGAAAAAAGTTTGTAAAACATCGAGATCTTGAGAAAGGGTCGAAAATATTAACTTCGGGAAAAGGATAAAATTCTGGAAAAAGGGGGAAAATTTAATAAACATTTAAAATTTTCAAATAAAATGAAGATTAAAGAATTCTTGGAAAAAAACTCAAAACAGTCCAAATTTTTTAAAACATTAATTTTATGAAAACTGAAAATTTTGAAAAATCGAGATTTCTGGAGAAATTCAAAATTTCGAAAAAACGTCGTAGCTCAAAAAGTCGGACATTTTAAAATCAAAACTTTCGAAAAAATTTAAAATTTTGGAAAATATCGACGATTTAGAAAACAATCGAAATATTTGAAACAATTTGAATTTTTAAAAAGATCGAAGCGAAAAAACGTTAAAATTTAAAAAGAGTCCAGAATTAAAAAAACAATCGAAATTTTCGAAATCGAATTTTTGAGAAAGTCCATAAGAATCAAAATTAAAAAAAAAGTAAAAATTTCGTAAAACATTAAGATATTGGGAAAATGTTTCAAATTTTAAGAAATTTGAAATGTTGGAAGAAGTGTTGATTCTGAAATGAAATCGTGAAGAAATTTCGAAACCTCGACACGACATTATTTAAAAAACTGAATGGTTAAAAAGCGAAATTTTTATAAAATGTTCATCATCGCTAATTTGCGTTTTCAACATGCTCTAATGTTAATATAGAGCTTGTTGGTAATGCGTGATGGTGACGCGTGATGGTAACGCGAAACCGTAAGTTTACCCCTAACCCAAAATTAACACGCCTAATATAGTTTTAACTTCAAAAATATTATTTTCAAAAATTCGTTGACATTTTTTTTATTTTTCAATTACAAATTTTACTCCCAATCTCTAAATAACTTTCAATTAAAAAAAAGACGCAGTTCGGTTTTATAAGAAAACACAAAGTTTCATAGAATTCATAGTTTTAAAAATTCGACATTGATTTTTATGGAAAACTCGAAAAAAATGGTAAAACTTTTCAATTTCCTCTCAAAAGTGGAGAAAAAGCAACCGAAAATAATTAAGCTTTCTAGAAAAAAATCGAAGTACAATTTTGCACAAAGAGAGTCAGTTTGCATTAAATTAGCAGCCACTATTCCTCAACTTTAACATTAAGTTGTAAATATTGAAATCAATCAATATGGAAACGTATCAATTTGTAAAGGCTGCTGTTACGTCAAGTTGAATAGACTGAATTTCAGTTTATTTAAATTTTATGTACACTCCAATCGTCTAATAACGTGATTTTTTAAAATTTCAGATAAGACTGCATGAAATTGTTTACCATCTCGCCAAGGTAAGTAATTTTCGTCTAAATCGTTTCGTTTAGATAAATCGTTACATTCTTAGAGCGAATCCTAAACTACAACATTTAAAATCGTATGTTACCGCAAAAAGTCTTAATTGTTTCCTTCTTGAATGCTTCGAACGTTCGTTGGGGAGCATCGCAGATAAATTGGATTAGATTCGAATTAGAGAAAAAGAATCGAATTCAAATGAGATGATGTGGGGGGCATTTTTAGAGTCATCTTGACGACGCTCTCTCGTATGCAAATGGGGCGTCGGCTATGTAAAAAATCCATGACCGAATGTCCCCGAATCCGCCGAATCACACCGAAGTACACACTTTAGAGACAAGAAATGGAATACTTATTGATTTCGACTTCTACTTAGCAAGTCGAGTGGTGACATTACTGATATAATCGCTGGAAGGAGATGAGGCTTTATTGAACAATAAAAGATACAGACGAACGTTTCCATGTTTCGCCTCGATTTTTTTTGCTTTTAACGCCATTTCAGAGGTGACTCATTGGTTAATGAACGCCAAAAAAGATTTTGAGAAAAAAAGTTTCCAGAGGATGCGCATTTTTTAAAATTATGAAGTTAATATATAAACAAACTAGTTGTTACTAGCGACTTTGTCAGCGAACGAAATATCTGTTCGAAGGTAACGTAATATTACTGAAATCGATAATACAGATACCTACTTATATGATAATAGTTTGAGGAATTAAGAAGAGAGACCGCTGTTAATATAAAAGTCATCTGATTCTTTATATCCATCAAAAGGTTATAAAAATTATTTAAAATTTCTCCATAATTAGGATGTAAGTTTAGGATAAAAATAGTTTATTCACTAATCGGCGTCATAATCAATTTTCGTTTAAATCACTTAAATAATCGAGTCGTGAAAAGCGGACAAACAAACAGACAAACGCACTTTCCAATTTATATATTAGTAAGGATGCGAGCAAATGTTCTATCCAAGGAAATGTATTTTGGGGGAAGCAATTTTAAATAGTAAAACTATAAGAAGTGGCCCCATGGCCCAATCATTTTCGCTTTGTGTTCTCAAAGGTGCAAAAGCAATTCAACGTGAGGCGTTTTTATTTGAAAATTATGCGCCAGAAGTGTGTAGATGTTAGAAGATAGCAACTCGCCGAGCGGATGGTCAATTAAAGACAAGAAAACATATTTGTTGTACTAATTAAATAAATGCTACTTGCGCCAATGATATCTCACTCGTAATTGAGGGAAACGCAGTCGAGCCGCATTTACATGCGTATTTGTGCTCCGGAACAAATTACCCGACTCGTAAAAAAATACTCTAATTAGCGGCATTACCATAAATAAATAAATTGTAACTCACACCTTGGGCGCCCAAGGTTCATGCTCGACTGCGATGGGAAATCAGATAACTTATCAAGAGAACTTCAACTTCATTTCAACTGCAGAAGAATTCGATGAAGAGTTTTCGCTATTAACGTAACTTCCGGCGAAATCATGAAAAAACCAAACGATTTTTTTTTAAACTTGAATCAAGGATTTTGTTAAAATTTCTGTTTAAATATTTCAGTATGGAATACTCGAATTTATTAGTAAAAATTTCGAAACATTGTTTTTTTTTAAATGTTATTTTCAAGGTCAAACTTCAAATTTCAAATAGCAGTTTAAAGTGTGAAATTAAACTAAAATTATCGTAAGGTATATGAACCGCTCTAACAAACGTTTACTAGAAGTCATTGGTGAGATGTGCAGCCGGAAAAATAACTCCTACGCAGTCGTAGGTTCGAGACATCTGTCGAATATCTAGAAGCCATTAATGACTATTAGGAAGATACGAAATCGATGCAATCGATGTCGAGATATCGAATATCTAGGAGGCGAATGTTCTGGAAAGAGTGGCGCGTTAGTCGGACTCTAAACGTAGCTCAGTTGTACATTCCATGTTTTATCAATTAATTTGTTTTTTAAATAAAAATCTTAATCATCTAAAGTGTACTTAATGAATTGGTCCAGCTAGTTTTTTTAAATGAAATTTGCGTCAAAATTTTGAGCTTAATCTGGAACCTTTGAAATTCTGGCTTTAATTCCTGTCCTACGTGCATCTCAAGAGTTTTATTTTAAATTCGACGTTTTAACAAAAAAAAATGAAATCTCAAATTTGGACTTGAAAATTTGAGCTATAAACCAAAAATTGAAATACAAATCTTGTCCCCTGAAACCAAGAAAGTTCAAAAAACACAACAAGGGTTGCTCTAGCGCATTTCGATAGCCAGGCTATCATCTTCAGAGAGAACTTGGCTGTTGAAACGTGTTAGAGCAACCTTTGTTATGTATTTTAATCTTTCTTGGTTTCAGAGGATATTTTAATTTCTGAAGATAACCAAGGACCAGTCCATTCCACCAGAACAATAAACAAAGTTTGAATATAAATTTCTATCATTTCTACAAAGATGCAACTTCTAAAATTGGGGTTGTGCCTTTCCCCCCCCCTCACACCCCTCGGAAGTATAAAATATATATTTAGGTCCCCTTAGGCTTTTTTTTTCAATAAAAGTCAAAAATTGAAATCAGCATTGGTCATGAATTTTCAAAAAATTGGCATCTTGGAATATAGTTGAAATTTTGAAAAATGTCGACATTTTAGAAAACAGTTGAACTTTTAATTCAAAAATTTGAAAAATTAGGCGTGGTGTTCACAAACATCCAACTTTTTAGATAAGTCAGAATTTCAAAGTGTCAAAATGTAAATAAATAAAAATGTTGAAAAAAGTAGAAATTTTGAAAAATGTCGAAACTTTTATAAAACGTTAAAAATTTCAAAAAATAAATTAAACCTTAAAAAAAATCGAAGTTTTGAAAAGAATTTGTTGTTTAATAAGCCAAAATATTAAAAATGCTCCGAAATTAAAAAAAAAGCAATTTTGAAAAGAGTCAAATTATTCCGAAAAATCCAAAACTTAAAAACCAATTTTCAAAAAAATTCGACATTTTTTAAAAGACGAAGTTTTCAATATAACTCGAAAATTTCGTATAATGTTCAAAATTTTGAAAAGTAGATAAATTTTCAGTTTTGACATGTTAAAAAATCGAAATTTACAAAAAGAGGAATATTTTCAAAAAAGGGGAAATTTTGAATAAAGAAAGAATTTTTACGTAAAATTTTGGGGAATGTAGAAGTTTTTATGAAAAATTAAAATGTTTGAAAAAAATCAAAAAAGTAAACATTTTTAGAAAAAATATCAAAATTTTCAAATAAATTGAAATTTTCAAAATCATTTGCATCTAATTTAAAAAAAAAAGCCTCAATAATAAACAATCGTCAAAAAGAGCAAAAGAAAAGGTAAACAGTTGAAAAACATATCGAAGTTTTCCAAAGAATTCAAAAATTTAAAAATACGAAGCAATTTTCAAAAAATTCGACATTTTTAAAAAAAGAAGTTTTATTAAATAATTCGATAATTTCGATAAATTTTGAAAATTTTCAAAAATAAACAAAATTTCAAAATTTTTTCAAAAACTAAATTTTCAAAAAACCGACAATTCGAAATAAAAGTAGAAATTTTGAGGATAGACTTTTTATGAAAGAGCAAAATTTTCGAAAAATCAGCATTTTCGAAAAAGTTACAATTTTTTTAAAAAATCGAAATTTTGAAATAAATTGAAGTTTTCAAAAAATAATAGTTTTTAAAATAATTCGAATACAAGTTAAAGAAAAAGACAAAGTATTAAGTACTGGTCAAAAACTTCATTGAAGTTTTGAAAAAAAAGCGAAGTTTTCCAAGAAATAAAAAACTGCGTAATTTTCAATTTTTCAATTTTTTGTAACAATTTTATAAAATAATTCGATAATTTCGTAAAATTTTCAAAATTTTGAAAAATAGCTGAATTTTTAGAAAATGTCGAAATTTTTTTAAACCGAAAGTTTCAAAAAAGAGCCGAAATTAGGACTTTCAAAGTAAAACTTTGAGAAATCTAGAAGTTTTTATAAAAAAGTAAAATTATCAAAAAAAAACAGAATTTTCAAAACAGTTATAATCTAAAAAAGCAAAATTTTCCACAAAATTAAAGTTTTCGAAATAATACGCATCTAATTTGTCAAAAAGACGAAGTATTTAATATTATGTAGCCGCCACAATTAGTCAAAAACTTCAATAAAATTTGGAATAGAAATCGAAAATTTAAAAAATCAGTCCAATTTTCAAAAAATGTGAAAACTTTTTTAAAAAACAAAAATGTTTTAAAATGATTCGATAATTTCGATAAAATTTCAAAATTTAAGAAATAGATGAATTCTCAAAAAATGTCGAAATATTTTAAATGTTAAAACTTCAAAAAAAGCCGAAATTTAAAAAGTAGGACTTTTAAAGTAAAAGCTTTAGAAAATGTTGAAATTTTTTTAAAACCGAAAATTTCAAAGAAAGCCAAAATTTAAAAAGTAGGACTTTTAAAGTAAAACTTTAAGAAATCTAGTAATTTTTATAAAAAAGTAAAATTTTCAAAAAAAAACAGATTATTCAAAGAAAAAATTTAAAAGAAAACAAAATTTTCCACAAAATGAAAGTTTTCAAAATAATACTCATTTAATTTTTTAAAAAGACGAAGTATTAAATATTAGTCAAAAACTTCTTGGAAAAAAAAAGCGAAATTTTCCAAAAAATTCAAAAATTTAAAAAACCAGTCGAGTTTTCAAAAAATGTCAAATAACTTTTAAAAAACAAAATGTTTTTAAAATGATTCATTGATTTCGAAAAAATTACAAAATTTTGAGAAATAGATGAATTTTCAGAAAATGTCGAAATTTTTTAAATGCCAAAATTTCAAAAAAAAGCCCAGATTTAAAAAAGTAGGACTTTTAAAGTAAAATTTTGAGAAATGTAGAAATTTTCATAAAAAGGTAAAATTTTCAAAAAAAAATCAGAATTTTTAAAAGCATTTAAAATTTCTTAGAAAAAAAAAAACAGAATTTTTTGAAAATTGAAATTTTCACAATAATTTGCATCTTATTTTGAAAAAAGACGAAGTATTAAATATTAGTCACTTTTCTAAAATTTAAAAAAAAAATCGAAATTTTTCAAAAAACTCAATAAGTTAAAAAAACGGTTCAATTTTCAAAAAATTTCAATTTTTTTTAAAAACAAAAATTTTTTGACCTTTTTTAAAACAGAAATTTTTTAAAATTATTCGATAATTTCGAAAAAGTTTCAAAATTGTGAAACTCAACTAAATTTTCAGAAAATGTGGTATTTTTTTAAAAGCAAAAATTTGAAAAAAGTCGAAATTTAAGAAAAGTGGGGCTTTTAAAGTAAAATTTGGAGAAATGTAAAAATTTTTTTAAAAGGTAAAATTTTCGAAAGAAATCAAAATGTTCAAAAAAGTTAAAATTTTTAGAAAAAGAACAAAATTTTTCAAAAATTAAAGTTTTCAAAATAATTTACATATAATTTTTGAAAAAGACGAAATAGTAAATATTAGTCAAAAACTCCAATGAAGCTTTGAAAAAAAAATCAAAATTTTTCAGACATTTTTTGAAAATTCATCTATTTTTCAAATTCTTTTTAAAAATCAAAATTAAAAAAAATTATTTGATGATATAGAAAAATTTTTTAAATTTTGAAAAATAGATGAATTTTCAGAAAATGTCGAAATTTTATTAAAAGCAAAAATTTAAAAAAGGCAGGAATTTAAGGGTAGTAGGGCTTTTAAAGTAAAATTTTGAAAAATATAGAATTTTTTATAGTAAAATAAAATTTTCGAAAAAAATCATAATTTTCAAAAAAGTTAAAATTTTTAGAAAAAAAAAACAAAATTTTTCAAAAATTAAAATTCTCAAAATAATTTGCATCTAATTTTTGAAAATGACAAAGTATTAAATATTAGTCCAAAAACTTTATTAAAGTTTTGAAAAAAAATCGAAATTTTCCAAAAAGGTACAAAAAGGTCGCAATTTTTAAAAATTTTCAAATTTATTTTAAAAAAATGTCGTTTTTTCGATAATTTTGAAAAATTTTTAAAACAAAATTTAAGAAAACTAGGACCTTTAAAGTAAAATTTTGAGAAATGTGGAAGTTTTTATTAAACGGTATTTACGAAAAAAATCAGAATTTCCAAAGAAGTTACAATTTTTAGAAAAAATCAAAAATTCTAAAGATTTTTAGAAAAAATCAAAATTTTCAAAAAATTTTAAGTTTTCAAAATAATTCGCATCTAATTTTTAAAATAAATGAAGTATTAAACATTAGTCAATAACTAATAAAATTTTGAAAAAGAAATCGAAATTTTCCAAAAAATTCAGAAAGTTTAAAAAACAGCAAAATTAAAAAAAATTCAAATTCATTTTAAAAAACCAAAATTTTTTTAAATAATTCGAAATATCAAAATTTTTTTAAATAATTCGAAATACCAAAATTTTGAAAAATAGATGAATTTTCAGAAAATGTCGAAATATTTTTAAAGGAGAAAATTTCAAAAAGGCCGAAATTTAAAAAAGTAGAACTTTTTTTAATTTTGAGAAATGTGAAAATTTTTATAAAAAGGTAAAATTTTTGAAGAAAATCAGAATTTTCAAAACTTAACATTTAAAAAAAAAAACAAGATTTTCCGAAAATTAAAATTTTTAAAATAATTCGCATCTAATTTTTAATAAAAACGAAGTATTTAAATATTAGTCAAAAACTTCAATGAAACTGAAAAAAAAAACGAAATTTTCCAAAAAATTCAATAACTTGAAAAAACGGTGCAATTTTTAAAAAAATTTCATAAATTTTTAAAAATTCTAAAATTCTTCAAAATAATTGGATAATTTCGAAAAATTTTCAAAATTTTGAAAAATAGAAGAATTTTCAGGTGCCGAAATTTTTTTAAAAGCGAAAATTAAAAAAACCGGCATATAAAAAAGTAGGACATTGAAAGTACAAATTAAAATAAAAATCTTGTCCGCTAAAATTTTGAGAAAAGTTCAAATATTCATAAAAAGTTAAAATTTTCGAAACAAAGTCATAATTGTCAAGACAGTCGAAATATCGTGAAACAAATTAAAATTTTGAAAAAAAAATTAAAATGTAATAAACGGGGTAATTTGGAATTGGAATTAAAAAAAGTTTTAATATACTTAACTCAAAAATCTTAAAAAAAAGTATCAACATTCTTAAAACATCAAAATCTAGAAAGTAGATGAATTCTAAAAAGGTACAAATTTCGAGAAGCTAAAAAACAAAAATTTTAGTTAGAAGATGAAATTTGAAAGAAAAAGTCAAAAATTAAAATTTTGAAAATGTTGTAGTTTTAAATGACATTTAAAATTTTAAACAAAGTGTACATTTTAAAAGAAAAAAGGTAAATTTTTGGAAAATTATCGTAGATTTCAAAGAGCCATAATTTGAAAAAATGTCAAGCCTAGAAAAAATCCAAGTTCGCAAAAAGAGTCGACACTTTTTTTAAAAGATTAATTTAAGGAAAATTGAAATTTTGAAGTCAAGATTTTCAAAGAAATTCGAACCTTTGAAAATTCTGAAGAAATTTTGAAACTTTTGTAACTTTAAGATTTCGTTACTTTTGTAACGAAATTTTAAAGTTAAGACTTTCGAAATATGTGAAAATTTTGAAAAACATCTAGAATTTCAAAAACAATCGAAATTTTCGAAATAGAATTTTTGAAAACGTCGAAACTTTCAAAAATGGTAGAACACCTTAAAAACGTCCTAATTTTAGAAAGTAAAAATTTCGAAAAACATCATAATCTTCAGAAAACGTCGCATTTTCTAAAAAAAGTCTAAATTTTGGAGAAAGAAGTCCTAATATTGAAAAAAAAATCGTGAAATAGTTTGAAGCTTTCAAAAACCTCGACAATAAAGAAAATGAAAACCTAAAAACCAAAACTTTTAAAAAAGCTGTAAGTCTCACTCTTAAAATAAAGAAAGGTGAAATTTTAAACATAAGTAGACAATTTTTAATAAAGTCGAAATTTGTAAAAAGTGAAGATTTTTGAAATGACTTAATTTGTTTTTATGTTGACGAAAAAAGTCCATGTTTCAAAACGAAACAATTTGGACAATAGTGCAAATTGTTTCTTTAGAATGTAAGTTTCTAATCGAAATCTTAGAGAAAAGTAAAAAAAAAATTCGCCAAACATCTCATTTTTCAAAATTTTTTCATAAATTTTAATTTCAGGTTTCAGGTATTTCAATTTTTGAAGATAACCAAGGAGCAGTCCGTTCCATCAAAATGAAAAGTTCGAATATTTTAAACATGTTGACACACAATTTCGAGTGTTTTTTTTTTAATTTTAATTTTTTTGTGAATGCTGCGTGGGGTTTTTGAGAGCTCAAATTCCTTCGAATTATCTTAAGTTCACTGAATTGCTGTAGAAAGCTCAGTGCTTGAATCGATTAAACGATAGTTACAATTTGACTGAGTAATCAAACTTGACTAGATTCTCTGCGCAGTCAGGTCACATACATTCATTGCTTTAATTGGTGAAACCTGGTATAAATGTCTTCTGTAAATGAAACTTCTCAGCTCTTGACTTAGGATGATGTTAATTGAATTATATTAGGCAGTAAACGATTGGAAGGCCATTTTAATAAAGCATAAGATGACACATGGAATTATTACAGTAAATCAGTAAGAATAAACAATAAAAATTGACGCACGTATAAACCGCTGTGGCAGTAATTAATACACATATATAGTTCTACGTGAGTTTGCTCTTACAATGGCGAACAACAAAACAGTGCCTGAAATGAAAAAGTAGTTTTTCGCGTTCGTGTTATGCATGATTGAACAGACGTCCACTTGATGTATTATTTATCAATTACAACATAATAAAGATCGACCTCAAACAAAATGGTTTCCCTAAATATTATCTCTTAGCTACCATCTCTACAGATATAAACCCAGACGAGATTGCCAGTTTAGCTGTCGAATGCCTGCTGAATATTTTTCATTTGAACCAATTTTTTTTTGTTTCAACTTGGCCAAAACAAAATCTCATGCTGAAGTCGAATGTTTCAGTTTGACACGTTCGATTTAGCCGCATAATTTTTGCACTTTTTAAAATGCGCCTTATCTTGGAATTTAGGTCACATTAATTAGAAATCAGTCGGGGAAAGGTCGCAGTAAATAAATCACTTAATTTATACTGAATCGCAATCGCCTTAGAAAACACGACGCAATTTATTTTCTGCATGATTTGCAATTTTTCAATATGCACAGAGGGCGAGGAAATTCGTCGCCAGCCGGAGATATTAATCCACGTTTCGTGTCGAGTAATTTCATCCCTTTTGACTAACTGTGTAATGAAACAAAGAAATATACACACAAAAGTGTGGTAGGTTAATAAAAGATTTGGAAATTAGTTATTGGTAAATACAAAATTTGAAAAAAAAATCGATCAAGATCCAGTCCACTTGCACAATTAGGATACTCGTACTGGTATTGCAGTAGGCAGTCATAAATTAAACTATTTTTACCGTATCGAAATTTATTTGAAAGACCAAATTGTTTGTTTTCAAATAGTAGCTTTTTTATACAGTCAATTGATCATTTATCTAATTGGCGTTAAGATCACAAAACATCTCAAGTTAAAAGCATTCGCAGTGACTACACGGTTTATGAGATCTCGATAAAGTGCGTTCGTTCGCAACGTCTCAGCTGGTTGTGAGCTAGTATATCGACGGCTGATCTGTCGTAATTAATGTATTGCGCCTAATTAATAAACCTGTGGTAGCTACTAAAGTCTATCTAATTGAAAGAACGTAATAAACTTTCTACACTCTATCGGCTAACTAACGTTTTTACGTAATGAGAATTAATATCATATTACTAAAAATTTTGGAAAGCAAACATCTGTTTTTATAAAAATTGAAATACAAATCTTGTCCCCTGAAACCAAGAAAGATTAAAAAACAATAAAGTTTGCACTTGGTTTCAGAGGACAAGATTTGTATTTCATTTCTTGAAGATAACCAAGGACCAGTCCGTTCCACCAAAATCTATTTTTATATAAAATATTGTTGCGCGTTATCGGTTCGAATGATTAACACTTGGTGAATTGTAACCACTTTATTTCAAAACTAAACTCGGAACATTACAATTGTAATGCAATATCTCTCTTTAATTAACTAACTTATTCATTGACTTCTAACCACACTGTTTAATGAACTAACTGACTGAGGAAAAACCGACCGGACCCCCTATATATAGATCCCGTTTCGGGTTCTAGAAGAATCCAGCAGATAAGGCTTATTGTTTGCCGAAATTTCTGGAGTGCTTGTCTGCCGTTTGATTTATTATGGCGGCCGCTTCCCCTTATCAAATTTTCTAGAAATTTCCCAACTAAACTTTATAAATACATTTTGTTATAATTTTTTTTCTCAATAACATTACTAGGTATAGAAAAACCTGCAGTTTTCCGATAATTTATGACTAACCCTATTAAAACCTAAATTTTATCTTTCGAAATATATGATTCAAATTCAGAATATTTTCTTTATTGTATCCGATTAAAGTTAACGAATCTCCTTTATTTTTCGGTGCGAATGACGTTCGCCAAGCTTTGTATTTTATCGTAATTTGTCAGTGTGTTTACACGGATGTCAAGAGCTCTTTGTTTAATTAATTAATACCTGTTCCGGCGATTACGACTGTAATTT